>CM031242.1:214085310-215326144 GCA_018340775.1 Taxus wallichiana var. yunnanensis | reverse complement strand
GTGAACACTTCTTGTTCATGAAAATTGACACAATTTCATAAAATGCAACATGAAACATCATACATAGGCTGATAAGATGTAATTAGAGTCTGAAATGAAGCAAGACAATACAAACAAAGGAATTTGAAAATTGATCACGAGTCTGCTTTGTCATTTTCTTTGTCAAAATCCTTGCATTTGCAACATCAAAGAGGTAGAAACCTATTACAATCATGAAGAAGGTCTGATACTTGCAAAAATCACTTGTTGAAGGTGAAAGAAGAAGCTTGCTATCCAAAAAAAATGTTCCACCTCAAAAAAATGAGCCAAATCTGGCTTTTACAATGCATGGGTCGAGCCCAGGAGAGAGAAAACATGTGTAAAAACATGGAAGCCATTCCCCATTGAATGAAGATGCATTAAAACAGCATGGGCATCCTTACAGACCCATGCCCTGACATTTTTGGCCATGCTGAAGAAGAATGCGACCCATTTTGCATTAAAACTGGTTGTTGAAACGTCATTTCTGGCCATTACCACGTGCCAGAGGTGTTTCTTGATTTTATCTCTCCAAACTCAACCAAAATGCAAAATTGACCCTAGAATCATGTAGATAATTTCACCATCTTTCCATTGATATAAAGAATGTGAAAATCGAGCTCTGGATCGAAAGATATGGCGATTTGAAAATTTAGGGCAAAAAACAGGCCAAAATCGGATCGGCGGGCAAAAGTTTGAATTTTTACCCATTTGGTCTTTGGAATTTTTTCAAATTTTCCCCACGCTCCGCCACTCCAGGTGCCACGTGGTGGCTTCATTGGTCATGGGCCTCTGAGGAAAATTTCCCACAAAAACTCGTGAGCCATAACTTGAAAAATATGAGGAGTTAGGAGGAAAACTTTACCTTTATGGAAAGCTGAGAGAGAGCTCTATCCAATGGTGCCATTTTTAGAAATATTTGAGTGCCTAAAAATAAAAAATGGAGACTAAGGCACAAGAGGTAAGAACACAAGGAGTTAGCCACAAAAATGAGCGAGTACTCAAATTGAAGTGGATATTGAATTGATTCTTCATGTTGAGGATGAAGAGTTTCCAAAATGTATTCATTATGTATAGGGGAATGTTGTGAAATATCTATGTGATGTGAAAGATTAGGTGAATTGGAGATTTGAATCACTGGAGCTTGCACTTGATTTGATACCACGAACTACATAGTGGTGTTCTTAATCAACCCTTGAGAGTATGAATTGTTTCTAGTTCATGAATTTTGTCTTGTTTTTTAGATTATAGAAACACGTTCCTTCCCCTCATTGTCATATTTCCTTTGTTTAGGTTCACTAGTCACTAAAGGTAGATTATGAGTTGACTTTGATTTCCATTGCCTCTTACTTGCTTGAGTATGGGATGAAGCTTGTGTGGTAGGGTGAGAGGATGATTGAGTGAATTTTGAAATTATCTTCTCAAGTATGGTTGGATAGAGTATGATATTTATGTGTATTTATTTCATTTGTAGTACATTTATGATATTTTATCTCTTACCAAGTGGGACTCCTCTTGATAACTTGTTGAATTTTGTCCTCGAGTGACATGTCATCTCTCATAGACCAATTGATTTTAGGAAGAGGTGATGTTTCAATAAAATCATATGCAAGATCAATCATTTCTAAGATACTATTAATAACTCGTCACGGGACATATTTTAGTGTAAATGTGATTATTTGACTTGGATTCATTAGGGATTAGTCACAATGTCTAACCTTAAATTAACTGCGCAACCAACCCAATAGGCTTCCACCTCTGGATGATGTATTTATTTCAGTTTAAGAATGATCTCCATGAATCCAAAAATATCAAATTCCCACCTTCTCACAAATGGGTGTAGTGTTACAAAATTCATCTCTTTATCCTTTATCTATATAATGTAAAGAAAAACACTCATACACACCAATGGAGATTGGGAAGCATACACCAAATATGTGTTTTTCAACTAGGAAGTGGTTTACTAATACAATTTGTCTAGAAAGTTACTTGAGGTCCCACTTATCCCTTTTATACTTTGGAAACTTGTAGGTCACTTCATTGTATCCATAGACATGGGTGCATGAAAATGTAATATTGGTAATGTCTTAACTTGAACTTAATCATTGAGCTATCCTAAATAGAGAGACCGTTAGGCCTGCCTCTATACATCTATCCGGGCCTATCCTAACTATATAGATCTCATTGGGGGACACCCCTCTATATAGATATATATGGACCCACCGCATCCCATATAGATCCACCATTAGGTTTGGGTTCATATCATAGCCATCATTTCCATTGAAATCACAACATCCATTCCATATCCCATATAGAGAGGGAGAGGGGGCCCAATCTATGTAGTTGGCCTACGGTCCCAATTGAATGAACCATGTGAACCATTTTGAAATCATCTCTTTAGTTTGATGTGAGAACCTTTATTTTGGATTATTACTAAGCATCTTAATAATGTAGAAGATGAAATAATCATTGTCACATCGAAGTGATGCACACTTCCCATGAATTCCAACTATGGGTAGAAGTGAAAACATTGTTTTGACTTGGTACCATTTTCCCTCTAGTTTCCAAACCGATAAATATTATTCTTCATGCCACACCATAGATGAGATAAGAGGTCATGCAAAAATGACTTGTCATATTCACTTTGATCAGATACTTTTACAATGTGTAACATATAATTGTAGCCTAGCCAATGTGAAGTTTTTTGATCTAGGATCATGCAAATGAACTTGTACATCCATAGATGGAAATAATGAGCATAAGGGATGTCAAACACTCTATTGAATAAGGTGATCATGTCTCGATTTCAAATTATAACTCAGTTCGATGTAATTCTTTGGGATGATGATTGAATTGATTCCTCTTTGTGACAAACTAGTTCTTATTAATGAATTTAGAGCATTGTAGTGAGTCTTAATCCTATTATTTATATGTATATTCTCTTGTGATTTAAGAAATTTCCTCATTTTTAGGAATTCAAAGAATCTCTCTAATGTGTTCAAGAATTACTAGGAGGATGGGCTAATTATTAATATTAAAAACACCTCTTTTCTCAGTTTTGTAATGTTCCACACACATAATGACAAGATCTAGTCATTGAACCGACATGAAGGTTGTTGTTTATTGTAGGGTGTTGCGGTAGATGCATTGATAAAAATTGTGTGACCCTCTGTAGAAAAATATACAATACAAGAAAGAAAAGTGAGTAGTGAAAGATGATCTGGAATAATCATGAGGAGCACCATCAAATTGTGAAATCATTGAACTATGTTATTCGATTGTTGAGATTTGGTTAAACATTTTTAAAATGTTTTTATTTCAATAGTTTTATACTGTTTTCAATCTTTGGAACACTTTTATATTGTTTTTGATTTTTTTGAAACTCATTTGAATGTTTTTGAAGTTTTTGAAACATATTTGATTTTTTTTAGATTTTTTGAAACATATTTGATTTTTTTTGAGTTTTTTGAAAAACATTTGAATTTTTTTGAAATTTGAATTTTTAAAAATGTTTTGGTAGTTTTGACTCAAGTAAAGGGGTGTATAGTCTGAACTCATGTTCAAACAATTATAAGAATTTCATTCCATTGGAATAAATGCAAATGATGTAATAATAAGATGTCTCACTCCGCTAGTCACTCCATACAACTAGGAAGATGTGAGGGCTTGTCACCAAGAGCCAAGAGGGATGGGAGAAAGAGCTGAATAGTGATATGAAAGTGAATATGATGGATGCAAAGAAACAAGGTGTAATAATGATCCATATGAGAAAAAGGTAACTCAAATCTAGTCAATATTATTTGACCAATTCCAAGATGATTATTTTGTATTTTCTTTACTCTATGTGTGTTTTTCTATGTGCATCCGAGTTACCCATATTGATTCTTTCATAATCATGGTAACAAATCTATTATGTAACAAAAAAGGGTTTTCTTATATTCACACTCTTAAAATTGTGTTCATGCTAGGAGCATAGTAATTCCTATCCTTATTCAGAATTTCTTGTTTTTTTCCTATCAAAATGTTGTCCACCACTTTGTTGTCTCACCCACCAACTTAAAGGGGAATTTCCTTATTATTCTACTCGATTTGGAATCCAAATGCTTCATCAATGTTTTCTCACTAATCTACATGTGTCTATTATCTTTAAAATGCTATTACTTCGTAATAACACTTTAAAGAGGGAAAATGTAGACACCCTAAAATTACACACTTTTTCCCAAGACTATCTCGAGTTCATATCCCCTTTACGATTGATTAATCTAATTAATTAATCATGCACATTACACCCCTTGGGATTAATTAAATTAGTCCACAACACCATCTTAGCTAAGTTAATTATCATTTATTAAATAAATGATTAATTAATTATCTTACACATTGTAGCTAATTAAATTAGTTACTTAATTAGGAAAATACACCTATTTTCCTAGTCAACTGCCACTTCACTATCCTAGCTAACTACACTTGTAATTCACTTGCTCACTCTAGTCAACTCAACTTGAACTCCACTTCTAGATTCCTATAAAGGAGGGGGAAATAGAGTTGTACATGCAATTATCTTTCTAGATGTAACTTCGTTATTCCAAATGTCTACTACCCTTAAAATCTATAGTTATCATTGCCAAGTCTACATGCTAACCAAGGTGATTGCAATTATTATATGGAGGTTAGTCAAACATCTCATCCACCTTTCATGGCTCTACCCTCAGCTATAAAAGCAAACCATTTCCTTTACAAACTCATCCTTGGAAATCCATGAGAAAAATGCAGAAAATCTATGCTTGTTTGTTACTTGAATCCTCATGAAATCTACTTATAGCATTGCATTCATACACTTTTGAGAGTCAATTTCAATAGCATCCACAAATCAAAACAAAAACATCAAACAATTCCAAGTGTTTCTAGGATCTTACTTGAGGTTTATAAGAGATTACAGAGAAGGTATATCGTGTGTTATTTCATTTATCTTCTATTTGTCTCATTAATTTTCCTTGTTTCCAAATGATTCATTGTTGTCCCCTCGCTAATCTGGATGTGTGTACTTTCTTTAAAATGCTATTATTTCATAATAACACTTTAAAAATGGGAAAGTGCAGACATTTCAAAATTACATACTTGTTCCTAGTTCACATCCTCTGTTTCATATCCCCTTACAATTGACTAATCTAATCAATTAATCATGCACATTACACCCCTTTGGATTAATTAAATTAGTCCACAACACCATCTTACGTAATTTAATCATCATTTTTTAACTAAATTATTGATTAATTATCTTACACATTGTAGCTAATTAAATCAATTACTTAAATAGGCAAAATACACTTGTTTTCCTAGTCAACTTCCACTTCACTATCCTAGTTAACTACAATTGAACTTCACTTCCTCATTCCAGTCAACTCAAATTAAAATCCACTTATAGATTCCTAGAAATGAGAGGGAAATAGAGTTATACATACAATAATATTTTCATATGTAACTTCTGCTATTCCAAATGTCTACTACCACTTACAAGATGCAACTACCATTGCAGTTCTAGTTGCTAAACAGGTGATTACAATTATGACCCCGAGCTTAGTCAAAACATCTCATCCACAATTTATGGCTCTACCCTCTGCTATAAAAGTAGACCATTTCCTTTACAAACTTATCCTTGAAATCTATGAGAAAAAATAGTAAAGATATGTTTGTTTGTTGCTTTAATCCTTAATGAAATATACTTGTAGAATTACATTCATCCACTTTAGAGAGTCACTTTCAAGAATACCCAAAATCAAAATTAACAAGATCAAACAATTCCAAGTGCTTCTACAATCTTACTTGAGGTTTACAAGAGATTGTAGAGAATGTATCTTTGTGTGTTATTTCATTTATATTTTGTTTGGTTTTTAATTTCACCTTGTTTCTAAATGCTTCACCGTTATCCACTTGATAATATACATGTGTATACTATCTTTAAAATAATATTACTTCATAATAACACTTTACAATCCAAAATTACATACTTGTTCCCATTACTATCCCATTTCATATCCCCTTATGATTGTTTAATCCAATTAATTAATCATGAACATTATACCCCTTGGGATTAATTAAATTAGTCCACAACACCATCTTAGCTAAGTTAAATATAATTTATTAACTAAATGATTAATTAATTATCTCACACATCAGTAGCTAATTAAATTAGTTAATTAGGAAAGTACATATGTTTTCCTAGTCAACTGCCACTTCACTATCCTAGTTAACTACACTTAAACTTCACTTCCTCATTTCAATTAACTCAACTTGAACTACGCTTCTCGATTCCTAGAAAGGAGGGGAAATAAATTTGTACGTGAAATTATCTTTCTATATGTAACTTCTATTGTTCCAAATGTCTACTACCCACTAAAAGCTATAATTACCATTTCCAAGTCTACTTGTTAACCTGTGTGATTATAATTATGACGTGGAGCTTAGTCAAACATCTCATCCACCTTTCATGGCTTTACCCTCAACTATAAAAGCAAGGCATTTCATTTACAAACTCATCCTTTGAAATCTAAAAAAAGATGCAACAAAGATCTGCTCATTTTTTGTTCTAATCCTCATGAAATATTCTTGTAGCATTGCATTATTCCACTATGGAGAGTCTAATCAAGAGCATCCACAAATCAAAATCTTCAAGATCAAACAAGTTTAAGATATTTTATGATCTTACTTTAGGTTTTAAAGAGATTACAAAGAAGGTATATTTCTTTGTTTATTTCTTTTATCTTATGTTTGTCTATTAATTTTCCTTATTTACATTCTAGCATGCCCGATGGGACATACACATTATTCTCATTCATTTATGGTTCACATTTCACTAATATTTTAATTTTTGTGACTAACATTTGTTTTTAGTTGTTTTTTTCTTTTTTCTTTGTTGTTCTGTTTCCAGATTGCATTGTAAGAGGTTTTTCTAGGCACAAATTAGTTTATAAAATCACAAAAATAAAATAAAAAATTGTTTTTATTGTTGAAAAATAATTTTATGCTTATTCAAGTATTTTTGCAGTTTTTGAGTGCAAAAATAAGATTTAAAATCCAAAACAAAACAACATCCTCAAGTAGGTGATTTATTAATAAGTGCGGTGGTGATTTTATATGGGGTTAAATTTGAAAGATTATTTTGGCTTTGGGTGGTGATTAACTTTCTTTGTTCAAGCCATATTTCTAGTGTTTGTAGGTATTTTATGGAAGTGGATATCCGTATTTAAAAATACAAAAACTTCGACAATCTCTCGCTAAAATCCCCTAAAATATTAGCTAAAAATTATAACCCCATGCCTAGCTCTGCAAAACCCTATCTCAACCCATCCTAACCCCTTACATCCCCACTCCCCTCCAAAATATCTAAGTGAGCTAGCTCGCCAAGATAAATCCCTATGCAACCCCTACACTTCCTACCAAGCTAGCCACTTAACATTACTCACCTCTCTACTCGGTCCCTTCCCTTCCTTGGTCCCATCCTTCTCTCCAAAACTTGGTTGTGACTCGGCTAAGATAAGTCCCGAATCCCCTATCCCTACCCTCACTCTCTCATCTTGACTTGGATGTGACTTGGTTGAGTTGAGTCTTGACTCCCATGTCCTTTTCCTCACTCGCTCACTCGACCCAACCCAAAAACACCCCAACATGGACCATGTTTCCATTTTGGTACCCATCCATCAACCTCAATCTCCCTCTCACCAAAACATTGATCTCCACACTAACCATGTTGATCTACCTACCCATGCCGATCCACCACCGAGCTTCTTCCACTTTGCCTTTCCTACCACCACCGATCCCTACATACCCCACCATGGACCTAACCATCTGTCCCCGATCGTGAGCAGCCACCGCCCTTTATAACTAAGCCCTCTCTCGCATCACCACCACACTCCTTCCTTCTCACCTCGCACAATGCACAAACCAAACACAAACACACAAAAAAAAAAAAACTTCCACACAAAATACTAAACTCGAGCTTATGTGCCTTACCATGAATTTTACTTTAGGGTTTTCACCTTAGACTGGGTCATTGTTTTTTTATTTACTTTACTTTTGTCTTGTTCTAAGTTTAGTTTATTAACTTAACATTTACACTATAGCTTTCATTTAGGATAATATTTTCGTTAATTATTCTTCATGTTCAATTTAATTTAATTCTATTTTCTTTTAATTTATCATCTAGTTAGGTATTTAGTATTAATTAGTTTGTTTTAATTAATTAATCCTAAGTTTAATCAATTAAATTCAGTCTTTTAAAGCTAAATTAGGCCCCCTTTGTATTTTTTTCCTCATTTTTTCTAGATAGACTAATTGTTCAACTTGTTTGTGCGGGGTTATTAGACATTTTTATCAAATTATTTTCTCTTTTAGGCATTTTTGTAAACGTGTAACCCTTTGTGCACTGTACCTAACACTTTGTGACGTATTTTTCTTGTTTTTTGGTTGTAATTTTTCATTTTCTTGTGAGGCTAATCATAAGATGATCATGTGTATGCTATATTTCCTTGTGCTTTCTAAGTGATCTTGGAAATTAGAAATGTGATCATTTCTTATATGTTTTCGGGAATTAAGTTTTTTTCTTAATAAAAACAACCTCACATGTATCCTATTTCTCCACACTTTTTAAGTGACCTTGGAAATCAAAAACATGGGTTGAATTATTTCATCTTTCCCTCCCCACCTCGGGAAAATGTGCTAATCCTTGTTTACAAGACATTCTCTACAAAAGGTCATTCTTAAAGTACTAATTTTAGGTTTCCTTGAAAGAAATTTAAAACAAGTTACTAATTATAGGTTTCTCGGTCAAGGAATGGTGGTTAAGATAATCTCATCTTTAATCAAGATAAATTGAACAATTGACACTATATTTGTAGGTACATTTGATAAGGATATTTCCCAATTTCTATAACCATGGGAAGTTCTTTGTCTTAAGCCATAAAAATCATTTGAGGAGTACCACAGGAACCCCAAAGTAGTCAGAAAATTGAGGGAACTGGAAGAAGAAACAAGTACCCCCATCCTACCTGACTAGTACACCTTGTGAGATTAGAGTCAAAAATATCTAGTAGTAGCACTGGCAACCCCAGTGTGATTCATTTAAGAAAGATATTTTCTCATTGTTTCAAAGGGGGTAAAGTAAATCTAAAATCTAGAAATAACACTTTGTGCCCAATTGGGTATACTACTGATACCTAGTTGAGAGAGCCACCCAGGAAGACACACATTGTCTAATCCAATCTAAGGTAGAGGCCAAAACTTCCATAAAACTTTTGTTTTCACATTTTCTTTTTTCTCTTTTCATTTAGTGAGTTGTGTTCCACACTCGTATAAATGCGTTCTCACTTTCGTCTCATTTTTCATCTTTCCCAAATACTCCTTATTTGGGTTCATTCTCACATCTTTGCTACTTTCCCAAATACTCCTTATTTGGGTTCACTTTTATATCTCTTTCACGTTTCCAAATAATCCTTATTTGGATCCACTTTTGTCTCATTTTCACCTCTTTACAAATGATTCTAAGTCTTGAGTTGTGGACATTCACATCCGCACTTGAGCACTTTCATCCTTTTTCATCTAAGTCTTGACATCGTGATACTCACTTTATCATGGTCAAGCACCTTTGTGATCACTTTGATCCTTCATCTTTCTAAGTCTTAAGTTTAAATTTTTCATTGTTGAAACTTAAGCATTCACCATATTACATCATCAAATTTAAAATTCACTTTGTTGAATTGATGACATCTTCAAAACATCTTTTCACTCATCTCTTTTAAAGCATTCACTTTTCTATAATTTGATATCCTTAACCAACCATTTTCCCTTTGTCTCTCACATTCACTTTTTCAAGATTCAAACCTTTTTATCATCATTTCTTCACTTCTTGTTTTGACATTCACGTTGTCATTATTTGAGTGCTCCCCTTCACCATATTTCTAAGTCTCTTCCTCTTAACAATCATTTTGTTAAGCGTTGAGCATATTTCATCGTGTCTCTAAGTCTCCTCTTGTAGCACTCATTTTGTCGCAAGTTGAGCAAGCCAACCTCTTTCATCTCTTCCCTCTTTACATTCACTTTGTAAAGGGTTGAGAGACCTTTCATTCCTTTTCATCTCTCTTAGCAGTCATATTGTTAAGGGTTAAGAACCCTCACATTTTCTAAGGATCTTCCATTTTAACAGTCATCTTGTTAAGAATTGAGGTTTTTGTCATGATTTCAAGTCTCCTCTTATAACACTCATTTCATCACAAGTTGATCGAGCAAATCCTTTCACCAAGTCTCTCTTTACATTCAATTTGTAAAGGATTTTGGAGTCTTTCAAACCCATGTTCATCTCTCTTATCACTCATTTTGTTAAGAGTCCTCTAATTAACATTTAAAATTCCTCTTCTACCTTAACAATACTCATGTATTAAGTGTTATAAAGCCTCACCTTTTCATTTTTCTTAACACTCATCTTGTTAAGAGTTAACATTTCAAACCTTTTAGTATATTTTAACACTCATTTTTAAGAGTTGATCACATCATCTTGTTAATTCCCTTATCTTTTGAATATCCATTTGAAAATTTGAGAAAACTAATCTTATCAAAGTATCATCTTCTTTGTACCTTAACTTTGTCCAAAGTTCGAGCACATCACTTATCTCATACGATAATTCTCCCATCTTAACATTTATTTTTATACAATTTCCATAATCAAACTATTGTATTGAAATATTTTTCTATTCATCCCTCTTGACATTCACGTTGTTAAGGTTTGAATCTAATAATCTCTTCAAATACCTTGTCCACCTTAGCATTCAATTTTTAAGGGTCGAGCGACCTCGATTTCAAAACTCTTCTGTAGTGCCCACACTTTTATAGCTCAGATACTTGTTGTTCCTCTTACTATTAGACATATTTTGATAGGGATTTGTTATATTTTGGACATTATATTAGGAGATTTGATCTAATTAGACATGTATGGATGTTTAGGTGTATAGCACCGATTTATCTTGATTACTATGTTGTTTGCATTATCTTATGATGTCATGGATACTAATTGATATGATGTTGTTTTGGAACGTAGTTATATTGACGGTTAATCAGTTTCTTTGCATGTTGGGATTCTATGGATACATGTCATTTTATCATTGTGACTAACTTATGGTGAATTATGTATAGTCGTGCATGTTGTCACACTTTCGATTCAAGAGAGATGAAATGTTAGTATAGAATTCAGTGATAACTTATTTAGTAGTTGATTTATATTTTATCGGATATGTGTATTTAATGTGTGCAATAAGTGTGGTGGTCACGGGAGAACGTGGGAGTCGGGCTAGCTACGTAAATTTGTACAAGCAACCCACGGGCTAAGTAATAGCCATGTTTATTGCTTGAGGCTTTAATGTTAGAATTATTATTTTGGGCACCATGGGTGACCCTCATTTGTAATGTAATGTCTTGTAATTATTCATTTTGCATAGGGTGTCTAGTTGTGTTGTAAACTTGTTTTGGGAATTAATGACCCCACTTGCATTAAGTCTTGAATTAGTTTAATGATGTACTTAATTAAAAGGGTTTAGGGTCACATGTGAACCCTTGGGTGGGCCCCACACCCTCTACCCTTGTGCCAAATTTTTAAACCCGAAATTGGGTTATTTTAGGCATTTTTAGGGACCCCTTTTTAGTTTGGGAGTTCCCTTAACTTAAAAATGAGCCCTTGGACCCTACCTAATAAGCGGGGGCTTATTTCCAAGGCTAGAGGGAGTTTTCCCTCCTTTTTGCCTCTTTTTGGTCACATCCATGTAAGCGGTATGGATTAGTGTGCTTGTTAAAAGTTGCACAAGAATTGTTTTGCTTGCTCCTCTTCAAATTCCCCTCATGGGAAAGGAAGAGAACTTTTTTTTAGAGATTTTGCTTGGATGCTTGTGGATTTGGAGCTAGAGTTTGCTTGAGTCAAGAAGTGGAAAAGATTAAAGTTGGAAATATTTTTGGAGAGCTTTTCTTTGAGGTAGGATTCTTGAGCATCTATTGTATGTGATATATCATGCTAGATATTAGTTGTGTATTTGGAAATGTTTGTTGTTGCATGTAGAATTTATTTGTTGTTTTCTTGATTTTACTCCCTCCATCATATGACATGATGGAGTTTTGGAGTTTTGGGGGAGAGAGGGAATTTTCCCTCTCAATCCTCATAGGCTTGATGGGAAAGCCTTATAGGATTTAGTTACTCCCCTCAAATGGTTTGAGGTGGGGAAGGTTGTTCATTTGGCTTGAACCTCCTTCCCCATTCTTGGTAAGGAAACCCCTTTGGGGTTTGAAAATCCTTCCAAGAAGGATTGGTGAAAGGGTGGAGGAATAAGGAGGGCTTGAATGAAATTGGAGAAATAAGGAGGGTATGGAGATCATGTTTTTTATAAATTATGATGGTGAAAAACTTTGGAGAACTTTCTTTTCTCTTCCCCATTTTTAGAGGTAGAACACGGGTTCTCCTCTTTTTCACTTTTACAAATTTAGAGTCTTGTTAAATCTTTGCCTTGTTTTTGTGTGGTTGTAATGTTGTTGTTCACCCTCTCTCTTGTGTATAGTTATGGTTAGTTGTTCTCTTTCCCATGGGCTTGGGGGAGGCTAGCATGCATCCCAACCTTGGGAGAGACATGTAATGATGCCTATGGTTGGGTGGAAAAACAAGCTTCTTCTCCTTGTTTGGATTCCTTGAAGGCATGTGCATTTGGATCTCAAAGTTTGATGTTGGTTGGAGCTCTTGGTCATCTTAATTTTATTTGTTGACATTACCTCATTGTAATCCTTTTTGGGATATGGCTTGAAGAAAAAAAAATATACTTCCTCTTTGATGAAATTCCTCCTCCTTTATGTATTGGAAAATCACTTGTAAGCTTTGAATTTAATTGTATTTGAAAAATTTATTTCAATCTTAGAAAGGAGTTGTTGGTTGTTTCTTATGTATTTTAGCATGTTTGGAAAATATGATGTATTGAAGATTTTTGTAAAAAAAAAAGTCTTGTAAAATATCTATACTCCTTTAACTTGTTTGGTTTTTTTAATATCATTTTGGTAAAGAAAGTTTATTTATTGGAAAGATATTATTACCAAAAGGAATGGTATTTGTTTGTTGAGAATCTTATGTGTTTTAAAAACAAAAATCAGATTTGCATAGTATGCTCCTTTGCAAAATTTATTAGCAATTAGTCTCTTCTCTCTTTTAAAATACTTGTGCTTTTCTTTACCACAAATTAGATAATCATTTAATGTGAATAGTTGAGAATATTAAGTTCATTTTTACATCAAATAATACAATTAAAATCTATTATTTATTTTAAGTTGAAATCTTCATTATTTAGCATTGTGTATGAAATAACCATATTCAGAAATATATATCTATATCTATATCTATATATATATCTCTATATATTTTCTTAGTTTAATTATTATATCATGTAAGTAATTTTTACAGATTTATATGAGTATAATGAAATATATATTATGGAATATAAATGATATATATAATATATATATATATATAATAAAATGCAATGTATATATATTATATATATAGTATTATATATATCATTTATATTCCATAATATATATTTCATTATACACATATAAATCTGTAAAAATTATCTACTGATAATATAATAATTAAACTAAGAATATATAGATATAGATATATATATATATATATATATATATATATATATATATATATATATATATATATATATATATATATTTCAGAATATGGTTATTTCATACACAATGCTAAATAATGAAGATTTCAACTTAAAATAAATAATAGATTTTAATTTTATTATTTGATGCAAAAATGAACTTAATATTCTCAACTATTCACATTAAATGATTATCTAATTTGTGGTAAAAAAAACACAAGTATTTTAAAAGAGAGAAGAGGCTAATTGCTAATAAATTTTACAAAGGAGCATACTATGCAAATCTGATTTTTGTTTTTAAAACACATAAGATTCTCAACAAATAAATACTATTCCTTTTGGTAATAATATCTTTCCAATAAATAAAATTTCTTTACCAAAATGATATTAAAAAAACCAAACAAGTTAAAGGAGTATAGATATTTTACAAGACTTTTTTGTTGCAAAATTTTTCAATACATCATATTTTCCAAACATGCTAAAATACATAAGAAACAACCAACAAATCCTTTCTAACATTGAAAGAAATTTTTCAAATACAATTAAATTCAAAGCTTACAAGTGATTTTCCAATACATAAAGGAGGAGGAATTTCATCAAAGAGGAAGTATATATTTTTCTTTAAGCCATATCCCAAAAAGGGTTACAATGAGGTAATGTCAACAAATAAAATTAAGATGACCAAGAGCTTTGACCACCATCCAACTTTGAGATCCAAATGCACATGCCTTCAAGGAATCCAAACAAGGAGAAGAAGCTTGTTTTTCCACCCAACCATAGGCATCATTACATGCCTCTCTCAAGGTTGCGATGCATGCTTAGCCTCCCAAGCCCATGGGAAAGAGAACAACTAACCATAACTATACACAAGAGAGAGGGTGAACAACAACATCACAACCACACAAAAATAAGGAAAAGATTTAACAAGACTCTAAATTTGATATTATATATATAGTATTATATATATTATATAATATAATATATACTATATATCATATTAAATTACATTTTAAATAATAATATATATATATATATATATATATATATATATATATATATGTAAAATAAAATTTGTTTGAATGGCCATGGGGAGGCCGAACACACGCCCCCATCCGCTTGCACACACTCACGTCCGTGCGCCGCGCCTATGCCACCGCACCGCAACACCCACCTCCCCATCCAACTCCTTCCGCAACCCCCTGCTGTCGGCCACCGTTCTCGACTCCTTGCTCCACCCTACCTCCTTGCCGCCTCATGTCCCCCACACCCCACAACGCCCTCCCTACTCCCCACGCCTATCCACAGTGACCGACCTAACCCCCTTCTCTACACTTTGCCCCTACACACTTCCCCTCCTCTAAGACCCGCCGCCCTGTTCCTCCTTCATTAATCTGCCCCCTCTTCAAAAGATATATAAATAAATATATATTTATCAATAAAACAACAAAAAAAAAAAATACCAAAACGTTTTTGAATGGATGGTTAAAAAAAAAAGACATAAGAAACAATATAAGCTTCCATGGTTTCCCTACCCTTGACTGCAAGAAGGAACAAAATTAAAATTAACTATGAGAGGAAAATAATATGGAAAAGAAAAGAAAAGAAAGAGATAAAGAAGTTTAGGGCAAAATTTTGATCTAGGGTTGAGATTTGTTTAATCCTAGGGCTCAAATAAAACCCTACTCACATTAAGTCATGGGTTTTGGTGGGAATGGTAATTTAAATAAAAAGGGGTATGGATAAATATATGTATTGGGGGATGATTTTATCTAAGGATGAATAATTATATTTCAATGTGGGTGAAAATTATTTAAAGGAAATATATATATATATATATATATATATATATATATATATTTAAATGTGTGTAATTTAATAGAAGATAAATAAATAAAATTAATTAGAAATAAATGTTTTAGCAATTTGGTTAAAATTAGATTGTTATGAATTTAATTATTTAATGAGAATGGTTAGGTGAAACCTTAGTCCTCACTATCAATTTTTTTACCAACTTTTTAGTCTATTTTCCGGTGTCCTGAGGCGGGGCATTACATTTGGTATCAGAGCGAAGGTTTACACACGTGGACACTCTGGGTAATCAATCAACCGGTTAACAACATTGGTGATAACATTAAAAGTAAATAAATAAATAAAATAATTAAAAATTCTCCACAACCATTTAATAACTTCTTCACTCACCTCGTGTATAGGATGACACCCAAGAGGGGATGATCAGCTAGAGGCTTGGGGCATAGTGCACCTATGCGAGAGCCGCCGGCACCAATTTGGGCCTCAGATATTAGAGGTCCTGCAATAGCTGATGGGCATTGTGTAGTAGTGTCTTCCACCACCGTAGGAGGTGAGAGAGGAGGTTCCATTGGGAGATGAGGAGCCGATAGGCGAGGAAGCGCATTCAGAGCCACCAGAGCATGATACACCGAGGTGGGAGATGTCACGTAGCCCTTCCGTTCATCACGAGAGGGTAGCCTCGTACCTTTGTATCTGATCACACAGTCTCGAGGGACCATTTGGGGTATGTGACCCATTGCACCTATTAGACGCATCACTAGGATCAAGATACAGGTAGTGTGATTAGAGATCTTCACTTGTAGCCACCTACTTACACCGGCTCTACAGATGGCTTTGGGGCTGAGTCATAGCTCCTTTGCTTGGATAGTTTCTTTGGCTTACACTCTTACGAGAGAAACGTCAAGGAAAGGTTTTCCATACACCCTCGAGATGCAACAAACATTTTGTGGAGGAATGAGGAGTGGAAGCTCCATCGACTCGAGAGACAGTGACCTAGGAGATGTTTGAGGAGCAATTCAGGGCTCACTATATGTCAAATCATTTCGTGCAAGTGAGAAGAGGATTGATGAGTTTCATGATTTACGACAGGGATATAGCATAGTAGCACAATATGAGAGTAGGTTCCTAGATCTTCTGCAGAATGTGGACTACCTGCAAGATGAGAAATTGTATGTTAAAAAGTTTATTTGAGGTCTTAATGCATATATAGTAGGAAGCAGTCAGGGATGTCATTTCCTCCCACACTTGAGAAGGCTGTTGAGAAGGCTTACTTAGCGAGGAGAACAAGACTAAGGCACAGGAGCACCGAGATAGAAACAAGAGTAAGTTTCAAGAGAGGATTCGGTCCTTCCAGAGTCGGAGGTCACGGGTACAACACCACCCCATAGAGAAGGATTCTAGCCTCTGCTAGTAACCACGAGGGCTCCACAACAACCGCAGCAGAAGAGATGCAACAATATGGCCACCAACAACGAGAGGACTAGATAGACTTAGAGCTTTTAGAGAGGTAGAACTAGATGAGGTTTTGGTGGAGCCGGGGGATAGGAGGCGGGGTACTCAAGCAAGCACAAATAGCTCGTACACAACTTGATCTGCTAGGTTTGGACCAATAGGATCAATATACTAGAGCACGGGAGGGACCCCATCTCGGAGGGTACGGGAGGATGTTTCATATGTGGATCTCCCGATCACTATGTGTGTATGCGCCTGCACAAACCCAATACCATGGATGCACTGAGAGAGCCACTAGATTTGAGCAGATGATGGGTGATGTAGGATGCACTCATCATGTATATGTAGTGGTTGTATTTGCCAGTGAGCATCGAGCCACTATCATAGAGAAGACATGTACTATCAGGGGTATTTCTATCTCAGTAATTTTTGATTCAGGTGCTTCAGATTCCTTTATATCACCTTCTATAGTGGACTAGTGTGGGCTAGTGGTGGCTAGGAAACCAAATAGTTGATAGTTTGAGTTGGCCTCTGGGGCCTAACTCGCCGTGGACTTGTATGTGGAGAGTTACGTACTTGATTTAGGAGCCTTCTCCACTACACTTGACCTATGAGTTATTCCTCTAAGATCATATCAGGTAGTATTGGGTATGGATTGGATTGAGGCTCATCGAGCTAAGGTGGATTACAGAAATAAGGTCATTGAGTGTCAGGATGATCTTGGTAGTGCAGTTGTGATTTCAGGGATGAAGAGGCCTATCTCTTTGCACATGGTCTCGGCTAAGAAACTCAGTCGAAGCATGCATAAGGGTTGTCAATTGTTTTTTATCATCATCGGTGGTCGATCGAGAGTACTCGAGTAGTCACCCTTGGATGATCATGTACTTTTGAGGAGTATGCCGATGTGTTTCTAGGCGAGCTTCGGTGATACCACCTCGCAGATGTGGATTTCACCATTTATTTAGTACACTGGATCAACACCGGTTTCTAGGGCACCCTATTGGATGACGAATACAGAGCTTCATGAGCTCAAGATTTAGTTAGAGGAGTTGTTAGATAAGGGTCTCATTCACTCTAGTGTATCTCCTTGGGGAGTGCCAGGTCATATTTATGAAAAGAAGGATGGTTCTCTTAGGCTTTGTGTTGACTTCAAAGAACTTAAGAAAGTCATAATAAATAATTTTTATCCACTCCATAGGATTGATGACTTGTTTGATCGGATGTGGGGGCGAGAGTATTCTCTAAAATCGATCTCAAGTTAGGGTACCATCAATTGTGCATATCAGATGCAGACATTCATAAGACAATGTTTTACACATTTTATGGGCATTATGAGTTCATAGTTGTTCCATTTGGTTTGACCAATGCCCCAGTTGTCTTCATGAGCCTCATGAATGGAGTATTGAGCCTTTCTAGATTGCTTTGTCTTAGTGTTCCTTGATGACATATTGATATATTATCGTTCCAAGGAGGAACACGAGGAGTATTTGAGGTCGGTACTTTAGGTTTTGAGAGAGCAGAATTTATATGGGAACTTGGAAAAATGCAGCTTCTTTCAGACAAAGGTTCAGTACTTGGGTCATATCATATCAGGCGAGGGTATATCAGTAGATCCCTCTAAGATACATGCTATCATGGACTTAACAACACCCATATTAGCTATTGCTTGAGGCCTTAACGTTAGAATTATTATTTTGGGCACCATGGGTAACCCTCATTTGTAATGTAATATGTCTTGTAATTATTAATTTTGCTTAGGGTGTCTAGTTGTGTTGTAAACTTGTTTTGGGGAATTAATGACCCCACTTGCATTAAGTCTTGAATTAGTTTAATGATGTACTTAATTAGAAAGGGTTTAGTGTCACATGTGAACCCATGGGTGGGCCTCACACCCTCTACCCTTGTGCCAAATTTGTCAAACCCGAAATTGGGTTATTTTTTGCATTTTTAGGGACCCCTTTTTAGTTTGGGAGTTCCCTTAACATAAAAATGAGCCTTTGGATCCTACCTAATAGGTAGGCGGGCTTATTTCAAAGGCTAGAGAGAGTTTTCCCTCCTTTTTGCCTCTTGTTTGGTCACATCTATGTAAGGGGTATAGATTAGTGTGCTTGTTGAGAAGAAAAGTTTCACAAGAATTGTTTTGCTTGCTCCTCTTCAAATTCCCCCTCATGGGAAAGGAAGAGAATTTTTTTTTAGAGCTTTTGCTTGGATGCTTGTGGATTTGGAGCTAGAGTTTGCTTGAGTCAAGAAGTGGAAAATATTGAAGTAGGAAATCTTTTTGGAGAGCTTTTCTTTGAGGTAGGCTTCTTGAGCATCTATTGTATGTGATATATCATGCTAGATATTAGTTGTGTATTTGGAAATGTTAGTTGTTGCATGTAGAATTTATTTGTTGTTTTCTTGATTTTACTCCCTCCATCATATGACATGATGGATTTTTGGAGTTGTGGGGGAAGAGAGAGGGATTTTTCCCTCTCAATCCTCATAGGATTGATGGGAAAGCCTTGTAGGATTTAGTTACTCCCCTTAAATGGTTTGAGGTGGGGAAGGTTGTTCATTTGGCTTGAACCTCCTTCCCCATTCTTGGTAAGGAAACCACTTTGGGGTTTGAAAATCCTTCCAAGAAGGATTGGTGAAAGGGTGGAGGAATAAGGAGGGCTTGAATGAAATTGGAGAAATAAGGAGGGTATGGAGATCATGTTTTGTACAAATAATGATGGTGACAAACTTTGGAGAACTTTCTTTTCTCTTCCCCATTTTTAGAGGTAGAACTTGGGTTCTCCTCCTTTTCACTTTTACAAATTTGGAGTCTTGTTAAATCTTTGCCTTGTTTTTGTGTGGTTGTGATGTTGTTCACCCTCTCTCTTGTGCATAGTTGTGATTAGTTGTCTTCTTTCCCATGGGCTTGGGGGAGGCTAGCATGCATCCCAACCTTGGGAGAGGCATGTAATTATGCCTATGGTTGGGTTTCAAAATGAGCTTCTTCTCCTTGTTTGGATTCCTTGAAGGCATGTGAATTTGGATCTCAAAGTTGGATGTTGGTTGGAGCTCTTGGTCATCTTAATTTTATTTGTGGAAATTACCTCATTGTAACCCTTTTTGGATATTGCTTAGAGAAAAGAATATATACTTCCTCTTGGATGAAATTCCTCCTCCTTTATGTATTGGAAAATCACTTGTAAGCTTTGAATTTAATTGTATTTGAAAACTTTCTTTCAATCTTAGAAAGGAGTTGTTGGTTGTTTCTTATATATTTTAGCATGTTTGGAAAATATGATGTGTTGAAGAAATTTTGCAACTTGTAAAAAAAAAGTCTTGTAAAATATCTATACTCCTTTAAATTGCTTGTTTTTTTTTTTTTGAATATCATTTTAGTAAAGAATGTTTATTTATTGGAAAGATATTATTACAAAAAGGAATAGTATTTCTTTGTTGAGAATCTTCTGCGTTTTAAAAAAAGTCATATTTGCATAGAATGCTCCTTTGTAAAATTTATTAGCAATTAGCCTCTTCTCTCTTTTAAAATACTTGTGCTTTTCTTTACCACAAATTAGATAATCATTTAATGTGAATAGTTGAGAATATTAAGTTCATTTTGCATCAAATAATAAGATTAAAATCTATTATTTATTTTAAGTTGAAATCTTCATTATTTAGCATTGTGTATGAAATAACAATATTCGAAATATATATATATATAGTCTTAGTTTAATTATTATATTTTTTGTAAGTAATTTTTGCAGATTTTTATGTGTATAATGAAATATATATTATGAAATATAAATGATATATATAATATTATATCTATAATAAAATGCAATGAATATATATTATATATATATATATATATATATATATATATATATATATATATATTATATTAAATTACGTTTTAAATAATAATAGTAAAATAAATAAATAAATAAATAAATATATATATATATATATATATATAATAAAATTTGTTTGAATGGCCATGGGGAGGCCTAGCCCTCCCCCACCCATCCGCGGCCACACCACCCCATGCGCCACCGCCTATGGCACCACCTGCCTGGGCAGCACCCACCTCCTCATCCAGACTCCCCTTCCGCGACCCTGACCCCACGACTTGCCGTCCTCAACTCCCCTTTGCTCCACCCTACCTCCTTGTCACCTCATGTCCCCCACTGCCCACGACGCCCTCCCTACTCCCCACGCCTATCCACGTGACCGAACCTCGACCCCCCTTCTCACACCTGCCTCTCCACACTTCCCCTCCTCTAAGACCCGCCGCCCTATTCCTCCTTCATTAATTTGCCCCCTCTACAAAACATATATAAATAAATATATATTTATCAATAAAACAACAAAAAAATAAATACCAAAACGTTTTTGAATGGATGGTTAAAAAAAAAGAGACATAAGAAACAATAAAAGCTTCCATGGCTTTCTACCCTTGACTGCAAGAAGGAACAAAAGTAAAATTAACAATGAGAGGAAAATAATATGGAAAAGAAAAGAAAAGAAAGAGATAAAGAAGTTTAGGGCACAATTTTTTGATCTAGGGTTGAGATTTGTTTAATCCTAGGGCTCAAATAAAACCCTGCTCACATTAAGTCATGGGTTTTTGGTGGGAATGGTCATTTAAATTAAAAAGGGGGTGTGGATAAATATATGTATTGGGGATGAATTTATTTAAGGATGGATAATTATATTTCAATGTGGGTGAAAATTATTTAAAGGAAATATATATATATGTGTGTGTGTGTGTGTGTGTGTGTGTGTGTGTGTGTGTGTGTGTGTGTGTAATTTAATGGAAGCTAAATAAATAAAATTAATTAGAAATAAATGTTTTAGCAATTCGGTTAAAATTAGATTGTTATGAATTTAATTATTTAATGAGAATGGTTAGGTGAAACCTTAGTCCTCACTATCAATTTTTTTACCAACTTTTTAGTAATTTCTGTTTGATTCCGGTGTCCGAGGTGGGGCATTACATTTGATATCGGAGCGAAGGTTTGCACGTGTGGACACTCGGGTAATAAATCAACCGGTTAATAAAATTGGTAATAACATTAAAAGTAAATAAATAAATAAAATAATTAAACATTCTCCACAACCATTTAATAAATTCTTTGCTTCCCTCGTATGCAGGATGACACCCAAGAGGGGACGATCAACTAGAGGATTTGGGCGGTTCACCTATGCACCTATGTGAGAGCCACCGGAAGCTGAATTTGGGCCTCGAGATATTAGAGGTCCTGCAATAACTAATGGGCATTGTGCGAGTGTCTTCCACCACCGCAGGAGGCGAGAGACGAGGTTCTATTGGGAGATGAGGAGCCGACAGGTGAGGACGCGTATTGAGCCACTAGAGCATGATACTGATGAGGTGGGAGAGGTCACGTAGCCCTTCCATTCATCACAAGAGGGTAGCCTCATACCGTCGTAGCCGCTCACACAGTCTCGAGGGACCATTTGGGGATAGGTGACCCCTTTCACCTATTAGACTGCATCACTAGGATCGAGATACAGGCAGTGTGATTAGAGATCTTATTTTCTTGTAGCCACCTACTTACACCGGCTCTACAGATGGCTTTGGGGCTGAGTCATAACTCCTTAGCTTGGATAGTTGCTTTGGCTTACACTCTTACAAGAGCAACGTTAAGGAAAGGTTTGCTATACACCTCCTCCGAGATGCAATAGGCATTTGGTGGAGGAATGAGGAGTGGAAGCTCCATCTGACTCGAGAGATAGTGACCTAGGAGATGTTTGAGGAGTGATTCAGGGCTCACTATATGTCAAAGAATTTCGTGCAGAAGAGGATTGATGAGTTTCATGACTTACGACAGGATCTAGCACAATAGCGAGTATGAGAGCAGGTTCTTGGATCTTCTGCAGTATGTGGACTACCTGTAAGATGAGAAATTGTAGGTTAACAAGTTTATTTGAGGCCTTAATGCAGATATAGTAGGAGCAGTCAGGATGTTATCTCCTCCCACACTTGAGAAGGCTGTTGAGAAGGCCTACTTAGCTGAGGAGAACATGACCAAGGCATAGGAGCACCGAGATAGAAACAAGAGCAAGTTTCAAGAGAGGATATAGGCCTTTCAGAGTCAGAGGTCATGGGGTACAACACCACCCCCTAGAGGAGGATTCTAGCCTCCGCCAGCAGCCACGAGGGCTCCACCACACCCGTAGTAGTAGACACAGCATCATGGCCACCAGTAGCAGAGGGCTAGATAGACTTAGAGATTTTAGAGAGGTGGCACTAGAGGAGGTTTTGGTGGAGCAGGGATAGGAGAGGGGGTACTTGAAGGCACAAGCATAGCTCGTACACAATAGTCTGCTAGGGTTGGACCTGGTAGGATTAGTACACTAGAGTATAGGAGGGACCCCATCTCAGAGGGGTATAGGAGGATGTTTTATTTGTGGATCTCCTGATCACTATGTGTGTATGTTCCCGCATAAACCCAATACCATGGATGCACAGAGAGCCACTAGATTTGAGCAGATGATGGGTGATGTAGGATGCGCTCATCATGTATATGTAGTGGTTGACACCGCAGGCCGAGCATCAATCCACTACATCATCAGACTCGATAGGTACTATCAGGGGTATTTCTATCTCAGTAATTTTTGATTCAGTGCTTCTGATTCCTTTATATCACCTTCTATAGTGGACCAGTGTGGGCTAGTGGTGGCTAGGAAACCAGATAGTGTGACAGGTTGAATTGGCCTCTGGGGCCAAACTCACCGTGGACTCGTATGTGGAGAGTTACGTACTTGATTTAGGAGCCTTCTCCACTACACTTGACCTATGAGTTATTCCTCTAAGATCATATCAGGTAGTATTGGGTATGGATTGGATTGAGGCTCATTGAGCTAAGGTGGATTACAAAAATAAGGTCATTGAGTGTCAGGATGATCTTGGTAGTGCAGTTGTGATTTCAGGGATGAAGAGGCCTATCTCTTTACACATGATCTTGGCTAAGAAACTCAAGCGAAGCATGCATAAGGGTTTTCAATTGTTTTTATCACCATCGTGTGGTGATCGAGAGCACTCCGGAGAAGTCACCCTTGGATGATCATGTAGTTTTGAGGGAGTATGCTGATGTGTTTCTAGGCGAGCTTCCAGGGATACCACCATGCAGAGAGGTGGATTTCACCATTTATTTAGTACCTGGATCTACACTAGTTTCTAGGGCACCCTATCAGATGACGAATACAAAGCTTCATGAGCTCAAGATTCAGTTAGAGGAGTTGTTAGATAAGGGTCTCATTCACCCTAGTGTATCTCCTTGGGGAGCGTCAGTCATATTTGTGAAAAGAAGGATGGTTCTCTAAGGCTTTGTGTTGACTTCAGACAACTTAACAAAGTCACAATAAAGAACTATTATCCACTCCCTAGGATTGATGAATTGTTTGATCAGATGCGGGGAGTGAGAGTATTCTCCAAAATCGATCTCAAGTCAGGGTACCATCAATTGTGCATATCAGATGTAGACATTCATAAGACAATGTTTCGCACATGTTATGGGCATTATGAGTTCACAGTTGTTCCATTTGGTTTGACCAATGCCCCAGTTGTCTTCATGAGCCTCATGAATGGAGTATTCAGGGCCTTTCTGGATCGCTTTGTCTTAGTGTTCCTTGATGACATATTGATATATTATCGTTCGAGGAGGAACACGAGGAGCATTTGAGGTAGGTACTTCAGGTTTTGAGAGAGTAGAAGTTGTATGGGAACTTGGAAAAATGTAGCTTATTTCAGACAGAGATTCAGTACTTGGGTCATATCATATCAGGCGAGGGTATCTCAGTAGATCCCTCTAAGATATAGGCTATCATGGATTGGCCAAGCACCCATATACTGAGGTGAGGAGTTTTATGGGTTTAGCAGGTTATTACCACAGGTTTGTACAAGAATTTTCTAGGATTGCTCACCCTATTACTTCTCTTCAGAGAAAAGGGAAGAAGTTTGATTGGTTAGAAAAGTGTGAGCAAGCCTTTCAGTTGCTTAAGGAAAGGTTAACCATGGCACCCATCTTAGCAGTTCTAGACCCTACAGAGGATTTTGTTGTTTGTACTGATGCATCACTAGAGGGTTTGGGAGTAGTTCTTATGCAAGAGTGTTAGGTTATTGCCTTTGAGTCTCGTAAGCTCAAGGACTATGAGCTTAATTACCCTACTCATGACTTGGAGCTTGCAGCAGTTGTCATGCACTTGTGTGTTGGTGACATTTCCTTTTGGGTAGACCTTTCATTTTGAGGACAGATCATCATAGTTTACAACATATCTTCTCATAGCCAAACCTCAACGCTCGTCAACGGCGTTGGATGGAGTTATTATGTGAGTATGATATGGAGGTACAATATATCAAAGGAAAGGAAAATGTTATTGTAGATGCACTTAGTAGATGACGACATGTGCTTGCTTCATTGACACTTCAGTCAGATTTGAGAGGTAGGATTCTTGAGCACCTTCCAGAGGACAGGTTTTATGAGGGAGCTAGACAGATGTTGGAGTCACAGGGTTCTTTAGAGGGTAGATATTTTGGGTGTGTTTTAGAGACAGATGGTTTACTTTAGTTCCATAGGCGCATCTACGTGCCTAAGTCAGGTGATCTACGTAGCTTCATCCTTACAAAGGCTCATCGAGCCCCATATGTAGCACATCTAGGAGTGAAGAAAATGCACGCTGATATGAGGGAGTTATATTATTGGCCAGGTCTTCGACAGGACATAGCAGATTTTGTTGCATGTTGCCTTGAGTGTCAGAGGGTCAAGGTAGAGCATTCTCATCCCACAAGAATTTTACATCCTCATGATATTCTTGAGTGGAAATGGGATGTGATCTCCATGGATTTCATAGTCGGACTTCCTATGTCTTCTTATCATCATGATGCCATTATGGTCACCATGGATAAGTTGACCAAGGTTGCACACTTTTTGCCAACCAAGGTCACCTATAATACATAGGCCATCACCAAAGTATTTATGGAGGACATTGTTAGGTTGCATGGGATTCCAAAGACCATCATCAATGATAGGGATACCATCTACACTTCAGTTTTTTGGACTTCTTTTAGACCGCTCTGGGTACGTAGATTAATTTCAGCTCTAGCTTATCATCTAGAGATAGATGGATAGAAAGAGAAAGTTATTTAGGTACTGGAGGACATGTTGAAGATGTATGTGATGGACCAGCAGAAGAAATGGGAAGATTATTTACATTTAGTTGAGTTTTCCTACAACAACAACTATCATAGTTCCATTGGTATGGCTCCTTACCAGGCTTTATATGGATGACCTTGTAGGACACCTTTGAGTTGGGATAGACTAGATGACAAGATTATTCTAGGACTAGATTATCTACAAGATTTAGAGTAGTAGGTTATCCTGATTAGACAACATCTTGAGTAGGCTAGAGCACGCCAGAAGGTGTATGCAGACACGTAAAGAGGATTGATCATCACTTCTCAGTGGGTGACAAGGTCTTCTTGAGGGTTCATTCGCATAAGAGCCCAATATGCTATGGAAAGGGTTCTAAGCTATCACCTCATTTTGTGGGGCCTTTTGATATTTTAGAGGTCATCGGTCCAGTTGCCTACCACCTAGCTTTGCCACCACACCTTGCATGGCCCACGATGTTTTCCATGTTTCTATACTACATAGATATGTACCAGATGTTTCTCATGTTTTGGATTGGTAGGCATTACAGGTAGAGGATGGAGGATGATTGGAGGTACACATCTTTGGAGAGACCCGAGAGGTTGGCCCTTTGGGGTCGAGACCCGGGTTAGAGTGCAGTGGGACCGATATGATAGCTACCTAGGAGGATGCGACACCTTTGAGGGCTAGATATCCCTATCTCTTTCAGTGACTTCTAGGAGGAAGTCTAATTTTAGTAGAGGGGGATGTAGTGCCCACACTTTTATAGCTCAGTTACTTGTTGTTCCTCTTACTATTAGACATGTTTTGATAGGGATTTGTTATATTTTGGACATTACATTAGGAGATTTGATCTGATTAGACATGTATGGACATTTAGGCGTATAATGCCGATTTAGCTTGATTACTATGTTGTTTGCATTATCTTATGATGTCATGGATACTAATTGATATGATGTTGTTTTGGAACATAATTATATTGATGGATACTCAGTTTGTTGCATGTTGGGATTCTATGGATACATGTCATTTTATCATTATGACTAACTTATGGTGAATTATGTATAGTTGTGCATGTTGTCACACTTTCGATTCCAGAAAGATGAAATGTTAGTCTAGAATTCATTGATATCTTATTTAGTAGTTGATTTATATTTTATCAAACATGTGCGTTTAATGTGTGTAATGAGTGTGCAGGTGACAGGTCACAGGAGAACATGGGACTTAGGCCAGCTACGTAACTTTGCACAAGCAACCCATGGGCTAAGTCCTAGCCATGTTTATTGCTTGAGGCCTTAGCATTAGAATTATTGTTTTGGGCACCATGGGTGACCCTCATTTGTAATGTAATATGTCTTGTAATTATTAATTTTGCTTAGGGTGTTTAGTTTGTGTTGTAAACTTGTTTTGGGGAATTAATGACCCCACTTGCATTAAGTTTTGAATTAGTTTAATGATGTACTTAATCTAAAGGGTTTAGGGTCACATGTGAACCCTTGGGTGGGCCCCACACCCTCTACCCTTGTGCCAAATTTTTCAAACCCGAAATTGGGTTATTTTAGGCATTTTTAGGGACCCCTTTTTAGTTTGGGAGTTCCCTTAACATGAAAATGAGCCCTTGGACCCTACCTAATAGGTAGGGGGCTTATTTCCAAGGCTAGAGGGAGTTTTCCCTCCCTTTTTGCCTCTCCTTTGGTCACATCCATGTAAGGGGTATGGATTAGTGTGCTTGTTAAAAGTTGCACAAGAATTGTTTTGTTATCATTTAGAGTAATTTGGGAGAAGAGGGCTAAAAATACATTTTATCCTTTCTCTCATTTATCTTTGGCATCTTTGACCTTGAAGGAGGAGAGGGGTGACACATGTCACCCCCTCATTTGTGAGGATTTTTTCTTGCTCCTCTTCAAATTCCCTTCATGGGAAAAGAAGAGAACTTTTTTTTGGAGCTTTTGCTTGGATGCTTGTGGATTGGAGCTAGAGTTTGCTTGAGTCAAGAAGTGGAAAAGATTGAAGTTGGAAAGATTTTTGGAGAGATTTTCTTTGAGGTAGGTTTCTTAAGCCTATTGTATGTGTTATATTCATGCTAGATGTTAGTTGTTTACTTGGAAATGTGGTTGTTGCATGTGGATTTTTTGTTATTGTTACTTGATTTTACTCCCTCCATCATATGGCATGATGGAGTTTTGGAGTTGTGGGGGAAGAGAGAGGGATTTTCCCTCTCAATCCTCATAGGCTGATGGGCAAGCCTTGTAGGATTTAGTTACTCCCCTCAAATGGTTTGAGGTGGGGAAGGTTGGTTCATTTGGCTTGAACCTCCTTCCCATTCTTGGTAAGGAAACCCTTTGGGGTTTGAAAATCCTTCCAAGAAGGATTTGGTGAAAGGGTGGAGAAATAAGGAGGGCTTGGAGGGAAATAAGGAGGGTATGGAGATCTTGTTTTATATGCAACTATTGTTGGTTACAACTTTTGGAGAACTCCTCTCCTCTCTTCCCCATTTTGTTTTAGAGGTAGAACTTGGGTTCTCCTCTTTTTCATCTTTGTAAAATTTGGAGTCTTGTTTATACTTTGCCTTTTTTTCATGTGGATGTATCATTGTTTGTTCACCCTCACTCTTGTGCATAGTTGTGGTTAGTTGTCCTCTTTCCCATGGGCTTGGGGGAGGCTAGCATGCATCCCAACCTTGGGAAGGCATGTAATGATGCCTATGGTTGGGTGGAAAAACAAGCTTCTTCTCCTTGTTTGGATTCCTTGAAGGCATGTGCATTTGGATCTCAAAGTTGGATGTTGGTTGGAGCTCTTGGTCATCTTCATTTTTATTTGTGGATATTACCTCATTGTAACCCTTTTTGGGATATGGCTTGAAGAAAAAATATATACTTCCTCTTTGATGAAATTCCTCTTCCTTTTTGTATTGGAAAATCACTTGTAAGCTTTGAATTTCCTTGTATTTGAAAACTTTCTTTCAATCTTAGAAAGGAGTTGTTGGTTGTTTCTTATGTATTTTAGCATGTTTGGAAAATATGATGTATTGAAGAATTTTTGCAAAAAAAAATCTTGTAAAATATCTATACTCCTTTAACATGCTTGGTTTTTTTTTTTAATATCATTTTGGTAAAGAAAGTTTATTTATTGGAAAGATGTTATTACAAAAAGGAATAGTATTTCTTTGTTGAGAATCTTATGTGTTTTAAACAAAAAAATAATCAGATTTGCATAGTATGCTCCTTTGCAAAATTTATTAGCAATTAGCCTCTTCTCTCTTTTAAAATACTTGTGCTTTTCTTTACCACAAATTAGATAATCATTTAATGTGAATAGTTGAGAATTTTAAGTTCATTTTTGCATCAAATAATAAAATTAAAATCTGTTTATTTATTTTAAATTGAAATATCATTATTTAGCATTGTGTATGAAATAATATAATATTTTATGGTATAATTAATAAAATATATTATATAGTCTTAGTTTTATATATACTTTATTTTTATTTTATTATTATATTATCCTTTTATAGTAATATTTTAAATGATTATATGTGTATAATGAAATATATATTATGGAATTATATATATATATATATAATAAATATAATATATATATATATATATATATATATATATATATATATATATATATATAATATAATATATATATGAAATATTATATTAAATTACGTTTTAAATAATAATATAAAAATATATATAAAATAAAATTTGTTTGAATGGCCATGGGGAAGGCCGAACCCTCCCCACCCATCCGCCTGGCCACACCACCCCATGCCGCCACTTGTGCCGCCGCCCCACAACACCCACCTCCCCATCCCAAAACCCCCTACCGTGACCCCTTGTCTGCCGCCATCCCCGACTCCACCCTCCACCCTACCCCCCTGCCGCCGCCGCCTACCCCCACACCCCATGGCGCGCCCTCCCTACTCCCCCCCTGTCCCTCCTTGTGACCGAACCCCGACCCCCCTCTACTGCTGCCCCCACACTTCCCCCTCCTCAGACCTTCCTCCCCTGTTCCTCCTTCATTAATCCCCCTACCCCCTTTAACATATATAAAAAAATATATATTTATCAATAAAACAAGAAAACAAAAAAATACCAAAACATTTTTGAATGGATGGTTAAAAAAAAAGAGACATAAGAAACAATACAAGCTTCCATGGCTTCCCCACCCTTGACCTGCAAGAAGGAACAAAAGTAAAATTAACAATGAGAGGAAAATAATATGGAAAAGAAAAGAAAAGAAAGAGATAAAGAAGTTTAGGGCACAAATTTTTGATCTAGGGTTGAGATTTGTTTAATCCTAAGGCTTAAATAAAACCCTGCTCACTTTAAGTCATGGGTTTTTGGTGGGAATGGTAATTTAAATTAAAAGGGGTGTGGGTAAATATATGTAATGGGGGATGAATTTATTTAAGGATGAATAATTATATTTCAATGTGGGTGAAAATTATTTAAAGGAAATATATATATATTAAATGTGTGTAATTTAATAGAAGCTAAATAAATAAAATTAATTAGAAATAAATGTTTTAGCAATTTGGTAAAATTAGATTGTTATGAATTTAATTATTTAATGAGAATTAGTTATGAAATTTAGTTCATTTATCAATTTTTTTTTTTACCAAATTTTTAGTTTATTTTCCGTACATTGTGTCTCGAGGTGGGGCATTACATTTGGTATCAGAGCGAAGGTTCACACACGCGGACACTCTGGGTAATCAATCAACTAGTTAACAACATTGGTGATAACATTAAAAGTAAATAAATAAATAAAATAATTAAACATTTTCCGCAACCATTTAATAACCTCTTCGCTCACCTCGTACAGGATGGCACCCAAGAGGGGATGATCAGCTAGAGGCTTGGGGCATAGTGCACCTACGCGGGAGCCACCGACACCCAAATTTGGGCCTCAGATATTAGAGTCCTACAACAGCTGATATGGGTGTTGTGTAGCAAGCGTCTTCCACCACCGCAGGAGGTGAGAGAGGAGATTCCATTGGGAGACGAGGAGCCGATAGGTGAGGACACACATTCAGAGCCAGAGCATGATACACCGAGGTGGGAGAGGTCACGTAGCCCTTCCGTTCATCACGAGAGGGTAGCCTCGTACCGTCGTAGCCACTCACACAGTCTCGAGGGACCATTTGGGGATAGGCGACCCCTTTCACCTGTTGGACTACATCACCAGGATCGAGATACAGGTAGTGTGATCAGAGATCTTCTTTGCTTATAGCCGCCACCTACACCGGCTCTATAGATGGCTTTGGGGCTGAGTCATGGCTCCTTAGCTTGGATAGTTGCTTTGGCTTGCACTCTTATGAGAGAAATGTCAAGGAAAGGTTCACCATACACCTCCTCGAGATGCAAAACAGTGTTTGGTGGAGGAATGAGGAGCGGAAGCTCCATCTGACTCGAGAGATAGTGACCTAGGAGATGTTTGAGGAGTGATTTAGGGCTCGCTATATGTCAAAGCATTTTGTGTAGAAGAGGATCGATGAGTTTCATGACTTACGACAGGGATCTGGCACAATATCACAGTATGAGAGCAGGTTCTGGATCTTTTGCAGTATGTGGACTACCTGCAAGATGAGAAATTACAGGTTAATAGGTTTATTGAGGCCTTAATGTAGATATAGCAGGAGTAGTTAGGATGTTATCTCCTCCCACACTTGAGAAGGCCATTGAGAAGGCCTACTTAGCTGAGGAGAACATGACCAAGGCACAAGAGCACTGAGATAGAAACAAGAGCAAGTTTCAAGGAGAGGATTTATGCCTTCGAGAGTTAGAGGTCATGGGGTACAACACCACCCCTAGAGGAGGATTTTGGCCTCCCGCCAACAGCCACGAGGGCTCCACCACACCGCATAAGCAGCAGATGCAACATCATGGCCACCAACAAGTAGAGGGCTAGATAGACTCAGAGCTTTCAGAGAGGTGGCACTAGAGGAGGTTTTGGTGGAGCTAGGGATAGGAGATAGGGTACTCAAGCAGTACAACCAGCTCGCACACATCAATAGTCTACTAGGGTTGGACCGGTAGGATCAGTACACTAGAGTACAGGAGGGACCCCATCTCAGAGGGGTATGGAGGATGTTTCATTTGTGGATCTCCTGATCACTATGTGTGTATGTGCCCGCACAAACCCAATACCATGGATGCATAGAGAGCCACTAGATCCGAGTAGACGGTGGGTGATGTAGGATGTGCTCATCGTGTATATGTAGCGGTTGACAACCGCCAAGCCGAGCATCAGGCCATAGTCATTGAGATGACATGTACTATTAGGGGTATTTTGTCTCAGTAATTTTTGATTCAAGTGCTTTAGATTCTTTTATATCACCTTCTATAGTGGACCAGTGTGGGCTAGTGGTGGCTAGGCAACCAGATAGTTGGCAGGTTGAGTTGGCCTCTGGGGCCAAACTCACCGTGGACTCGTATGTGGAGAGTTACGTACTTGATTTAGGAGCCTTCTCCACTACACTTGACCTTCGAGTTATTCCTCTAGGATCTATCAGGTAGTATTAGGTATGGATTGGCTCGAGGCTCATCGAGCTAAGGTGGATTGTAGAAATAAGGTCATTGAGTGTCAGGATGATCTTGGAGTGCAGTTGTGATTTAGGGATGAAGAGGCCTATCTCTTGTGCATGATCTGGCTAAGAAACTCAAGCAAAGCATGCGTAAGGGATGTCAATTGTTTGCTATCACCATCAGTGATCGATCAGAGAGCACTCTAGAGCATTCACCCTTAGATGATCATGTAGTTTTGAGGGAGTATGCAGATGTGTTTCTAGGTGAGCTTCCAGGGATACCACCCCACAGAGAGGTGGATTTCACCATTGATTTAGTACCTGGATCTACACTAGTTTCTAGGGCACCCTATCGGATGATGACTCCAGAGCTTCATGAGCTCAAGATTCAGTTAGAGGAGTTGTTAGATAAGGGTCTCATTCACCCTAGTGTATCTCCTTGGGGTGCTAGTCATATTTGTGAAAAGAAGGATGGTTCTCTCTAGGCTTTGTGTTGACTTCAGACAACTTAACAAAGTCACAATAAAGAACCGTTATCCACTCCCTAGGATTGATGACTTGTTTGATTAGATGTGGGGAGTGAGAGTATTCTCCAAAATCGATCTCAAGTCAGGGTACCATCAGTTGCGCATATCAGATGTAGACATTCATAAGACAATGTTTCACACACGTTATGGGCATTATGAGTTCACAGTTGTTCCATTTGGTTTGACCAATGCCCCAGTTGTCTTCATGAGCCTCATGAATGGAGTATTCAGGACATTTTTGGATCACTTTGTCTTAGTGTTCCTTGATGACATATTGATATATTCTTGTTTCGAGGAGGAACACGAGGAGCATTTGAGGCAGGTACTTTAGGTTTTGAGAGAGTAGAAGTTGTATGGGAACTTGGAAAAATGTAGCTTATTTCAGACATAGAGATTCAGTACTTGGGTCATATCATATCATAAGTGAGGGTATCTCAGTAGATCCCTCTAAGATACAAGCTATCATGGACTAGCAAAGCACCCACACTGGGCCATCGAGGTGAGGAGTTTTATGGGTTTAGCAAGTTATTACCACAAGTTTGTATAGGACTTTTCTAGGATTGCTCACCCTATTACTTCTCTTCAGAGAAAAGGGAAGAAGTTTGATTGGTTAGAAAAGTGTGAGCAGGCCTTTCAGTTGCTTAAGGAAAGGTTAACCACGCATGCCCATCTTAGTAGTTCGGACCCTACAGAGGATTTTGTTGTTTGTACTGATGCATCACTAGAGGGTTTGGGAGTAGTTCTTATGCAGGAGCATCGGGTTATTGCCTTTGAGTCTCGTAAGCTCAAGGACTATGAGCTTAATTACCCTACTCATGACTTGGAGCTTGCAGTAGTTGTCCATGCACTTGTGCATTGGTGACATTTCCTTTTGGGTAGACCTTTCATTTTGAGGATAGATCATCGTAGCTTACAACATATCTTCTCATAGCCGAACCTCAACGCTCATCAACGGCGTTGGATGGAGTTCCTATGTGAGTATGACATGGAGGTACAATATATCAAAGGAAAGGAAAATGTTGTTGTAGATGCACTTAGTAGATGATGACATGTGCTTGCTTCATTGACACTTCAGTCAGATTTGAGAGGCAGGATTCTTGAGCACCTTCCAGAGGATAGGTTTTATGAGGGAGCTAGACAGATGTTGGAGTCACAGGGTTCTTTAGAGGGCAGATATTCTGGGTGTGTTTTAGAGATAGATGGTTTACTTCGGTTCCATAGGTGCATCTATGTGCCTAAGTCAGGTGATCTACGTAGCTTCATCCTTACAGAGGCACATCGAGCCCCATATGCGGCACATCCAGGAGTGAAGAAAATGCACGTTGATCTGAGGGAGTTATATTATTGGCCTAGTCTTTGATGGGACATAGTAGATTTTTTTACACATTACCTTGAGTGTCAGAGGGTCAAGGCAGAGCATTCTCATCCCGCAAGACTTTACATCCTCATGATATTCCCGAGTGGAAATGGGATGTGATCTCCATGGATTTCATAGTCAGACTTCCTATGTCTTCTTATCGTCATGATGCCATTATGGTCACCATGGATAAGTTGACCAAGGTTGTGCACTTTTCGCCAACCAAGGTCACCTATAATGCACAAGCCATCGCCAAAGTATTTATGGAGGACATTGTTAGGTTGCATGGGATTCTAAAGACCATCATCAATGACAGGGATACCATCTACACTTCAGTTTTCTAGACTTCCTTTCAGACCGCTCTGGGTACTCAGATTAATTTCAGCTCAGCATATCATCTAGAGACAGATGGACAGATAGAGAGAGGTTAATCAGTGCTTGGAGGACATGTTGAGGATGTATGTGATGGACCAACAGAAGAAATGGGAAGATTATTTACATTTAGTTGAGTTTGCCTACAACAACAACTATCATAGTTCCATTGGTATGGCTCCTTACTAGGCTTTGTATGGATGACCTTGTAGGACACCTTTGAGTTGGGACAGACTAGATGACAAGATTATTCTGGGACTAGCTTATCTACAGGATTTAGAGCAGCAGGTTATTTTGATTAGACAATGTCTTGAGTAGGCTAGAGCATGCCAGAAGGTGTATGCAGACACCAAGAGGATTGATCGTCACTTCTCAGTGGGTGACAAGGTCTTCTTGAGAGTTCATCCGCATAAGAGCCCAATCCTGCTATGGAAAGGGTTCTAAGCTATCACCTTTTTTGTGGGGCCTTTTGATATTTTAGAGGTCATCGGTCCAGTTGCCTACCACCTAGCTTTGCCACCACGCCTTGCATGGGCCCACGATGTTTTCATGTTTTTGTACTACGTAGATATGTACCAGATGTTTCTCATGTTTTGGATTGGTTGGCATTATAGGTAGAGGATGGAGGATAGTGGAGACTGGAGCCCATACGCATACTAGAGCACCGGAGGTTGGCCCTTGGGGTCGAGACTTGGACTAGGTTAGAGTGCAGTGGGACCGATATGATGAGACAACAACTACCTGGGAGGATGTGACACCTTTGAGGGCTAGATATCCCTATCTCTTTCAGTGACTTCCAGGAGGAAGTCTAATTTTAGTAGAGGGGGATGTAGTGCCCACATTTTTATAGCTCAGTTACTTGTTGTTCCTCATTACTATAGACATGTTTTGACAGGGATTTGTTATATTTTGGACATTACATTAGGAGATTTGATCTGATTAGACATGTATGGACATTTAGGTGTATAACATCGATTTAGCTTGATTACTATGTTGTTTGCATTATCTTATGATGTCATGGATACTAATTGATATGATGTTGTTTTGGAACGTAATTATATTGATGGATACTCAGTTTGTTGCATGTTGGGATTCTATGGATACATGTCATTTTATCATTATGACTAACTTATGGTGAATTATGTATAGTTGTGCACGTTGTCACACTTTCGATTCCAAAAAGATGAAATGTTAGTCTAGAATTCATTGATATCTTATTTAGTAGTTGATTTATATTTTATCGAGACATGTGTGTTTAATGTGTGCAATGAGTGTGTAGGTGACAGGTCACAGGAGAACGTGGGACTCAAGCCAGCTACACAACTTTGCACAAGCAGCCCACGGGCTAAGTCCTAGCCATGTTTATTGCTTGAGGCCTTAGCATTAGAATTATTGTTTTGGGCACCATGGGTGACCCTCATTTGTAATGTAATATGTCTTGTAATTATTAATTTTGCTTAGGGTGTTAGTTTGTGTTGTAAACTTGTTTGGGGAATTAATGACCCCACTTGCATTAAGTTTTGAATTAGTTTAATGATGTACTTAATTAAAAAGGGTTTAGGGTCACATGTGAACCCTTGGGTGGGCCCCACACCCTCTACCCTTGTGCCAAATTTGTCAAACCTGAAATTGGGTTATTTTGGGCATTTTTAGGGACCCCTTTTTAGTTTGGGAGTTCCCTTAACATAAAAATGAGCCCTTGGACCCTACCTAATAGGTAGGGGGCTTATTTCCAAGGCTAGAGGGAGTTTTCCCTCCCTTTTTGCCTCTTGTTTGGTCACATCCATGTAAGGGGTATGGATTAGTGTGCTTGTTAAAAGTTGCACAAGAATTGTTTTGTTATCATTTAGAGTAATTTGGGAGAAGAGGGCTAAAAGTCATTTTATCCTTTCTCTCATTTATCTTTGGCATATTTGACCTTGAAGGAGAGAGGGTGACACATGTCACCCCCTCATTTGTGAGGATTTTTTCTTGCTCCTCTTCAAATTCCCCTCATGGGAAAGAAGAGAACTTTTTTTTGGAGCTTTTGCTTGGATGCTTGTGGATTTGGAGCTAGAGTTTGCTTGAGTCAAGAAGTGGAAAAGATTGAAGTTGGAAAGATTTTTGGAGAGCTTTCTTTGAGGTAGGTCTCTTAAGCCTTATTGTATGTGTTGTATTCATGCTAGTTGTTAGATTTGTTTACTTGGAAATGTGGTTGTTGCATGTGGATTTTTATTTATTGTTACTTGTTTTGCTCCCTCCATCATATGGCATGATGGAGTTTTGGAGTTGTGGGGAAGAGAGAGGGATTTTTCCCTCTCAATCCTCATAGGCTTGATGGGCAAGCCTTGTAGGATTTAGTTACTCCCCTCAAATGGTTTGAGGTGGGGAAGTTGGTTCATTTGGCTTGAACCTCCTTCCCCATTCTTGGTAAGGAAACCCCTTTGGGGTTTGAAAATCCTTCCAAGAAGGATTTGGTGAAAGGGTGGAGAAATAAGGAGGGCTTGAATGAATTAGGAGAAATAAGGAGGGTATGGAGATCTTATTTTATGCAACTATTGTTGGTTACAAATTTTGGAGAACTCCTCTCCTCTCTTCCCCATTTGTTTTAGAGGTAGAACTTGGGTTCTCCTCTTTTCATCTTTGTAAAATTTGGAGTCTTGTTTATACTTTGTCTTTTTTTCATGTGGATGTATCATTTTTTGTTCACCCTCACTCTTGTGCATAGTTGTGGATAGTTGTCCTCTTTCCCATGGGCTTGGGGGAGGCTAGCATGCATCCCAACCTTGGGAGAGGCATGTAATGATGCCTATGGTTGGGTGGCAAAACAAGCTTCTTCTCCTTGTTTGGATTCCTTGAAGGCATGTGCATTTGGATCTCAAAGTTGGATGTTGGTTGGAGCTCTTGGTCATCTTCATTTTATTTGTGGATATTACCTCATTGTAACCCTTTTTGGGATATGGCTTGAAGAAAAAAAAATATACTTCCTCTTTGATGAAATTCCTCTTCCTTTATGTATTGGAAAATCACTTGTAAGCTTTGAATTTCCTTGTATTTGAAAAATTTCTTTCAATCTTAGAAAGGAGTTGTTGGTTGTTTCTTATGTATTTTAGCATGTTTGGAAAATATGATGTATTGAAGAATTTTTGCAAAAAAAAAAGTCTTGTAAAATATCTATACTCCTTTAACATGCTTGTTTTTTTTTTTGAATATCATTTTGGTAAAGAAAGGTTATTTATTGGAAAGATGTTATTATAAAAAGGAATAGTATTTATTTGTTGAGAATCTTATGTGTTTTAAACAAAAAAATCTTATTTGCATAGTATGCTCTTTTTTGCAAAATTTTATTAGCAATTAGCCTCTTCTCTCTTTTAAAATACTTGTACTTTTCTTTACCACAAATTAGATAATCATTTAATGTGAATAGTTGAGAATATTAAGTTCATTTTTGCATCAAATAATAAAATTAAAATCTGTTATTTATTTTAAGTTGAAATCATCATTATTTAGCATTGTGTATGAAATAACCATATTTAGAAATAAAAATAAATATATAGTCTTAGTTTAATTATTATATTACTATAAGTAATTTTTGTAGATTTATATGTGTATAATGAAACATATATTATGGAATATAAATTATATATATAATAAAATGTAATATATATATATATATATATATATTATATATATATATATATATATATATATATATATATAATATAATATATACTATATATTATATTACATTACGTTTTAAATAATAATAAAAAAAATAATATATATAAAATAAAATTTGTTTGAATGGCCATGGGGGAGGCCGAACCCTCCCCCCATCCGCTAGCCACACCACCCCATTCGCCGCCGCTTCTTGCCGCCCATCCTGCAAAGCACCCACCTCCCCATCCAACTCCCCTACCGCGACCCCTTCCGGCCGCCGTCCCCAACTCCACCGCTCCACCCCGCCTTCCCGCCACCCGTATCCCCACACCCCACGGTGCCCTCCCTACCCTCGCGCTGTCCCGTCCCGTGCCCGACTCCGAACCCCCCCCCTCTCTACCCTGCCCCTCCACATTTCCTCCCTCCTCTCGGACTCCACCACCCCTATTCCTCCTTCATTAATTCACTCACCCCCCTTCAAAACATACATAAATAAATATATATTTATCAATAAAACAAAAAAAAAAAAATACCAAAATGTTTTTGAATGGATGGTTAAAAAAAAGAGACATAAGAAATAATACAAGCTTCCATGGCTTCCCCACCCTTGACCTGCAAGAAGGAACAAAAGTAAAATTAACAATGAGAGGAAAATAATATGGAAAAGAAAAGAAAAGAAAGAGATAAAGAAGTTTAGGGCACAAATTTTTGATCTAGGGTTGAGATTTGTTTAATCCTAGGGCTCAAATAAAACCATGCTCACATTAAGTCATGGGTTTTTGGTGGGAATGGTCATTTAAATTAAAAGAGGGTGTGGGTAAATATATGTATTGGGGGATGAATTTATTTAAGGATGAATAATTATATTTCAATGTGGGTGAAAATTATTTAAAGGAAATGTGTGTGTGTGTGTGTGTGTGTGTGTGTGTGTGTGTGTGTGTGTGTGTGTGTGTGTGTGTGTGTGTGTGTGTGTGTGTGTGTGTGTGTGTGTGTGTGTGTGTGTAATTTAATAGAAGCTAAATAAATAAAATTAATTAGAAATAAATGTTTTAGCAATTCGGTTAAAATTAGATTGTTATGAATTTAATTATTTAATGAGAACGGTTAGGCGAAACATTAGTCCTCACTATCAATTGTTTTTTACCAACTTTTTAGTACACTTCCATCATTACATTCACATTTTAAAGGGCAGAGTGGTCTACTATCATTTAAAACTTCATCCATCTCAACATTCACATTCTAAGGATAGAACAAATAAAATATTTTTAAACTCACTTCCTTCCTATAATTCACATTTCCAAGGGTCACATCATTCAATATTTTCATCATCTCTTCCATTCTAGCATTTAAATTTCTAGAGGTTGAGTAAATTTAATCCCCTCCTCCATTGTAGCATTCAATTTTCTAGAGGTTGAGTACATTGTTAACTTTTTCACATCTTCCATCTTATAATTCACTTTGCTAAGGTTCAATATTTCAAATATTTTAGCCTCTTCCATCTTAACATTCACTTTGCTAAGGGTTAATATTTCAAACCTATTACCCTCTTCCATCTTAGCATTCACTTTGCTAAGGGTTGAGTTATTCATCACACCTTTCTTCACCCTCCCCATTTTTATTCCAATGGTGGATTAACATAATTAATCATTTGTTCAAGAATGTAAAATTATTAAATACACTATTTCATGTATGTAAAAAGAATGAAAACAATTCAATTTTGATGAATTACATCCCTACCATTTTTGACATGGACATCTTACATACACCCTTTGCAAAATACGTTGAGACACCAAAATTCAATAAATACAGGGAAACACCAATCCTAGACATCATATCAAATAATTTTCTATATCATGCCATGAAGTGTCATATAACGATATGTTTCTCTTGTGACTTTTTCCTATAAGTCTAGGAGGACAAGATTTGGACTGGTTCTTACACCTTCCAAAGGGATCTATCATCACCTTCGCGGACCTCTCGGAGAAGTTCATCAAACATTTATCTTTCAACCTTGACTCCAAATTCACCTTGACTCAAATTGAAAAAGACTTCACTTATAAAGGCTTAATCAAGCCTCATTCTAAATAAAATGGGAACAATCATAACAATACTAAAAACAATACTAGCACTCGTCATGATAAATCTAGGTATTTCATCTGTAACCACAATGTTGTCAATGTCAGTGTCACATATAATTGAAATGTGCACAACATACATGAAAGATTGACCAAAAATCTAATCATAAAACCTAATGAAGACACCACTCTGTGCAAAGTTAAATATCATTTTACACCCCTCAAGGAGAGTCTCTCTAGTGTCTTTCATCAACTAAAATAGGCTAGGATGATAAAATATGCAATTATAAAACCCTATGTCATAGGAGAACCTAAGACAAACTGGTACAAAAATAATACATACTATGAATTCCATTACATTGATGGCCACTCAATAGATAGATGCACAAAATTTAAGAATTATGTCCAAGAATTACTTGACAATGAAGTTATCTTTATAGAGCTTGATGAAAAAGCTATTGCAACCGAAGACCCGTCAACTACCAAAACTTCTCAAGAATATTTTAATGTTGTCCAGACTTGTGTACATACTAATACCCAACAATATCATGATGAAGGTCAAGTATCTCTCCCTCCAAACCAATCTCTTTCTTCTCCATGTTTTCTTCTATTAATCCAAATGGATACTAAACTTGTTTCAGACCACAACCTTCCAACATCAAACTATAGGTTGACCTTACCTCAAGTTTCCATTTCAAACCTTCATATAAATGTAAACTCTATAATATGGTCCATCATCAAGAACCATTGAGCTTGATTCTATTATTTCAATACCAGATCCTATGTCTAACATCTCTAGTGATGGAATATTGGGTGATGGAATAACCTCATAAGTGCTTGCATGATAAAATAACCTTGACAAAGTGTATAAAAAGAGGCCTAATTTGGACTGAGACAAAACTATTTTATGGGGATATTGTCTTATTAAGGTAAGTTTTTGATCTAGAACCTTTAAATGGTTGAAAAATACCTTTATAAGGTTAGTAAGGTAGTGTACCAACCAATTTAGTTTTTGAATAGCTGAAAACTCACTTTGAATCAATAAATTTGTGCTTTAGACCACTTGGATCAAAGGTGAACTAGATTCTTGGAGTCACAAGATTGGGTGAGATAGTCTAAATCAAATCTCTTTGCATCATTTTTTGGTATCAAAGTAGGGGTTAATTACTTAGGAATTTAAAGGAAAAGAAGTTTGGAGAATAATACAAGTTGAATTAGAGAAGCAAGATGCCACTAAGAAGGAATCCCAAAGGAATGAGAGTGGCATCACACACACACACACACACACACACACACACACACACACACACACACACACACACACACACACACACACAGAGAGAGAGAGAGAGAGAGAGAGAGAGAGAGAGAGAGAGAGAGAGAGAGAGAGAGAGAGAGAAGCTACATTGTAGATGGGTTAAGTCATCCTTCAAAAATTAAGGAATATGAGGGTCGAGTTATGATGCTACACTTGAAAAAGTGGAGGATAACCAAAGGATAGGAGTAGAAACAAGAGACTTGAGTGATAGAGAAGAAGAAGTGTCTCAAATACCACAAGAAATAGATGAATAGGAAAACAACCTTAATGAGTTAATATTGGAAATATTTCTAAATGCAGTGAAAAGTGAAGGATCTAAGACCAAATTGGAGTTTCTAGTGTATACAGGTAGCTTGAATGGAGAATAACTTCTTGATTGGATAGCAAAGTTAGAAAAATAATTTGATTTTGAAAATGTGCTTGAGGATCAACAGGTAAAGTTTTCCAAAACAAATATTAAGGGACATGCATCCATATGGTGGGACTATGTTCAAGAGGAGAGAATAAAGAAGAACAAACCCAAGATCAAGTCATGGGATAGGATGGTGGCAAAACTCAAAGGTAAGTTTCTCCCTACTGATTATATGAAAAATTTATATAGACAATTGTCAAATATGAGGTAAAAATATATGGGGGTTAAAGAATATAAAAAATAATTCTATAAACTAAGAATTAGATAAGGGCATATGGAAGATGACACAAATAAGTTGATAATGTATTTGAATGGTTTAAGGTATCAAATACAATATGAACTTAGTTTGACTAGTCCTAGAAGCCTAGAAGAGTGCTACCAACTTGCTTTGAAGGATGAAGAAAAACTAAATATAAGGCATACTCAGAAAAATAGAGGAAGAGGAAGAAGTTATAGAGGTAGAGAACAACTTGTAGGTAGAGGACAATCACAAAGGAGTCAAGGTGAATCAAGAAAAACACAACAAGAGTAGCCTACTAGTTTTAGAGGTGGTTTTAGAGGTAGAAGACCCTACTTTAGAGGTGGTTATGGAATAAGGGGAAGAGGAACAACTGGATTCACTAGTAGGTGCTATAAGTGCAATAAATTTGTAGGTCACAGGTCATAGAAATATCCGTAAGGGAAGTCTAAAAATAGTACAAAAATGAAGGAAAAACTTAGCTTGTACAAAGTGGAGAAGAAGAAAGTGTTTTCTATCCTTCATTAAATGAAGAACTAGAAGTAAGGGAGTCATTACTAATGAGAAGAATTTTAATTAAGAAACCTAAAATCAAGGAGCCACCTCAAAGTAAATCATTGTTTAGGACTACTTGCAAGAGTCAAGGTAAGTGTTGTAAAATGGTTATAGATTCAGGTAGTACAGACAATTTGGTTTCAGTTGAAATGGTTAATAAATTAGGCTTGAAAAAGATACCTCATCCCACACCATACAAATTTTCTTGGTTGAATAAAGGAAAACATGTGTTAGTGAATGAACAATGTTGGGTTGATTACCAAATTTGGAGCTATAAGGAAAGAGTATTATGTGATGTTATTTTCATGGATATGTGTCATGTGCTACTTAGAAGGCCTTGGTAGTTTGAAAAGAAGACTACACATGATGAGAGAAATAATGTCTACATTTTACAGAAGGATGGAATTAGTCACATCTTACTGCCCATGAGAAAAGAAGAAGGTGACCAACATATAGGTTCTAGTGTGATGCTTATAGGGGAGAAAGAGTTCTTAAAAACAATGGAAGAGGAAGAGATAGGATTTTCATTAGTTCTCAAGCTAAGGATAGTTAATAAACAAAAAGAATGGATGATTTGTCTCAAGAAATACAAGCTATGCTAGGGGAATATGTTGATATAGTGGTGGATGAGCTACCTAGCTCCTTGCCTCCTATGAGAGAGATAAGTCATCACATAGAATTCATACCAGGTGCTAGTTTACCAAACAAGGAATCCTATAAAATGAAACCAAAGGAGAATGAAGATATTAAGAAATAGGTGTAGGAATTTTTGGATAAGAGTATGATTAGAGAAATTCTTAGTCCTTGTTTTGTGACTACAATATTAATGTCTAAAAAGGAAGGAGATTGGAGAATGTGTTCAAATTCCAGAGTAATAAAAAAATCATTATCGTGTATATATTTCCTTTCCTATAATGGAATATTTGATGGAATGTTTATGTGGTGTAAGTTATTTTTCAAAAATATATCTCAAAAGTGGTTATTATCAAATTAGGATCAGACAAGGGGATGCATGGAAAACAAAATTTTGTTGGAAATATAGGCACCGAGAGGGAGAGATGAATAAGTGATTATTAAAATTTTGTGAAATTCAAAATTTATCAATAATCCAATTTGTTAAATTACCTTAGCTATGATAGGCATGCATATTCAACTAGAAGAGAGAAAAGAAACCAAACATTCATGAACACATGTAAAGACCATATTTAATGTGGGAAACCCGTAAGGGACAAAAACCAATTGAAACCAAGAACTAGGCTTAAGAAAAAATTTTCCTATAAATGTTACATGATTTCATGGTTGAGATTCAACTCAACCTAGAGCTGCAACTCCAAAATTCAACTGAGAAACCACTCAGTATTTGACAAGCTTCAACTTTTCTGAAAGCTTCAACTCCCAAATTTGGTCCAACAAAAATTGACCTTTAGTAAGCTTTAACTTACAAGGAAGCTACAACTCCCCACATGCTAAGTTGTAACTTAGACTTTATCATATTTTTGTCACACTGAAATTGTTGTCTCATAAAACAAATAGTGATAAGTAGATTAACTCACACTTCTTTCTTCTTCTCCTCTTCTTTATTTTTCATAGCTTTGATACACGAACACCCTTCAAAAACATGTCCTCAACTCTGCGCTTTTCAAAAACTCTCCATTCAACAATGGCGTCTCTTTCCTCTCTCTGCAAAACCAACTACAAATTCATGCTAAAATTTTGATCTTAAATAAACAAGAAAGACTCCCAAGCATGACTCTTGACTTTTCATGTTTTATGACTCTTCACATGACCATTATTCCTTCACAGAACTTCATGTTTACAGGTTGAAAAATGGAACTTCTTCACTACTCCATGTAAATGACTTTTGAGCTTCTCCATGATCTCCTTCACTTGAATAATGATGTTTCATGTTCCATGAATTTTGATCTTCTTCATATAATTTTCCAACTGAGAAAAAAATATCACAAATTTCTCCTTCATTTCAAGATGAATCAAGTGTGATTTATTTTCAACACCTTTTCGATCTCCTTATAGACATTACCTGTAATTTTTGGGATTTTTCATCAATTAAAAATTAAGTTTTGATAATTTTCTATGTCAGACAAAACTCACATAGTCACCCCAAAATATGATCCAATGAAATATCTCCATTTTTACTTCGCAATATCAGATTGCTAATAACCTTGACTGATTTATGTGAAACATGAGCAAATGATAAGGCTCCACATTTACTTCATAATTCACTTTAATTTGCAAGGAACTTGTTAAAATGTGAAGCCTCAACTAATCAGATAGCTCCATGCACCTTTTTGATGTCATTATTTTATGAGAGAAGAAAAAAACCAATAGGAAGGCTCTAGGCCTTCATAATGTCATACTATTCTTAAATTCCACTTTGGCCATGGTAAGAATCAATTGAATAAGGAATATCCACACACTTCATATGGTCATATTTTTGATAACCTGTATTTGACCAATGTGACATACGCCTAATAGGAAAGATCTACCTATCATTCTCTAATGGTGCAATGTTTCTCTCTGATTGTATTGAATTTGTCTACCTCATCACAGACTCAAAATATCATAAAATTTGGCTCATTCTAGGGACTTCACATCCTCCTAGAGCCATCTCTCAAAAATATTACAGAATCTTTGCCATGTGTCTACCTTTGGTTGTTATATCATCACCAAGTGATACCCTTTTCTTGGTCCACCCGTATCTACCTTTCGCTAACATATCTTCTCTCTCCTACTTCAGACTGAAATATTTCTTAAACACAACTGATTCCAGAGGTTTAAGTCCATTAGACCCCAATTTCCTTCATCTTACCTAAAATCTTTTGAAATGTAGAAACTTACTTTCTTTGTTGATATTTTTCCACATTTCCTATTGAATTTTCAACCTTTTTCGGACTCGAAAAGCTATAACATTTTGTTAATTCCATGAACCATACATCCATAGGGTGCATCTACTTAGGAGCTTCTTTGAAAAGCCAACATGTGTTCATTTTTGTATTTTATTTTCATCGTGTGTATTTACCATATATTCGGTCATGTGTCCACATTACTAGCCATAAGATATCATCCATCATGTGTTAACTAAGTGTTCATCTCATCTTGAAAATATTTGAATTTCCATAACTATCTCTAGAGAGCTTCAATATACACAAAGTTAGACTCATTAGAAACGAATCATTAAATTCTCAAAGATACAAACCTGCACCATTGCCAAAAGATCTTGCACATGCTGAAATAATCATTTCAAACCTTCAGTGTATGTTAATCTCATTTCTTCACTCCAGGATATATAGAAAAATTACACAGCTTTCTCAAACACTTTGTGAGCACGTAGAAGACATCAAGAGCTATCTAGAACACCAAATATTTCTTCATGACAGACCCAACACACTCCTATACCTGCAAGTTTTGTCTAAAATTATCCTTTTCTATACTAGGCACGTTCTCACTCTTCATTTACACTGCTTCTCCATCCTTTACAAGATTGGAACAATCTCATACCTATAGAGAATCACACACCATGGCCTGCTAGCACTAAGAAACACTCCTCACACCTTTGAAACACCTTTTTCATTCATACCAAGCATTTCTAATCAACCTTCACTATCACTAAGAAGGCACTACCAATCAAACTTCATGCCTCTAATTGATATTCACTACACCATTCACACATTTTTCCATTAATTCCATTTAACATCAATGATAACACAAATAACTAGGGTTAAAAATCTCCCCCTTTTCCATTGATGGCAACACACTCTGAAACTTTGATGGCAAATACTTTCATCTCGAATTTCGATAGCATGCTCTCCTCCTTTGACATCTATGACAAAGGGAAACATATTTAATAGAGTAAGTAACATGTAGATAATCACTTACAAAACACAAACTTACTTCAAGGAACTCCCCCTTAGATGATGTTGATATTATGATTGATAGGATATAATCAACTACATAACCTTCTTCACACCTTTTTCCTTGGACTAGCAACTAGATCTCCTTGTCCACAAGCTCCCCCCAGAATGTGTTTTTATTTTATTAGCTCCTATAAGAAACATATGAGGTCTATGTTATTATCTCATTATTTTTCACCTATACTAGCCTTGAGTGATCTCTACTTGAATAATCCAAGCTCCCCCTCAACACAATTAATCTTCATTTGAAGGAAATTTACCTATCTCACCATATTCAACCATCTCCCTTTACCATGCTCAACTCTTCCTTAAGCTAGTGAATCGACTATTTTCACCTTGGATCCTTGAATTATCCTTTTAGTGCTTACTAGCCCAACTTTGGACATTTATACGGGTCTATGTTCATTATGAACCAAAATCATGTACCTCCCCTGGAACCATCATATCCTTATTTTGAAGGTAATTTACCTATCTCAACATGAATGACTCAATATTCTTTATTTCAAACATAAAGCATTCTTTTAATGTATTTAACCCTTGTCTATGCTATTCCACCCTTCTTTGAAGACTAACATCATCTATAATATATTTTATGACGCTCATTAGTGTCCTTTTAATTTCCTTGATGCCTTGAAGACTTGAATCAAATTCTTTACATCACGAATACATATTTCTAACTTGTAGGTCATCGGTTTCGATTCTTTACAATCATTCAAAACTTATAAAATATGAAATCCTCATTGTTAGTGTTGGTCATCAAACTTGCACCTGTGTATCATATTTGGAAGGATCAAGTCATTTGAGCTAACAATGGAACCATCTCTAAGTTGTGGGACCTTGCATGCTTCAGATGGATCTCCGGAGAAGGCCGGTTCCTCTATCTATTTCTATTACTACTGCTATTCCTAGTGTTGAAATGGAAAGCTAAGCTAACAATGCTAATGGACCAAGGATAAAAGGATAACATGAAAGGAAACTACACTAAAAGGTGATAACACCAGAAAAAGAGGGATGGACACTATTTGTTCGAACAAAAATGAAGGGAAATGCATGAAAGAATGCTAGGCACATGTAGGACAACTAAAATGTATTTATAAGATCAATTTCATGGAACACGACTAGAAAGGGAATTGCGCAAGGGATGTAGAATGACACAACAAGAACACAATTTAAAATAAAGGCAATAAGAAAGAATAAAAACATGCTTAAGATAGAGAATAGTCACAAAACGATGTTTCCTTTACTTCTAGAAATGCACAAAGCTATTACAATGGAGGAAGAGGTTGATATCCACATGCACGAGACAAATCTAGAGGTCTGCAACTCAAAATACAAAAATATGAAGTCCTTAGCAAAATGCGTAAGGACCCAAAATGTCCAACATAACAAATGAGTCTAGCTATTACATATATAGAAGAATTCATGGAAAAAGAAGAGGAGGGAAACCCTAAATTTTAAACACAATCACCAACAAGAATCATTGAATGCCTACAAATCCACCTAGAAATTTTTCAAATACACTTCCCTAAGTATGTTTGGCATGTTGGAGAAGGAAAGAGGGAAGATCATATCAAATAGGGTGGTTAGAGCAATAAGATTTTCTCATAAATGCCTAGAAATATGTTTTCCCATTTCTCACCTACCAGAACCACCGAGAATTTGAATTTGAATGTCTAACACTATAGCCTATATAAGTAGCTATCAATTGAGACTAGGTGCACACTGATTAGAGATCTGCGAGTAGTAAAAGATATGGTTGTTAAAATTTTGTAAGGGGCTATCGGCATATGTAAGACAATGTGGCACACATGGATTAGATGAAAGGATGACCAACTTTTCAAATGTTCCTATCGTTTCTACCATGTGTCATCTATTGATTTGTTGCAAGGATTTGGTACCTTTTTGGAATACTTTGATAAGTTTCTTGTGGCACGTTCAAGCATATTAGAATGACATGGCATGGAATGGCACAGAGGAGGATGCAAAGATATGTGCATGGAAGAATGAGGTGTGGGATGATGACACAAGGAAGGTGTATGCAATCTCGGCGTGTGCGCAAGAAATGGGGAAACCGATGAGTGGAGAACATATGGTCAAGGCGTAACTATTACAAGGTTATGTGCGGGCTATGTGAGAGGGCTAGGGACTTAGTTGATTTAAGCAAGTTCAAGGCATGTGCGCAAGATGAATAGTTACTAGGAATAAGGTGAATGCGTAGAAGATGCGTGCAAGGTAAGAATGGAACAGAGAGGAAAATGCAAAATGGGAAAGGAAGAAGGAGAAGCACGCAACCAAGTTAATGTGCTAAAAGACAACCGAGGTGTGTGCCACTATAATGAAGGTCTCGAGCCATAATATATATGCAAGTTGTCCAAATAACTAGGAGAGTTATCGGATAGAATTTTTTATGAATTTTGGGGCCATCTTCTTGCTAGATGAAGGATATCGTAGATTGGAGTGTCCATTGGGCATGGAGTCTACAATGTAATCATGAAATTTTGTAACTTTAAAGAGCTACCCTTGAAGTCACTTTGAAGGATCATTTCTTGACTCTATTGAATTTTGTAAACTCTACGAAAATTTTCGGCACCTTGGAAACAAAAGAAGAGCGCACACAGAAGCACATGAGAAGAAGGAACTATGTACAAATAAACAATGTGCACACAACACACTTAGAATAATTGAAAATACTCTAATCAGTATAAAATTATCCAACAAACTTAATGGAAGGTTTTGAGATAGATCCCATTTTCTAGGATTTGCGGTGCGCTCCATCAAGATGAGTTAACTCAAAAGAGTTATCCTCTTTGCATGAAGTGATAGTGTATGGGCCACTTAAAAGCATACCAAACTTTGAATAGCACCTAGTTTAGCTATGTCAACATCCCATTTCAATACCAAGCCCCTAACTTTGAAATCTTAAGGCCTTACCCTTTTGTCAAACCATTTCTTTGTTGCTTGCTGATGTTGTTCTAGCTTGATCATGATAGATTTTCTTGATTCTTCAATATTAACCAGCTATGTCATTCTATTTCTCTCTGGTCTACACCTTCGAACTCTAGCTGTTGGGAAAACACCAATGAGTTAAACTCCAACATCAAAGGAAGGGTAGCCTCTTTTCCATACACAAGATTGCAAGGTGAAGTTACTATTTCCTTTTTAATTGTGATTCTATCTACCCAGAGTGCACGTGAGACCTTTGTATGCCACTGTCTTTGGCTAATGTTCATTGTGCACTTCATGATCCTAATCAATTTCTTGTTTGTTGACTCTTCTAGACCATTTCCTTGGGGGTAATAGTTGGAAGAATTTTTCAGATAGATACCAGATTGAGAGCCCAATTAGTTATTTTAGTACCAAGGAAGGCATTTTCATTATCAAAGATAATGGTTTGAGGAATGACAAACCTTGTGACTATACCTTTGAGAGAGTCAAGGATGACTGTGTAGACACCAAATTTGTGTCTTACGACCCCCTGTTCCCCGCATCTCATTTCGCAACCTAACCTCATCACCTAAACCTTACACAATTATTTATTAATTACCTTATAATTAATAAATCCACATCTCCAAACCTGCCACCTCATTTCACCACCTCATCATGACCTAGCCCTAATCCTAAACTAACCTAATTAAGACCTATAACTTGGTCTACATCCACACCCATGACTAATTACTCCTCACCCACACCAAAACCAACCTAATAATGACTTGACCAAGCCCACAACTAATCCCGGAAGAAAAGGAGGGAAGGTTGGCTATTTTACTAAAAATAGCCCACTTTGACTTAACCGACATCGGTTCCTACTCGACCGCCATCGGTTACGTAACCGCCATCGGTTCTCTGTAAATGACCTCCCCCAACCAAAAACAAAGGATCGGGAATTCATTGAAAAGATCGGGAATTCACTTGGCCGAGCAGAGACAAGTGAAGGAAAGAAAGGAGTTTGCAGAGAAGGACATCAAGCCCAAGACTGCAACTGAGTAACCAGAGCCCAGTGATACTCATCCAAGCATTGGGAGAGAAGATAGCTCATCTTTGATTGTCCGATCATCCTACCTGAGCCCTGCCTTCGTTATCACAGTCTTTGGACCTGTGTCTTCATCAGGAACTAGTAAGTACTGTCTTGTACGTTCTTTTAATAACATTTCTTGGACTTCTGAATCACAGTAATTATAAGTCTACTCCCAGATCCACTACCCGGTAACACCCTACATCTAACTGTACCTCCTCTACCCTTACATTGCCCCAAGAATAGCCCCCATACTGTCTGAGTCTTCTCCATCACCCCATTACCTATCCCCAATCATTTACCAGCCTAATAAACACCATAGCCACCTTATAGCCAACCTTCACTAAAAGCCCCTAAATCACTGCCCCTACCGATATCGGTTATTAGGAACCGGTACCGGTGACAGTGACCGGCATCGGTCACTGTGATTCAAAACCAAGACCAGCCTTTTCTCTATTGTTTTAACAAGGTAATTAAATTGTAATTTTGCAATAACTTCTTTGTTAGAATTTGTGTTAATTCGTATTAGCAGGGGAACTGACCACCTTCGAAAGGAAGTCCAATATTTCCTGGGCCTAAGGTAGTTCCCTCATTTATTGTCTAATTAGAATCTGGTGGTCTTGTATTCTTACTTACAGGTAGTCCTTCCCAGACAAAAAGGAGTTCTTTGCAATCGATTTGATCTCTCTCTACGGTATGCGCACACCCTCCAAACATTCAACAGGTATTCCTCCTAGCCCTAACCCTTATCTGTTTCTCAAGAGAATGAAAGGATAGAAGCAACTCTATTCCAAGAACGGAAACATCATTCTGTGTGAAACATTTTGGCACGCCCGGTGGGACCCATTTTGGGTTTCTTTCTTTCTTTCTTGCTTTCATATAGGGAGCATACTTACAGTTTGTTTCTGCTAAATATTCACAAAATATTTTGTCATTTTGGTAAAAGAATTTGTCTTGCTTTCACATCTTTGCATTAGTGAAAATCATCTCCTTGCTTCATCGAATATCATTTTCGATTTGGGTTTAAAACACGTGCATCACATTCTTGCTTGTTGTTTTCAATTCTAGTGAACATAGATTAAGTAACAGGTCATACACGTGGGGGTGATATCCATGGTATTGACAAGAAATTAATCTTACTTTCACTGCACAACACATACCAAATCACATCATAAATTAACACAACAGCTCAAACATCCCCCTTTTCGCGGTATTCCTCCGCCCGATTGAGGTAACCTTATAAGCCAAAACAAACTTGACATTTCCCCTAAGTCTTCTGTTTAGGATTGACATCATCTTGCGTCTAAGGCATAAGCCCACAATAATTAAAACTAATCCTAGGGTTAGTCTCTTGATTTGCTTGTGCATCTTGCTTGTTTTTAGTTCTGTTTCTCTGTCCTACACTATTTTAGTGATCACTTCAGAATAGTTGGGTAGGCATACTAAGCATTGTTAACCCCAAATCAGCAACTTCCTATAGCTTCTTACACCGGTCCTATTATACCGACATCGGTTAACTTACCGACGCCGGCTATAGTCTGACCGACATCGGTTACCTGACCGATATCGGTTACTGTCTTTCATAGTTCCCAAAACCAGCAACCTACCAATTCCAACATTTTGTTGTTGCTTCTGTTCCTGATAGATTACATCCTGCTTTGTGTACTCTTGTCCATGGTTGTTATCACTCGGAAACAAGCCGTAGCCATGGTTTCACATGCCTATTCCATGCCTTTTCCTGAATCACCCCCTTCACATTCTATAGGGAATCCTACGGACACCAGTGAGGTTCCCAAAATCCCTGTAGGAGATAAGGAATTTGTGAAATTTTTGGACGCCAATCCTAGCATTGTATAAGTACTATTTGTCTCATGCCCCTGACCATACACCCGATGGTCAACTCCTTGTTGGCATGCCTATTAGTATAGCCACTCACTTAGCTCCTTCCCCACCTGATAACTCCGCCTTGCCTTCTTCATCCTTAGCCCCGTCTCCCAACTCAGTGGCTTCAGAGGTTCTTACGGCACAGATTGGCTTTCCTTTTGTTAATCTGGGGCCCCACATATCATTACCGCCAACTACTCCTACCTCGTCTCTCTCAGACTGCTCCTTTCATAACTTGCTCTCTGCCACCTATCCACATGAGCTTTCCTTCTCAAGCTCCGCCCACCTTTTCATTTCCACACACTTATCCGGTGGCTTCAACACCTTATATAGGACATCCCTATTCGGTCGCCTCAACATATTCATCCTCAATACCTTATCAACATTTAGCCCCCCCATTGTCTAGTGGAGGCCCTTGGCCCAATCCTCCACCTTTTACAACAACCGCACCATCATCTCATCCAACCACTGATTTCATCAAACACATGATGGACAAGATGTAAAATCTGGAGGCTTCTATTTCAGGAAGCCGTAGCACCCTGACATACGAGCAAGTTTGTCGGGAGCCTATTCATCCTTCTGTCCCCCTTCATTCATATCCTCCTCAATGGGAATTACCAAAATTCACTCGTTTTAATAGTAAGGAGGATCCTCAACAACACTTGCGATCATTTAGACATGCCTGCTATCTGATTGCTCATGACGATGCTTTACTACTCCGCACCTTTCCCATGTCCTTATCAGGACCCACCTTGGAGTGGTACAGTGCTTTAACCCAGCACTCAATCTTCTCTTTTAACCAATTAGCCCAATCTTTCTTGGATCATTTCTCCATTAATATTGCTAAGAAAGTATCTATCACCGACCTCTATGTCGTCGACAATTTGAAGACGAATCTATCACAGATTTCGTTGGACGATGGCGGGGTCTCATCAACCAACTTACTTATGCCTTGCCTCAGGCTGAACTCATCGAACTCTTTATGGGCCTGCGCTAAGCACATTTCTCCTACCCTCCAAATTCAAACTTTCCACACCTTTGATGAGGCCTTTACTATGGCTCGGAAACTAGAAATTCGAGCCTTAGAGGAAGAGAAATTGCGGTTGCGCAACAAAAACCCTAATTTCGAACCCAAGACTCCACCAACAAACCCAACACCACCAATTCTCACGCATCGACTGCTTCGAAATCAAAAGGAGTTGTCCACGCGGTGATGGTCAAATCCCAAGCACTGTCTAATACCCCGCCAAAAACCACCTATAAGTATAAAGCCAAGCCCATCAATTACACTCCCTTGGGAGAAACTTATGGTGTCATATTGGAAAAATTTCTCAAAGCAGGAGCTATCACCTTGCCTCCTGTTAAACCTCACTCCGGGTTTGATTCCACCCATGCTATACCTTCTTGGTACAAAGAAAATGACTTATGTAACTTCCACCGCGTGAAGGGACACAGTCACGAAAACTGTAAGATGTTGAAAAACATAGTGCAGGAAATGGTTGATGCAGGGGATATAACCCTCGATAATCCTAATGCCCCTGCTAACCGAAATTTGAAAATATTCAATAAACCATTCCCAAACCACTCTTCTATCATAACATAAACCAAGATATCTTAGCCGAGGAGAGTGTTCATGAAATCCATGTAGTTTTGATTCCCAACCAAAAGCCTCTATTGAGAAAATTCTGAATCAAGCCTCTTCACCAACGCAGGAATCCACACCCGCTTCACCACCATCAAGACAAGATGATAACCTTGCCATTCCTTTACCCATAAAGGAATTAACCGCCAGAGTTCCCTTCTCACAGATGAGCCTTCTTACACCACATCTTTGCAAGACTGTGAGCGGATGTTATCTAACTTATCTATTTCCCAAACATCTCCTTCTACCACTCTTGCTGTACAAGAGGAAGGCTCGCCACTTTTTTCATCATCCTTAGATGAGAAACCCCTTGAACCGACATCACCAAATTCTTTAATCATGATGGATCCTCTCAGACATGCCCTCCTACCTATTAGTTCTTCATCGCCTAAATCTTTTCAGCAACCGGTTGACCTCTTAACGCCCATTGATACAGTGCCTCATTTACCCCCTGTATCACACCCACAGTGGACCGGAATCACAACCCACCTTTCTTCCATACAAAAGTTCCTATTCACACGTGAGGATTGTCACCCCTCGAAGATAGACGAGTCCTATGGGAACGTTTGAGTACACCATGCTCTACTCAGATGCAGATGACCGATCCAGACACCTCTATCATATACCCGCGGTGTTTACAAAAACTCAAAATGCCTATGTCCTCACCTTCAACCCCCTCATCTCTACCGAATACCTCATCCACCTCTATTAACCTAACCAAACCTCCCCCTATGCTTGGGACTTCACCAATACCCAGCCTAACACACCCACCTAAATGGTTAGATTTATCCAAAAATCAAGCCGTCCATCTACCTAGGAGACAGACCCAATCTCCTCAAGTCCAATCTATACCTCTGTCACAACTAAAACCCTCGCCATCACACCTACCTTCTATATTGGGACCTCACCCCTCCACCTTGCCTCAATACATCGTACCTCCTGCATTTTCTTTAAAACGACCTGCACCTTCTACATCCATATCCTGTCCACCTATCAACCCTAAACAAACTCCATCATCAAAGGATTTGTTTGTTGTCACTCCTCTTTCTCCGTGGTTGTTTCCTGATACCACATCATCTGTGGCCTCATCATCTAACCAGCTAAACATAACTTCTACGCTGAAGAAGCCACATTTAGTTAAATCCAATTATCAAAACCCCTTATCTAAAACACCATCCGTACGAACCAACCATACCCAAACATTACCAAAACCCACCCAATCAATAGCTTCATCTTCCTCTGACTTTGACCCACTTAAAGGATCTTACGCTAAGATCCTTGATATGTTGGTGGAGAATGCGACCATTTCCCTACCCCCACTTAGACCTTATGATCCATCTAAACCTCGACCTATAGGTTATGATGAGTCTAAAATCTATGCTTACCACCGCACACAGGACATGATGTAGAGGGATGCAAAGCTTTGAAAGCCATCCTTCGTCAGTCACCTCTCTCTCGGATAGAAAGGTTAAGAAAGACAACTTACGAAGGGAGAGACCTTTAGCTTCATTCCCTCTCCTATACCACCTGTCCCCGCCTCACCAAGATCTATCATTATTACAACCCCACCTCTCGAAGACCATGACTTATCCCTACCGTCTTCCTCCTCTCGTGTTCACGAGATCAACATGATTAGTGTTGCTACTCGAGGGTAGAAAAACAATGGGAAAGCTAAAGAAAGCACACCTGTGGCCTCTCTTTCTCCGTCCACCATCCCGATCGCACCACCACCTAAAGTGGTTATTCGTGGACCTGCCTACCCCGTCTCTGATGGAGTTTCCCACCGAACCATGATCAAACAGCTTCACCAATCACCTGTAAAAATGACATTGTATGATCTCATTCAGACCTCTGAATCTCATCGACAAGCTCTCGTTGAAATCCTTCAAGGGATAGAGGTCTTACCTAATGAAACCTTGCCCGTTACCTCCATCTTAACACCTAACCATGTTGCTTCTCTCACCAAACAATCTATCACTTCCGTCCCTGTACAACAAACCGCTGCTGTCAGTTTCTCGAAGATGAAATTGTTGACTTTGGTGCAGAAGATCCTGACCCCACTCTTTTCATCTCAGCTTACGTCCGGGACATCTAGGTGTGTCGTGTTATGATTGATGGGGGTGCTAGCCTAAACATCATCTCTTCCAAAGCCTTCCAACAAATGAATATCCCCTCTAGCTGCATGTGTGCCAACCCCACCATGTTGCGTTCATTCAACGATGCTATTACTTCTACCTTAGGCACTGTGATCCTTAACATTCGTGTAGGGCCACGTACCTTACCCAAACTCTTCTATGTCCTTGAGGGTGAATTCCAATACAACATGTTGTTAGGCCGCCCTTGGATCCGGGCTATGGGATGCGTTCCCTCCACCTTACATAGATGCATAAAATTTGAGTATGAGGGGAAATCCTACACCGTAAAAGCTGACCCTCCCCCCTTCAAAACCTGCAATATGTTATATTGCCCTAATGATGTGCTTGTACCAGTCAAGACACCCATTCATCCAACCCAACCATCCACTTCAACCACACCTCAACCATCCACCTCAACTGCACCTACACCTTGACCAATGAAACCGCCGTTGCAAATACCACTTCCTTTCCCGCAGACAATATCCCAACCTCAGATCCCTTAGTAGATGTCTTTCAACACCTTACGCTGGGGGAGTATCACCTATATAACGTTAGCATGTTCCATACCCCACAGGAGTATGGACAGTTACATGCGCATCCTACCTATGACCGTCGTGTGGGGGAAGTAATCTCCTACGGACCACCTAATTGCCGCACCAACCTAACGTATGGGGGTGTCGATACATCCTCTGTCACCCCTGAACCTCCCCTTGGTGTGGTCCCCTTCCAATCTGATTTTCAATATCTAACTAATCACCATTTCGCTCTCACCTTCCTGACGTGCCATTGTGCTTGGAAGGGCTTCGGTTTCGGTCTTTATGAACAAGGCCGACATACGATCATTCCCATTACTACACGCAAACACAAAGATCATCGTGGTCTTGGATTCTCTGAACCACCTACACTGAAAACATCACATATCCGTTGTATCCAGGAAGGTGATGAAGTCACCCCTTCCGAACCATCATCACCCATTTTGCCATCGTCACCCATCAGAGTCGATAGACCTGAATCTATCCCTCCTAACTTTTTTTTTCATAAATGCTATCTTCTTGGGTCCTCTCACTTATCAACGTGATAATGAAGACCCATCTTCTCTTCCCCTTCTATATCCAGACATGATCGAAGAGGACTCACCTTCAATTAATGTTGTTGAGTGCCAGGATGACGACTCCATCCTCACTTACCTTGGTGCGGACGACTCTTATATTCAACGCGCCTTGCCATCTGATACTCAAACCATGTTGAATGAGTCGACTATAGAAATCAACATCCACACCGAGGATGATCCTCACATTGTGAAGATCGGACAATCTCTTACCGCATCAGAACAAACTGCCTTCATTACCTTCCTCCGTGCCCACAACCAAGCTTTCGCTTGGTCCTACGCTGACATGCCAGGAATTGATCCTGACATTGCTATCCATAACATTACCTTAAAACCCGATGCCAAACCAGTTAAATAGAAACTGAGAAAAATGCATCCACGCATTGCCCTCTTGGTCAAAGAAGAGCTTCAACGACTCCTTTTTGTTTCCTTCATCTTACCTATTGACTATCCTCAATGGATCTCTAACATCGTACCTATTACTAAAGCAACGGGGGACTTCGGATATGTATGGATTTTTGGGACCTTAACCTCGCTTGCCCAAAGGATGACTTCCCCCTCCCAAGTATTGATCAACTTGTTGATCTCACTGCAGGGCCATGAGATGCTTTCTCTCATGGATGGCTTCTCGGGATACAATCAAATTTTGGTAGCCCCGGCCGATCAACATAAAACTACCTTCATAACTCCTTGGGAACCTTCTATTATCGTGTCATGCCATTTGGCCTTAAGAATGCTAGTGTGCGACCTATCAGCGGGCTATGACTTACATTTTCATGACATTATGCACACTATCCTTGAGGATTATGTCGATGATCTTCTTGGCAAATCTAAACATCGCAGTGAACATCTCGATGTTTTAACCATTATTTTCGATCACTGTTACAATATTGTGTTCGTCTTCAACCAAAGAAATGTGTCTTTGGTGTCCTTTCAGGAAAACTCCTTGGTTTTATCATCTCTTTGCGTGGCATCGAGGTCGATCCAGCTAAAGTCAAAGCTATCCTAGAAATGCCCCCACCTACTAACCTCAAACAATTGCGTAGTTTGCAAGGTAAACTCCAATCTATCGGCGTTTCATCTCTCAACTCTCGGATCGATGTCAACCTTTCCATCATCTCCTTAAAAAGGACATTGCCTTTCAATGGAGTGAAGAGTGCCACCAAGCCTTTGAGGCTCTTAAAGCCTATCTCTTGCAGCCACCTGTGCTTATCCCACCTCAGGACGATCGCCCTTTCTACCTTTACCTTTCTGCCACCGACCATGTTGTAGGAGCCATGCTCGCACATCGTGACTCCGAGCATCGAGAACAAGCCGTTTATTACATAAGTCGTACTCTCGTGGATTACGAGACTAGGTATACACATGTAGAAAAGTTGTGCCTAGCCCTATCATTCGTAGCCACCAAACTCCGACACTACCTCCTGAATCACAAAACTTTTGTCATCACCAACGTGAACCCCATTCATTATATGTACGCCAAACCACATCTAAACCAATGCATCGCCCGATGGCTTATGCTCCTTGCCGACCTCGACCTTGAATTTGTACACCAGAAATCAATAAAAGGACAAACTATTGCAGACCAACTCGCGGAAGCCCCTTTACCTGGGGAACAATTTACCAATTTTAATTTCCCGATGAACTCATCGCCACTCTTTCACTCAGTGAGGAGTCATATCCAATGACCCTCTTCTTGATGGATCCAAATGCCAATGCGGCAGAGGATTCGGTGTTGTTCTCATTCCTCTTGATCGTTGAGCCTATGCCTCTTTCATTCCGGCTCGATTTCCCCTGCACTAATAATACAGTGGAATACGAGGCCCTTGTTTTGGGTCTCAGGTTGCGTTACACTTAGGTGTCAAGTCTATTAACATTTTTGGTGACTCCCAACTGGTAGTCAATCAAGTTATGGGCATCTACCAATGTAAAAATGAGGAACTTCAAAAGTACAAACATTACGTGGATTCACTTTTGACCTTATTTACTCATTATTCTATCCAAACCATTCCCGCTCCACTAACAAATTTGTGGATACTATGGCTTGCTTAGCCTCACAAATTCCTACCTCACCAACTGACTCTGACATATTCATCTTGGTCCAACAACTCTTTGCCCCATCTTACTCAGCCCGGATGTTTGTATGATAAATAATGTGTCTGCTAATTCGTAGGATACCTGGTATCACCAATTTCACGACTACCTTACAACCTCTGTTCTCCCACCTGACCTTACTAGTAATGGAAAATGTGCTTTTCTTAAAAGTGTTTCTTGTTATGTCATCATGGGGGGACTCCTCTATAAACATGGCTTTGATGGCATCCTCCTTCGATGTCTAACCGGTGCGGAGGTCACCTATACCATCCAACAAGTCCACGACGGTATTTGTGGTGGACATTTTAGTGGCCTTGCCATGGCCAAACGGATCCTTCGCCTAGGCTATTATTGGCCTACTCTTAATAATGACTACTATGAATATGTTAAGCGTTGTGTTATGTGTCAACAACATGCCAACCTTCAACATACTCCTAGCCATCTGCTACAGGTCGCACGAGATCTTTGGCCTTTCTCACAATGGGGTTTAGACCTTATTGGTGAGATTCACCCACCCTCTTCGCAACGTCACCGTTGGATAATCACAGCAACCGAATATTACACTAAATGGGTGGAAGCCATTCCACTCATTTCAACCAAAAAAGAAAAAATCATCGAATTCATTAACCATCACATTATCTGTCGTTTTGGCGTTCCTCATCACCTGATAACAGATAATGGAAAATATTTTAAAAATAAGTTGTTACAAGACCTTTGTGACAACTTTGGTATCAAACTTAGCTTCTCATCACCTTACTATCCACAAGCAAATGGTCAAGCCAAATCTTCTAATAAAACCCTCACCAAAATCCTCATGAAAGTTGTTAATGATTCTGGAAGCAATTGGCCTGATCACATCCCCTTTGCCCTTTGGGCTTATCGGACTAGCATTCGCACCTCCACTAATGCCACCCCATTTTCTTTGGTATATGGTACCGAGGCTGTCTTACCTCTCAAAATACAAATACCCTCCCTAAGAATATCTCTTCAGGATATTCTCACCAATGATGATTTCTGCCAAGAGCGGTTAGCCCAATTGGAGCTTCTTGACGAGCGTCATCTTACAGCTCTTGACCACCTTCAAATCTATCAAAAGCGCATCAAGCGTGCTTATGATAAGTGACTTCATGAGCGTACCTTTAAGGTTGGTGATCTTGTCCTCAAAGAGAATCAACATGTAACCAAACTAGAAAAGAGCAAACATGGAAAATTTGCTCCAAATTGGATTGGGCCTTACATTATCACTCACATCTATGGATCAGGCACTTATCATTTAGCTTCAGCTTAATGGTAAACCTGAGCCTGAACCCCTTAATGCCTTGCATCTCCGACCATTCTACTATTGAATTTAGTGTTACATCACTTCTTATCTACCTTGCGCTCATCCCTTGAGCTCATTTACCACCTCATACACTTTGTTTCATGCATCTCAAAATAAAATCAAGCTCACATGGTTTGGTCATAACCTCCCCTTAAAGATGCCTTCCCCTTTTTAGTCTAGTCCATGACTTAAAAGTATCAAAATAACACGTTCTCAATTATACGCTTATGGGATATTCTTGAGTCAAACTTCCTACAAAACTAGATGCTTCATGCCAAACGGACATCTAGACCTCTAAAGTTATACATAGACTACTCCCTCGAAGGACAGCTATGTGCAAAGCCACTTCTACTATTATAAATAGACTGCTCCCCCGAAGGACAGCTATACACAAAAACCACATCTGCTACTATAAATAGACTGCTCCCTTGAAGGACAAGCTATACAAAGTCAGCCTTTATCAGAAGCTTCTCGCATTGATCAGCTTCGTGAAGAGCTCAAGAACAACAAAATGCATATCCCCTATGGACTTCCCGCATCGATCAGTCTATATCCAGAAAAGTAAAAAGTAGTATTCCAAAGCACTTTTGAGTCATGGACTTGTCTATTTAGGTTTGGTTCTCTTTAGTCAGCATAATCACCTTATAACAAGTTCTCTGTGCCCTAGCTCTACCAGCCACCTCACTTCACCATTTGTCAAAACAACAAAACTCAAGGGACGTGACGTATATCCGATATATTGTGATTATACGACTCTTTTCACCTACCGACTTCTCACCTATGCAAGGCACCTAGGGATTCAAGCTCATCCTATGTTAATAAGTGGTTTGTTTAGCTCTTCTCAACTACGGGACACTTTTGCCTCTTTTACTCGAATCTAGGATTGTGTGTTGACCTTAATCAGGACACGATTCCCTACTACTTGGGTAAGCTAACTTTCGTTTCACCTATACCTACACCAACATCGCCAGTCCCTTACCAACACCAACAACGTTACCCTACCAATATCAATATTTTTACCAGTCAACAAATTGCCTAACTATAACCAAGTTGCCTAAATTCACCTCTCCCTAGTCCTAAGGGAGAACTACATCGGTCTGAGGCCCCTCCTTGCTTTGTGCAATGGGCTATGTAGGTAGCACTTAGGAGACATGGGGTCTCCCAAGGTTAGCTCGACCATCCCCTACCATAACCTATCATGTGTGGTAAATATAAATCTTTTTGTATTTCTATTTGATCACATTCATCTTTATCCTTTTTTCAAAACAAAACATTCAAAACACAACCATTCTTATTATTATCATCACTCAAATCAACATACATATTTAGTTTTATTTAGATGTTAAACAAATACATCTTCTCGGTTATCGACGCACAGGTCGGTATCCTTATTTATTCTTATACTCCTATGAAATTCACTTAGACCCTTGCGCCTCCTCCCGAATCAGGTGGTGATCGTGATCGTCGATGCCACTCACTTGGCCTCTCCATCCTCAAAGGTGCCACTGCTATTGGTTCCTCCCACTGATCCGCCAACATCTCCTGTAACATACGAATATGTCCTCTCGTGTGGTGGAATCTCGCCTCTAGTCTCTCCACTCGTGACTCTGCAACGCTAACAATCCCGTTGTCTCATTCACCCGCGTTTGGAGCTGATGAACTAAACCCTATAGATGATCTCTCTCTCGCTGTAATCACAGCTATGTCAGGATGATCAGCCCTCTCATGTGAACCTCGCAGCTCTGCTACCCACCATAATCTATAAGCCTCTGTCGCTCCCACATCCATTACCCTGCGATCGGTTGCTATCTCTTCTGGCCCTTCTGGAGGTGTCGGCCAGGGAGGTGAGAATAATGCCTTGGCATCGATCCTCATGTATGGTCTATAAGCCATGGGTATATCCTGAACAAATCCAAATTGTCGCCGCACGTGATCTAGAGGAATCCTCTCGTACTCACCCTAGCCTATGCCTGCGATCCACCTAAATCGCTCTACACCCTCAACTCCTCAGCTATGTTCTCTGTCACCATATAGTTCCCTTAAGGCCTCTAACAAATATCCGTAATCATCACCATCTCCCTATACCTGCCTTTAATACTCGATGTCATCTATCACGGCAGGATCTCGCCTCTTATTCTGCATCTGGACCCATCATGCTCGAATCCTAACCTCTGCACTCCTGTCTCTCTTTCTTAGATTGGTCGGCCTATTGGTCACACACACACAATGTGCTCATAGGCCCAACAATGTAATAAGTATGCACAATCCGAGTGTCATCCTATGATTTCTCTTTGAGGCCCATAAACCCCTATATAACTCCGCTTTGATATGCGGGTGCCCATGTGAAAGTCACGCTCCTTTCTATCATTTCCCAAATAACACACATCAATGCTTTTGGAAATCTTCCCCCATCCGCCCTGGTAATGCATAATACCCCACCACTATCATTAATACCACTGCCAACCTTGTTTCCTCAGGGTGTGTTGCATACATTGTACCATAAGTGAATGTCAAACCTTGTTATGTCAAATCTCATGCAGCTGAACCAAATACTATTGTTATCGCTCCCCGCGCGCTAGGCAACGCCTGATACACTGGTCTTCTTGTAATTGGGAGCCTCAAAATTCTAAACACATCTTCCATCATCACTGTCATCTCCCCTGTTGGCAGATAGAAGGTATTCTTTTCTAGATTCCATATCTCAATCAACTCCTACAACATAGCATGATTGCGTGTGATTCGTGAATAATAGCGGATTCCACTTAACCCCACACGATTTATCAATGCCCATTCAGCTGGTGTTACATCCACTCGGATTCGTGACAACAAAGCTGGCACACTATCATTCATCCTCAACCCTGCCTCTGCCTGCATACATCAAAACGACACACAACCATTCAATAAATCAAATCCCCAAGTGTTTTTTCTCACATTCTAGAAATTCCTACAGTAACCGGTATCGGTTATAGATAACCGATACCGGTTTACTAACCGATACCGGTTATCTCTAAATGATACCGGTCACTGTCAATCCTATACAGCCTGCTTAAAAACATCCCCTACGATAATTATTTTGCTCGTTTACTCCTCTCTATACCTATAAACATACGTGAACACCCTGCTTACCTACCCCATAACACTCACTCTATCCCAAACCCTTTCCTATCACCTTTTCTTTCTCATCTCTACCCTCTTACCTTCTCTCATCCTATTCATCAAAACATGCAAGAATTAAAATACAACCAAACAGTTTACCTCTTGGGATGCAGCAGCTTGGGGTGGAACCTGTCTTCCCTCTCATCCTCGCCTACTAGATGCTTCTCCTTGTTCAGCCATGTTCACCACCCTCTTCAAATATAACTTGCCTTTCTGCCTTCTTAATCCCAGCTCACAATTGCTTTACCTATCTCTTTCCTCCTTATCACTCAATTCTTTCATGCAATTACCTGTATCAGTCGTCAAACATCGTCGCATTCACATATTTAACTTTTTGCATGACTCTAAAAATAAGAACTTAAGTTTGCCACCCAAGCTTTTCTATTTTTAGAAAAGCTCATTTTGGCATAACCGAATATAGCGGTTACCTAACCCGATATCGATTTATCAATGCCCATTCAGGTGGGTGTTACATCCGCTCGGATTCGTGACAACAAAGCGGCACACTATCATTCATCCTCAACCCCGCCCGCCTCCGCTACATAACTACACCATTATCACATCAACCATTCAATAAATCAAATCCCCAAGTATATATTTTTCTCACATTTCGGAAATTTCTACAAGAATCTATCGGTATAAAACAACCGGTTTACTAACGATACTAGTTATCTCTAAACGATACCGGTCACTATCAATCCTATCTGACCTATTTAAAAACATCCCCTACGATAATTATTTTGCTTGTTTACTCCTCTCTATACCTATAAACATACGTGAACATGTTTAAATTACCTACCCCATAACACTCACTCTATCCCAAACCCTTGCCTATCACCTTTTCTTTCTCATCTCTACCCTCTTACCTTCTCTCATCCTATTCATCAAAACATGCAAGAATTAAAATACAACCAAATAGTTTACCTCTTGGGATGCAGCAGCTTGGGGTGGAACTGTCTTCCCTCTCAACCCCCTCTACTCGCTGGATGCTTCTCCTCGTTTAGCCATGTTCACCACCCTCTTCAAATATAACTTGCCTTTCTACCTTCTTAATCCTAGCTCACAATTTCTTTACTGTCTCTTTCCTCCTTATCACTCAATTCTTTCATGCAATTACTCAGTATCGATCGTCAATGGGCGATAGTCGCATTCGCGTATTTAACTTGTTGCATGACTCTAAAAATAAGAACTTAAGTTACCGCCCAAGCTTTTCTATTTTTAGAAAAGCTCATTTTGGCATAACCGGTATCGGTTACCTAACCAATATCGGTCAATAATCTACCGACGTCGGTTAGCTAACCAATATCGGTCACATGCCTCCTTTTTCTTAAACCTGGGCCTTTTCTTTATTTTTTGCAAATTTTTGTGGTGCCCACCTCTTTTTCCTACATAACTACACCATTATCACTATTTTTCATCAGAATCACATCAACACACACACACACACACACACACACACATATATCATCACAATTTCATCAACATCATCTATCTACATTAAAACAACCATCGATAAAATACATACGACATTTTAAATATATACATCAAACCCATCAGTATACACACCATGTGGATCAAACTCATCATCTATATACATTCAATTTCAAAAACCATCGACAAAACACATAAAATATTTTTTATACACACCATGTGGATCAAAATCATCATATATATATCTATATATATATATATCAATGTTTAAATATACAACTTCCTTGCATGGGGGCCTCTGTCGCCGCTCAAAATAATATAAAGCCGACATGCATGGGCCGCAATCACTATTAAAATATCGATTTCTCGGCTGAGAAAAAGGTCTCTCATGTCAAAAATATACTCGGCTCGCAGTCAGTATCAACTATACAACCTGCTCGGCTTGAAGCGCAGCGTATATACAACAAGAATGAATAAATAAATCATATGTAGGCACTTGCAGCCTCTCTATATACATAACGCCTTTTCGAAGACGGTGTCTATATGCAATATCAAAAAAACCATATCCGCTCCGGGGTGTCTCAACTCTTCCCACCACCCTCGGCCCCTCTCCCTTATTTCGCTGGTACCACCCGTAGCCTTGGCTCTCGCCTCCCCCTATCACCGACCCACCCAGTGTGATCCTGCTGCCCCCGGGATCTTTGGCTCGAGAGGTCTCGGCTCTATGTGCCGCATATGGTTCCGATAGTCAGCCCCGATACCATCAAGGATGTCTCGAAGCACTTAATTGATAATATTGGGCCTCCGCTCTCACCTCCAAATAGTGGGCCCGTGCCACCATGACTAAGGGGTGGTCCCATGACTCCTAATAATAGTGGCCTCATTTATTGTCTAATGCAAATCCACCTTGTGTTCTTATGTGGCGATGCTTGTGCTCGCAAAGTGGGTTCGGTGCCATGGTGGTGCCTGTACGTGTTGGTGCTTGTGGTGGTGTTTGTGGCTATATTGTGTGCTAAAAGGGCTAACTACCGAGTGTAGTACCGAGATCTATGCTGTGCAGCAGCAGCAAGCTGCCCTGTAATAACTACACCTATCCTACGAGCCGGTCCCTCTCCACTATAACCACCGCCAAATCTGGCTGTGCGGGCTGTGCTCTCCTGGCTACTCTCTGCCCTACCCACCACACCAAAAATGAACCTGTGCACCGGCGTCATCCACTGTATCGTCCACCGGCCTCTCTGCTACCCAATCTGGGTCAACGGGCTACGGTGCCGGTAGTGGGGCCTCTACATCATCCCTCCAGGTACTGTGGGAAGGGAGGTGGCTCATCCTGTCGCAGCCCCAACTGCCATCGTACCCTCTCTAGGGGTATCTGCTCATACTCTCCGGGCCTCCGTCCAGCTATCCAGAAAGTATACTAGATCCAGCGCATCTGTGCTCGGGCTCCTCCTCGGGGCTGATGGCCTTTGTAGGGCCTCCATACAATGTCCAGTGCGGTCAAGCCCTCTAACATATGATGGTAGTAGGCTACATCCTATCCTGCGAGCACTGCTCGTGGCTGGCCCACGACCCCCAACCACCCTCGAAAGCCATATCTCGTATACAATCGTGGCTTGGCCGATGGGGCAGCCCTACTAGTCATATACATATGATGTGCTCATACGCCCAAGCAGTGTAACAAAAATGTCGAGCAAATCCCAAATCACCTCATCCGGTGATAACCCCACAACTCTCTGTATAGCTGCACCAGATATACTGGTGCCCAGGCATAGCATGTATGCTCCTCTACCATCTCGTGCAAGCAACTCCCATCAAAGCCCGTGGGAAGCGGCCTCCCTCTGAGTCCGGGAGGGCGAAGCATGTGATACCTATCATCATCAACACGACAAGCCGTGTCTCATGTATGTGTGTGCGATACATGTCGCCATAGGCAATGCTCACGCTGTGATAGGTCAATAAGGTGGCTGCATCCCCAAATACCTGAAGAATATTGTCCATCGCCATCTCGCATCTACCTAGAACACTGCCTCCCCTACGATCGAGTCTCAGGATGCGATACACATCCTCTAGGGTAATCATCATCTCTCTAGTAGGGAGATGGAAAACATTGGTTGTCGGATCCCATCTCTCGATGAGGGCAACCATAAGGCTGTGGTCCCTATCACAGCCCTATACCGCTGGACTCCGCCGAGTCCCACCTCGTGCATAATGGCCCACTACGCTGCAGACACATGTGGCCGCATCCATCTCAATAGCGGGGGCATCCGATCTCGCATCGTAAAACTGCGACATGCTCGCAAAAATAACCCACTTCATTAGACCTACCCTTTACAAAAACAACCACCTTAACCTTTATACCCCCTTTTACCCCCCAACCACACCCCGACTCTATAACACACATCTACACTTACCCTACACATCCCCTTTACCACCAACCAACCAACCAACCACCCCCGATATACTCTAGCCATCTACCTATACCCCCACCACTTTAACACCTCCTACTTCATACCCAACACCTAATCTATCCTAACCAAACCAACCACACAACCACCCCATTTCCCCCCCCACCCCAATCACCTTTCCTATCAACTCTATCCCCCCTCTTCACCCCCAAACAACAAACAAAACAAAAACAACAAAACAACAAACAAAACCAAAACAACAAAAGAATAAACAAAAACAACAAAAACAAAAAACAACAAAAAACAACAAACAACAAACAAAAACAAAACACAAACAACAACCAAAAAAAAAAAAAACCTAACTAATGACCGGTACCGGTCACCCTTGACCGCCACCGGTCCCTCCCCAGCATATCCTATGCACCGGCGCCGGTCGACATACGACCGACGCCGGTCTACCAAAAATCCAATTTGTTAAAATATTTGGTGATCGATCTTGAGTCGCCTAGTGACCGACATCGGTCCTTTGTCCTGTGTCAGTGAGCCAACCCATGCGGCCCCCAAAAACATATTTTTGCCTATTTCTACCCTTTTACCCACTGGAAAACCCTACAACCCTACCCACCCTACCATTTTAACCTAACTAACCTACCTACCCACTCCATTTTACAAATTACTTCAATTTATTCATTATTTTATTCAAAATTTGGATTCCTACCCAAAACCCACATCTCGCTTACAATCATTAAATTCACATAATTAGAGGTTTAGAGCCTACCGGTATGACTACACGTCATCGTGGTGGGATAGGTGGTGGTGGTCCAGCTGGTCCAGCACCTCCTGCTCCTCCTGGCTATGCCATGGCTCCAAATCTCCTCAGCTGGGTCCTCCACCAATCAAATTCTACCTCCTACTCACTGGGGTCTACCAATCACTCACTCCTCCACTCAACTACTACCAACTCAGTGTACAAACTCAACAAAATCAATTTTAAACCCAGACAAGCCGTATTGGTTATCAAATTGACAATGTGACAATGACAGGCCGTATTTTTCTTTTTATAGGTTTTTTACCTATAACCGATATCGGTTATATTGTGCCTAAAACACCAATATCGGTCCTCTAACCGATACTAGTCATATCTAATCGATATAGGTACCTTTATACCTATTTCTTACCACAATTTCTACTCTTATTCACCAATAGCCCCTTTCTCACCACATCGCCTATACCCCTCCTTTGCTAAATAGCCTTTTTGACTTCATTGGCCCAATTCACGGCCGCAATCAACCACCAACCAATCACCGCCCCAAGGCCGCAACCAACCATTTGGCCCGACCCAAGGCGCTGACCAACCAACCAACCCAAGGCTGCAAACCAACCAAGGCCCGACCCCAACCAACCAATGACCAGGCTGCAACCCAATAAGGAACCAAGGTGCCCGAGCCGAGTAACCAACCAATCTGCACCCAACCAATCATGCGGCCCCCAAGGCCACAACCAAAGGCCGCAACCAACCAATCAGGCTCGACCCAAGGCCGCAACCAACCATTTGGCCTGACCCAAGGCCGTAACCAACCATTTAGCCTCGACCCAAGGCCACAACCAACCAACAATTAGGCCGGCCCATGGGCCCTCACTAATCAATCGGCCCGACCCAAGGCCGCCCAACCCTAAGGCCGCACCAATTAAATACCTCACCCAAAACCCGTAAATTACAATTTTATCCACCCATCGTGTAGCTTTTTGTTCAATCGAGCTCACCTATTCGAGTTTTAGCATGATTAGGGTACTTGACTTGATCGGTTGACCAACTTTGCCTAGATGAGATCATGACATTTATCTCAACAAAACCAACCATTTCGCACGCCGAACATACCTAAACGTTCCTGTACCTTACCCGTTATATCCCCTAGAGCTACTTCTTATGCCTTGGATACCAGGATTATATCACCCTTGTTTGCATAAACTATCAACCTTTGCCTATGAATTACTTGTTTACTCTTCAAATTATGTACCCTGGTCGCACTACGCATTTCAACGCACGTCCGCTTCCTTGAACTTACCCCACCATATTACCATCATCTCAACACCATTCACCCTTTATCAACCCTATCCCTGATTTCACGTCACCTCAATCTGTGATAGATTTGAGGGGGATTACCTATACCCTTAATGGGAGTAACCACTTCTTATTATTGTCAGTGCAGCTTTACAAGACAAGCTACATGACAACAAGAGGCTAATGTAGACACCAAATTTATGTCTTACGACCCCCGTGCCCCGCATCTCATTTCACAACCTAACCTCATCACCTAAACCTTACACAATTATTTATTAATTACCTTATAATTAATAAATCCACATCTCCAAACCTCGCCACCTCATTTCACCACCTCATCATGACCTAGCCCTAATCCTAAACCAACCTAATTAAGACCTATAACTTGGTCTACATCCACACCCATGACTAATTACTCCTCACCCACACCAAAACTAACCTAATAATGACTTGACCAAGCCGACAACTAATCCCTCGAAAGAAAAGGAGGGAAGGTTGGCTATTTTACTAAAAATAGCCCACTTTGACTTAACCGATATTGGTTCCTACTCGACCACCGTCGATTACATGTAACCGCCATCGGTTTCTCTGTAAATGACCTCCCCCAACCAAAAATAAAGGATCGAGAATTCATTGAAAGATCGGGAATTCACTTGGCCGAGCAGAGACAAGTGAAGGAAAGAAAGGAGTTTGCAGAGAAGGACATCAAGCCCAAGACTGCAACTTGAGTAACTAGAACCAGTGATACTCATCCAACCGAGTAACAAACTTAATGGAAGGTTTTGAGATAGATCCCATTTTCTAGGATTTGGTGTGCCTCCATCAAGATGAGTTAACTCAAAAGAGTTATCCTCTTTGCATGAAGTGATAGTGTATGGGCCACTTAAAAGCATACCAAACTTTGAATAGCATTCCCTAGTTTAGCTATGTCAACATCCCATTTCAATACCAAGCCCCTAACTTTGAAATCTTAAGGCCTTACCCTTTTGTCAAACCATTTCTTTGTTGCTTGCTGATGTTGTTCTAGCTTGATCATGATAGATTTTCTTGATTCTTCAATATTAACCAGCTATGTCATTCTATTTCTCTTTCTCTGGTCTACACCTTCGAACTCTAGTATGTTGGGAAAACACCAATGAGTTAAACTCCAACATCAAAGGAAGGGTAGCCTCTTTTCCATAGACAAGATTGTAAGGTGAAGTTCCTATTTCCTTTTAATTGTGATTCTATCTACCCATAGTGCACGTGAGACCTTTGTATGCCATTTTCTTTGGTTAATGTTCATTGTGCACTTCATGATCCTAATCAAGTTCTTGTTTGTTGACTCTTCCAGACCATTTCCTTGGGGGTAATAGTTGGAAGAATTTTTCAGATAGATACCCAGATTGAGAGCCCAATTAGTTATTTTAGTACCAAGGAAGGCATTTTCATTATCAAAGATAATGGTTTGAGGAATGACAAACCTTGTGACTATACCTTTGAGAAGTCAAGGATGACTGTGTAGACACCAAATTTGTGTCTTACGACCCCCTGTGCCCCACATCTCATTTCGCAACCTAACCTCATCACCTAAACCTTACACAATTATTTATTAATTACCTTATAATTAATAAATCCACATCTCCAAACCTGCCACCTCATTTCACCACCTCATCATGACCTAGCCCTAATCCTAAACCAACCTAATTAAGACCTATAACTTGGTCTACATCCACACCCATGACTAATTACTGCTCACCCACACCAAAACCAACCTAATAATGACTTGACCAAGGCCACAACTAATCCCTCAGAAGAAAAGGAGGGAAGGTTGGCTATTTTACTAAAAATAGCCCACTTTGAGTTAACCGACATCGGTTCCTACTCGACCGCCATCGGTTACGTAACCGCCATCGGTTCTCTGTAAATGACCTCCCCCAACCAAAAACAAAGGATCGGGAATTCATTGAAAAGATCAGAATTCACTTGGCCGAGCAGAGACAAGTGAAGGAAAGAAAGGAGTTTGCAGAGAAGGACATCAAGCCCAAGACTGCAACTGAGTAACCAGAGCCCAGTGATACTCATCCAAGCATTGGGAGAGAAGATAACTCATCTTTGATTGTCCGATCATCCTACCTGAGCCCTGCCTTCACTATCACAGTCTTTGGACCTGTGTCTTCATCAGGAACTAGTAAGTACTGTCTTGTACGTTCTTTTAATAACATTTCTTGGACTTCTGAATCATAGTAATTATAAGTCTACTCCCAGATCCACTACCCGGTAACACCCTACATCTAACTGTACCTCCTCTACCCTTACATTGCCCCAAGAATAGCCCCCATATTGTCTGAGTCTTCTCCATCACCCCATTACCTATCCCCAATCATTTACCAACCTAATAAACACCATAGCCACCTTATAGCCAACCTTCACTAAAAGCCCCTAAATCACTACCCCTACCGATATCGGTTATTAGGAACGTATGGGATGTGATGACCCAGCATCGATCACCGTGATTCAAAACCAAGACCTATCTTTTCTCTATTGTTTTAATAGGGTAATTAAATTGTAATCTTGCAATAACTTCTTTGTTAGAATTTGTGTTAATTCGTATTAGCAGGGGAACTGACCACCTTCGAAAGGAAGTCCAATATTTCCTGGGCCTAAGGCAGTTCCCTCATTTATTGTCTAATTAGAATCTGGTGGTCTTGTATTCTTACTTGTAGGTAGTCCTTCCCTGACAAAAATATTTCTTCACAATCGATCGATCTCTCTCTACAAAGACGCGCGTACACCTTCCAAACATTCAACGGGTATTCCTCCTAGCCCTAACCCTTATCTATTTCTCAAGAGAATGAAAGGATAGTAGAAACTCTATTCCAAGAATGGAAACATCCTTCTCGTGTGAAACAGATCGACTTGGTTGATTCCTTGAGAGTGAAAACTTTTTCCATCGGTGAATTAGTTCGTAAATTTGTCAAAGCACCTATTTGTGTACAGTGCTTGAAGGTGGATTGATATTTCCTATGAAGTTGAGACCCCGTTTCGGAAAAGGCTGATCCACTTAGATTGGTTAGAGGGGAAACACTGCCAATCTCTTCTTTCCTGGAAAGAAAGTGCATTCCTTGAATTTTGTGACCCACTTGTGTGCATCTGCAAAAATATTAGGCTAAAAGATACCTGTCATTATGATCTTCATTTTTGTAGTCTTGGTAGAGAATTGTCCACCAGAGAATCCATCATAAAATTTTGCTAACACTTTTTCAGTCTGCGCATCATTGATACACTTTAACAACACACCATCAAGATTCTTCTTGAAGAGAAGTCCATCAATCAAAACATAAGGGATAAATTATAACCTCAAGTATCTTCTCTTCACCTTATTCAAGAAAGGAGGGTATGTACCCTTAGAAAGGAACATGATCATGTCCTTCATCCAGTCATGTGTGCTATGGTCTCGTATTTTGTTTAAGTTCTCGCATGTAGGAGAGCTTCATCAAGAAATAAGGAAGTTTTAGATTCATTGTGTGCATCTTCAACAAGCTTCTTACAGAGCATGCTACCTCTTACTAGTTTTATGGCCTTGATAGTCACATCATATTCCATGATTTTAGTCACCCATCCTACTCTCTTTTAACTGATTTCTTCTCCCATAATGAAGTATCTTACAGAAGAGTGGGAGAATAAGACCTTAATATGATTTTTGGAGAACATACTTTTGAATTTCTTGATTGTGTGCATGATGGTGAAGACCTTCTTCTCCATGTGACTATATTTTAATTCATAATCCTTCAACATCTGGCTGAAGAAAGCTATTGGTTGTTCCAGCCCTTGTTCATTTTCTTGTGTTAGGACAACAACAACACTCGCATCAACACCATAAGCATAAAGAATAAAATCCTTTAAGTAATTTAGGTTGATGAGTGATGATGCACAAACAATCTCTTACTTAATTTTGTTGAATCTTTCCTTTCCCTCTATTTTCCATCTTAAAGCTATGTCCTTATTGAGCATCAGGGTGATTGGCCTTACCAGTCTTGTAAAGTTAGGAATAAAACACCTAATAAAATTTATCTTACCGAGGAAGGACTATAAGGCCTTCTTGTGTGATGTCAAGGAAAGAGATAGGATGGTTGAAACACATTTAGGATTAATTACAATTCCATCCTTTGAAACCACATGGCCTACAAGATTACCCTATGCCATAGAAAAATTACACTTCTTGGGGTTAAGAGATATCAAGAACTTTTTGCATCTCTCAAAGACTTTTTCCAAGTGCACCATATGATGCGTGCTTTTCTTTGAGAAGATCAGATTGTCATCAAGGTAAACCAAGATGAAGTCATTGATGTAACCCTTGAAGGAAATGTCCATGGCATGTTGAAACCTTACACTCGCATTTGACACTTTGAAGTGCATCTTCTGATATGAATATGTTTCCCACTTGGTTGTAAACGTTGTTTTGAATTGATCCTCTTCCTTGAATAGGATATGATTGAAACATAAATATCCATCTAAAATTGAGAATATTTGCATGTCAGATACGTTTGTAGAATCTGCTCCATTGAATGTAAAGGATAATGATCCTTTAGAGATACGTTGTTCAAATATCTAAAATCAAAACAGATTCTGATTTCACCAATCTTCTTGCATGTCAAAACTAGATTTGCAACCCAAGTAGAGTACTTGATGGGAAAAATAATCTTCACCTCAATGAGTTTGGATAATTCCTTTCTCATGAAGGGCTCTATCTTTAGATTGACTGGTCATTTCTTTTGTTTGACAAGTTTGATACGGGATCAAGGTCAATAGAGTGTTGAACAATACTCGGATCAAAACATTTGAGATATTCATACTCCCATGAGAATATATAATCGTATTTCTAAAAGAGATAGATGAACGCTTATTTTTCATCATGCACAAAACATTCACTAAGCAAAAATTACTATCTCGCATGCAATAGTGGTCGGGAGAAGTCTTCTTGCACAACACACATATAGTTTTATTCACCCTTAAATTAATCATCATGGATAAATGTTTTCTCTAAGATGACTAGCCCTTTAGGAAACTTGTTTTTCTTCACCAGTATTACTTGGTCGCCATAGCTATCATGCAAGTTAGCTTGCATAATTGATGAGAAATCAGCTTCATTATGAATGAATTAAAAAATCTATGCATCATGTCAAACACTTGCCACTGGTGTTATTGTTTGGAATCTATGGTATGATCACCATCTTAATGTGTTGATTGTTTTACTTTTACAAAGTCCTCAGCCGGAGAGAATTGTGAACCAAGTGCAACCATTTGATCAAATTCCTTATTCATTTTGAGAAGAACTACCTATGTATTTATAGCATCAAATCTCTTAAGGAGGTCCCAAAATTTGTGTTTGTAATATTTTAGAAGCTTATTCTTTGCCTAAAACTTGTTTGTGACTTGGTGGATAACTAATTTAGTATTTGTAAATATCTGAAATGCCTTAATCTTCTTCTTTTTAGAAATAAGTAGACCATGCACCAATGCCTCATACTCTGCCATGTTGTTAGAACATGTAAACTACAACCTATGAGAAAATAAGAATTTCTCATCCTTAGGAGAAATGAGAATGACTCCTGCTCCCACATCATTTCGCTTCTAGATCCATCAAAGTATAACTTCCATAGACTAGGGTTCTCTTCACTTTTCTTGAGCACATGTGGCAACATAGCTTCTTCTTCAAGAATGCAATAGGTACCAAGCCCAATTTCATAAGATTCCAAATATTCAACATATGGGTCAAATTTATGGTGCCTCTTTGCCCACTCATCAAGTAATAGATCAGGAATAGAAGATGGAAGAGGCTGCTCTTTAGAAAATGAAGCTTGTTCCTCTTGGATCAAGCAGTGTGATTGAAGAGGGGATGGGACAAATGACTCTACATAATAGGAAAATATTGACTCCACTTGTATGGTAAACCGGGTACCATACCTTGTCTTGAGTAACATATGGAACCAATCAGAAGACAAGTAACCACCCACTTTAGTAGTAAAATTTCTTGACAAACATAAGGAAAACATAGGGGGTAGATCAATGATTGACACATCTTGAGTTATTGTTATACTTGGACATGCATGGAGGGTTAGCTCAAGATCCTTTATTATTTCTAGGGTAGTGATAATTGAACCATTGAGTTGTAGGAATCCTTTTTCAGGGGGCTATATTGAAGACCTAAGACATCATCAATATTCTTAGGAATGAAAAAAGTAATAGTACCTAAGTCAATCATATAGTTATATACAAGATGTTTTCCTATGATCAAACACATATAGAAGGGTGGGGTTTTAAAAACTTTAATTACTTGCTTCTCCTCTTCTTACTAGATGTTGATAGAAGCGCGTAACTTCGCATAGTTGAATCGTGCATAGGATCTGCGTTAGAGCTTCATGCAATAAGATGCATTGGGATGGAATAGTTAGGGCATTCCACATTGTAACATTTATGTTTTTATTTTTCATCTTGTCCAAAATGATGAATGGAAACCCATTGAATTATGCATTTAAGGAACAATGACCTCCTTACTTGGTTGCTCAGGTACAAAGGCATGAACTTTATATGGCGTAGAGGATTGACCTACCAAAGGAGGGGCATGTACCACTTCCTAAGGAGCTTTGTGAGAAGCTCGGGTGTGGGCACTATAGTGCTTTTACTACTTTGGATGTCTTAGCCACTTTCTTTTTCTTTTGAGGTTCTTCTTGTGTTACTTGAAATTATGACTTGTGTGTCAGGACTTGAGCATTATCTTCTTATATCTTGTGTTGTTTATAACTTGGGTGCATGTACTTTGCTTGTGTCCTCTACAACTTGGTTGATTACATAGAAGTCCTCAAGCACCAAAAGAACATTAGATTTTCCTCTAGAGGAGCTTCTAGCCTTTCTTGGTTATCTACTTCTGGTGCACTTGTTGAAGGCTCACAGTTGGAAGTTTTCTTAATCATGTAGGCTTATGCGAGCACAACATTAGCGAAGTAATACTAGCTATCGGACATATTGTAGGGAAAATACCATTCACACTCTTGTGCCATGTTGTTCTGGACTGGGAAAAGTTCTGACTTGTGTTGGGAATTGGAAGAGGTTATGTAGGAGGAAAAACTTGCAAAGGAAAGTGCGCATTAGTATGTCATCTAAAATTATGCTAGTTTTGTCCATATATTTGATTCCCATATTGATTCCCAAGGTTGATTTCTTTGGCCTTGCACCTGATTATAACTAAATTTTTAGGCTTGTGCCTATTGCTTCTCCAATTGTATGACCTTGTTAGAAAAGTTTCTAATTAGGGCCTTCAATTCATCATCTTATTTTTGCTATGCATGAGAGTAGGATGTAGATTCAACTAGTTGTACACTCTGCACTAGAACTGGAGAATTAGAAGGTGGGGTGTTGAAGATGTTTATGGGAACAAGGGAGTAGGAGGCCTAGGTGCTAACTTACCAACCTAAATGATACTTTTTTCTTCCCTTGTTTTAATGATAGCAGGTAAGGTTAAACCCCTCATGGATTGAATCATGATTGAAATGTCACTATTCAAAGCCCTTAGATAGTACAAGAAAGCATGTTGGACTGTAGGCCTTACCATTTGAGTAATTCTGTCCCAAGTCTTTTGGAATATGATGTTGAAATCAATCATTTACTCATTGGGTGTGTGCTTTGTTGTTGTAAGCTACTCCAATAATGACAAATGATGTGATTTATCTTCAAAGAAATTACAGAGAGTTATTCCAATCTTGTCCTAGGTAGCAATGGATGCAGGTCTTAGACCATGGTACCATTGGAGTGCTTTACCCTTAAAAGAGACCATGAAAAGTTTGACAACAACATCATCATGTGTAATCAGATAGATAGAGCATACATTGGCCACATCTTGAATGTGTTCAACAAGGGTGACTTGATTTTCTCATGTGAAGTATGGAATAATTTTGAGCGTGGTCGTTGGCATATCATGTTGAGAATTGAGATTGAGCAGGATTCCACCAGTGAAGCTGGTAAAGTTCCTTAGAGGATGAGGAGGTTGAAGTTCCATGGTAGGGCATGCTTATCTATTTTGAGGAGTAGAGTGTGTGTGGTGCACTGGAGATGGGGATACATGCATAGTAGATCTATTGCGTGTGTTTCTCGGTGAAAGATGGAGGTATTAAAAGGATCCTTCAGCTTCAAAATTCCATCTAGTATGCACTCTTCTCATAAATGGCACTCAGACTCGCAAAATAGAGCTCGGAAATGTTGGGAGTCATCATATGTGTTGAAATAAGCCTCCAAAGGCTAGAAATGATAAGTTCAGACACTAGAACTTAACAATATGAAATTTAAGCTTTCCTTTGCTGGTCCTATCTTTGGGGTGCAGAAATTGTTGGTTGTCAAACTTGCACTGTGCCTTAGATCTGGAAGGATCGAGTCATTTGATACAACAATGGAAACATCTCCAAGTTGTGGGACCTTGCACAGCTTGAGAAGGATCTACAGAGAAGGCCGGTTCCTCTATCTATTTCTACTGCTATTGCTACTCCTAGTGCTGAAAGGGAAAGCTAAGCTAACAATGCCAAGGGACCAAGGATAGAAGGATAACATGAAAGGAAACTACACTAAAAGGTGATAACACTAGAAAAAGAGGGATGAACACTATTTTTTCTGAGTGAAAATGAAGGGAAATGCATGAAAGAAGGCTAGGCACATGTAGCACAACTAAAACATATTTACTAGATCAGTTTCATGGAACACAACTAGAAAGGGAACTGTAAGGGATGTAGAATGACACAACAAGAATGCAATGTAAAAGAAAGGAAAGAAGAAAGAATACAAACACACTTAGGAAAGAGAATAGTCACAAAAAAATGCTTCCATTACTTCCAAAAATGCATAAAATTATTACAATGGAAAAAGAGACCAATATCCACATGCACAAGCCAGATCTAGAGGTTTGTGACTCATAATACAAAAATATGAAGTCCTTAGAAAAATACATAAGGATCTAAAATGTCCAACATAAAAATGAGCCTAGCTCTTACATTTATAGATGAATTCATGAAAGAAGAAGAGAAGAAGGAGGGAAAACCTGAATTTGAAACAAAACCAATAACAAGAATCATTGAATGCTTGTAAATTTTCCTGAAAATCTATCAAATACACTTCCCCAAGTGTTTTTGCATGTTGGAGAAGGAAAGAGGGTGGATCAGATCAAATAGGGTGGTTGGAGTAATTAGATCTTCTCATTAATTCCTAGAAAGATGTTTTCCCATTTCTCACCTACCAGATTCGCCAAGAATTTGAATTTGAATGTATAGCACTGTAGCCTATGTCAACAAATGTCGATTGAGACTAGGCATGTGCTGATCGGAGCTTTGTAGTAAAATATACATCTGTCGAAGTTTGTTAGAGGCCATCTACATACATAAGACATGTGGCATGCGTGGATTGGATGAATCTTTTCATTTCTTCCATGTGTCACCCATTGATTTGGTTCCCTATTATCACACTTTGATAAGTTTCTTGTGGCACACTTAAGTGTGCTAAAATGACATGACACGTAATGGTGCATAGGAGGGTGAAAAGATATGCACATAGAAGAATGAGGCATGGGATGAAGGCGGAAGGAAGGCACACACAATCTCGGTGCACTCGTAGGAAATGGGAAAAGCCCGATGAGTGAAGAACTTATGGTCAAGGAACAACTATTACAAGGTAATGTGCGAGGGACACGAGAGGGCCAAGAAATTAGATGATTGAAATAAGTGTAAGGTGCATGTGCGGGATGAATATTTTCTAGGAAGAAGGATAATGCACAAAAGTTACACATAATATAAGAGTGAAACAAAGAGGAAAAGGAAACATTGGAAAGGAATAAGGGGAAGCGTGTAAGGGCATGCGAGGAAACAAGTGACCAAGTGAATGTGCCAAGAAGCCAACCAAGGTGTGTGCCATTGTAATGAAGATATATGAGCCATAATATGTATGTAAGTTGTCCAAATAACTAAGAGAGTTATCTAGATAATAATTATAATTCACACCACCATTTTTGAACTATTCAAAGGGCTTCCATATTTCATTCACATCTTTCTCATCTATAAAACACTAAAATTGATCTATTCCTCTCTCGCACCAAACTTATAGAGCATGAGTGTTTCATTTTCAGACTTTACCCAACCTTTGGAGTTTCTTCTCTCTAGGTTGAGGGGATTTAAAATTATTCTTATCTCTTTACAAAGCTGAAACATCATCTAACCTAGTATCAACACCTTTGTATTCTTGGATTACTTGAGTGTATCTCAGAAAATAACTTCACAGAGACTACCCTAATAGGATCGATTAGGTTTTAAATTCTTAACCATGGCCACCATTTCCTTTCACTTTAGAGCCCTTAATGAGGAGTAACAAATTCATTTTCTAAAATTCACTAAGTCTGTCTTGACTTAGAGTATGCGAGATCTCATCTTCTGTTCATTACATGTTATTTTTTATTTTTGTCTTGAATTAGACTAATTATTACAATTTTTTCCTTAACTAGAATACCCTATTTTCTTCTTAAATCTAAATTTTTTCACCAAAACAGATCTTATTGAGAGCTTAGAGGACCTTTGTACCTTAAACTCACACAATATCCATCTATAGTTCATGTGTCTTTAAAACATCTTGCCATTTTCTCCCAAAGTCTCCTTTTGAAATCTAACTCTAGCAAGGTGCTAAACTTTTTTTCAAGATTTCAGGTTTTTATTGGAGGTTTGTTTTGACCTACTATTTCCTATGAGCATGACATCACATGATAACACTCTCACATAATATTAAGTGACTTGAACATATTAAGAAGTTTAGGGTACTTAACCAATTTTGAATTTGATCTTGACATACCGAATAAACAAGATGACCTTTGCAAACACTTGTCACCTATTGGAACATTACTTGACAAAGAAAAAGATCTTTTATATGATAAAAACCTTAGGAGGTATGACTTAACTATATCAGAATCGACAACATAGAAGAAGGTAATTTGGATTTTGAGACTTCTTGACTACACATTCTTGACATGAACACTCAACAACTTGAATGAGCACTAGAACTTGAACATAGGAAAAAATAAACATTCTTGAACTTGGCATACCTTGGCAACATAAGGAGGACTATAATTAACAATAACTAATGGTAACTTACTTACAAAACCACAAATTGGATTGTTCATTCAACATCACCATAAAGAAATATTTGATTGGCAACTTAGGAGACTATTGAAGGACTGAACTTTCTTCTTTCAATTGACATATGCCTTCTAGAATCCTAGAGAAGGCACTTCACCTTGTGAGAACACTTAAAAACAAGAGATAGTAATCAAAGGAACATGATGACTCAAACTTTCATTTTCTTTCCTTTGAAACTTTTTCCATATTATTTGATGTATTGCTAGATGTTCTACCTTCATCTCTTAAGACTTCAATGCTTTTCAAACATGTATGATGGGTTTCATTCCCTTATCTTCTCCTGACCATGAGTGGGTGTTCCTCATAACTAGTATTGGGCTTGTTTTCCCTTGTCTCAATCTTATCATCATATTTTGATATCTTTCTGAGCTTGTTTCTCCTATAAATGTCTCTGGAACCTTCTCAAGACTGATTTTAACCTTATATACCTTTTAAAACCAACTTTTGATTGGTTGAGTCTTGTAGTTATGCATAGGAGGTTGATTATGCCAACATTGCGTTGCAAAGTGTCTAAGTCTATGAAAATTGAAACGCCTAAGTTTATTCTTGCTTCTATATAGATATGTACTAAGATTCCAATCATACATAGAACTATCATAACAATAATCATGTTATAGTTATGGAAAACAATCTTACGCATACCTCTTGAGTTTTTATCTTCCAAAATTGATTATTCAGTTCTTCAAGGAAATATTGAGCTATGTGACCTTTCTCTCTACAGTTGAAGAACACTCTATTATTTGTTTTCTCATCTCTGTTTTATCTCTATGGGTGATCATTCATGACATGATTTCTGCACTCCTTATCTTTGTGTCTAAAATTATGACAAGAGAAATAATACCCATTAAATGTTCTTTCATACCTAAAAGCAGTTGGTTGCCTAATTGATTTAGGCCTTCTTGAATTTTTCCCCTTAGTCATATTCATTTCCAATTGTCTTCTTGAACCACCTTTATCCTCCCGACACCTCTTCATGGGTTCTTCGTGAAGCCTATTCCTATTTTTTTGCATTCTAGTTTTTTTCTTTCTATCATTCCATTCAAGGCTTCAGATCTCTTTTCTATCTTTCCATACATCTACAACCTTTATTTTTCCTCTTCTAGTTCAATTCTCAGAGATATCAATTCTTCTTCATGTATCATACAAGTTTCCTCTTTGGCATTAAAATATTTTTCATTTTGTCAACCTATGAATTCAACTCAATATTGAGTTTCAGGTGCTCTTCTTATTTGAATTTAACGAAGGTTGAGATCAACTCCAATTGGGATTCAAGTTATTTTATTTCATCTTCATCTTTCTACTTCGCCTTTCCTCAAGGAGATTACTTTTTTCTTTATATTATTTCATCAAGTATATTTAGTTTGTAATTATTTTTCTTTTGGTGTTTTAATTCTTCTAGGGAACTTATCAACTCTACTTTAAGATTGAATTCATCTTCCTCTTCATTTGAGGTTTCATCTTCACCGACATACCTGTCTTTTGAGATACTATTAGGGATTACCTCAATAACCATGCTTGTGTTTTAGGAAGGATCTACTCTAAGTGTTATACTTGATTCAAGATTATTAGGATCGATACCAATTGCTAGAAATATAGGCACTGAGAGGAGGGAGTGAATCAATTCTTATTACTAATTTGTGAAATTCACAATTTATCGAGATATAAATATAGAGACCAAAATAAAACAAAAGAGAGAAAAGAAACCAAACATTCATGAACACATGTAGAGACTAGATTTAATGTGGGAAACCCGTAAGGGACAAAAACCCATTGAAACTAAGAACTAGGCTTAGGAAAAAAATGTCCTACAAATGTTACATGATTTCATGGTTGAGATTCAACTCAAATTGGAGCTATAACTCCAAAATTTAACCGAGAAACCACTTAGTATTTAAAAATATTCAACTTGTTTGGAAGCTTCAACTCCCAAATTTGGTCTAGCAACAACTGACCTTTAGTAAGCTTTAACTTACAGGGAAGCTACAACTCCCCACATGCTAAGCTGCAACTTAGAATTTATCATATTTTTGTCACACTGAAATCTGTTGTCTCATACAACTGATAGTGACAACTAGATTAACTCACACTTCTTTCTTCTCTCCTCTTCTTAATTTTTCATAGCTTTAATACATGAACACCCTTTAAAAACATGCCTTCAACTCTGCACTCTTTCAACAACAAATATCCATTCGAAAATGACGTCTCATTCCTCTATTTGTAGTAACAAGTACATTTTTATGCTAAAAATTGAGCTTAAATAAACAAACAAGACTCCCAAGCACGATTCTTGACTTTTCTTGTTTTTGAATCTTCACATGACCATTCTTTCTTCACAGATCTTCACATCTACAAGTTGACAAATGGAACTTATTCAACTACTCCATGCAACTAAATTTTGAGCTTCTCCATGAGCTCCTTCACTTTGAATAATGATGTTTCATGTTCCATGAATTTTGAGCTTCTTCATAGACTTGTCCAACCGAGACAAACTTCTATCACAAATTTATCCTTTGTTTCAAGATGAATCAACATGATTTATTTTGCAACACCTTTCCAATATCCTTATAGACATTACCTATAATTTTTGGGATTTTTCATTAATAAAAATTAAGTTTTGATAATTTTCCATGTCAAACCAAACTCGCACAATCACCCCGAAATATGAGCTAATAAAATATCTCCATGTTTACTTCACAATATCATACCATTGATAACCTTGATTAATTTCCACAAAACGTGATCCAATGAGAAGGCTCCATGTTTAATTCATAATTCACTTTAATTTGCAAGGAACTTGTTAAAAAACAAAGCCTAAACCAATAAGATAGCTCCACGTACCTTTTTGGTGTCAGTTTTTCTAAGTGTGAAGCACAAAAAAATAGGAAGGCTCCATGCCTTCGTAATGTCAGAATATCCATAACATTCACTAGCCATAGTGAGAATCAAGCCAATAAGGAATGTCCATGCACTTTGTATTGTCGGACTTTTAATAACCTATATCGACTAATGCAACATACAATCTAATAAGAAATCTCCACTGTCATCTTCTAATGCTTCCATGTTTCTCTCTAACCATTCGACTCTGTCTTCCTCATCACATACTCAAAATGCCATAAAATTTAGCTCATTATGGGGATTTCACATCCTCTCTAAGCCATCTCTCAAAAATATGGTGGAATGTTGTCATGTGTCCACCTTCGATTGTCATATCATCATCAAGTGACACCCTCTGCTTGGTCCACCTATCTCTTCTTTCAGTGACATATCTTCTCTCTCCTAATTTGGACCAAAATATTTCTTAAACATAGCTGATTCCAAACATTTAAGTTTGTCAAACCCCAATTTTCTTCATATTACCGAATACTAACACATAGCACCTTCCTTCACCATTGATATTTCACCACCTATCGTATTGACTATTTAACCTTTCCCAGACCCAAAAAACTATAGAATTTGGTTAGTTCCATGAACCATACATCTACCAAGCGCATCTACTTAGGTGATTACCATAAAGATGCAATGTGTTCATTTTTGTATTTTATTTTCACCATGAGTCTTATCCATCTTTACCACTTGTCCTTCGCAATTAGCCAAAAGCTATTAACCATCATGTGTTAACTTCATGTTCATCCCATCCTAAAAATCTTCGAATGACCATACATTCCTCAAGAGGGATTCAATCCACACAAATTTGGACTCATTGGAAAGGAATCATTAAATTTTTAAAGATAAAAATCCTCCACCATTGTCAAAATCTCTTGCACATTTCAAAATAAAAATTTCAAACTTTCAGTATATGTTAATCTCATTTGTTCACTCTGAGATATACAGAAAACTTACACAACTTTCTCAAAACACTTTGTTAGCATGTAGAAGACATCATGTGCTATCTGGAACACCAAATATTTCTTTATGATAGACCCAACACACTCCTATACCTGCAAGTTTTGTCTAAAACTATCCTTTTCTCAGTATCTTGGGCACATTCTCACTCTTCATTCACACCACTTCTCCATCCTTTACAATCTTGGAACAATCTCATACCTATAAATAATCACACACCATGGCCTACTAGCACTAAGAAAAACTCTTCACACCTCTCGAAAGACCTTTTGCATTCATACCAATCATAACCAATCAACCTTCACTATCACCGAGAAGGAATTACCAATCAACCTTCATGCCTCTAACCAAGATTAACTTCACCATTCACACCTTTTTCCATCAATGCCATTTGACATCAATGAAAAAACCAATGACCAAAGTTCAATACATTTAAGACTGACGAGGGGCTTGTAGATACCCAAAATTGGGATGACACCCTCTAGGTTCCCTTTTATTACATACCCCTTACTAGGACCCCTTTGACATGTTTTTATTAATCTAGTTACATATATTAGATTAATTATTACCTCACCTCTCCACCTCACCTTAGACCCATTCCAATCCCATTTAATAACTAAGATTGATTCATCATGCCCCCTAACAGACTGAGAAATCTTCTAAACCTAATATTAATTACCAACTACCTCTCCCACCAATTTCCCATGTGATTTAACAAGAATGAAGAAACCTAACCAATAACCATTCTTGACTCACGCCAAAAAGGGAAGAAACAAACTATTTTGAGAAAAATTGACTAGTTCTCCCTAACTAAAGCTAGTTATTCCTTGGTCGAGTCTTTGGTAAAGGAACCCCCATTGGTTCCTTTAAATAAGAATTTTTAACTCTTTTCCCGGGTTCTCCTTTTGGTTCTTCTTCTAGTTAGCATTATTAGATCTCACATATTTGGAATTCAATCAACACCATGATGATAACCTGAGCACTAGAGAAACCAATCTACAACTTGACGAGGCTTGAACCATTCACATGGAGAAGAACTCAACCTTCATTGATATAGGACTGGATCTCGGCTCATCACTCCTACTCACATGTACCAACCATCACATTCTACTAACCTTTAGATCTCTGATAAGTATTCTTAACTAGGTTATTACTTTCATTAGCTTTGGTTTCAGATCCTTTTATCTCTTTCTAATCACCTCCTTCCTCTCTCGGATATCTTCGTAGCCCATTCACCTGACACCCTACCAACCGGAACAACTCTGCCATTTTAGTCACCCCTATTACCCTTGTTAAGCCTTCACCCAAATCCCAACACCTTTCCTAAATATTTCTAACACTTTGTGTAATAAAAAAGAGCCCAAAGTAACCCCTTTTCACCTTTGGCACCCAATTTCCCCTACCATGATCGCTTAGCCGAGTTGATCTCGATTATAACTAGTGATTGGAATTGGTCTCTATTTGGTATTTTCCTCGGACCAATAAGCTTATTATTTCACCCAAAACCTCTCAAAACTCCCACAACTTCACCGAGACCTCCATAATACCCTTTTCTACACCCATAGATCCTATCAAATAACTTACCTCTCTATATTTGATCTTATATTCGTTATTTAGATTAGATTTAGAGTATTGTATTTTTGTGAGATACCCAAATCATATAACTATAATATGATATTTTTTTCATGTTATTTATCAACATTAATTTGTATTAAGATGTGGATTGACAACCTTCAAGGAAGCACCCACTTCTTAGATCTAGCACACGCTAGGAAATCCATTGACCTATGCTATTAACTCTATTTTGTGGTCTTGCTTTGCTTCTTAGGTAGTCCTTCCCAAAAAAAAGGAGTGCTCTATAATTGGATTGGTCTTCAACAATGGTGTGCAACCTCTTCATGACCTCAGGTATTCCTCATGTACCTTACCTTTACCTTTTAAATCATTTTGTCATATGGTACTCCTATGTGGTGAAACATTTTGGCACACCCGGTGGGACCCTCATCATTTGTGGGTTCCTTATATTCATTTAGGATTACATTTCTAATTGTTTCCTTTCTAAAATATTCACTAAATCTCTCCTTGGTAACATTCTTTCTTCTATTTTATCTAAAAGTCACATTTCATTTGGTGCAAATTAAAATGAATATTTTTTTCTTCTTTCTTTCTTACATTATTAAAATTCATACTCTATTCCTATTCACTATTGCTCTCATCCAATCTCAATCTTTTAGATTTTGGTTTTAAATTGTTGCATTTCATCTTGTGTATTCTTGCATTTATTTTACATAGTCTAATTAGAAATCAAATATAATGAAGTTCTTGACTTTGTTGATGATTGGGTAATTAAGTCTAGTCCACTTTTGCACACACTTTTCCAAGTCACTCAAACACACAACACATTTCTTAAACATTCCCTAAATCACATGAAAAAGATATCAAGGATTTAAACACCCATTAATAGTGGGCCCCGACTAATGTTATGGCAGGATTTTCATATCAGATCTCAGACCTCATGTACCGATAGGTATATCTAGGATTCCCCCACAAAAACATTCCTAAAACCATCCATATTTGGATTCTAGGTACCTTATATACACTCCTTTCTATATATTCATAGTCAGTCCTAAGGCTTAAGCCATCAAAACACTAAAATCTTATTCCTACAATAACGTTTTTGTTATATTTTACTTGTTGGATTTGTGACTTTATTTCTTGTCTTCGCTATTGAAGCTGTGAGATCATATTTCATCACTTTTATTTCCTTTTCACACTTGGTCATCACAATCAGTTAATTCTAGTTCTCTGAGTGTGTTAGATTAGAATTGATATACATAGCCTAGTTCTCATCTTCTTTTGACAAAAATCTTTCTTAGAAATTTCAAATTTCTCAAGTTTAGACCTAATCTACCCTATCAGCATTGGTTCAACAATCGACATCGGTCATTTCCTCTTACCATCATCGGTTTAACAACCAACATCGGTTATTATATCTATCGGCATCAGTTCAAAGAACCATCATTGGTCACATGATTTATATTCTATTCGTCAATATGATGACGATTCTATCATTTATTTTGTCACACGATGTCAAATCCTAATCAATCAGCTTTCCTTCTCTCTCCCACAACCTAAGCTCATAGATTTTTTTACGAGGGTGTGTTCTAGACACATTTCCTCAACTCTTCAGGTTCAAACATTTCGTACGTTTGACAAGGATTTTACCATGGCTAGGAAGCTTTAGATTCATGCTCTTGAAGAATAAAAACTAAAATTACGTAACAAAAATGCGCCTTCAAATCAAACAAGTCTTCTTCCAAACCACCCAACAACCATCCCAAGAAAAAAGGATCTGCTAACATGGTAGTTCTAAAATCGGCCCTTCTCATCCAACCAATCAACCTAAACCTCCTTCCAATCTCTCACCGGTGCAAAATTTTCAATATCGGTATGAAAAAAGAATTACACTCCCATTGGGGATCCTTATTATTTCATACTAGAAAAATTGGTGAAGGTAGGAGCCATCACTCTTCCTCCCATCAAACCAAATACCGGTTTGATCCTTCTCTCCCCACACCAGATTGGTTTAAATAAAATTACTTATGTAATTACCACTGCGTAAGAGGACATAATGACACAAATTGCAAAACCTTTAAAAACATTATGCAAGGAATGTTAGAAAGTGGTAATCTCATCCTTGACAACCCTAACCTGGCTTCTAATGAAAAGTTGGACATTTTCAGAAAACCTTTTCCTAACCATGGTCCTTCATCAACTCTTGTTGGTGAGATATTTAAATAAGAAACCAATGCACATGTGGTTCATGTAGTCTTCAATACAACATTTTATCCTTCTATCCATTCTCCTCCTATAACATCTATTGAGGAAATCTTCACACGAAATCCTCTACCCATAGAGGAGCCCACCTTACCTATTCCTTTACCCATAAAGGAACCCACCTTACCTATTCCTTTACCCACAAAGGCACCCACCTTACTGTTCCTTTACCCATAGAGGAACCTACCTTACCTATTCCTTTACCCATGAAGGAACCTACCTTACCTATTCCTCTACCCAAAGAGGAGCCTACCTTACTTGTTCCTTTACCCACAGAGGAACCTACCTTACCTATTCCTTTACCCATAGAGGAACCTATCTTACCTGTTATTCTACCTATAGAGGAACCCACCTTGTCATCATCTCTTCATGTAGAGGAGTCTACATCACCCACTTTTCCTTCTCCTCAATCCATAAAGGACCCAATTTTATTTACCCTTCCTATTGGTGATAACTCTCCAAAGGTATTCAAATATCACATTGCTCTTCTTACCTCACTCTTACCTACCAAGTCGAGGCTAAGACATTCCCTATCTCACATGCCTCAGATCTCTTCATGGGATTTAGCACCAAGTTATCATCCCCTTAATCTACTCCAAAATAATTCTCTTGTTTGGTTGACCACTTGGAGTACGTTGATTAAACTATCCTCTGTGGATGCCTTAGAATCCCCATTTCCTCATAGATATAGATGTCATCCCCTAATACCTCGACCATATATCCAAATATATTCAAAGTGACTAAGGCTATTATGCCTAAACCAATGGTATTAGCCCCTTCTTCATCACACCCCCTCCACTAAGGCCTCATCTACTAAAAAAGCTACTACCACCTTAGGGGTTTTACTAGAACCAAGTCTGTTGTAACCCCTTATGAAGCTAGACTTGTCAAATTCTTCACCACCAATCACAAAATATACTCCAGCACCTAAGAGGAAGACCCAACCTCTTAGGTCTCACACCCCGGTATCCCCCACACCTTCTCACTCACCTTCAATTTTTCCATCAATATTGGGCCCACATCATTACACCTCAGTTAACCTACTCCTTTACTAAGGAAAAACCATAGTGTGAAAACCTATATCCTTGCTGTCACCTCTCGTTCTACCCATACCTTCTTCATTACCTTTACCCTCACTCTTTCTAACACCCACACTTTCACCTTGGATTACTTAGATACCTACACCTTCGAATCTCTTTCACCTTACCACATTATTCCTCGACTTTACCCAAGAAGGCATAGCCTAAACCTAAACCTTCACTACCTACCAAAAAAATAGTTACATCAACGCGATATCTTTCCTTTCCCTCCTCATGAAGGTCACCTATCCCTCCACCCAAGACAACATTGACTGTCATTGTGATCCTTTGACAAGATCCTACTCTAACATCCTTGCTTGGTTGTTAGAGACATCTGTTTTATCACTTCCACCTATCAAGCCTTACAATCCAATCAAGCCTAAACCAATAGGGTTTGATGACACAAAAATTTACATTTATCATCATTCACCAGGGCATGATGTCGAGAGTTGTAAGGACCTTAAAAAAATTCTCTTTCAACTTTGTGATTACGATGGTTTCTTGAAGAAGATGATGCATTGGAGGAGGATTCCATTATTTCTTCATCCATAGCCACACAACCTAGTCCCAAACCTATCCTACAATATTCCCTTCACATCCACTTGTGGATAAAGGTAAGGCTCAAAAACCCTCTTTTCCTACTCCAATATTTGAAATTAACATGGTATGTGTAGCCATTCGGTCACAACATGCGTAAGACAAAGGAAAGGAAAAATTTGGTAACCCTTCTAGTTCACCTTCACCTACCATTACACTTGCACCTCCCCCTAAGATAACCATCCTTGGGATGACATCACCTACTTCTTTTAGGGTTACACATCATTCAATGATAAAAAAATTCACCAGTCCTCGTTGAAGATGTATTTATATGACTTGATTCAAACTTTTGATTCTCATTGTCAAGCCCTCATTGAGGTCTTGCAATCCATCAAGGTTCCACCCAATGAAACTTCACCTATTTCTACCCTCATTACCCTCATCATATTGCTTCCATTAATTTATCCAAATAAAATATTTCCCCTTCACAACTTGATGATCCTAATCCTGTTCTTTTCATCTCCACTTACATTAATGATATTCATGTTAAACATGTTATGATTGATGGGGGCGCTAGCATCAACATCATCTCTTCTCATGCCTATGATCAAATAAGAATACCAACTACTTTTATATATAGAAACTCCATCATACTTTGATATTTCAACAATGCCATGACCACTACCCTTGACACCATTTTCCTCCACATCTACGTGGGTCCCCAAACTATTCCCAAACTCTTCTACATTCTCGAAGGAGAGTTCCAAAGTATAACATGTTACTAGGTTGTCCCTGGATTCACACCATGGCTTGTGTACTATCCACCCTTCATAATTGCCTCAAATTTGAATATGAAGGGGAACCTTAGACCATTTAGGAAGATCCCCCTTTAAAACCTGTAATATGATTTACCGTCCAAATGATGTTCTAATCCCAATTAAGGCATCTACCACATCTACCACTTCTACCGCTTCACTTTCCTCATCTAGCCCACCTACCGAACCTCTTATTCCACCCTATGCTGATGCCCCATATTCTCAGGCATTAGATAGCTCATCTATACCTATTGCCCAAGTACCAACCATAGACCCATTAGTAGGTGTTTTTCAACGCCTCACACTCGCCAAATATTTCCTCCTTAGAATCAACACATTCCTTACTCCTCAGGAGTATGGAAAACTATGCCAACACCTGATGCCAAAACCCGTGTGAGTATCATTGTATAGGAGAGGTCATACCATACATCCCTTCCCACCTTTGCACTAACCTAACCTATGGGGGGCTTGACACTTCATATTATTATATTGAACCTCCGTTCAAAATCAAACCTTTTTCATCTGACTTCTCCTACCTCACCAAACACAGTTTCACACTTACTTTTCTTCACCGTTGTGCCTAGAAAGGCTTCAAATTTGGTAATTATGAAAAAGGTAATCACATCTTCATACCGTGTACCACTAGGAAACATAATGATCATTGTGGTCTTGGATTTCTGGGTAGCCTCCTCCTATGAAATCTCGAATAACCACGATAGATGAAGAAAAAAATTTCCCACCTTCCTCACCTATCACACCGCCTTCTCCTGAGAATCTATGGATCCCGAATCCATTTCACCTAAATTTTTTTAGTGAACACCATCTCCTTGGGACCTATGATCTATGAATGTGATGGAGATATTCCCTCTTCCCTTCCTCTTCTTTATCCTAATAATTTGGATGGTGATACACCTTCCATAAACATTGTTCAATGTCGGGATGATGACTCTATTCTAAAATATTTAGGTACAAAAGATTATTATATTCAAAGTTCATTTCCCTCTGACACGTAAACCATGTTGAATGAATCTACCATATAAATCAACATTCACACTCAATATGACCCACAAATTCTAAAGATAGGCTAATCTTTAGACTCTGCGAAACAATAATATTTCACCTCTTTTCTTCATGATCATAGAAAAATATTTTCTTTGTCTTATAGCGATATGCCACGTATTGAACCTAATATCATGCTTCACAATATTGTAACCAACCATGAAACAAAAACTACGTAAAATACATTCTCACATTTCTCTTCTTGTAAAAGAACTCTAGCACCTTCTCTCTGTTTCCTTCATCCTACCTATTGACTATCCACAACGGATCTCTAACATTGTTCCTATCATAAAAGTGACTGTGGGAATTATTATCTACACTAAATTTCATGACCTTAACCTTTCCTATCCAAAAGATGACTTTCCTTTACCAAGCATTGACCAACTAGTTAATCTTACAACCGACCATGAGATGTTATCTCTTATGGACGGGTTTTTGGGTTATAATCAGATATAAATCCTATGAAAGATCAACACAAAACCACCTTCATCACCCCTTAGGGTACCTTATGATATCACATCATTACCTTTGGCTTGAAAAACACTGGTGCTACCTATTAGCACACTATGAATTACATCTTCCATGACATCATGCATGACATATTGGAAGACTATGTCGATGACCTTCTCGGTAATTCCAAGTGTCATGCCAAACACTCATCCATTATTAAAGTTATATTCAACCACCTTATCTAATATTGTGTTTTACTTCAACCAAAGAAGTGTGTTTTTACGGTGCTCTTGGGTAAGCTCCTTGGCTTCATTGTCTCTTTGCGGGTTATTGAAGTTGATCCCGCTAATATAAAGGAAATTATTGGCATGCCTTCACTTACTAACCTTCACCAAATTTGTAGCTTGCAAGGAAAATTGCAATCCATTTGACGCTTCATCTCTCAACTTTGAAACCGATGTCAACCATTTCACCACCTCCTCAAAAGGACATTTCTTTCCATTGGAATGATGAATGTCACAAAGCCTTTGAAGTATTGAAAATATAACTTCTTTAGCAACTTGTGCTCATTCCACCTAAAGATGATAAACCTTTTTACCTTTACATTTCTATTACTAACCATTCCTTGGGTGCCATTCTCACTCATCATGATGAGTAGCATAGGGAACAAGTGGTTTATTACATAATTCGTCTTGTTTTAGACTACAAAACTCAGTACACTCATGCTGAAAAGATTTTCTTATCCTTATCTTCAAAGCCACAAAACTTTTCCACTACCTTATTAATCAATAAATGTTTGTCATTACCAACACCAACCCTCTTCATTACATGTATGCCAAACCTTATCAACACCAACACACTACTTGTTGGCTCATTCTTCTTGTATAATTGGAGTTGGAGTTCATTCATCAAAAGTATGTCAAAGGAAAACCCATCTCGGATAAACTCACAGATGCTCCTCTTCCTGGGAATCAATCGTCAAAATTCAATTTTCCCGACGAATCTATCACCACCCTCTCCATTGATGAAATTATTCATCAAATGAAATTATTCTTTGAAGGATCCAAATTTCACCACGTGGGAGGTAAGGGGTGTCATTGTAATTCCTCTTGATGGTGATCCTATGCTACTATCATTTAAACTATACTTGAATGCATAAATAACATAGCTGAGTATGAAGATCTTATGTTAGGTATTCAAACTTCCATTTCACTGGATGTTAAATCCATTAACATCTTTGGTGACTCTCAACTGGTTGTGAACCAAGTCAATGGTTCATACCAGTGTCATAATAATGAGATTAGAAATTATAAACATCATGTCCACCTACTTTTGACCACGTTTGATCACTACCTCATTCAAACCACTCTACGATCCAAGTAATAAATTCACGAGATACCATTTCTTGCCTTTCTTCTCAAATACCTACCTCACATTCGAGAATAAAAATAATTGTCATAATACAATGGCTACTGATCACCTTCTTATATTATCCTCGATGTTAATTTTATGGGTAGCATCGATATTGACCCACATGACATTTGGTATAAGTAGTTTGTTGACTACCTCTCACTTTCAATCCCGTCTGGATCTCACTCACAATGGATGATGAGCCTTCCTTAAAAGCTGTCTCTCATTACATTATCATAGGAGGTATCCTCTAAAACATAGATTTGATAATATCTACCTACAATGATGCCTCACTAGTTTTGAAATCCCGTACACCATCAAAGAAATTCATGATGGGATTTATGGGGGACATTTTAGTGGCCTCGTTATTGCAAAGCATATCCTTTCACTCGAGATACTACTAGAAAACCCTTAACCAAGAATGTTGTGACTATGTTAAATGTTATGTGAAGTGTCATAAAAATGCTAATATTCATCATACTCTTAGTCACGACTTAAAAGTCATTAAATACTTTTGGCCCTTTTCTCAGTGGGGTTTAGATCTCATTGGGGATATTAACCCTAATTCCTTGCATCGTCATTTCGGATCATCATGGTGACTAGATATTACACTAGATGGGTGGAAGCCATCCCTCTCATTTCTACAAAAGATAAGAAAATAGTCAAATTTATCAACCTCTATATCATTTGTCACTTTTGTGTTCCCCATTGCCTCATCGCTGACAATGGAAAACAATTAAAAAAAAAACCCTACATCAACTATGTGAAATTTTTTGTATTCAACTCATTTTCTCTTCACCATATTACCCATAAGGAAATGGTGAATCCAAATCATCAAAAAAACTCTCACCAAAATTATTATGAAAGTGGTTGATGACATTGGTAAGGATTAAAACACACACATTCCTTTCACCTTATGGACTTATCATACCAACATTCACACCTCTACCACTTCCACACCTTTCTCTTTGGTCTATGGTGCAGATGTCGTCCTACCTCTTAAAGTCCAAATTCCATCCCTCCATATATCTCTTAAAGATATCCTCTCTGATGATGCTTTTCACCAAGAACATTTGGCACAACTTGAGCTTTGGATGAACATCGTTTAAATGCTCTAGACCACCTCTAAATATACCAAAAGTGTATTAAGCGTTCCTAGAAGAAACAAATTCACAAATGAACATTAAATATTAGTGACCTTGTCTTGAAGGAAAATCAACATGTAACCAAAGTGGAGAAAAGTAAACGAGGTAATTTTTCATCTAATTGGATTAGACCTTATATTGTCACCCATACCTATGGATCAAGAACTTATCATTTATATTCACTTGATGGTAAACCCGAACCTCGGTCCCCTTAATGCCTTACATCTTTAACCATTTTATTATTGAATAAAGCTACATCACTTTATGTCTCATATATGCTTGTCCCTTGAGAAAACCTCTCCTTCCGCCTACCTCTTTTAAGGAAAAATGACTCAAATATAATTGTGTGATTATCCGACACCATCCAGTCTTATCTTAAATATGAGTATGATAGATCTACTCATGGCATGATTCTTATGGATAATTTTTGTACTTTTCAAGGTTACGCTAAACAAACCACTCCACCCTACCCTCTTTTATTTTCTCCTATCTACTCAAGGGACATGACACTCATGTGACACTTTGTGATCATACAACTTATTTCAACTATAGACATATTAATCCTGCAATGTCTTTAGAGGTTTATGTTCATTAGCCTATTTGGTTTAGTTGTTATGGTCCTCGCCAACTATGGAGCATTTCTCTTCTTTTCGGTTCCCTTTGTACCTACTTATTGCTTATTTAATAGGAAAAGACCATCGATATTAGGTATATTGGTTTTATTATCATCTCACCAAAACCTATACCCATCATCTAGTTGCCATAATACCATCACTAATTGGTAATTAAATCAATTAACATCATACACTTACCTTACCACACTCTACCTTACCCAATCTTATCCAATCTACCTTACCTAATCCTACCAACCTTACCTACCACTATCTTACTCTTCCCTATCCTATGGGAGAACTACATCGGCATAAGGCCCCTTTTACATGGGCTATGTAGGCAGCACTTTGAAGGCATGGGGTCCTCGAAGGTTAGCTCGGCCATTATTTTCCCCTCCTACATGATTTTTCTAACATTTCCTATCTTTCCTATCCGCTGTCCCACCCCATAACTAGTTTCCATAATATCAATACATTGGAAATTAAAGAAAATCAAAAACATCATCAACCATGCCTACATCTAATTTCCATAACATCAATACATTGGAAATTTAAATCAAAACCAAACATCATCAACCATGCCTACATCTAATTTCCATAACATCAATACATTGGAAATTTAAACAAAACCATACAACATCATCAATCATGCCAACTAGTTTCCATTATATGAATACATTGGAAATTAAACCCAAACCATACAACAACAATGCCTACATCTAGTTTCCATAACATCAATACATTGGAAATTAAACTCAACCCATAAATAACCATGCCTACATCTAGTTTCCATAATATCAATACTTTGGAAATTAAACCAAAACCAAAACCAAAACCAAACATCATCAACCATGCCTACATCTAATTTCCATAACATCGGTGCATTGGAAATTTAAACCCAAAGTAAAACATCATCAACCATACCTACAATTAGTTTCCATAATATGAATACATATGATAATCAAAATCGCTTACTCTCTCCACTTTGTGATATATTTCTACCCGTGTTGTTTAGCCTACCGAACATACCTCACCTTATTTTGTGACGTTTATCTCAACCAAACCTTTTGGTGTTTCGGAACACACCTATAGTTGTTCCTACACTTAGCCTCACTGTGTTTCTAGGATCACATCCTATACCTTGGATACACGGACCACATCACCCTTGTTTAGATAAACTATCGACCATTGATGAGTTAGTGTTTCTTTTCTATTCAACGTTGAGGCTTGTTACATTCTAAGCATGTGTGTGCATTTGAATTCCTCCACCTTTCAATCACCCTATCATCACCATTTCCTATACCTTCACATAACCCCATTTTACATCACCTACAACCTTATCAAACCCATCACCAATTCTTCCTTCCACTACATTATTTATTGGTTTGAGGGGGATAAACTCCACCCATATATGGGGCATCCACTTCTTGTTTTTTTCATCGTTTCTCATTAGTACAAGCTACATGAAAAAAGGGGAAAATGTAGACACCTAAAATTGGGATAACACCCTCTAGGTCCTCTTTTATTACATACCCCCTTACCATGACCCCTTTCACATATTTTTATTAATCTAATTACCTATATTACATTAATTATTACCTCACCTCTCCACCTCACCTTAGACCCATTCCAATCCCATTTAATAAATAAGACTGAGTCATCACTCCCCCTAACCAACTGAGACTTCTTCTAAACCTAATATTAATTGCCAACTACCTCTCCCACCAATTTCCCATGTGATTTAACAAGAATCAAGACTCCTAACCCATAACCATTCTTAACTCACGCCAAAAAGGGGAGAAACATGCTATTTTGAGAAAAATTGACTAGTTATCCCTAACCGATGCCGGTTATTCCTTAGCCAGTGCTGATCAAGAAATTGCCATTGGTTCATTTAAATAAGAATTTTCAACTCTTTTCTTGGGTTCTTCTTTTGGTTCTTCTTCTAGTTGGCATTCTTGACTCTTACATCTTTTACATTTAATTGAAACCTTGATGATCAATTGAGCACCAGAGCAATCAATCTATAACTTAATGAGACTCTAACCATTCACACATAGAAACACTCAACCTTAAGTACTACAATACTAGATATCGACTCATCTCTCCTATGCACATCTACCAACCATAACCTTCTACTAACCTATGAATCTCTCGATAAGTATTCTTAACTAGGTTATTGCTTTCATTATATTTGATTTTAGATCCTTTTATCTCTTTCTAATAACATCCTTCCTCCCTTGGATATCTTCCATAGCCCATTCGCCCGACACCCTACCAACCAAAACCAATCTTACCTTTTAATAACCCTTATTACCCCCGCCGAGCCTTCACCTAAATTCCAACACCCCGCCTAAACCTTCCCAACAACTCATGCAATCATAAAAGATCCCAAACCAACCCATTCTCACCTTAGGAACCCAATTTCTCCCCTTTGTGATCAGTTAGCCAACTGATCTAAGCTATAACCAATGACTGACATCGGCTCCCCAACCGGCATCAATATCTGTGTCTAACATTTTCCCCGGATCGAAAGCTTATTTCCTCACCCAAAACCTCTCAAAACCTCCCACAACTTCACCCAGACCTCCATAATACCCTCTGCTACACCAGACCCTGTCAACCAATCACCCTTTCTAGATTTGATCTTATATTTGTTATTTAGATTATATTTAGAGTATTATATTTGTGTGAGATACCCAAATCATATAACTACAATAGGACCTTCTATTTCATGTTATTTATCTACATTAATTTGTATTAAGACATGGATTGAAAACCTTCGAGGAAGCACTCAACTTCTCTAGATCTAGCACATGCTAGGAAATCCACCGACCTATGCTATTAACTCTATTTTGTGGTCTTTCTTTGCTTCTCAGGTAGTCCTTCCTAGATAAAAAGGAGTGCTCTACAATTAGCTTGGTCTTCAAGAACAATGTTTAACCTCTCCATGACCTCCAGGTATTCCTCACGTATCTTACCTTTACATTTTTAAATTGTTTTGTCATACGGTACTCCTATGTGGTAAAACAGAGCTATATGAGTGGCTTGTAATGCCATTTGGACTTTCCAATACACCTAGTACTTTTATGAGGTTAATGAATGAGGTTCTTAATCCATTCATAGGTAAATTTGTAGTTGTTTATTTGGATGATATATTGATTTTTAGTCAAATTAAGGAGGAACACTTGCATCATTTGAATTTGGTTTTGAAGAATCTTTAGGAAGAGATATTATTGATTAATCTCAAAAAGTGTGAATTTATGAAAATAAAATTGTTATATTTGGGATTTGTGATCACTAAGGGAATGTTGAAGATGGATAAGAATAAGGTAAAAGCAATCCTAGAATGTCCAACATAAAAAATAGAATGTGAGATAAGAATATTTCATTCCCTAGAAAGCTTTAATAGGAATTTTATCAAAAATTTCGATGAGATATGTGCACCTATTGTTGATACTTTTAGGGGGATAAGAAAAAGGTTTTTTAGAATCAAGAAGCTAAAAATATTTTTTCAATATTTGAAGCAAAAGGTGATTGAGAAGCCAATTTTATTATTCCCTGACTTCAATAAAGTATTTTAGGTGGAATGTAATGAAAACTAGATTTCCATAGGGGTTGTTATAATTCAAGACAACACACCAATTGTTTACTTTAGTGAGAAACTTAATGAGGAAAAAATAAAATATTCATCCTATGATCTAAAATTTTATGCCATGGTGCAGGCTATTTTTTCCTAAGTAATTTGTTATCTACACAAATAATCATGCTTTATATTTAATCACCAATTAGCCAAAAATTAGTCAAAGACATGCCAAGTGGGTGGAATATTTGTAAAATTTCACTTTCACTATCAAGCATAAGAAGGGTCAAAACAACAAGGTGGTTGATGCCTTAAGTAGGAGAGTGTTGTTAGTGCATGAAGTTTAATTGGAAAGTGTGGGCATTGATTATCTTAAGGAACTATATGAAGATGATGAAGATTTCAAGGAAATATATGAAGCATGCAAGCAACCTACATGGATAAATAGAGAATTGTGGTTAGATTATCTTCTTCAAGATGGTTTTATTTTCAAAGGAGTGTAATTATGTGTGCCTAGAAGTTCTATAAGGGAGAATTTTATCAAATAAAAGCACAATGGGAGTATGGCTAGTCATTTTGGCCTTGACAAGACACTAGAGTAGCTTAGTAGACACTACTATTGGCCAAGAATGCAGACTGATGTAAGGAGGGTTGTGAAAATATATAATACATGTCAAAGATCAAAACGTAAGAGCACACCTTCTAGACTATACCATCTATTTCCTATACCCAATAGGCCTTGGGAATCAATTAGTATGGATTTTGTTATGGGGTTTCCAAAGACACAAAAGGGGTATGACTCAATCTATGTAGTTGTAGATAGATTTTCCAAGATGACACACTTTATTCCATGCAAAACTATAAGTGATGCTACTCACATTGCTGATTTTTTTTTCAAAGAGGTGGTTAGGCTACATGGACTTCCAGTAAGTATAGTGTCAAATAGGGATATTAAGTTTTTGGGGAATTTTGGAGAACTTTGTGGAAGAAATTTGGAACTAACCTTAGTTTTAGCTCATCCTATCACCCACAAAATGATGGACAAAAAGAAGTGTTCAATAGGAGCTTGGGAAACCTCTTAAGATGTTTGTCAAAAGATCATCCAAAATAGTGGGATGTTGTATTTCCTCAAGCAGAGTTTTCATACAATGATTTAGTGAATAGAAGCATAGGAAAAAGACCTTTTAAGGTATTTTATGGCATAAACCCCAAAGGTGTATTTGATCTAAGGGATAACAAAGATATGGATAAAAGGAGGCCAAGGAGAGGAATTTGTCGCAGCCATGCATGAGATACATCAACATGTAAGGAAACACTTCCAAGTATAGATAAATACAAGAAACAAATTGATTCGAGAAGGAAAAAGGTAAATTTTTAGGTTGGTGATATTGTGATGGCTCATCTTAGGAAGAATATATTTCCTCGGGAGAATAAAAAAACTGAAAATTAAAAAGATAGGACCTTGCAAGGTGTTGAGAAAATTTACAAGCAATGCTTATGAGTTGGAGTTACCTTTTAAAGTAGGTATATCTCTTAAGTTCAATGCTTCAGATTTGTATCACTTCAAGGAAGCTGAAAAAGGTGAAGACATAGCATAAGAAGCATCTAAAAATGAGGAAGAGTAGCTGCAGTAGTTTCAAAAGGTAAAGACTGAGGATATTGAGCGCATTTTGGATAAGAAGGAACTCAAAAGGACTAGAGGAAAACAATATTTTTAGTACCTCATCAAGTGGAAGGAAAAACCATTTGAGGAGGCCATATGGATGACTGAAAGAGACATCCTATAACATGAAAATAATTTAGAGGATCTTCTTAACAACAAGCCCCGAATTCTTTTCTCTTTCGTGGAGTATGATGCAAGAACAAATTATCCATTTTTGTTTGCAAGTAGTTTATGAGTGATTAGTAATGTTTTGTAGGTTGATTTACTTCAGTAGATGTGTTAGAATTATTTCTTGTCTTGTAAAAATTTAAATTTTCATTTCCTCCAAAAGTGAAATTAATTGTTTTGAGCAATTTTATCTTGTTTCTTATCAAAATCTTGTGTTCTTCTTTGTATATTTCATGTAACAAGGTGTTTTGAAGGTCCATTAAGGACTAGGAATTCATAAATGAGGTCTAGGGATCATAACTTGGGTCTAACCTTTGAGAGGAACTTCAAAAATTAATGTAAATTTAAAAACAATGTACGTGATGGTTAATTATTGATGAATTATCTCGATAGAAACTAATCTTCAAGACCATATAAGCTCATCAGAACTATTTTTGGAGACAATTCGTCAAGAAAATGATAAGGAAGACTACAAGAAGCTTGAAATTGGTTGTTATAGTGAATTTTATGTTGTGCATGTGCATTTTATGAGAAATATAGGTTTTGATTAATCCTTTTAATGAAAACATCTCTCGTGTTCATTGTTATCTCAAAATATTTATTTTCATCCGGGTGTGAAAAGTGTGTATTTCCTTGTTGACAAAGGGTAAGTGTTTTGATGCTTGATTGGAAGGTTATAGTCTAGGTTATTAGATTATATAAGTGGAGAGTGGAACCATTTGAATAGAAATCCTAAATTCATGTGTGCTTTATAGCATTATTAGCTTGAATTAAACCTTACAAAATACTCAATTTGGAGATAATCCTTTAATCCAGTCTAGGATAGGACATGAGAGAAATGAGAAAAGGAAGGCATAACTAGCCATATAAACTCAAATTGCAAGGTGGTTGTGAAGTTGTTCAAGAAGGTTTAGAGAATTGAAGAGTCTCTTCAGTGGTACCACAGAGCTCTAGGAATTTCAAGTTTCAGAAAATATTGGGAAATGAGAAAGAAACATTAAAATATTGTCTCTTGGATTCACACAGATCGGTAAACCATGAAACTAGGGTTTTAGAGGAGGAATTTCGCATAACTCGTGATTAAACCAACCAAAATCTCTAAATTTTTGAAGAAAACCATGTCTCAAGATCACGAAAGGGATTTTGAAAGAAGTAACTCATTTCATTAATCAAGGAAGTAGAATTTCTTACCAGTTTCCTTATCGAGTTGTGGAGGTCTTGAGAAAATAGTACCATTACAAAGAAAGTGTCATTTTTAGGAACTATGAAGCCTTGGAATTTTTAGAACACTTAAAAGAGGATATTGAGGGATGGAATAACCTCATAATTGGTAATGAAAGTTATTTCATGATAAGATAACCCCAAATATGTACAAATAGAGGTCTAATTTGTACTAATATAGAATTATTGTACAAGTAGATTGTCTTGTTAAGGTAAGTTATTTGATCTATAACCTTTAAATTGTTGAACAATACCTTTAGGAGGTTAGTAAAGTAGTGCACCAACTAACCTCCTATTATTTGGTAAACATGCACTCATTTGATTCTAGTTGCTAATTATTTCATTTTTGTTTTCCATGCTTCTTGGGCAAGTTTTCAACCATCCTTTAGAATATTTTCAACATCTTTAACCATCTCATTTTTTGGATTTTGTGCTAGTTTTCTGGTTATGAATGTGTAAGTTTCATGTGTTTCACAACTAGATCTAGCTAGCTACAACTAAATTTGGAGGGAAATCTATCTGGAGGTAGGTTCTGCATTTGGTTTTATCTAATTTTTAATTAGAAGTGTTTTTTTTTTTTTTTAAATTTACTTGTTTAGACCTCTCTCGCATCCATGTGTTTTGGCTTGCATTCAAGTTTTTAGCACCTTGCTTTTGTAACCTCCATGCAAACTCAGCCAAGCTCTTCATTGAGATGCTCGATGAGATGGGATTTGTTTTTTTCTTTGAGTTGGCTTGTTTTCTAGCTCTATACTCTTTGACAACAAGTTTTTTTTTTTCTTGGTGAGTTGTTTGTTGGATACCTCGACTTAGCTTGTTGGTGAGTTGTGTTTTTTCTCTCTCAAGATGCTTTGTTATCTTCTTAGTGTGCTCTACTAGAGAGTCAGTTTCATCATATTTTTCTTGGTTGTATTGTGGTGATTGGCCTTTGTGCATTTCCATCAAGCTCTCTTCTTTATGCATTGGAATGTTGTGTTTTGAATTTTTCTCTACCTATTGGTTGGCTCATAATCTCTGCAACTCTTTTTACATTAATGACAAGTTTATTTACTTGTTGACCTATTCGATCCGTATGGCTTTAAATTTTAGTGTAGGATTTATTTTCCTCACTTTATTTGTATTATCCTACTTAAGATATTCCACCTCACTTGGAGTTTCCCTACACTTATGGGATATACTTTCTTAGGTGTACACTTGACTACACTATTCTAGGTGTTGGTTACCACTTGACTACACTATTCTAGGCATTGATTACCACTTGACTACATGATTCTAGGTGTTGGTTACCACTATTCTAGGTGGATATAGCCATGATTCTAGGATGAGGTTACACAATCACCTCCTATATGTACATAACTTGCATTATTCTATTTTATTATATTGAGTTGGAGCTATTTCTGTGTTATTACAATTATCTCTCTTGCATTTTTATAATTTTTCAAGTATTGTATGCTTGTTTCATTTTGTTTTCGAAAAATTCACATCTCGTATCATTCACCTATGCATTCTTTGCACAAAAAGATCCATCACACTTCTCTAATGAACCAAAATATTTGTGGAACTTCTCCGATATTAACCATCCCCGCATCCATTGTGTTTTCTTTGGCCTTGCCCTTGATATTTAGCTTGCTCGCAACTCAACCTCCATCCTCACCCCTCTTTCCCATGACTCACTCATTGAGACTATTTTTATTCTCACTTGTTCCTCTCATCCATTTCACTAGGACATTACAAATTTCATGCCCGATCATGTGTTGAGATATTCTCCCACTCTTGCCAAACCCTTCGACCCAATCTCCACGTTCCTCTATTTGGCTCGCTAACGCCGAGCTACTCTCACCTTGACCTCATCTATTTCACCATGTATTAAGACCCAAACCTATGACATACCCTTGGCTGATTTGGAACCATGTGATTCACTTGATCGAGCTCCACATCAACCTTGACCACTTTGTGCTCCTCTTGTTGGATCGAGCTCAATTTTATCCATTTTCTACGTTTTATGTTTTTTAAATATAGTTTTAAATTACAATAAGTGGCTTGTTTTTTTAAGTGGGTGTATTATTAAAGTTAAGTGGTGGTATTATTATAAAAGGATTAGGTTAAAGTGTTGATATTTTATTAAAGGGGTTTTTAATTAAAAGTAGCTATTTAAATCTTAGGGGCTTAGATTTATATTTAGCTATGTATTTTTTATTAATAGGTGGTTCTTTTTGCTTACTTAGGGATTAGTTTTAATTATTATTTTTTTCAATTAAATTAAGGTGATTTAACATTAATTATGACTTTAATTAAATTTTAGGATCTTAATTAAATATCTATTAGTAGTTTTTAATCATTTATTAAATGTTATCATCACTTTTTTATCTACCTTTTAGTCATTAAATTAGACTAATTGGGAGATTTCAAACTATTTTTATAGCATTATTCGATGTGTTTTGCTACTAACTAGATGTTGGAGTGTGTAGTGCCACTCCTATAAATTTTCCACCTTATAAGAGTGTTTTCAACATCCCGGAGGTCTCCGAGACTTGTCTTGAGCCCATTTTTTGAATTGTAATTGGCCTTGTTATTACTTGCAGACTAGTGAGTGCTTTCGCCATAGTCTTGAAACAAAGGGGGTTTCTACTGTGACATGAGACATTTTGTCTCACACCAAACTTTTTTTTTCCCCTTGTTCATTGTCTACGCCCTTTTTTTTCATGTTTACGTGTTGTTCTTCTACTTCGACCGAGACTTGTTGTGGCCTCCACTCTTGTGAGATTCATCACCTACTGCAAGGTGAGTGGCTAGTTGTCCCATGCCAAAAAAACACCTTATTGTAATCAGTGTACTATTTATAAAGTGCCACAAACATGGGGTTATCATTGTTCTTGGGTGTTATATTTTTGCATATGCATTCTCGATTGAGATTGATGCCTTGTAACCTTGTGTGTATTCTTTCACCCTCTTTTTCTTGTATTCTACACTTCTTGATTTTTTGTTGATGCACTATGGAGATTAATTTTCCTAGATCTACATTTCGAGAGGACCCTTTATGTATTATAGCCTTCACCTCTTCTTCTTGGTAGGGCTAACTATGCATTATGGCGTTTGCAAATGGAATGGTTTCTTATTCACAAAGTGAACTTTATCTCTAGTTGTATGGATGAGTACCTACCCCCAGTGATCCTGATCAACTTGAATATTAGATTAACACTTGTAGCATGGTCATTTGTAATTTTTTGAAATACATTTATAGGAATCTCCACCATCATGTGGCACACATAGAGTGTCCTCATACTATTTGGAGAATTCCTCAATCCTTATTTAGAAACCCTTCAGATATTTCTACTACTACTCCCATTGATACAATTATATCCTCTCCTTCCTCATTTGATAATGATTTTTCTAACACAAACTTGCTTGTTCCTATCACGATGATGAGAGTATAGATGAAGAATTATCTCCTCCCTCTCTTGATCAACTTTCACTGAATGTTGACACTCTTCCCTTCCCATTAGACATCATGAAGTATTATTCCCACCCTCATACTCTAATTACATATGCCTCCTTTCCACATCCTATATGTGAGGCCTCTTTCAATCCTTCTTAATGTGTTGATGATTCATACCGCTCGACATTTCTATTATTTTATTGAGCCACCCGTTGTTGCAGACTCACAACACCCCTGGATGCAGATCAGGCTTCTAAGTTGATCACTCTAGCATCCAGTGTGATTGCACAACATGGAAACCTCTCTCCAAGTGTGGGACTTGTAAAACCGAGAGAGGAATCTCCAGAGAAGGCTGGTTCCTGCTCCTAAACTACCTACCACAAGCTATTCCAGTGCAGGCAAGCTAATCTAAACCTAATCTAACCATGCCAAGGAGACAGAGAGAGAGAGAGAAAAGGGAAAAATAGCAAAAGCCTACACTAAAACGGTGATACACCAGAGAAGGAGAATGTTGAACATCTATCAAAAATGCCATGGGACAAGGAGAGGTGAGCAATGGGAAGGATGGACAGATGCATCACAGGCCCAAAGATAGATTTCACATAGAAAATGCCCCAAAACTCCGTGAACACAACGCACACTGTAATGAACATCGAACTGCACAAATACTTGCAATGAAGAGAGGAAAGAAGAAAACAAGCAAAGGAATGAGTAAGGATGGACAGATGCATCAAAAACATGTTTTTGTTGCTCCGTAAGTTTTGCACGTAACATCATTTCAATAGTAAAAGGCAAAATGCCATTACAGAGCAAGGAGGAGGTTCGAACTCCATTTTCAACTCGGGAGAAGAAAAGAAGGGAGGGCAGAGTAGAAAAGATGAACAACTTGTAATTATTTTGAAAGAAGCCCCTCTGCGCAATATATAGGAAGAAAGAGAGAGGGAAGAGAGAAGAGATTCAAATCTACCCCAACCACTCCTAGGTTGCATTTAACTCATTTCATTATGGTGGTAGGTGAGAACCCTGGCAAAATGGTGGACTGTCTAGCAGAAACGGTGAGTCTGTCTGTTGTATTAAAGCTGGTCGATGAAACGTCACTTCTGTCTATTATCACGCGTCAGATCCATTTCTTAGCTTTTCTCTCCACACCGAACCAAAATGCAAGATTGACCATGGAAACGTGTAGAGAATTTCACCGGCTTTCCAATGATATAAAGAACATGCAAATCTGAGCTCGGATCGAAAGTTATGGAGGTTTGAAGATTTGGGGCACAAAACAGGAAAAAACGGATTTTTAAATTTCTTCCCACGCTCGCCACTACCTGGACGACACGTGTCGTAATCTAATTGGATGTATATTCTCTCTCCTTCCCTATCCCGTGGGTTTTCTTTGACTTTTTGATGACTTGGAACATTTTTACTTTTCCTCCGCGCCCGCCACTGGGACACACGGCATGCATTGATTGGTCGACAGCAGCACGGGGTAGACCTTTTCCTTTTAGCTTTTGTGTGAACTTCTGGCCAAATTCTAACTCCTCCCGAGCTCCACATTCTGCTCCATAGGACACGTGTCCTCTTTTGATTGGCTGGTTGACCCTTTAAAAATCACCCTTTGACTTTTGGATTTTTCTCCTTGTGACACGTGTCATGATTTGGTTGGTTCTCGGCTTTTTGGCTATCCGTGCCTTCAAGCATCCCTCTGTCCCACTTGTCCCAGTGCTACTTGGGACAAAAAATTCCAATTCACCTAATTCGGTCAGTTCACGTACATCTGTTCCAACTATCCCAGACTGTCTGGAACAAATTCTTCCGGTTCGCCCGATTCGCGTTCCCACGGCCCGAATGTCTTAAACTATTTTACTCAGCAGTTAGTCGATTTTCTTCTTCTTCAGCAGAACCAGCTTTCCGCGTCCCGACGGCCCGGATGTTCCTTGTGCTCTGCAGACCGCCTGGCGATCTTTCGGCCGATTCGCGCCTCGACGTCCCTCATGTCCCGACTGTTGCGAAGACTAGGACTTAGCCATTTTTCATGATTTTTTCTGGCCCAAGCTTGTTCCTTTTGTAGCCTTTCACCTTTTCTCAGAACTTGCTCTTTTCAACCTGGGACTTGAATTTTCTGATGCATGTTATCAAAATTACCCTGGGGTGAAAATTGGATAACACCACCCTTTTAAGATGAGTATCTACTGACCTTATTCGTCACTTTGTAGTGCCTACTTGTGTTGCCATACATGGAGTTTCTCATCCTTATACATGTGTTTTAGAGGAGTACTTCATCTCCTTTATTGGGAGTTCCCCTTTTGGGACTCTTATCACTTCTAATTTTTGAAGACCATCTTGATCCACCCTTTCTTGTGGATCTTATTTTTATTATTGTGGGGTTTGATACTTTAACTTAACTTCACTTGGGCATCCTTTTAACAGATGTTCCTATATCATACTCTAAAAGTTATATATTCGTGGATTTATCTTCATCTCTTGTGCACTTACTTGTCATAACTTTGTCACATTTTTGTGGACCAGATTCAAATTTCTTTATACTCCGCCTCATGTTCCTTTTTGGAGTGGGAGGAATTTTAGTACATCATTTATATTCTTCGTAAGGGTCGAACCATTGTTTACCAAATCATCGATGCAGTCTTCTTTGAGACTTCATAAAGTAACAAATTTCTTATCTAGTTACATAATTCTTTACCAAAACCTTTGTCAAGCCAAGTATCATTTTTATCTTGTCTTAGAGTGAGGTCCATTATGGCTTCGTACATCTACACTGGGCCTTCTTATATTCCTATCCTCTTTAGGATTCTCTTCCACATTCAAAGACACTTTATGTTACTCCTCCATCCACCACCGATTACAGAATTTTAGGTTATTTAAATTTCATGGGAGTTCATCGAAATCATCTTCTGGAGGAGATGGCTAGTTCTCTTCTTCTCATTATCTTCCTCTTATAAAAATATTATAGTTTGTACATGGGTGCCTTATCAAGCATTTAGTTTCCAGGAATCATTTGATGAATCTTTATTATTTTTTTTAGGGGAGTCTTTTATCTCTTGTAAGTGGATGTTTTTCCCTCAGGGTTTTCCTCCATTACTTAAGATCCCTATTGTACATGGGTACTTCATCAGGACTAGTTTCTAGGACCCATTTTCTCCACTTATTCTTTTCTAGAGATATTTTGTTTATACATTGGTACCTTATATGTCATTTAGTTATTGGGCCCCATCGACATATATTTATTAGTTTTCTAGGGGAGATATTTTTTTATTATGACTTTCTATGACCTTTAACTCAACTTCGATGAAGGGGGGGTATTGGTGTATATGACTTGTTTCATCATCATTCAAAGTGTCTTGTCCACCATATATGGTTAGTCATCTCACTTAGTGATATCATAGGTCATTAGGGTTAGTTAGGGTTATGTACACATGTCATACAAAGGAGTTACAAAAACTCACATATGTACCTCTTATTTTGATCTATGAGAATGCTAGACCCTTTTTCTTTCATTCTTGATTTCATTTGTGATTTTATCTCTTGCTTACTAATTAGAGAGTTTAAAACACCATTGTAAGTGTAACCCTTTTGATGTGTACATGGTTCCATATTGATCTTTTCATAACAATCTAATAAACTCTATCCTTCCAATTCTCATACTTCAAGACTCCTTAAATCTTCATATTTTATCCTTTGACTTGGACCTTATCTACCCAAGTATTGTAATTCAGAACTCCTCAAATTATTTGATTCAATCCTTTAACTTGGACCTTGTCCACTCAAGTATCATAATTCAGGACTCATTAAATATTTAGATTACCTCCTTTGACATGGACCTTGTTTTCCCAAGTCTTGTAAATAAAGATTACTTCAATCATGGATACCTGCTATGCCCTTAATCATATATCTTATATTGGATGTATATAGCTGACTTATGGCTATCATAAATTCTTATCATTATGTATCTATTTCATATATTTGTGGTTCGGCCTGGTGTTGGCCATAGCATATGAATAGTATATATAGGGGTTAGTATGTAGTAATTGATCACGATATTCAACATTTGAGTCTTATTGTCTAGTTTGGAGGTTGCCCCCTCGAAGTGGATAAACTATTCTTCTTACACATTGAGATCATTTATCTAAAATATTGTGTTCATTGGTGTTATATTTCTACTAATAATCAGATTTATAAAATTAATTACATTACAAGTGGTATCAGAGGTTGAACTCGGCCAGCACTGCCTCAAACCCTAATTGTGAAGGTTCATCCATATATCAAAATAGGTAGCTAATTTTTCTAATTTTTTTGTGGTGTGGTGAAATCAGTCAAGTAAGCTTCCATCCAAATTTTAAGAATTTTTGACTTGTTTTGCAAATGTTATAGCGGTTTTATGTGTTTTCATAATTCGGCTACCTAGGGTGCAATTTGTGGAATTTTTCAAATTTATTTACATTTCTAGAAATAAGATTAAAAATTAGTTTGAGTTTTATAAAATTTGGCCGAATTCCTATTTAAATACCAAACCCTAAGTTTTGACCTTGATCCCGAAATCTTACCATTTTGGGGCATCATGATTGGGCCTTCAATAAGACGTAAAAATAATCCCATCACTTTGGGTAAAACCCCTGATAAGGATGAGATAATAGTTGAGGAGTTAGATTCAAAAGGGGTATCTACAAAGTCCTCAGGGTTAGGGTTTACTTCAACTGACCATAAGGTCAACTATCTTGAGTTAGAGTTACGAAACCTCGAGGGTAGAGTGGCCAATAAAGAAGATGTAGAAAATATTAGACAATGATTGGAGGATTTCATTCACCAATTTAGTTACAATATCATCGGTCATCATATCCTTCCTAATTATCCACAACTCAATCATACTCATATTAACCAGGGTGGATCTTTAGGTCAAAGTAATAGACAAACTAGCCAGGGTGGATCTGCTAACATGGCCAATCCAAATACAAACACTCGCAATCCCGTAACATGATTCCAAAAGTGGAAATGCATAATTTTGATGGAAAGGATCCACTCAATTAGATTAACCAGATGGAGAATTTCTTTGATCTTCATCAGATTCCATTGGGATAAAAGTTTACCATGGCATCATTGTATTTTGAACTTGACCAATTCATTTGGTATCGATGGTTATGTGCTCAAACAAAAAGAGTGGCCTCAATGTTACATGGAAAATATTCACCGAAGATTTGTAATTGCACTATAGTTCTAGTGTGTCAGATAATTATTTCAGTTAATTAGAAAATCTTAGACAAATAAGAACAATTAAATATTACATCCATCAATTCCAAAACCTTTCCTTCTTTGGTGGAAAATATTCCTGGAGATAATTTGAATGAATTATTTCTTAGGGGTCTTAAATAAAAATTGAGACTGAGGTGCGTATGTTTAATCCTCATTAGGTTTCAAAATCTATGATCATGGCACGTAGGGCAGAGGAAAAATTTCTTTCTAGTAGGAAAAAAACTATCAGTAATATCAGAGATCATAGCACCCTTCCACCATCATTTCCTTGGCCAATGAGACTGACACCTCAACAAATTGAAGAAAATAGATCCAAAGGTTATGTTTTAATTATGAGAACAAATTTGGACTAGGAAATAAGTGTGTTGAAAAGAAGTTGTTCTACATTGAGGGACTAGAAGAAGAAAATGAAGAAGAAGAAGAGGTAGAGCCATAGGAGGAATTAGGAGATCCCCAGCCAACAATATCATGCCATGCAATTTCCAAGATTAGCACCGCCCAAACTCTCAAAGTAGTTGGATTCTTAAAAAAAATAGAGGGTAACAATTTTTTGATTGATTTAGGAAGTACTCACAATTTCATCAATCATAAGTTGGCGGTACACTTGAACTACTTTGTTTATCCAGCTCCAGAATGTCAAGTCATGATTGCTGATGGGAAAATTGTTAGTTGTTCAGAAAATGCCATAACATTAATCTCGCCATGGGAGATTACTTGCTAACTAGCAATATGTATGCCATTTCCATGGGAGGAGCAGACATTGTGTTAGGATTTTAGTGGCTTACCACCTTGGGAACCATTGAAATGAATTTCCAAGAGTTGTTCATGTAATTTCAGTTAGAAGGGAGGACTTTTAAACTAAAAGGACTAAGAGCAAAGTCCCCATAGATGGTAAGTTCTCATCAGATGCAAAAATTGCTTAGAAAGGGTGCAAAAGGGTTTGTGGCACAACTATTTTCATTGGAAGCACATCATTCCAATACATTTATACCCGCAGATATGCAAGCAGTTATAGATGAGCACTTAGTGGTGTTTGGAGAAATGCCCAAGGGTCTACCTCCGAAAAGAGACCATGACCATGCCATCCAGCTAGTACTCAGGGAGTCAACCACCCAACATCAGACCTTATAGGTACCCCTATATGCAAAAGAGTGATATTGAGAAGATAGTTCAGGAGATGTTAGAAGGACTTATTCATCATAGTCAAAGTGATTACTCTTCTCTTGTAGTGATGGTATAGAAAAAAGATGACAATTGACACATGTGTCCAGATTACAGGGAACTCAATAAGTACACAGTTAAAGATAAGTTTCCTATTCCTATAATTGATGATTTACTAGATGAGTTACATGGTGTTGTTTACTTTACAAAACTTGATCTTTGTTCTGGATATCATTAGATTATAATGAAGGATAAAGATATTCATAAAACAACCTTCAGGACACATAAAGGACACTATGAGTTCTTAGTAATGCCTTTTGGAATAACAAATGCACCCTCTACATTTCAAAGCTTGATGAATTCCATCTTTAAGATATTTATTCAAAAGTTTGTTTTAGTGTTCTTTGATGATATATTAATCTATAGTGAAACATGGGAGGAACACCTGCATCATGTAAATAAGGTGTTGGAAACTTTTGAACAACATCAACTTTATGCAAAGCCTTCTAAGTGTTCTTTTGGTGTCAAGGAGGTTGAATATCTAGGTCATATTGTCTCTTATGAAGGTGTTAAAGTGGATCATAACAAGATAAAATCCATGCTTGAATGGAAGGTTCCCAAACCCTAAAAATTTCGAGCATTTTGGGGCTTACAGGTTATTATCGTAGATTTGTAAGGAATTATGGTAGCATCACAACACCACTCACAAATTTATTGAAGAAGGACTCTTTCCATTGGAATGAGCAAGCTACTATGGCCTTTGAGAAGTTGAAGGAGGCCATGTGCACCACTCCAGTTCTAGCCACCCTAGATTTTTCAAAAACATTCATTGTTGAATGTGATGCTTCAGGGTATGGTATGGGGGCAATAATCATGCAAGAAGGGTGACCCATTTCCTTCAAGAGCCACCAATTCAAAGGTAAGAATATCTCTAAACTAGTTTATGAGAAAGAAATGTTAGCAATACTTCATGTAGTGAAGCAATGGAGACCATATCTAATGGGATGACATTTCAAAGTAAAGACAGATCATGATAGTTTGAAATAATTCTTAGAGCAATGTTTATCATCAGAAGAACAAAAAAATGGGTCTAAAAATGTTGGGGTATGATTTTGAGATAATATACAAGAAAAGGAAAGAGAATGTAGTTCTTTGATGCTTTATCTCGGAAGGATGAATCGCCGGGCATTTATGTGCCATATCTCAGTATTACTAGAGGGTTGGATAGAGGATACAAGGTCGAATGGAAAAATGACCTAAGTACATAAAATCTCATTCAAAATCTCCAACAAGATCCAAGCATGTTAGAAAAATTTGTATGGAAAGGAGATGTTTTATGGTATAAAGATAGATTATATCTATGTAAGAATTCAATCCTTCAAAATAGGGTTCTATCTCGAGCTCCATGCTTCTCCAAAGTAGGGGGTCATTCGCTTCTTAAAGACTTATCATCGAATCAAGCATGATTTTTTCGGGAAGGGATAAAATGAGATTTCCAAAATTTTGTGGCAGAATACATGGTTTGTCAACAAAATAAGGGAAAAAAATTAAGTCTCGAGGTCTTTTACAACCTCTATCTATTCCTAGCTAGAAGTGGGAAGAGGTGTCCATGGACTTCATCACAGGATTGCCTAAATCAGAAGGTAAAAATGTAATCATGGTGGTGGTGGACAGACTCACCAAATATTCCCATTTGTGTTCTTTATCACATCTATTTGTTACGAGTACAAAGAAGCAACGGCCTTAGGGATATAATTCGGAAGCTACATGGGACACCAAAGATTATAGTAAGTGATTGCGACCCTATATTTACTAGTAATTTTTGGAATGACTTGTTCTCATGCTTAGGCACACAACTAGCTTGTAGTTCCTCTTGTCATCCTCAGTTTGGGAAAACAAAGGTGGTAAACAAGTGCTTGGAGGGATATCTTCATTTTTTTACATCAGATAAGCAAGCGAGATGGGTCCAATGGTTACCGCTGGTAGAATGGTGGTATAACACCTCCTTTCATACTTCATCTAAAATGTCTCCTTTATTGGCATTATATGGGTACCATCCACCATCTATCACTTCATCTTTGAGAGTCCAGCCAAAGGTTTGAGCAGTTGAAGAACATATTCAATTCCAACAACAGTGCTTTCTAGTCTCAGGGAGAATTTGGCCATGTCACAAAACCACATGAAGCAGTAGGAGACCAACATCATAGTGAAAGACATTTTGAATTCGGTGATTGGGTTTTTGTGTATTTACAACCATATAAGAAAATGTCCTTAAAACAACATAAAAAGGATAACAAGCTTTCACCTAAGTATTATGGTCCTTATGAAGTGTTACAAAAGATTGGCACTGTAGTATACAAACTGAAACTTCCTCCGGCTACTCAAATTCATCTAGTATTCCATGTATCTTGCCTAAAGAAGGTAATTGGACAGACAATATCAACCCATACAGTGTTACTTGAGCTTGATGAAGAGGGCAGAATCATCTTGGAACCAAAATGCATCCTTCAGACACGCACTAAGCAATTGAGGACAAGGGTCATCATTGATTATTTGATCAAGTGGAAAAATCTAGACAATGAAGATGCAACTTGGGAGGATGCAAATTTCATGCAACAACATCAACATCTTCTCAACATTGAGGATAATTTTTCTTCAAAGGGGAGGGGCATGCTATGCCCTTAATCATATATCTTATATTGGATGTATATAGCCGACTTGTGGCTATCATAACTTCTTATCATTATGTATCTCCTTCATATATGTTACATTTTCATTAGTGGGTTGGCTCGGGTGTTGGTCATAGCCTAGGAATAATATATATAGGGGTTAGTATGTAGTAGTTGATCATGATATTCAACATTTGAGTCTTATTGTTTGGTTTGGAGGTTTCCCCCTTAAAGTGGCTAAGCTATTCTTCTTGCACATTGAGATCATTTACCTAAAATATTATGTTCATTGGTGTTATATTTCGCTAATAATCAGATTTATACAAGTAATTACATTACAGATACATTGAAAATATTTCAAGTTTACTCCTTTAACTTGGATCTCATCTATCCAAGTATCGTAAATTAGGACCATTCAAATTTCATAAACATTGACCTCTCTCCTAATGAGTCCATTACAAACCTTCATACGCCAAAGTTCAAAAAAATAAAAAAACATAAGAAAGAGAATAAAACTCCATATCAAACTCATCATTAGAACACTATTTGAACATACAAAATGAGAAGAAAAAACATCTTCTTCTTGGTTCTCTCTGCACTAGGAAGGACACTTAGATGGTTAACTCGTAATTTAGAAAATTTTAATTATTTTATCCATTTACATATATCTTAATCATAACATTATCATATATTTTCATTCTTCACCTTCTACAACACATGTTAATCTTGTTCCTATTGGGCATTGTGTGTCTCATCCCTATTATGGCTTTTACCATTTCATATCTTTTTACCTATAGTTTTTTCTCAAAGCTTACTAATGGAAACCCCTCATTTCAAATAATATTTATCTTTAACATAAAGCTCTAACTTCTTTACTTGTACCTTTTTAATCATCAATATTAGTCTATGATGTTGAACCCTTACAACCCATTAGTCACATGTGGCTGACATTTTGGAGAAGAATGTTCCTTCCCAACAAGAACACTATGACATACAAGGAAAAATCAATCATAAAATACAAAAACATATAAATCAATCATTATACCTTTCTTCCTTCACAATATTTGTTGATGATCCCATACTTCTTACTAGTAGTATGATATTTGGAATAGAGATAGATGTCCTTACTCACCAACATTTTTTCTTCTATGTTGATCCATTGTCTCTTACTATTGGCATGGGGCAAGATGTAGGGGGTCCTTCAAAAAAAATTATCAATAAATCCTTTTTCAATTTTGAATCAAAATTTATTAATCAAAAACATCCCAAGAAGTGATTTAGCAACTCATTTTAAGAGAGGCAACAATTCCTTCAACTGAATTTTTCCAATCAAGAGGCTATCAACAGTTCTAAGTCTAGTAAAAACCTATAAAGTGAAATCATATTGGAATCAGTCAGATAATCCTAACTAGATATGGGTTACATTTTTATCACACAGGTAATTGATACACCTTGTGTCTTAGCATCCATCTTCTTCATCTTCATATCACTATTAACCTCATTATTCCATCCTTATTCACTCTCGGTGACGAGCCATCACATCTTCCTAGTTGCGTGGAGTTAGGAGTGAAGTGAGACATAATATCATTACATCATCTACATTGATTCCAATGGAATGCAATGATTACAATTATTTGAAAATGATTTGATCATCGCACCCCTTTACCAAGTCAAAAATATAAAATCTTTTAAAAATGTTCAAATTCAACAACATTTAAAAATGTTAAGAAATATAGAAACATTCAAATATGTTTTCAAAAACTCTAAACATTCAATTATGTTTCAAAAATGTATAAACATTCAAATATGTTTCAAAAACTCAATACATTCCAATATGATTAGAAAAACTCAAAAACATTAAAATATGTTTCAAAAAAACTCAAAAAAATATAAAATCACAAAATCAAAACATTCAAAAAATGTTTGACCAAATCTTAGTAAATGGATAACAAATTTCAAGGTTTGCACCATTTGAAGATGATCCTCATGATCATTCTAGATCATCTTTCACTACTCACCTTTTTTTATTATTGTTAAATAGTGTTTTGAAAGGGATTATACCCTTGATACAAAGAGGGCCTAAAAGCCAGAATAGGAATGAAAATCATCACAAGAAGGATCAAGATCCAGATAAGACATAAGGACCCAAGGTAACAAAAAGATAATTTACTCAAAAACATCTAACCAGCTTCGAACACCAAAAAGCAAAAAAAATAGCAAAAAATAGTAAAAAACATGAAGGCAGCAACAACAGTGCAAATCCACAATTACTTCTTGGCGGCTTTGGCGATTCTAGATTTAATAGTTTGCCAAGAGGTGAACATAGCCAATGTCATCATATGAGTAGGGTCAGAAATATCTAGCTATTCAATGGTCTATTTGCTTTCCTTTTCCGTGCCCCAAAGAGTTTCTGGTATTTCATTGAGAGTAGATATGTTGCAGACATGTTGCTCAATAAATTCTTTGATTGCACTAAATATAGCCATATTATGGTCATGGCGAGTCTTGGCTTTCCCTAGATGGTTGTCCAGGGAGTTCAATTTTTGTAGATATCCTCAACCTGTTTATTGTCAAGATCAACCTCCTCCTCCTTCTTCCTCTTACCTTTTTGCTTAGCCAAGTTTTTAACTTCTTCTTTCAGCACAGAACATGTCTTTTCTAAGGCTTCCAACCTTTTTGTGGAGCTCTCAGTGTGTGCCTCTTGTGAACCAGTACTACTAATATGAAGGAGATTATGAGCAACCTCCAAGTCTTGAGGAACATTCCCTGAAATAGGGGTATCTAGATTCAGTTTTTTAGAAGACCTAGTTATAGGTCTGGTCGAAGTGGAGGTAAAGGGGGTGGGAGCAGATGTGGGGGATGACAGTGGGAGCCGAGAAGGAAGGAAAAGGGGTAGCAGCAGTGGTGATGGGGATAGAAGGAGAAGAGATGGGGGTAGCGGCAGTGGTGAGGGGAAAAGATGGAACAGAGATGGGGGAAGTTGGAATGCTGGGAAACTTAAGAAGACAAAGTTTATGCAACAAGAAGATGAGACCTTGATGTAGAGGGACCGCACGAGTATGCTTTTGGAACTCCAAAATGGAGTGCTCAAGAGAATTAAGAAGATAATGAGGGAAACATACCATGAAACTTCTGCGGAAGTGATTGAGGAACACAAGATGTTTTAAGGGCACTGTGATGAATCTCCCCTCCAAAGAGATGTATCAAACCATCATACGGGTGACCTCATCAAAAGGTGGAGGGATAGAGCTGACCTATAAACCCACCATGACGAAGACCAATTTCTCATTACCCTCAACAAATTTCCTCTCCTCAAGCAGCCCTTGTCAATCCTTTTATTAAAAAAGTGGTACCCATCCATCCCAAGACCTATTGCTTTGGCTATTAACTCTTCATTAATCAAATTTTCTACCCACCATATTCAACTTTGTGATCCTTCCAATCCTTCAAAATTACATGGAAATGCTTTGGTCGTGACCCTGTATCTTCTCAATAAAATTTGTGATGCCTCCCTAGTTGAGAAGATTCCAAAGCTCTTCATTATTCTTCCACTCCGGGTCCTCGCTGGGCTCGATCTGACAAGGGGCTCCTCCCATTTTCACCGTGCTTAAGTGATTGAAAGTATAATCTTCAAAATCCCTATGAGGAATTCTATAATAGATGTAGTTTCCAATCCACCTTTCTCTATTTTTTTCTCACGCGATGGGAATGATGATTAGTGTAGCCATTCATTGTCATAACAGTTCCCACGAATGCCTACGTGAATGCTATGTACTTGGGAAATCCCGCATACATAAACTTCAGCCCCCTTAGAAACCCACTCCAAATCATCATCATCCTTACTACGGACTTGAAAATCCATAAAAACCTATTTAAAAGTTGTTATAGGCACAATATTTCCCACATGTGTGGCTTTAATCTTCATATAAATCCACTTTAAGTCATCATTATGCTTTCTATATCCTTGATTGCCCGTCAAGATCTGCTTGAGTGCTATTTTAAACTTATCAGCACGTGTGAAAGTCTTATTCTTAAAGACCCACTCCAAATGCTCATTTATCTTACCCCGAATTTGCATGCTCATAAGTATCCGCTTGTATGTTGTTTTGAATCTGCTCAGGAATGTGATCACTATTATCCCAAATAATGTGATTAACATTTATGCCATAGTTAGCCAATGCATCTACCACCTTGTTACCCTCTCGGTAAGTATGCTTGATCCGAATATTGTTGAAGGTTTGGAAAATACTTATGGATTCCAAGATGAAGTCCTTGATGTTCCAACTTGGAGGCAAACACTGATTAAGATGATTAATGATATTAAGCGAGTCTCCTTCCAGAATGAGATTTTGGATATTATGAGTCTGAGAAATTCTAAGGCCCCATAAAGTAGCTAATGCTTCAGCAAAATGATTAGTTTGTATTCCCATTTTACCAACATAAGCAGCTATCAAACTACCTCTATGATCCCGGATCACTCCTCCCCCAACTGTAATCCCAAGGTTACCCTTAGAGGCCCCATCAAAGTTCAACTTATACCAGTTGAGATTAGGAGGATGCCAATGTATCAAAGATCTATCAATATTATTACCGGAATTATTTTGGATATTGTCAGCTCCAATCTTCCATTGGGACAAGATATGCTCTTCATTTTCTGGATAACTCTTGTTCTTGGGGGGTTTAAATCTAGCAATATTCTCTTTAATAGCATTAGAAATTTTACCAATACTGAGCTTATAATTTTGTTTACTATTTCTAAAGATGATATCATTTCTATCTTTCCATATCCTCCAAATAACATGAGGCATTACCAAATTCCAGAGCCTTCTCACAACACAATGTTTATAGGGTGGGCTCCATTGGGTCCAGAGCTGATTGAAGTCCTTCGGCACCACCCAGGAAGCTTTAAAATTAGAGAGGGAAAAACTCCAAATTTTGGTAGCATATTCACAATGGATAAACAAATGACTAATATCCTCAAAGTCTTTTTTACACATGATGACATCTATTAGGCATTATGAAACCTTTTCTTATCAAGTTGTTAGTGGTAAGAATTCTACCCCTGAGAGCAAGCCAAAAGAAAAAGTTAATTTTAGGTGTTAGCTCAGTCATCCAAATTCTACTCCATTTAAACTCAGTTTGACTATTGTCGAAGAAAGTATTATAACCAATTTTAACAGAGTAGTCCCCATCAATAGAATTGCTCCAGACCAATTCATCCTTAACATCTAGCTGACTTAAGGGGATAAGGTCCAACTGATCTATAGGGAGGAAATAGTTTGGATCAGATCATCTCTATCCACATAAAGTTTTTTCCATTTATTTTTGTTACCATTTCTTTCAATATAATCCATGATTCTAGTGCCATACTTACTTTCAAGACTATCTTTGACTACACCAAATTTGTCCATAAGGCTGCAATTAAACCAGTTATCATCCCAGAATTTTATATCACAACCATCTCCCACTTTCCATTTACTTCCTCATTTGATAAAAATTATGCTCTTCACTAAATTATTCCAGAAAATGGAACCATAAGGAAGATGCTCATCTTGAAGAAAAGAAAAGACTGCTTGTTGATTAAGGTATTTAGCCTTAATTAATTCTATCCAGGTTGTTTCTCAGATAGCATTCTCCAACCCATTTTCACAATAAGAGCCTCATTCATTTTCTTTATGTCTTTTATGCCCAGGCCCCCAATAGATTTTGGAGTACAAACCTTATCCCAAGCAACTAAGTGATATTTAAACTTCTCCTCCATGCCCTGCCATAAGAAGTTTTTCTGAATCCTCTCAATTCTTTCTCTGAAGGTAGAAGGGATCTTATATAGAGACATGATATAGATAGGTAGATTTTGAAGAGTTCTTTTTATGAGCAGGCACTTACCAACACTAGATAGAATGGCTCCTTTCCATCCAGCCATTTTTTTGAAATCTCGCCAACAGATCATTCCACACCTTGGTAGAAACTTTTTTAGTGCCAAGAGGGAGTCCTAAGTATGTGGCTGGAAGTGAACTTATTTTACAGCCCAGATTTTTTTCAATTTTAAGTTGTCTTTCCTCAGGAGTGTTGAAGAAGAAAATGGAGCTTTTATCATAATTGATCTCTTGCCCAGAAGCAAATTCGTAAAGTTGCAGAATAGCCTTGGTAGCCTTAGCTTCAAGGATGGAGGCCATTAAAAGAAGGATTGTATCATCCGCAAATTGCTGATGAGAAGCTACTTGGCTGATGGAAGTGGGCTTTGAACCTTTCAGAAGACCGTCAATAATTGCTTTACCAATTGTTCTACTAAGACTGTCTGCCATAAGAATGAAGAGTAGGGGGGATATGGGGTCCCCTTGTCTTAGCCCTCTGCTGCTTGTGAAAAATCCCACCGGCTCACCATTAACCACCACTGAGAATCTGACCGTAGAGATGCAAGCCTTAATAATTTTTCTGAATTTAGCAGAAAACCAAATTTAATCAAAACTTTGTCTAGAAAAACCCAAGAGACCTTGTCAAAGGCTTTATTCATATCAAGCTTAAGGACCATATTTGCTTTTTTATTATTTTCCATAGAGTGTATGGTCTCATGTACCATAATCACTCCATCTTGGATAATCCTACCTTTAATGAATCCACTCTTATGCGCCTTGAGATTAAATCATTCATAATAAATTGTAGCCTGGTAGTAATGATTTTGGTAAAAATTCTATAGATAACATTCACAAGGCTGATGGGTTTGAAGTCTTTGAAGTCCTTAGCATCCATTTTTTTTGGAGCAAGCACAATGTGGGTGTTATTTAGCTCTTTCAAAAGATCCCCAATTCTATAGAATTCATTCACCACTCTGAGAAGATCATCCAAACATATTTCCCAAAATTTCTGAAAAAAGTTAATAGAAAAACCATCCGGCCCGGAGCCTTGTCACCTTCTAAAGTAAACACAAATTTTTGTAGTTCTTCAAGTGTGACAGCTTTAGTGATATCTTTAAATCTCTACTCCTCAATTTTTCCTGGGGAATAGCCTCCAACATGAAAGAAATTGCCTCATCAGCAATGATATTCCTCTCATTAAGAAGTTTTTTATAGAAATTGAGAGCTTCCTCTTTGATGCTGTTGGGATCTTTTATAATAGTGTCGTTACTTTTAGCCACTTCCATAATCCTATTACAAGCTCTGTGCTTCAAAGTGGTCATATGAAAAAACTTTGTATTTCTATCTCCTCCTTTTAGCCAGATAGCCCTAGATTTTAGTCTCCATAAGGATTCTTCTCTGCTACAAATCGTATGCAGCTCTGAAAGAATATTCTTTTCCTCAGTTTGATCTTCAAAAGATATCCCCATTGTATTCATTTTGATTTCCAGATCTTGGAGATTTTGTTTTAATTTTTTTTTTTCAAACACATTACCAAAAACTCTTTTATTCCAAATTTTAACTTGTTTTTTAACATTTTTGAGCTTCTGAATCAATCTAAATTGAGCAGTGCCTTCACCATTCCAAACCCACCACTCTTTAATTTTGTCATAAATGTCATCATGCTCCATCCACATCTTTTCAAATTTGAATGAGCTTCTGATGGGCTTAGTCCAATTGAGAAGATTTAAGGCAATCAGATTGTGGTCCGATCCAATTCTGGGTAGGGAAGAGAGATGGAAGTCCTGACTGAGAATCCAACTAGCAGAAATCAGGGCTCTATCTAGTCTAACTTGGATTAGATCTTTTCCCAACCTTCTATTGGTCTAGGTGTATTTATTCCCATGGAGATCCACATCCAAGAGATTAAGATCAGCAACAAAATCACAAATTCATCCATACCTATGGAAAAGCTGGAGATTCCTCCATATTTTTCACCTGGGTTTAGAGGAGAATTAAAGTCACCCATGATAAGCTAGTTGGCTGTAATATGCTGGTTTCTAAAGATCTTAAGATCAGTCCATAGTTTACGTCTCCCACTAACCGTATTAGGGGCATAGATATTAGAAAGGATCCATTCACCATTGTTCTCAATAACATGAAATTTAATAGCAAGATGATTAGTGCTAGCATTAAGAATCATACCAGTACAATGTATTTTATCCCAAAGAGTAGCTAGACTCTCAGAGGCTCCCTGAGAGTCCACCGCAGCCATGTCAGAATTTTCCCAAAATTCTTTTTTACTAATTTCAAGGATCTTAGCTTTCATCTTAGTTTCCTACAAAATCAAAATACTAGGACTACTAGAATCCCATAACTCCTTAATGATTCTCTATTTGGAGTTTCCGTTTATCCCTCAGATGTTCCAAGAGATAATATTCATTTAATAGGAGTGGGAGCTGGGATTTCCTGATGGCTCAATTGACGTTGAGTGCCATCTGCAATGTCTTTCTCTGTTCTCTTGGATCTAAGAGTCTTTTTGAGGGCCTTCCTCTTTTAGAACTACTTCCAAAATCTACTATTCTTCTAGTAGAAGATCTAGTAGTTCTGGATGTTGAAGTTTCCCATTGTCAATTTTCTTTTTCTTTTCACTATAGAGTGATTCTGGGATCATTTCAAATCCTTTCATTCTTTTTTTTTTGAAATGACCTCTATGAATCCAGAAGTTAGCTCCTCATCTTCCTTAAATGGTGTTACTTCTCCCTCCTCTTTCTCTCTCTATTTACTATCAATATAGTGTAGATCTGCTGATCTGTTGCTAAAACAAGGGTTTCCATTTGTGGGTGAGATTTTACTTTCAACCCTTGGAGTGTTTTTTTGCAATGCTTCTTCTGAACCCATGTTGTCCTTCTCCAACATTTCCTCAATGATGCACAGAGAATTATCTATCTCAGCTTCCTTAGTGTCATTTGGAAGTTCCAAAGTCTGAGCTAGATCCTTAGGAATGATATTTACCTTTACAGTTCCTTCTTGTTCGTCCACCTCCATAGTCACCTTTACTGGATTTTGCATTTCTAAGTCTTCTTTGTTTCTGATTGGTGCTCCATGCAAAGCTAGCCACTGGGGTTTTTGGACGCTAGACTAGGTGTTTCCTTATTGGAGTTCTAAACCCCTTTTTTTCCTTTTTATTGTAGTTCAACTCAGGCTGGTTAGGGGATTTTTCTTCTCTCCGGATTTCATTGTCTAGCACCCTACTTTCCTTTGTCATTTCTAAATCACCCTCAAGTTGTTCTTTCTTTTTGTGTTTATCCTCCTCTGTAGAGATCTCCTTATTAGGACATTTTTTGGTGAAGTGTCCTATACGATGACATTTCTTACACCTTAAATGAAAGGTTTCAAATTCAATTTTTTGGATCCACATTCCACACTTAGATTTCAAGATGATGTGCTCCGTAACTCCTGCTCCATTTAAGAAGAAATGCAGAATCAAGAAAAAGCAAGTATGGATCTATTTCTCATGGGTCCATCCAGCCCGATCAGAGCACCTATGGATTTAGCAATGTTTAACAAGATTTCATCATCCCAAAATTGTAATGGTAGCCCTGGGAGTCTACACCAGATTGGAATGATGTTTATGTTTTCAATATTTGGGTCAAACCCTGGATACCATTTTTTCAAAAAGAGGCCCATATTACCCAGCCACCACGGGCCTCCCAGAAGCACCGATTCCAAATCATCATTGATTAATTTTTTCAGAAAAAAACCCCGTGGCATAATGGTAATACTCAGATCCCCCTTAGGTTTCCACTTTCTAAGAGCCCATTTTCTAATAAAATCAATATTAGGTCTGGAGCCTAGAAACTTACCAACAAGAGAAAGATTCACTTTGTCCAAAGCCCTATTTACGTAGCCATCTGGAACCATTAGACAGGTAGCACCTTCATTTTTATTTTTCCCATGTGAAGTACCCTCTTTCAGAGATTATGGACCCACTTTTCTGTTAGGGTTTTGAAGAATCTTATTCCAGGCCAAAGGTGTGGATCCCAACATGTCCACTTTTTCAGTTTGCAACTTTTCATCCATCCGATTCGGCAGTTAACCTCCTCTCAGCTATATTTGGCCTAGATTGTAGACATTCTACAACCAACACGGCTGAAATTGCACTAACGTACTTTCCGTCACTATCTCCGTCACTATCTCCATCACTTCAATACTCACCTTTATTTCTCGTGGTGTACATCTATTATGGAGGTAAAAATTACCCTTTCGTAATACAAATTTTCTTAGGGCACACTTGGATTTCACATTTTAATCTAATACAAATTAAATTTTAATAAAATTCGACAAGATTATATTTTGGAGTATCTAAGAATCACTCTACTCTTCATTCTAATCCAATCCCCTCGCGTTCTAAGATATAACTTAGGGAATTCATATCTCAGTATATTCTTCAATGTGGAACACATTCGGAGTTTCATTAGACATCGTTATTATAAATTGTTTTGTATTATTACAGTTTTTCAACATTCGACGATAATTTTTTTATTCTTGTTAGTTTGTTATTTTATTGTACTTTGTTTACCTTTTTATATACCAATTACAGGAAAAATATATGCATCCTATTTAACATATAACTTTGGTGTAGTTCCTTCTTGTTCATATTGGGTTTTTTTGACATGATTATTTTAGGCTTTTAGTTGCATCTTTACCCAAAATAAATCAGGTGTAACAAAAATTCCACTCCTCTTCATTGCATCAAGTTTTCCTAAAACTTTGTAAAACCATAAAAAAGGTTTTATATTCACACACAAAAATATTATATTTTCAAAAATTAAAAAAATAGAAAAATTATATTTTTTGAACAAACATTCACTTCTCACAAAACTCGTACAAGTGAAAAAACCTTAAAGGGAATCTTTCAACATTTCAACATAATCTTGATAAAGTCCTACTTTTATCTACTACTTTGTTGGCCATTGTGAGTTTGTGTTTTCATTTATTTCAATTCCATTTATGGAAAAGGATGTCATGGTGTTGTATGAGTCTCCATGTGATGTTAGTCAATGGTCAAACATGAAGGTTGATTGGTAGTGTCCATGTTTGGTGAGTTCTAGGAGGTCCTAGAGCTTGGTTTACTAGGAAAAATCATGATATGAGATCTCTTGAGTTAGATAGATATTTTCATGAGGTCATATATGTTCATAGAGGTTTGTTACATATGTCTATAGGTCTACATGTGGTCAACATCTCCAATTCATGATTTTTCATGGTTAAGTCAGCCACCTGTGGCTATTCCTAGCCATGAAGCATTCTGAATGAGATGCATGTATGAGATTTGGAGCTGATAAGTCTTGTTCGATTATGATATTAGCATGGTTATAGTGAACATGAGGTGTTTCACCAAATGATTTGTGTGATAAAACAAATAAGGTAAATAGCATGAGGAATACTTGTGATATGTTAGTTGAAGGTTGAATGTGCACGTTACTAAATTTATCCAAGCTGATTGTGGAGAAATCCTTTTTGTCTAGGAAGGACTACCTATTGATACAAAGCAAGACCACTACATAATATTAAATAGAAAATGACAGTGGGCTACCTAACAATTTCTAGTTCCAAGAAGTGTCATACTTCCTAGATGGCTATCAATCCACTATTTTTATCAAATTAATGAAAGTAAATACGAGAAATAAATGTCCTATTGCTAATGCTTTGATTTAGGTATCTCAAAACGTTATAAAAAAAATAGATTAAGCAAAGTATTAAAATCTAAACTAATCTAGCATCGGGCAAGGTATGTTTTGGGTTGGGATAGGTCACAGGGGTGTTAAGTATGGTCACAGATGTATTTGGTAAGGTCTGGGTGTATTTTAGGTGATCTTAGGGGAAATTTGGTGAAGTTTAGTAGAAAACATAGTGAAAGATATCAGTCTGATGACCGATGTTGGTAGAGAGGGGAGACTGACAACGGTTAAGGTGATGATGTTGGTAGGGGTAATTTGATAGAAAATTATTAAAAGAAGATTTTAGGAAATTTGTGATTGCACAAAGAGTGAGGGTAGTATGGTTTGGGTTGTAATATGGCTAAGAAGACTTGGGGATACTAAGAAGTAGGTTTAGAATGGTGAAAAGGCTTGGGATGGTTGAATAGTGGGTTGGTGGGAGGAAGGTGATGTACAGAAACAGAGGAAAATAAACTACTGAAAGAAACCAGAGATCTACAAAAGGAATAAGTAAAATGATTAGGATCACAATACCTACTTGATGTCCTATAAATATGGGAGGTGGAGGAGGACAATAGTTGATCCGTGAAGAAATTTTGTGCTCAGTGCCATGGAAATACTCCCAGAGTGTTCCTTTGAATATTCTAATGCTCTGGAAGGGAAAATGACCGCTTGTCTTCTTACACCGTGGTTATGTATTTTCATCATCTAGATAAATGAGTGCTTGAAGATTCATGTTTGAATGCAATAAAGATCCAATAACTGAATGACCAACCCGTGTAAAGAGTTGTGAAATTGTATATAAGGTAACCGATGGGGTTTAGGTGACCTACATCAGTTGAGTGATAACCAATGTTGGTTAAGGAGGGAACGTATAGGTTTACCAAAAATAGGAATACCTTTACTATTTTTGGTGTGATTTTTATTGAATCGATTAGGGATGTGGAGCTCATGTGAGAGAATGCATGAAGATAATAGAAGAAGTCCATTTAGGTTTTAGGAAGAAGTCTTAGTTAGTTATGTTAAGTGGTGACTCAACACTGGGAGTGATAACTCAGTGTTGAGAGTGATGACTTGGTCATTGTGAGTTAAATGCCCCTGGAATGGGTCTAAGGTGAGGTGTAATGATGAGGTGGAGGTGTGAGGGTGAAATTAACTTAATTAAATTAATTAAATTAATTAATAATGTGAGGATGAATATTAATATGGGATGAAGGGGTCATGATGTGTTTAAATATATTACGTTCATGGATTGAAGGTGACCAAGGGGAGTGTGACCAAATTTGGTTACGCTTTGCCCCTTTTTTCGCATAGCTTGTATTGAAAAATGATGCTGAAAAAATAGGGAGTTGATGTCCCAAGTATAAGCGGAGGTTAGGTTACCCCAAGTAGGGCTGAAGGTGATCCCCCTTAAACTACGAACCGATGAGGTTGGAAAAGTAGTGTGAGTACTTTGATAAGTAGGTAAGGGTATGATTGTTTTGGGTAATGGGTAATGGGAAATGGTAATCGAATGCACACACACATATAGATTATGATACAGTACTAGGTGGAAGAGCTTACAAACTCCATGTTGTCAAAAGGGAAATAGGTTTATCCAAATGAGGTTGAAGTGATTCAGGTATCCAAGGTATAGGATATGGTCATGAAGCACAACGAGGTTTTGTGTAGGAACGGGTAATAGGTTTTGTTCCATGGCACCAAAGTTATGGTCGGGATAAACATCACACCATTAGGTAATGTAAGGTCATTAGGCTAAACCAAACAGGTAATAACATCATGAGGTATAGTGAGTACACAAATTCAAATGTCATAAAAGGTGATTCAAGTCAGGGTATGTAGGTCAGGGCACATGTAAGGCTAAGGTATAGGTAAATAACATGTCCCTAAATGTAGTTAAGGAAATGTACATGTAATTTAGGCTTGTAGGTAGGGTGTAATAGGTGTTGGTAAGGTCAATTGTTTTTGGAACAATAATTATTTTTAGGCCAAAATGGGTATAGGGTAGGTCAAATGGTTATGTCAAGCTGACCGATGCTGGTTATAGTGGAACCCACGTTAGTTTTTTAGGGCTTGATATGACCGATGTCGGTCTTGTCAATTTGGGGTTAAAAAGGAAAAATTCACTTTTATGGATTCATTTTAACCTTTCCACTTTTATAAAATGACAGAGGAGAAGTTGAGGAGTGGAAAATGATAATACGAGATGTCTAATCTGAGTTGGCAAGCCACGTAGCAGTGATTGACATTTGATTGGTGGGTCCACAAGATCAAGTTGATCGATTCGATTGGTTGTGAGGTGAGGAGTTGATTTTGGCATGGTGGAGGTGGGAGAGGGAGAGGGTGGACCATCAACACAAGTGGCCATACATGCCACCATGAAGACAATGCCAAGATGAGGTAGGAGTCAATCGAATCCTTTATTTGATTGAAAGAGAGTTTGTTGAAATCATTTTGTGTAAAATTTGGGTATAATGTTAATTTGTGAAATCATGGTTAAAAATGAATGAAATGAGGGAGGGGGAAGGTCCCATGTATCTTAAATAGGGTTGGTAATGAAGCTAGGATAGGTTTGGGTGGGTGGGAGTAGGTATTTAGGTTGTTTTTGTGAATTTTTTGATAATGGGGATGAGGGTTTCAATTTTTGGCCAAAACAGAGACCAATGTCAATCATGGGCTGGCCGACGTTGGTGGGCTTTGACTAGCATTAGTCAAGGTTTGGGTGAGTGACCTCAATCAAATAGGACCGATGATGGTCAAGGAAACCGATGCCGGTCACGATTAAGAGTAAATAAGTGAAATAAGGGCTAGGTAGGAAAGTAAAATAGGCAAGGAAGGGGTAGGTGAAGATTTATGTAGAGGGAAAAGGGTAAAATGTTATTTTGGTGATGTGGGATAGGTAAGTAGGTGAGATGAACTAAGTTAGTGGGTAATGATGATAAGGGATAGTAGGTTTGTAGGTGAATTAGGTAAAGGGGATAAGTACGATTGATGTGGTTGGGTAATGTGTGGTTGGTAATAGGTTGTTTGAGGTGGTCAAGTCTTGACAAGGTTGTGTTGGATGATGTAGGTGAGAGATTAGCTAAGGATGAGGGACAAAGTACCACCCCTACTGGTATAAATGTGGCCTAGCATGACCATGGAGGAGTGGGAGCACATGACTAATGTTGGACTTAGTGCGATCTAACACTATAGGCATATAGTTTGGGATCATAGTTTGATGGTCTCTCTCATCGATAGATGGGACTCTATGACCAATACCTTTCACTTACCGATAGACGAGATGACCGTCACCTTGGAGGATGTTTATAGGATCCTACAACTTCCTATTATTGGGGAGCCAGTGTATTCCATTTCATCTGAGGCATTGGTGGAGTTGATAGTGGTGGTATTTGGTGAGGTGATGGGTGAGATGAGGTATCACAATGCGATTCTCACTTATGGAGATATGTATGTAGCATATCCTGCAAGAGACTAGGATATCGATGTTGATGATGGTGGTGGTGGTTTTCTCTTCCAAATTATGAGGGTGGGATATTTCCATGAGCACTGATGGGTGTGCTACATGATATGATCTAGGAGCGGATACATTTTTCTTGGGCACCGAATTTCCTAGTTTAGTTGTATAGGGAGCTCTGGGCCTATGAGAGATTGAGGAGATTTGGTATGTGATGTACCTATTTTCTACACTATTGGGCATACGTGCAATGTGTGTGTGTACACCCATTTGTTTTACCAAGACAAGATTGGTTCTGGGGGTGGCTTGTTCAGAGTTGGTTTCAGATGATAGGTACCAATTGGTGGACAACCAAGGGTGGCGAGGGAAACGTATGATGTGTCATACTACATGCAAAGTGATTAGAGGGCTTTTCGGTAATTGATATTGTGTGGAGGCCATATGTTGACTATCAAACATACAGAGGTATGGTTGAGGAAGAGGAACTTTAGCTACCAAGATGGATATAGGGGTGGTGGGCTAGGGAGCATGAGATGATACCTGTGGACAATGTCAAATGATAGTTTGGATTATGATAGGACATACCCCCACCTTTCCCACAATACTGTAGAGATGACATGGAGAGACCCATGTCTCTAGCATGTTTGAGTGTTCCTACGGTGGTATGAAGAGAAGGTATGAGATATACTGATTGATGATACGAGAGTTACTGATGGATATATGTAGTGGTGGGTGGCATAGCTACGGGTGGCACTACCAAGGCTAGGGCAGCATGATTTAGCTATTGGCATAGTGTAGAGGGATACATTACAAGCTCAGGTGGTCACCCTACATGCACAAATTATAGGTTTATAGGGATAGATGATAGGGTTAGAGGCACATGAAGCGGCCCTACAAGCCGAGGTAGCACGAGAAAAAGGTTCCTACATAGGGCGGAGATGGGGATGGAGGGAAGGTAGCTTCCCTATAGGAATAGGTGATAGAATCAGAGGGCCAAATGGCCACAGACGTGCATAGGTTGTGGCCTTGTAGGCCTAGGTAGCTATACAAGTACCAACACAGACACAAGGTTAGTGTCCCATAAGTACAAGTACCTATACCATGACAGGGGACACTTTTGGTTTTGAAGAGTTCATAGGAGCAAGATCAAAGCCAATGACACCACCCCAAACTATGTCAATGGCAAGATTTAGGGATGACCCGAATAATGCTCACTACTATTAAGATTAGCTAGCCACCATAGGGATTTACGTGCCCTCATATGCTGATTACCAAGCCTAGCAGAAACTTGTGAGCAGACAAGATCCATGATTCACAGTTCTAGTAGCACAGGGGGTCTTCAACCCTAAAGAAAGGGCCATGATGAGGTTATGAGTGCTCAGAGACCAGGCCTAGAATAGGGACAGGATAAGGAGACATGTGAGACTAGGCAGGAGGGTATCATGTGGGGTGATTATTGATATCCATATTTTATAGTGTGTAATTTTTGATATATATATCGCCTACATGCCGAAGACGTGAGATTATACATGAGATTTTTGAGATGTCTGTTATTTATTATATATTTGTGTATATATGTATGATACAAAAATCTCCCATTCATATAGTTGTTGATGTTGATTGGATGGATGATGTATTCATTTTTAATTTCCATTATTATTTTGTAAAATGGAAACTAGTTGAACTAGGTACGACGATTGAGTCGAGGTCATGTAGGAATGATTATAGGCATAGTTGAGTCAGGTATATGCATGGTGGAGTTTAGGTGAGTTAGGCAGTCAAGGTCATGTAGGCATGATGGATTCAGGTATAGGCATGATGGATTCAAGTATAGGGTGGAGTCTAGGTGATTTAGGAAGTCGAGGTCATGTAGGCATGATGGAGTCAGGTATAGGAAGTTGAGGTCAAGTTTTTTGTGTTTGATTTAATTTCCAAGTTATTGGTAGTATGGAAAATAAATGATGATGTATATGTATGTTGGGGTGTGAATTTCCAAATATTTGATATCATGGAAATGTGAAATGATTGATGTATGATATGGTGATGTTATAAAATGGTAAATATGTATGTTTTTATGATTGTTTAATTTCCAAGTTTTGTGTAAAATGGAAACTAACTAGGGTAAAATGTGAATATAAAAAGGGGGAAAATTGGTTAGGGGAAAGAATGGCTGAGCTAACCTCTAAGGGCCCCATGCCCTTGGAGTTCTACCTACATAGCCCTAACAAAAAGGGGCATCAGACGATGTAGTTCTCCCATAAGCTAGGGAAGAATATGATGAGGTAGAGGAATGGGTTGGTTGGTTTTAGGCATGATTGAGTCTAAGTCATTCAAACATGTTTGAGTTTAGGTCATTTATGCATAGTTGAGTTTAGGTCATAGGCATGGTTGAGTTTAGGTCATTTGAGCATGGTTGAGTTTAGGTCATTTAGGCATGGTTGAGTTTGGTGAAAGAGGAATTCTTAAATGTAGGTGGTGATGGTTTGGTCCTATGTAGGAGAAAGTAAGAAAAGAGGTGAATGGTAAGAGGAGATAAAAACCTCCTAATTGATAAGAACCATTACAATTCTATCATACCAAAGATGGCGTATGAACATAAAACCCTAAAGGCATTACATGATTGACTGTTCTAAGGATGAAGAAGGTCACATGATCATGAAATGTTGCATTTGCAGCATGTCCCTTGAGTAGGTGGAAGGTTAGAATGGTAAGGCGGTGAGGTGAACAAAGTTTTTGAGCATAACCTAGTGTTAGACAGCATGCCTCTTTGGTAAGAGAGCCAAGATTAAAATAGGTAAGTCCATGAAGAAAAAGTCATCTTTTCATTTTGAATTTGTTTTTATAGAGTAATCAATATGGGAATTATATGTGGGATGAGTAGAGTATCCCTTGAGGTCGATTAGGAAGCTTCAAAATATTTTTATTTTATTTTTGCAAGAATAGTCTTCTTTTGGTGATAGTATATGTATAGTATGGCTAACTTTGTATAGTTTTCCTTCAAGGAGTAGTCTATTTATAAAAGCAAGATAGAAATATTAGATTTAATTTTTGAGGGATTCATATTTTTCAGAAGTTTGACTCAAGGAGTTTTGAATTTGAAAATACCATATATTTATTTTGATTTTTTTTTACTTTTAGTTCATGGACAAGACTATAGAGAAGTATAGGCTTTTTATGAAGAAAAAACATAACACACAATGGTTAGCTTATGAAAAAGAGGTTTTAAGTAATGAACAACCATGGATTCCATCTTCAAGAGGATGAAAAGTATCCATGAGAACCATGCCATGAGTAGAGCCGTGGTACTCATATTGAAGATAAGGCTAAAAGGTGATGGGTAATCCACATGATTCTTGCTTAGTTATTGATCCTTAAAATAGGTAAGTGGAAAGTGAATGGTGATCAAGGAAAAATCACTTAATAGACATAAGATGATCAAGGAATGGATTCAACAATATAATGGTCGAAGATTGAAGGCATGGAGGGGCTCAGTTTTGGGTTTACCTTTGAGTGAAGACAAATGATAAATGCCTGATCCATAGGTATGAATAACGATATAGGGTCCAACCCAATTAGGAGAAAAATTTCCTGTTTACTTTTCTTCACTTTTGTTACATGTTGATTTTCCTTTAGGACAAGATCACTGAACTAAATTTTTTGTTCTTGGACATGTTTATCATATGCACATTTGATAAATTTTTGGTAGATTTGGAGGTGATCAAAAGCATTTACATGATGCTCATCTAATAACTCGAGCTGTGCCAAATGATCCTAGAAAAAATCATCATCATTGAACATATATTTGAGTGAGATACAAAGAGATGGAATTTGGACTTTGAGAGGAAGGACAAACCTCTGTACTATAGACCAAAGAGAAAGGTGTGGTAGTAGTTGAGGTATGAATACTAGTGTGATAATCCCATAAGGAAAAAGGAATGTGCGTGTGCCAATCCTTTCCAGTATCGTCAACCACTTTCATAATAATTTTGTTTAAGGTTTTGTTAGTTGATTCCACTTGGCCATTTTTTTAGGATAGTAAGGTGAATAAAAATGAGTTGAATTCCAAAGGCATCATAGAGTTTCGTAGGGTTTTATTTTTGAATTGTTTTCCATTATCAGTGATGAGGTGGTGAGGAACACCAAAGTGAAAAATTATGTGATGATTGATGAATTCACATATTTTCTTAGATTTTTTAGAAATAAGAGGTACATATTCCACCCATTTAGTGTAATATTTGGTAGTGGTAATAATCCATTGATGATGTTGGGAAGAATGAGGATTGATCTCTCCAATAAGATCCAAACCCCATTGAGAGAAAGGCCAAAGGTCTCGTGTGACCTGTAAGGCATGACTAGGGGTGTGATGAATATTAGAATGTTGCTGAAACTTCACACAACACTTGACATAGTCACAAAAATCATGGTTTAGGGTTCACCAGTAATAGTTTCAGGCAAAGGATGCACTTAGTGATAGCTAAACCACTAAAGTGACCCCCAAAAATTCCATCGTGAACTTCCTTGATGGTGTAGGGAATTTCATAACTTGTAAGACATCGTAAGAGGATAGCGTCAAAACCATGTTTATAAAGAAGAACACCCATGATGAAATAGTGAGAGACACTTTTGAGAAAGACTCTTTGTCCATTGTGAGTAAGATTTGGAGGAAAAAAAATGGAAAGGAAAGGTAGTCAACAAAATTATTATACTAAAGGTCACATGGTTTTGTTTCAATGTTCCCTATAAGGTTTACATCTTGAATCGAATAAGAGGGTGAGTGCAACCTTTTTGAAGTGACAAATTTTTTTGAGTTAGAGGGTGAAGAAGGTATTTGAGAAGGCAGACGGGGCATGGTATTTACAAATCTATTAGTGGAACGTGAGGTGGTTTGAAGTTCATAATGGTCAAAGGTAGTCAAAATTATATCAAAGACGATTATTATACTTTTCAAGTATCTCATTACAAAACCGGTATATACCATTAACTTGGTTCACAACCAATTGAGATTTTCCAAATATATTAATTGATTTAACATCTAAGGCTATGGTAGTTTGAAGACCTAACACACTTGCTTCATATTCAGTGATATTGTTAGTAAAATAAAAATCTAGTTTGAAAGATAATGTCATAGGTGGTATCTCTCGAAAGTGAACCCTACAGAGAGATGGTGTAGGTGTTCCAAGCTTGCAAAAATGGATCTCTCTCTTTTATAGATACACTGGAAACACTTTAGGTTTGTGGGTATACCTCTTTAGAGGTGATTCTCTCAGTATCAAGCTCGGTTCCTATTGATGTATCCTAAACTATTTTTCTGGGGTTTAAGGGTAAAAAGAAGACTATAAAAAGATTCAAACTAAGGTGATACACAAAATTTGTATAAGGTCTTTGACTCAGTACATGCACAATTAATATGGAAAGGATTTTCGATGCACGAGCCAACAATTTTCTGAAGATAATTAAGGGTAAACACTTTGATGTATTCATGGATAACATCACAACAATACTGCTAAGTTAAGTTACACATACATATTAATATCATGCAAAAATTAGTGAATTTGCAACAGGGTAAGATGATTAATTAGGGATTCAAATTCACGAGATTAATGGAAACATATAAAATAATCAGTAAATAATTGGAAAGGTAGAAAATACTTCACATTCAAAGGGAAAAATTGGAAGAAAATTGCTTCAACACTCCTGTATCTAAAAGTCCTCTCCTTTAATTCCCTTTGTGATTTTTCAAGGCACACAATATATAGAAAAGAATTTCCCACCCTTCCTAAAAATAGACTAAGGCTGTACTCACCCATGCATCCTATTTTTATCCTTTATTTAATAATAAATAAAGGAATAAAATAAATAAAACTAATAAAAGAGGCATTAATAGCCTTTGATTACATCTCAATCAAACTGAAGTTGACTGTTCTATTTTAAAGAAAAGAATGGTTAATAGTTTTCTAATAATAAATCTTATATAATGAGCAAGTCTCCTCTTAGTGCATGCAAATTTGTCTTCTTATTGATCTGTCCTTTTATGAAGGCATGCAAAAATACTCCTATGTATTGAGAAAAATAAAAAATACAATATTTTCAATACTTACAAAAAGAATTCATCCAAATTTCCACTTGATGGGAACCACCTCCAATCTCAAGTTCTGATGTTGACATTCCTTGTCCTCTAGTGATCACCTGGATAACACAATGTAAATCATCTCCAACCCCTTCAATAGTGGGGACCACATTTGCAGTTCAGTAATAGTCCTACCATGGTTTGGCCACTCTTGTGGACTTAGAAAATTACTATGGTTTAAACACATGACAAGGTGCACTTTGAAAAAGGGGCACCATATTACATTCGGCCACCTTTGATAACATATGGTATATCATAGTCTACCACCCAATAGTTGTCATCCTTGGCATTATTCAAATGGAAAAAGGTTGAAAATACCTTTATTGGATCATTTCTTACATGATTTGGTCGGATTTTGGTATATTGGAAACTTGGACTATAGTTGATATGAAAAATGCAAATAATTTTTAAATAGCAAGGGATGCCCCTTCATGATGATGAATCACCCTCCATGAGTTTTTTTGGTGGTATTTTTTAACCTAGGTTGAGTTTTCTTTGATATCAAAGATGATCCCTGAGCAGCGTTGATTTATGTAATGTCATTAACTCGCATCATTGATTTTGACCCTTGGTTAGGGTTTCTAACCCGACAATTAAGGTGGTCGATGACATCTTAACCATGGTGGTTTGCATTGGTTTGAGAGATTTATTCCTGAGCATTGATCTGCCCCACCATTTGATTTCCACAATTGATTGATTAACTCAAACGAGTTAGGGTTACTCGGGCATGTTTGGGTTATGTTATGTAAAATGGAAAATGAACTCAATTTCATTTTCCTCTGGTTTGTATCTTTGGTGAAGATCTATCAAAATTTCTACCATCCTTGAAATAGAATGAGTTTCTTATTCCAAGATTTTTCACTTAGTAGCTTTCACTTTTCTTACAATGGAGGCATTGTCCTCATGCATATTATTTTGATGTGGGTTATTTTATTTGAGATTTATTTGAGAGCCATTTGTGTGCTATCTTTTTACATTATATTCCCTTGATTGAAACCATTTTCATGAATCGTACTTAACTTCCGCTTCTCCTTCATTGAGGATTTGGGTCCGAGGTGTTTGTCATTTTTACTCTTTTGAGTAGAGATAACCTTGATATTAATATTCTTGGACTCTTGTGGAGATACTAGGTATGCATTGTTATTTTTTAATTTATGTGATCTACGATTCATTGATAATTCTTCTATTCTCACCACTTCTTTTAGCATTTGTTGTATAAGTGACATGGGTATTTGAGTTTCAGTTTCATCCTTTCTCTGATAGTTTCCTTTTCACTATGGACGCCATTCTTGTGCCATCAATATCCATATTTTCTAGGATATTTTCTCGTATTCTTTTCCCCAGGATTATCTCGGGTTTCTTTAATTTTGAAAATCTCTAAAACACCATTAAAAGAAAACCCCATTCTCTGTTCTTACTACTACAAATCTTCTGAGTTGTATTGATTCCACCCCTGGGGGCATTTCTAAGCTAAAATAAACTTGAAGCTCATGTTGTGTTTTCCTCTGGTGATATCATTTATTGATCTCCCATGAAACTGTAGATCTGTGTGAGTCAGCTTATTTCACTACAAATGTAGATTCTGTATTATTTTTGTGGATATTGTGCCTAAGAAGGGTCACCATGATTTTGTTGAGTTACCTGACTTGTTCATATTTTCAAACTGTATTCTCTTTCATACATCATTTCTATTATTGCAACATTATTTTCTCTCTTTTGATGAAATTGAAATTCTGTATCTTGTATGTTGCATTACTTAAAATTTCTGCAAATTGAAAACAGTTTTAGCTCTCTTTTCAGCCCTTATAAATTTGAATATGCTACATTATTATTTGTTTAATCTTAGTTGAAATTCTACAATACTTCCCTTCGTTCAGATCACTTATTTGATCAGTACTGTAATTTATTTTTTCATAGCTTTCAAGCATGTATTAGTGATGAAATAACATGATGGAAAGACGTAAAATGTCCATTTTACATGGCGAAGCCCTATCAAAAAAATTCTCAGATTCCTTTGACTATCTGTTTCAGTTGTAATAAATCATTCCAGTTAACCTCACCTTTATGTTCTGATTCTTCTACAATCTCATTTGTTTGTGATGTACTTGCAACTTTCCTGTGAATACCATATTTGCACCTTTTGAATGCATGTTTTTTTGAAACTGGAAATATAAGGAGTTAAAATAAAACCCCGAGCTCAAAAATTGACAACCATTTCCTTCTCTTTTTTAGGTACCATGGTGCAGTTTGCAGAAGACAACTAGTGCAACAATTCAGAAAGAAAAAAATAACTCCTTGAGGCAATGATGGGTTTACTTTACCTCCTTATATTTTCAGCTTCATAAATATATGCATTGTTTTTTTCTTCAGTTATTTCTCATGGCTTGTGTGAGAAAATATGTACAATTATTCCTCATGAATAAAATGAAAATATTTTCATGTTATGAGATGTATGTTCTTCCTTTCTATAGTTTCTTTCATTTGTATGGATAATGAATGAACCTATACAACTCAAAACACTTAAATAATTCACTTAATCATAGAAATACATAAAAATCAAGTGTACCTTATTGTCGCTTATTGAAAATGCAAACTACTTGTAAAATTGTAAATTTTCCTTCAAAACTATCACCTTTCTACATCTTGAACATCATGTCGATACATACTACCTTCCTTCCTTCCTCAGGGTCTTGCAATGGTTGTTTACAGTTGTTGCATAGTTCTGACGAGGGTTTCAAATGGAATGGCTGCATCTATGAGGCATGGCGTTCTTTAATTGTACCCAAGTTATAGTTTTGATCTAAAATGAATTCCAACTTTCCAAAACCAAACAATTAAAACTACATCTTTCTCTCGAGATGGTTGTCCCAAACATATCCAAACTCATAACTCAACCAATCTGAGAAAATTTAAAAGTTTCAAGTTGACCTTTTTAGCATGGGGTGTAAAAATGTCAACATTTCTAGCGATCCTCGGGAGGAAATCTTCCTGCTAGCTTGTAGACTAGTGCCTTTCTCTTGTCCATTGGGCATGGAGTCTAAAGCATGTAACCAAAATATTCCTTTCTGAAGGTCAACCCTTCCAAAATGAACTAAAACAGGAAAGGATCGTAAACTAGATCACGTGCATAAATGCACTTTATTGAATTGAAAAACATTGCAATGTGTAGGAACTACACTTATTAAAAGGAAATCCTAATCTACCCTACTCTAACCAAGCAACAATTGAGGCTAAACAAAACCTAAAATAGGCAGTGAAAAGTAGCTCCCTTTCTCCAAAACCAAGGCCATGAATTCAGCTCTAGAAACCAACAAAATGTCAAAGCTGAAAATAAGATATGTACCTTTATTTCACTCATCAGATCAGTCCAAGAACTGGGAAGCACCTCTATCTAATTTGTAATCTATTCTGACATGATTTGAGGCTTATATTGAGAACAGATAACTCACTTTTGTGCTCTAAGACAAGCATGAAATCTAGAAATACTATGTAGTTGGGTGAGAATTAGCCAAATACTAAATAGGACAAGGCCTCTTTGTAACAAAATTGTTGACAATTTTGATTTGATCTGAATCATGAATATCATTTTCAACAATGAGCTCTTTCTGAAGCTGTCCTGGAGGTTGTTTTGTGTCTTCTAACTTGTTGTAACTCATCTTGAAACTATTTTGAGGTCTACTTTTGCTCTACAAGTTGTTGTTCTATGACTATTGTAAGTGATCTTTCAACACTTTGTCAAATGATTCTACATTGCTCAGATCCTCCATGTAGTCTAAAACTTAAGTTCATCATTCTCTTCTTCTTCATAGGCACTGTCCAGATACATGGTATGGTAAAAAAATTAAAGATCATCTTCTTCATTTTCATAGGTACTTATATGAAGTTGTTGTTCTATATTAGCCTTTTGGACATTCTGAAATTGAAAAGAACACATCTCTATGTTCTCTAACTATTGTATCACAACTGATCTTTCATCTTGATCATTCTGGTTTGACATATAATCTATAAGATCAAAATTGTCTCATTTTTCTACACAAGATCTTATTTGAGCAAAGCATGTTGTTCGAGACATTCTTCTCCCAAAATGGTTCTTCCAGGAGGGGATAATAAAGATTTGTATTTAATATCACTTCTTTCTCTTTTTCAAGTACAAGAGGAACCTTAGTAACCAGAGGTTCTTTGAATGTTGAAACTAAAAAATTAGTGAGTTCTATAGGTTGTTCTTCACCTATGTAGTTTTCCAAATCTGACAAGAAATCAACCTCTTCAAGCTGTAAATTTGAAACACATTTTCCTGAATTTCAACCTCCTTTTTATTCAAAATTGATCTATCCTCTTTTGATATGGCTGTAAGCTATGTGAGTATGGTGCCCTCATGCACACTACACTCAAAATATGCAGATTGTTGATCATCTTCCAACTGCTCTTGATCTGCTGGAAAAATAGATTGTACCTTTTGCATGGTTTCTTTTCCAATTTGGAATAAAATCAAATTGAAACTTTGACACCCATCCATGCAAATTCTACAAAAATTCCATAGCCTATTATTGTCTTCCATTGGCTGCCCCTCCTACTTGATCTTTTGATTCTCTCTTTCCTGGACTGGAAGTATGGGTAAAGGAGGAGTGGGCTTAATTTCAGTTTCAACTAGAAAATTTTGGACAAGAGGTTGGGGTATAAGATTTGATTCTAGAACAAAGTTCTAAATGCCAACTTGGACAATTAATTTTGACTTCAGTATATGATTCTGGGGTAGAAAAAGTAGGAATTGTAGTAACTTGATAGTTAGGAAACTGGGAATAGGTTGCATTGGCTGGCAAGGAGAATATATAGGCACTGAATTTTGATATGGAAGGTAAACAAGGAACATCCCATTGATAGGGTTCCTATCCTAACACCTATCATTCTTCATTTCTTTTGATTTCTCAATTTGTTCCTTGATAGCTAAATATTGTTGCTTCAAACTATTAAACTTGATTCTAAGATTCTTCATTGTTGCATAATCAACATAACCCTCTATATATCCTTGATCTTGAACAACATAACCCTCATATTGATAATCATATTGATGGATGGGGTTTGGGTTATAAGGATATTCATTCTGATAGGGGTTATAAAATTGATCTGAAGGAGAAGGTGGATAAAAGGGCTGTTGGTTTGGAGGAAAACACTGCTGAAAATGAGGGTTCATGGCTATAGGACCTCATAAAATATTGAAACTATGAAAAATAGGTTTGTTGCTTACAAAAATAGTTGATAATAAAAAATAATAGATTTGATTTCCTTGAAAATACCTGAAAATTGCAGCTGAAAATTGGTGAAGTTGAAAGTGATGTACTGATCTGAAATCAGATTTATGGAGTCGTTAGATGAATTCTACACCCTGAATCTTCAATTGTTTGAATTCATCAATAGTAGTTCTTTCCAAAATTGTTATGCATGTTGTCTGATTTGCTTGAATGATGAAACACCTTTGAAAAGTAAAACTTTTAGTTGTGTGAGTGTCCATTGGGCGCGTGCAAAAAATTTATCTCTCGAAAGTGCACCTGTAGAGAGATGGCTGCAGGTGTTCTAAGCTTGCAAAATGGATCTCTCTCTTTCGTAGATACAATGGAAACACCTCAAGTTTGTGGGTATACCTATTTTGAGGTGAGTCTCGGTATCAAGGCCGGTTCCTTATTGATGTATCCTAAACTATTTTTTTGGGGTTTAAGGGTAAAAAAAGACTATAAAAGAAATTAATTGAGGTGATACACAAAATTTGTATGAGGTCTTTGACTGAGTACATGCACAATTGATATGGAAAGAATTTTTGATGCACGAGCCAATAGTTTTCTAAAGATAATTAAGGGTAAACACTTTGATGTATTGAGGGATAAAATCACAACAATACTGCTAAGTTACACATACACATTAATATCATGTAGAAATTACTGAATTTGTAATAGGGTAAGATGATTAATCAGGGAATTCAAATTCACAAGATTAATGGAAACATACACAAGACTGTAAATAATTGGAAAGGTAGAAAATACTTCACATTCAAAGGGCAAAATTGGCAGAAAATTTCTTCAACACTCCTGTATCTAAAAGTCCTCTCCTCTAACTCCTTTTGTGCTTTTCCAAGGCACACAATATATAGAAAAATAATTTCCCACCCTTCCTAAAAATAGACTAAGGTGTACTCACCCATGCATCCTATTTTTATCCTTTATTTAATAATAAATAAAGGAATAAAATAAAGAAAACTAATAAAAGAGGCATTAATAGCCTTTGATTACATACAATCAAATTGAAGTTGACTGTTCTATTTTTAAGAAAATAATGGGTGAATAATTTTCTAATAATAAATCTTATTTGATGAGCAAGTCTCCTCTTAGTGTATGCAAATTTTGTCCTCTTGCTGATCTGTCCTTTTATGAAGGCATGCAAAAAAATACTCTCGATGAACAAAATAATTTTTTCAATACTTGAAAAAATAATTCATCCAAATATCCACTTGATGGGGACCACCTCCAAGCTCAGGTTCTGATGTTGACATTCCTTGTCTTCTAGTGGTCACATGGATAGCATACTGTAAATCATCTCCAACCCCTCCAATAGTGGGGACCACTTTTACACTTCCCAATAATAGTCTTACCATGGATTGGCCACTCTTGTGGATTTAGAAAATTACTATGGTTTAAAATAATATGGCAAGGTGCACTTTGAAAAGGGAGAACCATATTACATTCAACCACCTTTGATAACATATGGTATATCATCGTCTGCCACCCTATAGTGTTGGCCTTGGCATTATTCGAATGGAAAAAGGTTGAAAATACCTTTTATTTGATCATCGAATACATGATTTGGTAAGATTTTGGTATATTGGAAACTTGGACTATAGTTGATATGAAAAAAATACAAATAATTTTTAAATAGCAAGGGCTAGCCCCTTCATGACGATGAGTCACCCCTCCATGCATTTTATCGGTGGTTTTTTAACCTGGGTTGAGTTTGCTTTTATATCGAAGATGATCCCCGAGCGTTTATTTTTGTACTTTCATTAACTCACACCGTTGATTTTTACTTTTGGTTAGGGTTTCTAACCTAGCAATTAAGGTGGTCGGTGACATCTTAACCATGGTGGTTTACAATGATTTGAGAGATCGATTCTCGAGAATTGGTACCCACCATGTTTCATTTCCACCATCAATGTATTAAATCAAATGAGTAGGGTTACTTGGCATGTTTGGGATATGTAAAAATGAAAAATGAACTCAAGTTAATTTTCCTCTGGTTTTGTTTGCAGTAAGCTCTGGAAAAATTTATACTGCCATTATTTATGTGTTGAGTTTGATTTAGTTACCTTTTTTATTTTCTGAACATTGAAACATCTACATCTTCGTTGTCTTTGATATGCTCTTGAGATTTCTAAAAGGGATGGTCGATACTCACCATCACTGTTGTAACCTTCAAGCTTGGTTATTTGCAAAGAAGAAGTTCGAGAATCAGATCATGAGGTTCTCACAAGAATACCATCCATTCTTTTAGTTCATGGTGAGTTTCTTGTTCCGAGATTTGTCACTTCTATAGCTTTCATTGTTCTTACGATGGAGGAATTGTCCTCATGTATATTATTTTGTTGTGGTTTTTCTGATTTGAGCTTGATTTGAGAGCCATTTGTGTGCTATCTTTACTTTGTATTCTCCTCAATCTGAAACCATTTTCCCTGAATCATACTTAACTTCACTTCCTTCACTAAGGATTTGGGTATGAGGTTTTGTCATTTTTACTCTTTTGAGTAGCTAAGAACCTTGATATTCATATTCCTGGATCTTGTGGATTACTAGTTCTACACTATTATTTGTTAATTTATATGATCTCGCAATCACCGATACTTCTTCTATTCTAACCACTTCTTTTAGCATTTTTTGTATAAGTGACATGGGTATTTGAGTTTCAGTTTCATCATTTCTCTGATAGTTTCCTTTTCACTATGGAAACCATTCTTGTGCCATCAATCTCCATATTTTCTGGGATATTTTATCTGTATTCTTTTCCCGGATTATCTGGGTTTCTTTAATTTTGAAAAGCTTAGAAACACCATTAAAAGAAAAACCCATTCTCTGTTCTAACTGCTCCAAAATCTTCTGAGTTTTATTGATTCCGTCCCTGGAGCATTTATAAGATAAAATAAACTTGAAGCTCATGTTGTATTTTTCTCCTGTTGATATCATTTATTGATCTCTAATGAAATTGTAGATTCTTGTGATTCATCTTATTTCACTGCAAATGTAGATTATGTATTATTTTTGTGGATATTGTGCATGAGAAGGGTTGCCATGATTTTGTTGAGTTACTTCACTTGCTCATATTTTCAAACCGTATTCTATTTCACACATCATTTCTATTGGTGCAACAATATTTTCTCTCTTTTGATGAAATTGAAATTTTGTATCTTGTATGTTGCATTTATTAAAATTTCTACAAATTGAAAATAGTTGTAGCTCTCTTTTCAGCCCTTATAAATATGAATATGCTACATTATTCTTTGTTTAATCTTAGTTGAAATAATACAATACTTTTCGATGCTCGAGATCACTTATTTTATGAAATAACATATAATTTATAATTTTTCATGTGAATCCCTTTGAAAAATTTTGACTATCTATTTTAGTTGTAATAAATCATTCCAATTAACCTCAACCTTTATGTTTTGATTCTTTTGCAATCTCATTTTTTTGTGATGTACTTGCAACTTTCCGTGAAAACTATATTATCACTTTTGGAATGCATGTTTTTTGAAACTGGAAATATAAGGAGTTAAATAAAACCCCCGAGCTAAAAAATTGACAACCATTTCCTTCTCTTTTTTAGGTTCCATGGTGCAGTTTGTAGAAGAAAATTGGTGCAACAATTTAGAAAGAAAAGATAACCTCCTCGAGGCAATGCTGGTTTACTTTACCTCCTTACATTTTCAACTTCATAAATATATGCATTGTTTTTTCTTCAGTTATTTCTCAAGGATTATGTGAGAAAATATGTACAATTATTCCTCATGAATAAAGTGAAAATATTTTTGTGTTATGAGATGTATTTTCTTCCTTTCTTTACTTTATTTTATTTATAAGTATAATGAATGAACCTATATAACTCAAAACACTTAAATAATTTACTTAATAATAGAAATATGTAAAAATCATGTGTACCTTATTGTCACTTATTGAAAAATACAAATTGCTTGTAGAACTATAAATTATCCTTTAAAACACCACCTGTTTGTAGTTTTGAATCATCATGTCTAATACATGCTACCCTTCCTGCCTTCCTTAGGGAATTGCACTGGTTTCTTATACATTGCCTGCATAGTTCTGACGAGGGTTTTAAATGGAATGGCTTCATCTATGAGACATGGCGTTCTTTAACTATACCCAAGTTGTAGTTTTGATCCCAAATGACTTCCAAATTTCCAAAACCAAACAATTAAAAATTCATCTTTCTATAGAATAGATGTCCCAAACATAGCCAAACTCGTAACTCGACCAATTTGAGAAACTTTAAAAGTTTCGAGTTAATATTTTTAACATGGATAGTAGTTTTTTCCAAAATTGCTATGCATGTTGTCTTATCTACTTGAATGACGAAACACCTTTGAAAAGTGAAAATTTTAGCTGCATGAGCGTCCCATTGGGCGTGCAAAAATGTTATCTCTCGAAAGTGCACCCTATAGAGAGATGGTTGCAGGTGTTCTAATCTTGCAAAGATGGATCTCTCTCTTTCGTAGATATAATGGAGACACCTCAAGTCTATGGGTATACCTATTTTGAGGTGAGTCTCAGTATCAAGGTCGGTTCCTTATTGATGTATCCTAAATTGATTTTCTGGGGTTTAAGGGTAGAAAGAAGACTGTTAAAATATTTAAATTGAGGTGATACACCAAATTTGTATGAGGTCTTTGACTGAGTACATGCATAATTGATATGGAAAGGATTTTTTATGCATGAGACAACAATTTTCTAAAGATAATTAAGGGTAAACACTTTGATGTATTGTGGGATAAAATCACAACAATATCTTGCTAAGTATTAATCGGTGAATTAATACACATTAATATCATGTAGAAATTACTGAATTTGCAATAGGGTAAGATGATTAATCAGGGAATTCAAATTCACAAGATTAATGGAAACATACACAAGACTGCAAATAATTGGAAAGGCAAAAATACTTCACATTCAAAGGGAAAAACTAGTAGAAAATTGCTTTAGCACTCCTGTATCTAAAAGTCCTATCCTCTAATTCCCTTTGTGAATTGCCAAGGCACACAATATATAGAAAAATAATTTCCCACCCTTCCTCAAAATAGACTAAGGCTGTACTTGCCCATGCATCCTATTTTTTATCCTTTACTTAATAATAAATAAAGGAATAAAATAAAACAAACTAATAAAAGAGGCATTAATAGCCTTTGATTACATCTCAATAAAGTTGAAGTTGACTATTCTATTTTTAAGAAAAGAATGGTGAATAATTTGCTAATAATAAATCTTTCTTGATGAGCAAGTCTCCTCTTAGTGCATACAAATTCTATCGTCTTGTTGATTTGTCCTTTTATAAAGGCATGCAAAAAATACTCTTGTGTATTGAAAAAAAAAAACAATATTTGTCATACTTGAAAAAATAATTCATCCAAATGTCCACTTGATGGGGACCACCTCCAAGCTCAAGTTGTGATGTTGACATTCCTTGTCTTCTAGTGATCACATAGATAACACACTATAAATCATCTCCAACCCCTTTAGTAGTGGGGACCACATTTGCAGTTCAAGAATAGTCCTACCATGGTTTGACCACTCTTATGGACTTAGAAAATTACTATGGTTTAAACACTTGGAAAGGTGTACTTTGAAAAAGGGGCACCATATTACATTTGACCACATTTGATAACATATGGTATATCATAGTCTGCCACCCTATAGTTGTCGGCCTTGGCATTATTCGAATGGAAAAAGGTTGAAAATACCTTTTATTTGATCATTGCATACATGATTTGGTCAGATTTTGGTATATTGGAAACTCAGATTATAGTTGATATGCAAAAATGAAAATAATTTTTAAATAGAAAGGTCTAGCCCCTTCGTGACGATGAGTCACCCCTCCATGCATTTTTTCAGTGGTATTTTCTTAACTTGGGTTGAGTTTGCTTTGATATCGAAGATGATCCCTGAGTGTTGATTTTTGTACTGTCATTAACTCACACTATTGATTCGACCCTTGGTTAGGGTTTCTAACCTGGCAATTAAGGTGGTCGGTGACATCTTAACCATGGTGGTTTGCATTGATTTGAGAGATCGATTCCTAAGCATTGATCTGCCCCATTGTTTTATTTCTTTCATTGATTGATTAACTCAAATGAGTTAGGGTTACTCGGGCATGTTTGGGATATGTAAAAAATGAAAAATGAACTCAAGTTCATTTTCCTCTAGTTCTATTCGCAGCAAAGCTCTGGAAAAATTTCTACTACCATTGTTGATGTGTTGAGTTTGATTCAGTTCACCTTTTCAGTTTTTTGAACACTAAAACATCTACATCTTCATTATCTCTGATATGCTCTTTAGCTTTCTAAGTGGGATGGTCGATACTCACCATCACTCTTGTAACCTTAGAGTTCGAGTTATTTGGGAAGAAAAAAATTCTAAGAGTAAGTCTCATGAGGTTCTCAGAAATACCATCCTGTACATGGTGAGTTTCTTGCTCTGAGATTTGTCACTTCTGTAGCTTTCATTTTTCTTACAATGGAGGTGTTGTCCTCATGTATATTATTCGTTGTGGGTTTTCTGCTTTGAGCTTGATTTGAGATCCATTTGTGTGCTATCTTTACTTTGTATTCCCCTCGACTGAAACCATTTTCCCGAATCGTACTTAACTTTCGCTTCTCCTTCATTGAGGATTTGGGTCTGAGGTGTTTGTCATTTTTACTCTTTTGAGTAGCTGAGAACCTTGATATTCATATTCCTAGATCTTGTGGAGATACTAGGTCTGCACTGTTATTTCTTAATTTATGTGATCTGCAGTGTTGATACTTCTTCTATTCTCACCACTTCTTTTAGCATTTGTTGTATACGTGACATGGGTGTTGGCTATTTAGTTTCATCATGTCTCTGATAGTTTCCTTTTCACTATGGATGCCATTCTTGTGCCATCAATATCCATATTTTTGGGATATTTTCTTTGTATTGTTTTCCCCTAGATTATCTGGGTTTCTTTAATTTTTAAAAGCTCTAAAACACCATTAAAATAAAACCACATTCTCTACTACTCTAACTACTCCAAAATCTTCTAAGTTGTATTGATTACGCCCAGGAGCATTTATAAGCTAAAATAAAGTTGAAGCTTATATTGTGTTTTCCTCCGGTGATATCATTTATTGAACTCCACGAAACCGTAGATCTGTGTGAGTCAACTTATTTCACCGCAAATGTAGATTTTGTATTATTTTTGTGGATATTGTTTCTGAGAAGGGTCGCCATGATTTTGTTGAGTTTACGACTTGCTTAGATTTTCAAACTGTATTCTCTTTCACACATCATTTCTATTACTATAACATGATTTTCTCTCTTTTGTTGAAATTGATATTTGTATCTTGTATGTTGCATTACTGAAAATTTATGCAAATTAAAAATAGTTGTAGCTCTCTTTTCAGCCCTTATAAATCTGAATATGCTATGTTATTCTTTGTTTAATCTTAGTTGAAATTCTACAATACTTCCCTTCGTTTAGATCACTTATTTGATCAAGATTATAATTTATTTTTTCATATCTTTCAAGCATGTATTAGTGATGAAATAACATGATAGAAAGACGTGAAATGTCCATTTTTAAGGTGAAGCCCTATCAAAAATTTCTCGAGATTCCTTTGATTATTTGTTTGATTGTAATAAAGCATTCCAGCTTAACCTCAGCCTTTATGTTATGATTCTTTTGCAATCTCATTTTTTTGTGATGTACTTGCAACTTTCCTATGAATACCATATTTGCACCTTTTGAATGCATGTTTTTCTGAAATTGGAAATATAAGGAGTTAAATAAAAACCTCGAGCTAAAGAATTGAAAACCATTTCCTTCTCTTCTTCAGTACCATGTGTGCGGTTTATGAGAAGACAAGCTGGTGAAACAATTCGAAAGAAAAGAAAACCTCTTGGAGGAAATGATGGGTTTACTTTACCTCCTTACATTTTTAGCTTCATAAATATATGCATTGTTTTTCTTTAGTTATTTCTCATGGCTTGTGTGAGAAAATATGTACAATTATTCCTCATGAATAAAATGAAAATATTTTTGTGTTATGAAATGTATTTTCTTCCTTTCTTTAATTTATTTTATTTATATGTATAATGAATGAACCTATACAACTCAAAACACTTAAATAATTCACTTAATCATAGAAATACATAAAAAAATCAAGTGTACCTTATTGTCGCTAATTGAAAAATGTAAACCGCTTGTAAAACTGTAAATTTTCCTTCAAAACTACCACTGTTTGTAGCTTCGTAACATCATTTCGATGCATGTTGTGCTTCCTTCCTTCCTCAGGGCCTTGCAATGGTTGTTTACAATCTGTTGCATAGTTCTGATGAGGGTTTGAAATGGAATGGATGCATCTATGAGGCATGAAATTCTTTAACTATACCCAAGTTGTAGTTTTTATCCCAAATGACTTCCAACTTTTCAAAACCAAACAATTATAATTGTACCTTTTCGAGATGGCTGTCCCAAACATAGCCAAAATCGTAACTTGACCAATCTGAGAAAATTTAAAAGTTAGGGCAACAATATTGTCCAAAGAGAGGTTAGCGATGAATTCATAAGGGAATTTGATGTTAGGGCATTGATTTCCGGAGATAGGTGCGTCTGCAAGTTGGTTTGCAATTATTTTTCCTTTGACATATTTTTGATGGGTGAATTCAAGATCTAGGTCTACAAGAAACATGAGCCAACGTGCAGCACATTGATTTTGGTAAGGCTTAGCGTACATGTAATGTAAGGGGTCAGTATTGGTGACAACAAAGGTTTTGTGGTTGAGTAGGTAATGGAAAAGTTTAGTGGTGACAAAAACTAAGGCTAAGAAGAGTTTTTCAGCATGAGTATATCTATTTTTGTAGTCTAAAAGTATATGACTTATATAATAAACCACTTGTTCCCTGTGTTTCTCATCATGATGAGTGAGCATGACACTAAGGAAATGATAAGAAGTAGAAATGTAAAGGTAAAATAGTTGATAATCCTTAGGGGGAATGAACATAGGTGCTTGGAGGAGGTATTTTTTTAAGGTGTTAAAGGATTTGTGGCATTCATCATCCCATTTGAAGGAGACATCCTTTTTTAGGAGATGGTGAAATAGATGGTAGTGGTCGAAAAGTTGAGAAATAAATCGACAAATAGATTACAACTTATCTTGCAAACTACGAAGTTGACAAAGGATAGTAGGTGCAGGAATTTTGAGAATAGCCTTGATTTTAGTGGGATCGACTTCAATGCCACACAAAGAAACAATAAAACCAAGGATCTTGCTAGAGAGAACAAAAAAGACACACTTCTTAGGTTGAAGGTGAACACATTACTTTACAAGGCGGTCAAAGATGACCTTAAGGACTATAAGGTGTTTGAATTGATGTTTTTATTTATAAATAATATCATAAACATAATATTTTAATATTCAATGTATAATGTCATGAAATATATAAGTCATAGCCTGTTGATATGTAGCACTAGCATTTTTAAGGTCAAAGGGCATGACATGATAGTAGAAGATCCCCTAAGGAGAGATGAAGGTGGTTTTGTATTGATATTTTGGGGAAAGTTATAATTAGTTATAACCTAAGAAATTGTCCATGAGTGATATCATCTCATGGCCGACGGTGAGATAAAATAGTTGGCAATACTAGGTAAAGGAAAGTCATCTTTAGGGCAAGATAAGTTAAGGTCATGGAAATCCATGTAAATGCGGAGTCCCCCTATCACTTTTGTAATAGGAACAATGTTAGAGATCCATTGGGGATAATCAATGGGTAGGATGAAGGAAACCAAAAGGAGGCATTGGAGTTATTCTTTGACAAGAAGGGCAATGTGAGGATGCATTTTCCGTAGCTTCTGTTTCATGGGTTTGGCCTCAGGAATAGTTATGATATTTTGGACCACAATTTTTGGGTCAATACCGAGCATATCAGTGTAGGACCAAGCAAAAGCATTGCTATGATCCCGGAGGAAAGAAGTAAAATATTCCTATTTAGCAATATCTAAAGATTGGCCTATTTTTAGAATGTGTGGGTCATCCTAAGTGTGAATATTGATTTCAATGGTTGATTCATTCAATATGGTTTACATCTCGAAGGTAATGACCAAAGTGAATATAAGAATCTACCGCACCAAGGTAGGTGAGAATATACTCAACACCCTTACATTGAACAATGTTAATAGAAGGGGTATCATCATTGATCATGTTAGGATACAAGAAGGTAAGAGAAGAGGGAGTCTCGTCATCTCATTGATAAGTTAGAGGTCATAGGGAAATTGTGTTCATGAAAAAAAAAGTTAGGAGGAATGGATTCTGGATCCACAAACTCGTAGTTGAAGGTGATGAATGGGGTGGAGAATTTTATCATCCTCAATGAGTTTGACTCGGGCCTTTTTGGAATATGGATCGGTAAATCCGATACCATTGTGGTCTTTATGCTTATGGGTGGTGCATGGGATGAAAATATGGTGGCCTTGTTTGTAGAAACCAAAGCCAAATACCTTCCAAGCACAGTGATGGAGGAAAGTGTGGGTGAAGTGGTAGTTGGTGAGAGATTGAAGGTTAGATGAAAATGGTTGAGTTTGGGAAGGTGGCTCGGGTGAGTAGGTAGAAGCATCAAGTCCCCAAGTGTTAAGTTGGTGCGAAGATGGGGAGGAAAGTAAGGGAAAACCTCACCTATATAGTGATCATAGTGGGGATGTTGGTGAAGTTTACCATACTCTTGAGGAGTAAGGAATGCGTCAATATTATAAAGGTGGTATTCTCCCATAGTGATGCATTGCAAAACATATTCTAAGGGATCATTAGTTGATATATGGGTAGCGGGAATGGATGAATTAATGAACAGTTTGGGAAGAAGAAGTATTGGTTGGTTGAGAAGTAGATGGGTTAGCTACGGATGCTATGAAAACAATGGGAATAGAGGAATTAGTTGTGGAATATGTAGTGGCCACATTGGTGTATGGTGTCATGGGTGAAGGGGAAGTGGTAGTGCTGGTAGATACCTTAACTGGTATAAGGACATCATTAGGTCGATATAACATGTTACATGTCTTGAATGGTGAAGGGTCAGCTAGAATGGTATAGTTGTGTCCTTCATGTTCAAATTTTAAACAATGGTGTAAGGTTGAAGGAACACAACCCATGACGCAAATCCAAGGTTAGCCAAACAACATGTTATACTATAATTCCCCCTCTAATATATAAAATAATTTAGGAATGGTATGGGGCCCACACGAATATGGAGAATGATGGTGCCAAGGGTGGAAGTTATGGCATCGTTGAATGAATGCAATATTATAACTAGGTTATTATGTATGTAATTGGTAGGGATGCGCATTTTGTTGTACGGATGGGAAGAAATGATGTTGATATTAGAATCACCATCGATCATAACACATCGAACGTGTATATTATCAATGTAGATGAAAATGAATAGGGAGGGATCAAGATCATCTGATTAGAGAGGTACAATCTCATCATCAGAGAAACTAAGAGTGGCTACTTGATGAGTGGTAGTGGGTGCAGGGGAAGGGGATGTAGTGGTGAGAGATTCCATAAGGTGAGGAGTGATAATGAATGATACAGATTAGGGTTATTAGGTAAAACCTTAATAGATTACATAACCTCAATGACGGCCTATCGATGAGACTCGAGAGGTTTAAACAAGGCCATGTAAAGACATTTTGAGAGGAGATTGGTGCAATTTTTTAATCATTGTATGATGGGAAACCCCATAAAAAATAGGGTATGTGGGTCCACAGATGGTGATTTTTGGTGCAGGATTAGATGGGATATTGGGTAAAAGAGTGGCAGATGGGCTGGTTGTTTTCTCATTTCTTTTTCCTTCTAGGATTGACTGGTAATGTTAACCATATTAATATGTGGTAAAGGAGAAAGTGAGTTGTGATAGGTGTAATAAAAGATGGGAAAAAATATGGTGAGGGCATATCTTTGGTTTTGTGAGAAAATGTAGTTCATTGGCATTTTAGCGGAGGTTTGGATAGCTCTATTATGTGGACCATATTGATCTCAAATATTGGAGGAGGATAAGAGGGTTGTGGAGGGGGAGATGAAGGTTCCTGAATAGGTAAGGGACAAGGATGTGTGGTGAAAGGTGGAGGTGCAATAGGGTCCTCATCTAAAATATCATCATCGTCAAAGTTTTCTTTGGGAGGGCATAGTCGAGAGAAGATCAATGTTAAGAGCCTTACATTTTCCACATCATACCCTAACACATGATGGTAAGTGCAAATTTTTGTATTGTCAAACCCTTATTTTTAGATTTGAGTGGGTCGTAAGGTCTAAGTGGTGGAAATATGATGACAAGAGGTTTCAAAAGGTTAGCTAACATGTTGGCATAAGACCCTACCAATGGATCACAATGTGAATTAATTGTGGTTCTATATGAAAGTGTGGGTGATTTTTGTGGGAGAGGTGCCATAAGAGGTGGAATTGGAGGTTGAGTCAATTTGACAACATGTTTTGTCAGTAGTATGGTTTTAGGTTTGGATTGCACCTTCTTGGGTAAAGATGTAGTAGATGAATTATCCATTGAAGGTGGTGTAGGTTTAACTACCTCTTTAAAGGGTAGTGGATTCTTAAACTTTTGTTGCACCTTCTTGGGTAAAGGTGAGGTAGAAGTGCATGATGTAGAAGAGAAGGAATATAGTAGAAGGGGACAAGGTTAGCCAAGGTGATAATGGAGGTGCGGTGAAGGCTATAGGAAGACATAAGGTAGGTAATGATGAGGATACTGGAAGTGGTGTAGGTATAGGAGGTAGAAAGGATGCAAGTGACGGTGAAGGTGTAAGTTGTGTAGGTAATTTGGGTGTAACAGAGGATCGTGATGAGGAGGTGGGCTGTTGTGATTTTAGTTTACCTTGGGTAGGAGGCTGCTTGGCCAAGGTTGATGGGTGGGGCCCTAGGATAGATGGAAGTGGTGAAGGTGACAAAGGGGTAGTAGGTGAAGCTAGTGTATGCGGCCTAAGAGGTTGGGTCTTCCTCTTAGGTGGGGAATAGTCTTTGTGCTAACTTGTGAGGATGTGGCTAAATCTAGTTTGACAAGGGGATGGAATAGGTTTTATGTTGGCATGACTCCGATTGTGGAAATGGGTTTGGACATGGAGGAAGATATAGATGTAGGTAAGGATTTAGGAATTGGAAAAGGTTCAATTGATGGTAAGTGTTTAGGTATGGGAAAGGGTGATGAAGAAGAGGTTTCTATACCTAGCATGGGCATGGTTAGTTTGGTTTTCTGAAACACCTTTGGATAGATCGTGGAAGAATCAACAGAAAACATTTACGTTTGAGTTGAGAAAGGCAACTCGAAGGTGTCCCCAAAGCATGGAATTGTCAACATAATCCAAATGGTCAGTCAAATGTGAAATTACACCATTGTAGGGGGGATGATGTATATTTGGTAGTAATCCCTGTAAAGAATGTCTATGAGAAAGGGAAATGGTTGGATTCTAACTCTATGGGTAAAATAGCCAAGAGAAAATCAACAGGATCCTTGAAAGCCAATGGAGTATTGTCACCAATAGGAAGGGATGTTTCTAGTTGATCCCCATGCATAGGGGAGATGACAAGTAGGATGAGGTAGGTTCATCTTTTGGTGAAGAGGAAGGTAAGCATGATTCTCTCGTGGGTAAGATAGTTAATACGTGCATTGTTTGTTAGTTTGAGGGTGTGTGGGGAAAATATCTCGAAAGATATGGTAGACTCCTCCGTGGGTGAAGGGGGAGATAAGGGAGAATCCTCTGTGGGTAAAGGAGTAGATGAAACAAGTCCCTCTGTGGATGAAGGATCTCATGCAAGAATCTCCTCGATAGATGGAGTAGGAGGAAACTGAGGAAGAGTTGGTATGATGTCGAAAACAATATGAACCTCACGAATGTTAATGTCATAAGTTGAGTATTCACTAGTTTGGTTAGACAAAGGGGTGTGGTTTGGGAATAGTTTCTTGAAGATGTGAAGGTTCTAATTAGTTGGTGTATTAGGGTTATCCAAGACAAGATCTCCACTATTTAACATTTCTTGGATGATATTTTTGAAATTTATACAATTACTATCGCTATGAATTTTAAAGTGATGATAGTTGCAATAGTCATTTTCTTTATACCACACAAGAATAGGACGGGAAGGTTCGAAGAGTAGGGTTCTCCTATGGGAGTGTATTTTCGTTTCTCCTACTTGAACTGAAAATCCTAAATAGAAGAAAGGTTGGAAGAAGGCTTTGATTGGTTGGATGGGTGAGACGGGCCGAATTTCAAAACTACCGCATGGGAAGATCCTTTTGCTTTGGAGTAATTATTTTTGGTTTGGAAGAAGAAGAGGTATCGTTTGATTTAAATGCAAGTGTTATTGTTACATAATTATATCTTCTTCTCTTTAATGGCATGAATTTCAAGTTTTCAAGCCATGGTGAATGCCTCATTGAACTTACGGAAGGCTTGAACTTGTAGAGTTGGCAAGATGTGCCTAGCACAAGCCCTAGTGAACAACTCTATTAAATTGGTTCGAGGCAATTGAAAGGTGACATGGTTGATTAGGATTTTCCAACAAGCAAAAAAATATGTGATAGATTCATCTTAGTATTCTCATGTCGAGTACAAGTTGGTCATGGGGACTTTCTTGACGATGTTGATAGAAAAGTGATCGAGGAAAGCTTGAGCTACTTAGTTGAATGAGTAAATGAAGTGCCTAGGTATAACACCATACCAATCCAATGTAGGTCCTATCAAGCACATTGAGAATGTTCCTAAGAGCAAAGCATCATCATGAGTGATTAGATAACACCCATGTTTAAAATACCGTAAGTGTTGTTGTGGGTCTACTTTTCTATTAAATCGGTTGAATTTAGGCATTTACCAATACATAGGGTATGGAAAAATCATAATGGATGTGTGAATGGGATCATTATAAATCTTGTCATATGTCAGAGATATGTGTGAGTTGGAGACCGATGCTTCCAATTGTCTGCATCTTGTCCATCATCATTTTGATAAGATCATTAGTAGGTTGTGATGACTAGGCACCCCCTGCAGTATAAGGGGGTAGATGATGAAGGTATGATGTGGGCAGAATCCCAGTATATGGTGGTACCGAGTACGAAAAATTGTGAGGGAGGAATAGATGTAGGTGGAAAGTATCTTAAATAAGTGATAGATGAGATAGGGGTTGTTGGTGATAAGTGTAGGTAGGTGGAGTGGATGTAACAAATCTCAGTAGTAATTAGAGGAAGTGACTGTAGGATGGAGAGGAAAATGTTTTGGAAGGGAGTATGGGTTTCGACACCATGGGTGGCTGAAATGCAATAGGTATATGAGAGGTGGTGGGTGCAAATAGACCTACACTTAGGGAGATAATAAAGGAATGGTTGAAATCACAAGATCAACTAACATCAAAGGCGTGATAGATGTTGTAGGTGTAGTAGATATCAATGATGTAGGGTCAATTTGGGACACCACAGGTGGTAAGGTGGAAGAGGGTAAGGCCGAGCTAGTAGTACTAGATGAAAAAGTTTGTGCGATGGTAGGAGGAATAGACACGGTGCATGTCGTATCCAATCTTCCCGATGAATCCCAATTGGATGAGCAAAGCTAAATAATATTGTAAAGTAGTAGGGTTTTTGATCAAGGAGTATCGTGAACTCCTCATCACCAAGATCGATGATGATAGACTAACTGGGATCCATATGTGATAGAATGGAAGGTGGAGATGGGATAGGCATGAGAAAATGAAGGTTAGCATGGAATACAAGGGTGTTGGCTTGGCTACGAGTCAAAACCATGTGAATTATAGTAGACATGGTAATCTAATCTCTGTAGATGATAGAAAATCACAAAAGGAATGGAGAAAATAGTTTCGGAAGGTGAAAATTGGTCACTATTTTAATTGAAAATTTAAAACACAGTGACCGATGGTGGTTGGGTGACCGGTGTGAGTGACAGAGGGTAATCGATGATGGTCAGAGGACTGATACCGGTTATTGTGGAAAATCAAAATATTTGTAAATGTGGCAATAAATGATGAAAATGAAGAAAATATGGACTTTGACAGTGCTTTCAAATACATAGAGATATGTTGAGGTAACTGAGGAAACTCAAGAAATAATAGAACTATGATGAATGCTACTTTTGCTAAAATGACCAAAACTACAAGAAAATGATAATGATCGGTAAACCGATGATGGTTAGATGAGTAAACCAATAATGGTCTCTCTGGTGACATTGGTAACTATGAAATTTGTGAAAATATTGAAAAAAAAGTGAATTTGGTAACTTAGATCAAATAAAACACCAACCTAGAAACTTGAGTATGGAAATGATTGACCCTTATGACGGTCAGAGGACTGATATCAGTTACTATGGAAAATCAAAATATTTGTAAATGTGGTAATAAATGATGAAAATGAAGCAAATATGGACTTTGATAGTGCTTTCAAAGACATAGAGATATGGTGAGGTAATTGAGGAAACCCCAGAAAGAATAGAATTGTGATGAATGCTACTTTGGTTAAAATGACCAAAACTATAGGAAACCGATAATGATCAAGAAAACCGATGATGGTCTCTAGACCGACGTTGGTAACTATGAAATTTGTGAAAATATGGAAAAAGTGAATTTGGTAACTTAGATAAAATAAAAGACCAACCCAAAAACTTGAGTATGGAAATGATTGACCCTTATGATAGGCAAGGAGAGGACCTGATATCGATATCTTGTGGAAAATCAAAATATTTTCAAATGTGGCAATAAATGATGAAAATGAAGCAAATATGGACTTTGACAGTGCTTTCAAATACATAGAGATATGTTGAGGTAACTTAGGAAACCCCAGAAAGAATAGAACTATGATGAATGCTAATTTGGTTAAAATGACCAAAACTGTAGGAAACCAACAATGATCAAGTAAACCAATAACGATTAGATGAGTAAACCGATGATGGTGTCTCGGACCGACGTTGGTAACTATGAAATTTGAAAAATATGGAAAAAAGTGAATTTAGTAACTTAGATCAAATAAAATACCAACCCAGAAACTTGAGTATGGAAATGATTGACCCTTATGATGGTTAGAGGACTGATATCAGTTACTGTGGAAAATCAAAATATTTGTAAATGTGGCAATAAATGATGAAAATGAAGCAAATATGGACTTTGACAGTGCTTTCAAATACATAGATATATGTTGAGGTGACTAAGGAAACCCCAGAAAGAATAGAACTGTGATGAATGTTACTTTTGTTAAAATGACCAAAATTGTAGGAAACCGACAATGATTAGTAAATCGATGATGATTAGATGAGTAAACCGATGATGATCTCTAGATTGACGTCAGAACTATGAAATTTGTGAAAATATGGAAAAAGTGAATTTAGTAACTTAGATCAAATAAAAGACCAACCTGTAAAATTGAGTATGGAAATGATTAACCCTTGTGACGGTTAGAGAGGACTGATATCCATCTTGTGGAAAATCAAAATATTTGTAAATGTGGTAATAAATGATGAAAATGAATAAAATATGGACTTTTGTGGTGCTTTCAAATACATAGAGATATGTTGAGGTATCTAAGGAAACCCTTGAAAAGAATAGAACTATGATGAATGCTACTTTGGTTAAAATGACCAAAATTGTAGGAAACCAACAATGATTAGTAAACCGATGATGATTAGATGAGTAAACCGATGATGGTCTCGGACCGACGCGTCAAGAACTTTGAAATTTGTGAAAATATGGAAAAAAGTGAATTTGGTAATTAGATCAAATAAAAGACCAACCTAGAAACTTGAATATGGAAATGATTACCTTAACACACTCAGAAAGAGTCATAATACACCAACTATGATTATGGAGTGTTAAGGGAAAAAGAATGGAGAATATGACCTCACACCTCAAAACATAGATCAAGAAAAAACTAGCAAACATGAAATCCTATGTGGTGGATTTTATGTTTTGGCTTATGCCATTTAGGACTGAATTGTGAATAGAGTAGAGTTTTTTGTTTGATAAAAGGTTCCCTACAAAAGCTAGCAACTAAGGATAGTTTCAGGTAAGTTTTGGTGAGGGAGGTCCTTTCTTTGAGATAATGACTGGACAGAGAAACCAATTTGGAGCCCACTATTAATCCTCTAATCGTGTGATTGTTGACAACTTCTTCCGGGTAGGATGTTGTTTAAGAAAATGAGTACTTTATTTTAGTGGTTTGGTGTAGAGAATAAAGTGTGCACTACGGTTCAATTTGTCAACCATTAGTTGGGCATGAATTCTAGAATATAGGTTGCCCACAATTTTTAAATGAGGATGCAACACTCAAAAATGATATGCAAATATTTTAGATCCAAATCCACAATGACATTCAATGAGAGAAATGATGAATAGGCAAGAGTATGTATTTCACTAATGCAATACAAAAATAAAAAGAATGGTTCTTTTTAGTCCAAAATATGAGTGTCAATGAGACAAGTAGAGGAGAAATAATGTTCCAAAGGAGAAAAATCAATGTGAATGGTTTAAAAAGGAAATAGACACCCAATATTTCACCTAGGAGTGAACAATGGAAAATTAACCTTGATGGGTCCAACCGGGCATTCCAAAATGTTTCATCGAAGGAGTTGTAAGATAAAGGCCGATAAGGTAATGGTTAAGGAGGAATACTTGTGATATGTTGGTTGAAGGTTAAATGTGCACGTTACTAACTTTATCCAAGCTTATTGTGGAGAACTCCTTGTTTTTTGGGAAGGACTACCTATAGATATAAAGCAAGACCACCAAATAATATTAAATAACAAATGACAATGGACTTCCTAGTGATTGCTAGTTTCAGAAGTGTGATACTTCCTAGATGGCTATCAATCCACTATTTTTTATCAAATTAATGAAAGTAAATACAAGAAATAAATGTCATATTTATAACGTTTTGATCTAGGTATCTCAAAATGTTATCAACAAACTAGATTAAGAAAAGTATTAAAATCTAAACTAATCTAGCATCGGGCAAGGTATGTTCTAGGTTGGGACAAGTTATAGGGGTGTTAGGTAAGGTCACAGAGGTATATGGTAAGGTCTGGGTGGATTTTAGGTGATGTTAGGGGTAATTTGGTGAAGGTTTGTAAAAAACATAGACTAACGACAGTTAAGGTGACCGACGTTGGTAGGGGAAATTTGATAGAAAATTATTAAACATAAGTTTTTAGGCTCTCTGTGATTGCACAAAGAGTGAGAGTAGTATGGTTTGGGTCATAATATTGTTGAGAAGAATCAAATATACTAAGGAGGTTTATAATGGTGAAAAGGCTTGGGATGGTTGAATAGTGGGTTGGCGGGAGGAAGGTGATGTATAGGAAACAGAGGAAAATAAACTACTGAAAGAAACCAGATATCTACAAAAGGAATAAGTAAAATGATTAGGATCACAATACCTACTTGATGTCCTATAGATCTTGGGAGGTGGAGGAGGAAAATAGTTTATCCGTGAAGAAATTTTTCTGCTCATTTCTACGGAAATACTCCTAGAGTGTTCCTGTGAATATTCCAATGCTGGAAGGGAAAATAACTACTTGTCTTGCACTGTGATTGTATGTGTTCGTTGTCCGGATGTAGGAGGGCTTGAAGATTCACGCTTGAATGTAATAAGGCTCAAATAACTGAATGAACAACCTGTGTACAGAGTTTTGAAAGTATATATAAGGTAACTAATGGAAGTTAGTGACATGTGTCGGTTGAGTGATAACCGACGCGTCGGTTAAGGCGAGAAAGTCTACGTTTACTAAAAATAGGTAGATCTGTACTACTTTTGACATGATTTTGATTGAATCCACTTAGGTAAGTATATTTCACGTGAGAGAAGGTAGAAAGGTCATCAAATAAGTCCAATTAGGTTTTAGGAAGAAGTCTTAGTTAGTTATGTTAAGTGGTGACACAACACCGGGAGTGATGAATCAATGATGAGAGTGATGACTCGGTCCTTATGAGTTAAATGCCCTTGGAATGGATCCAAGGTGAGGTGTAAAGATGAGGTGGAGGTGTGAGGGTGAAATTAATTTAATTAAAATAATTGATTAAATTAAATTAATTAATAATGTGAGGATGTATATTAATATGGGATGAAGGGGTCATGATGTGTTTAAATATATTACGCTAATTGATGGGTGGGGACCAAGGGGAGTGTGTGACCTAAATTTGGTGTCTACATGAGGTTTGTCATGAGTTTTAGGTAATAATTTTGAGGTATGTTGCATTTATGAGGTCCTTGGGAAATAAACCAGTGAGAAACAAACAAGTAAACAATAGTAAGTCTTTACGGTTTGAGATTTTGAGAGCTATTTGGGATATGAGGTCAGTTTGAGCAGATAGAATATTGTTTCATGATGCTTCATGACAATTTTTAGGTCAAAGTAAAGAATATTTTGCAAGTTTTGGAAAACTCGGGTAAGTCGAGTGTATTTTTAAGGAAAAAGTGGACCTTTTGATGCTTGTTGTGAATTGTATGATTTACATGGGGACCTGATATATTTGGAATAGATTCATAGGTTAGTCATGAATTTTTCATAACAATAATGATTTGGTTTAATCATCATGTTTTTATGAACAATCGTTAAGAAGGTAAATTGGTTTGAAACCCTAGCTAAGAGTGACTTGAAGGATTACAACATAATGGTTTTTATTGGTTATGTAAAAGTTATGATTATATTTTATATAGGAGTATATCATCTTTCCAAAATGGTAAGATAGAGCATGTGACAATATGTGGGTCCCACATGACAAGGTTTGTTTCTAAAGAGTTCCAATGTAAAGAGAATTTTATGGAAGAAGGAGAAGAAAAAATTGGAATTTATTTTAGACCTGAATTTATTCTAGATTTTCATGATTGTTCCAGGTCATGGTTTATGTGAAAAATGAAAAGTGTGCCCTATTTATGAAGACTAGTTTTTGGGGTGGTTTGGAACAATATATTGTAAAATTAACATTACAAGAGCTACATGAGGGGTTAGAAATCAATTCAAGTTGTGTTTTCATAATTTTTAAAATATATTTCCATTTTTTTATAAAAATTGTGATTTGGATAATGTATGAAGAATTTTTGACCTATTCTTTGAGGGTCAAATCTAGAGAATGCGTGTTCTAGCATGGTGCCAAGTGGCTTAATGAGGTAAGGTGATGTTTCTGAGTTTTTAATGATCAGTGAAGGTTTATGAGTGATTATAACTAATTTATAAGGGTTTTACATGCTTTGGTAAAGTGTGGAAGTGAATTTTTAGGTGATGGAGCAAGTTGAGCTCAAGGTCAGTTCTTGAATCTTAGAAGGCTTAACAAGTAGTTTGCAGAGATTGGTTTAGTTGAATTCCTTCCAATAATAGTTAGAAATATTTATAATATGTTACATAAATAGGATTCATAGTTATTTACAATTAGGTATAGACTGTATCATGATGAGGTGCTTTTATGTGTTTTTCAGACAATTTGTGAGGAAGAAGGTATGCTGATTTTCAGGACAAGTTTTCTCAAGTTGAAAGATTGAGTTAGTTGAGGCATGAAATGGATTGGATTATGCTTGATATAACCTAGAGAGGGAATATGGATGAATTTTAATTATATTTAATTAATTTTGATACATTTAAAGTTTCAGCAAGGGTGCAAACTAGTTGAGTTTGCAAAATTGGTTTCTAGGAAGCATGTTTTGGAGAAGAGAAAAGTAGTTATGGTTTTAATTTTTGGATGTTTCAAGATCTCTAAAATAAATGGATGTGATTTAAAGGTACCATGGATTAAATTTAATTAATACATTCCATATTTGAGTTGATATTTGGTGGTCTTGAGGCTCAAAGGTGAAGATAGGGTGCTGGAAACAACTGTTTAGTGAAGGATGTGAGCCTTTTGGCTTATGTTATGAATTATTTGACTAGTAAAATAAATTTTTTGACCATGTATGATGATTTTATGTCATATCACACATGTTTGATGAATTTTTGAGATTTAATAACCATGCATTTTTATTTTTGGTTTTAGCTCATCCTAGTGATGGGGTTTTGAGCTAGTTTTGTGCAAGATGAGTGGTTTTGGGCATGGCTGGCCTATATGGGTCACATGTGACAATTGTAATGAATTTATTTCAATGTTATTATGTTTTATTGGCTATATTATTCATGAAGGACCGACATATTTTGGGTCTATGAGATGAGAAGCACATAAAAGTGAAGTTTTGAGTCCATTTGTGGGTTAGTTGTGCATGGGGGAAAAGTGTGACCCAAGTAGAAGTTTACTGCAGGTATGCAGGAATATTTTGAGATATAATCATATGTGTTACAAGTTGAATACTGATTTACATCATGTGTGCAATTTTTTAGATATAAGAAAAAGTCCAAGATGACTTAGATAGAGCGAGTTGAAGAACATTTGCTTAAATGAGGGTTTGAAGGAATTTTATGTTGAACTTTGGGATCACTATTAGCTATGGTAAAAAAATAATTTCAGTGGTCATAATGATTAAAAATATCTTATGATGAGTAATATTCATATGAGTCTCTTGTTGTGAGTAATATCAACAAGGGTTTAGGGTCGATGCCTTACAAAAGAAATCTCTTGTGATGTGTAATATTCACTTGAGTATTTTTCGTGTGTAATATCATCAAAGTTTAAGTGGTTTTTATTCTCCTCGAAGGTTTCAAACTTACATATGGTGTTATTATGTTATGTACATTTTTCATGCTCTTTTGATTAATGTTATATATCTTAATAAGCATATAATGGTTGATGAACGTTGAATACATGATTAATATGATGTATGAATGTTAAATTGAATCAAGTAAATGTTTGTAAGGAATGATTCACTCCACATATCATTCCATTATTCTTCTAGGATACCATAGTGATCATTCTGATCTTACAACTATCACTCCATTTTCTTCCCTTTACATGATTGCTAACTCTACTTAGGAAAGTCATAAAATTATGTTTCCTTCACGATATAACTTTTATCGGGGAAATTTCTCTAAGATAATTTGTTAAATGGATATAGTAAGAGTGTCATGATGAGTATATAAGCATCACTCCACTCTTCTAGTCTAATCATATTCCCATGTATTTCATAAGTTTAGTGCTTGGTGGAATTTGTTTCTACTTAATCATCATTATGGCACAAATTAGGGGAATATGTGATTGTTTTATTTTTTGACGTTATGTTGTATTGTTTATGTTTAATTTTTGGACCACATATAAGTAGTGTGATAACATCGTGGTTCCTTTATAACCCTAATTCCTACACTTACTCTATAATTTGGCTCTATTTTACCTTTTATCTTTTCTTTATTTGTGTGTGTGTGCAAGTGCATGCACGTGCGCATGTGTATGCGGATTTGGGTTACCCATCTTGATTATTTCATAATCATGGTGAAAAATATTTTGTACAATAGAAAAATAAAACTTTATGTTATATTCACGCTCTCCAAACAATGCTCATGCTACGAACACATTCCTTCCTATCCTTGTTCAAAATCCCTTGTCTTCTTCCTATCATGCAGTTTTCCACCACTTTTTGTATCACCCACCCACTTGAGTGGTAATTCCCTTACTCATCTACTCGTTGGGGCATCCAAATGCTTCACGTTATCCTCTATCTAATATGCAAGTGCATATTATCTTTAAAATTCTCTTACTTCATAATAACACTTTAAATAGGGAAAAATGTAGATATCGCAAAATAACATACTTATTCCCAAAGACTATCCCGATTCATATCCCCTTACAATTGATTAATCCAATTAATTAATCATGCACATTACACCCCTTGGATTAATTAAATTAGTCCACAACACCATTTTAGCTAAGTTAATTATCATTTATTAACTAAATTATTAATTAGTTATCTTGCACATTGTATCTAATTAAATTAGTTACTTAATTAGGAAAATACATTTTTTTTCCTAATCAACTTCCATTTCACTATCCTAGTTAATTACACTTGAACTACACTTCCTCATTCCAGTCAACTCAACTTGAACTCCACTTCTATATTCCTAGAAAGGAGGGGGAAATAGAATTGTACATGCAATTATCTTTCTAGATGTAATTTATACTATTCCAAATGTCTACTACCCCTTAAAATATACAACTATCACTGCCAAGTGTACTTGCTAACCTAAGTGATTACAATTATGAACTAGATATTAGTCAAACATTTCATCCACCTTTCATGGCTCTACCCTCAGCTATAAAATTAGGCCATTTCCTTTAAAAAATCATCCTTGAAATCTAGAATCAAATACAAGTAAAGCTATGCTCATTTTTTGTTTGAATCCTCATTAAATCTTCTCATAGCATTACATTCATCGAATTTGAAGATTCTAATCAAGAGAATCCAAAAATACAAATCTTCAAGATGAAACAACTTTATTTCTTTTATCTTACTTGAGGTTTGCAAGAGATTACAAAGAAGGTATATTTATTTGTTTATTTATTTTATCTTCTATTTGTCTTTTAATTTTCCTGCGCATACACCCTCAAATGATTTTTTTCACAAAATTGATCCATACTAACATGATTGAGATTCTTGCCAATCATGTGATTGTAGCTTGAAATGAGTACGAATGTTTTTGTTACACCTTGGAATTCATATTTTAATGTCGATTTGTTGGATGTTGACATTTTGAAGCAAAATAAAATAAAAATAAATAATAATAAAACACTTATGGTGCTAGGCCACTATCTCTGGGTCCACCACAAAAAAGGAAAAATGGAATTTGATTAAATTTATGATTTTACATTACAAATTATATCCAATTTTTAATTATTTCATTGATATGTTATCTCATACATCTTGGTTATAACACTCTTGTTCCATTTTAAGCCTTATGGAAGCTTTTCTTATAATTGGTGTCACCGTCACCTTGAAGATGGGTTTTGAAGATATTATCTTTATGTGGGTTTCATGACTGACTTCACCATGTATCCTCATATGCGTGTCCCGACACTAGTTTTGTATGAGATTGACATGGTCAAATGTTCAACTTTCTTGCTAGTTTTATTCAACTTGGGTAGTTTGTAGCACATTTACAATTTACTAATTTTCTTATTTATAAAAATAAAACTGTCTTTATACAATATAACCACTACTTTATATACGATCCTTCAAGATATTTCCAGTTAAATACTTTTGATGATCTTTTGATATTTTTACCATTCTTAAGAAATGCACAAAAATTCAAGTACAAAAAAACATCTCACACCACACCCTTTTACTTAAAAACAGAAAATTATTTGTACTCTTGTTTTGATTTAAAATTGCACATATTCTTGGCTTTGCATAGTTGTTGTGTCAATGTATGTGATCTTATTACCTTGACCACATAAAATGTTATATTAAATTTGGATTAGAAACATAGTTTTTTTCATTTTCCTCCTATTCATAGGTTCTATTCTTATTTTATGTGCATTTCGTCTTGGTGCTCGATATTGTGGCTTGTTCATGTTATATTGCATAGAAATTATTTAAGAAAAGCATAAACTTTGCAACAATGAATAAGAAAAAAATTGAATAACAAAACAAAATTTTTACAAAGATTGAGATAAAATAAATATTAAAATACCAAACATGCAAGAGAAAAAACCATATTTACATGGTAAAACCCTAGCCAAGTGCTTAAGGAAACATCTACGGTGTAAAGTATCAATATGAATATATTACATACAAACCCATTATGAGATAATTTGGATCTCCATAAATATAAATACACCTAATTGGTGAAGTATAGTTAGGATTCCTCCTAAAAATAGAGTGGAAAAACACCATTAGGATTTTCCTTCCTAAAAATAGAATTCGATTGAATGTTTTCTAAACAAGGGATGAATCCTTAATTTTTTATTTAGGGAACTGTAACATTTTTTTTTCCCCTCTGGATACCCTAAAACAAGAGTGGAGGGAGGGGGTAGTCAATCCCCCACACTCCCTCTTTGATAAGTGAGCTACAAACCACACCACAAATAGATCCAAAATTTAACTTTGTTGTCACATATCTAACAATATTCACCTTGAAAACAAATCCTCTTGATATCTTACATGACCAAATCATCATCTTTTCTAAAATCTAAGAGAAGCCACACACCATTTTAGATTCTCTAATAATACTGGTTTTGTGAACATATCAACATAGTTTCTATGGTGTGGACCTTTTCTAGTGTTATTGTTCCTTCATCAATAACATGTCTACAAAAATGATACTTAACTGTAATGTGATTTATCTTACTTTGATAAGCTGTATTCTTGGCCAAATAATTATCACTTTTATCATCACATAATATCTTCATCTTGTATTAATATCTTCTAAACTCATCCAATATGAATTTTAGCCAAACTGCATCCTCACAAACATGATAAGAAACTATATATTCTTCCTTAGTAGTTGAAAAATAGTAGTATTTTAATGCTTTGAAATCAAAATGATAGGTGCACCTGCAAGTGTAAAAACATAATTAGAAGTCAATATTTTTTTTCTAAATCACCTACAAAATATGAATCAACATATCCACAAATAGAATCACCAATATTATTATAGGTGATGTAATGATCACCTATGCCTCACCAGAGTATCTAAATACCAAATTTACAATTGACTAATGTTCTCTACCTATATTTTTCATAAATATATTGACAACTCCAACTACATGTGAAATTTTAGACCTTGTACATACCATAGCATACATTAAACTTCCTACTTTGCACTAGTGTATGGTATATGAGATATATACTGTTTTATTATTCTTCTCTAGGACATAAACTTGAATAAATTCTGAAATGGGAAGCAAAAGGGATTATAGCTAGTTTCAAAAATTTCATACCAAATTTAGTTAGTATATTTTCCAAACACCTATGTTATGATAACCAAATATTACCATTTATCCTGTCTCTATGTATCTCCATGCCTAATATTTTTTTCAGCTCCTAGATATTTCATATCAAGTGTCCTAGTCTAAATGAGCCTTTAAATTAATTATTTATATACCATGATTTTTCTTGAAAAAATCATATAATCAACATACAATACCAATATAATGAATAATACATTTTCCAAACACTTGAAATAAACATAATGGTAATACTCAATATTTTGTCTCATCATGAAAGCATCAAAATTCTTGTACTATTATTTGGGTGACTATTTTAGGCCATACAATGATTTACTTAGCTTACAAAAACTATTTTTTTCTATTTTGTACAAATCCTTCAGGTTGTTCCATATATATATCCTCTTCTAAATATCCATGTAAGAATGTTGTTTTAACATCTAATTGCTCCAACTCCAAATCAAGTAAAGAAAATAGTGTTAAGACTACTTGAATTGAAACAAGTTTAACAACTGGTGAAAATATTTCATGAAAATAAATACCTTCTTTCTGTGTAAATTCTTTTTCTACTAGTCTAGCCTTGAACCTTTCAAATTTGTCATCAACACATATCTTCCATTTATAAACCCATTTACAGCCAATAGATTTTCTACCTTTTGAAGTTCTACTAGGTCCCATGACCTATTATTTTCCAAGGCATCCATCTCCTCCTACATTTATCTTTGTTGTTTGGTACTATCCACATCTTTCAATGCTTCCGATAATAACTAGGTTCCCCATCATTAGAAATCAAAGCAATTGAAATATTGGGATTGTACTTACTAGGAGGATTCCTAACTTGTGTAGATATCCAAACTAGTTATGGAGGTGTTTCCTCATGTTTTTGTGACCTTCATATTGAATTCTCATGTTTTTCTTCAATTGTTGTGAATCTTCAACATCTTCAACATCTGCAAATGTATTTTTTCTTCCTTTTTAGTATTTCATGATGATTGAATTTATGTTGGAGTTGTAATATTAAGTGGGAAACTATATTAATAAGAAACTTTCCAAAGACTAAAATGGTCATGAAATTTAAAATATAAGTGTGGCGGATTCTATATGGGTCATCACATTTTTAAATTCAAATATATAAGAGTAACCCAAAATAGGGCCACCCACCTTGATATAAATCAAAAGGATCTCATTAAAGATTAGTTACATCAAATCACTTTATGTAACAAACGAGTAACAAAACTATGTTAGAAGTATATGTAAGAAAAAAATAAGATACATGATGTGAATGATGTACTCATGAGAGAATGCATGTGAATTTTTTTAATTCCTCCATGAAGGCGTAATTGATGGAAATATCGAGAGTGCTAGGTGAATGTTTACTCTCAATAATGATAAGTGAATTTTAGGGGTTTTTTACAAAAAAATTCCCACTTAAATCTTGTGTCTTGTCTTCATTTACTTTCATGTTTATGTATGTAATCTAATATCTAATTTTTTATGTGATGTAATATATCATAATTTGTTTTTTAAACATAAACTACAATCTTTGGAAATTTAATATGGTGCATAATTAAATATGTACTATAATTTATCTACAAGCTTTCCCTAACATGATATCAAAGATGGATTGTATGATTGTGCATGATAGATATGGTTGTTTGTGATTTGTAGGTGCAAATAATCCTAAAGATCTAAAGAACTTGGAAATTTTTAAGAAACACGACATCCTTATTAGTGTTGCGTGGTTGTTTTAGTCCTATAAGGTATACAAAACCTAATTAATGTGATTTAAGATAGTTATAAAATGTTTGGATTCCTTAAAATTGTATGAATGATCAAAACCTAGGATGTTATTGAATTCACATGGTTATATCTGTTGTTTTATTCATATGAAGCCTTCCTCTATTTTTTAAATAATTTCATAGATTTCCACCTTTCTTTTCAGATTATTTTAGTCTTAAATGACAAATTTGAGTGTTTCAGAACATTTTTTGTTGTTGAATGACTTATTTGAATTTTGCACATTTTATGTGTATGTTTTGAGGCATTCTGGTCGAATTACGTAAATTATTTGAATTTTGTGCATTTTATGTGTGTATTTCATGACATTTTTACATTTGAAAGGATTTTCCTTTGCTTCGTGGCTTATTCACATGTTTCAAAACCTTATTTAGTCTTTAACAACATTACTATTGATTTACATGAAATTTATGCATTTTTAAGGCTCTCTACATCTGTTGCACAATATACTCTTCTTTATACATAACCATTGCTTGTTATGTCGATTCTAGCTTTGTTCCATAGTTTTTACATTAGTCTTGCTTCATGGATTTATTTTCTGTTGTTTGAATATCTTGCTTATCATTTTGAAACTTGTTTTTGACTAGTGATAATCATTCTCCATGGAACCTTGTCTCATGACCTTATCCACGTTTCTATGTATTGATGATCTTTGCTTTCTTTTGTAGAATTGGTTGTTTATTTCACATAATCCCTTGTTCAACAATATTTCCATTGTATCATGGTCCTTGTTATTTACTCCAATGAATTTCTGTCTCCAAGACTATTTTTCGTTGCTCCATAGAATTTTTGTCTTACAAAGTATTTTCCTTATTCCATAGACTTCTTTTGTCTCATGATTATTTCCTCTATTTCTTAGACTTTCTTTATCTCACATTTTTTGTTCATTAGACTTCCTCTATCTTGGAAACTATTTGTGTTCCATGGATTTTATTTATCCCATGGATTGTTTCCTTATCCAATGGACTTTTCTGTTTCAAGGGCACTCATTTGTTCTGTGAATTTTATCTTATTATTCGTGGAATAGTAAAAGTTCAAAAACACCCGTAGAACTTTATTTGTGTGTATTATAACTTCTAAATTTGGAAGTTATATATATTCCTTATTCTTACCTCATGGATTGTGTTATTTATTTTATGGCCTCTTCCGAGTTTTCTTATCTAGTTTGAAGGATTAATTTTTATAGAATTTTCATGTTTATAATTTTTCAAAACTTTGTTTCCTTGTTCATATTTGTTGAAATTTGAAAAAGCTATATCTTTTTCTTATCACCTGCAGCCTTTCTGGCCTCCCTTCTTGGTTTACATACCTTTTTTGAGTGTAATTAATTAATTTTCAAGCATTAACAAGTTTTCCCTTTATTTTCATATCATCTGAAGCTTATTTTTCTTAATCGTGAATATATACAACTATTAAAACCCCAAAATACTATTTTTAAAAATTTACTAAGTTTTTAAAATATTGTTAGTTCTTATAATTTCTCTATGGATAAATCTTAGCCGTTAAATGGTACTAACTATAATATTTGGATATTTAGGCTTAAATACATCTTTATTTTATGAAAAATTTGGGATCTTTTTGGTGGTGTTGAAAATGAAACATAGGGAGACAGACTAACCCTAAAATTTTAAGTATCTTCTCCCAAAATATTAAGAATCCATGTTAATCCTATTGCAAAGTATCAAAGATGAATTCTTATTACATATAGGACACATGGAGTCTCTAGCTAATGCATGTAATCAATTACAAACTATGCATGAAGGTAGTCACCTTTCTAAGATAATTAAACTAATTACATAATTGTTTACAACTACAATGAAAGAAGATGAGAAGATAGTTAACCAATTAGCTAAGATTAAGAAAATTAAGGATCAATTAGATGGTTGTAATTGTGAATTATTTCAAGATAAGTTGTTATATTTTATTATTCAAATTAATATACATGAAAAATTTAGAAATTACATTTCTATTTTGAATTCTAAGTATCAAAATGAATATGATTTACCTAATTTAGATACCTTGTCTTCTTTACTCATTCAAGAAGAAAGAGTAATGGAGAACTTTGACTCAAAAGAGAATTCCTCTTAGGAATTGTTCTCCCAAAATTAGAAATCATTTAAAAATAAGAATAACAACAATACTAATCAACAATCAAACTTTAAATCTAAGTTCAATCCTAAGAATAATCAAAATTTTAAGGTCAAGTTTGATGGCACATGTACCAAATGTGGTAAATTTGGTCATAAAGTAACTGATTGTTATTCTAATGTTAATAAGGTTCATAATAATGCTAAAAATAAGAACTTCAATAGTAAAAATCAAGCTAATAATGCTAAACAAACTATTGCTTTTTACACTACCCTTTCAGCCTCTAATGACAATGAATGGATTCTAGATAGTGGTGCATCTAGGAATATGACATATATTCATGAAATTATTTTTGATGTTGTAGAATGTCATGAGAATATATATCTAGGTGATAATTATGTCATTAGATCTTAATCCTATGGTAATGTTAAGTTAGAAAATGGAACCATTAGTAATGTTTTATTTGTTCCTAACTTAAAGAAAAACCTTTTATCTTGTTCTCAACTAGCTAGAGAAAATTATAAAGTTGTGTTATTAAAATATAAATGGTATGTAAAGAATGAGTTTGGTAATATTATTGTTGTTGGTTTTACAAATAATGAATTATTTATCTTTGAAGGAGTTTTTAAATAATCTTGTCTTTCTTATTCTTCTTGTAATGTTGTTCAATTATGGCATGAAATGATTGGGCATGTGAAATTTATGAGTTTATTTTTAAAAATTATCGAACATTATTGATGGTCTTCCTAAGTTGATATCAGATCATGAATCTTGTGAAAGTTTCTTGTGTGATAAGAAACATGTTGAACTGTTTCATAAGCATCACGAGTCTAATTCCTCTAAATTTCTTGAGGTAATCCATAATGGTGTAATAGGGCCCTTGTAAGTTCCTTATCTTGGTGGAGCATTGTATGTTGTTAGTTTCATTGATGAATTTTCTAGAATAACTTAGTTTTATTGTATTAAGAAAAAGTAAGAAGTTCTATCTAAGGTTCAAGAGTTAAAACCCTTAGTTGAAAATATGGCTAAAATGAAAAATTAAGAGAATCCATCAGTGAGTATGTTAATAAAAAACTTGACAAATTTGTTTTTTGGAATGAAAATAAAGTTAACAATGCCATTTTCCCGCATAAAAATGGCATAACTGAAAGAAATAATAAAACAATCATAGAAATGGCTAGGACCATGCTTTACATGTCCAAAATGCCTAAGTTTTTATGAGATAAATCTATGAACATTGTTGTTCATATTATAAATAGAATTACTACAAAATTTTGCATCAAACCATACCTCATGAAGTCTGGACTAAACAAAAATTTGATATCTCTCATTTAAAGATATTTGGTAGTCTTGCTTCCCTTCTCATTCCTAAATTCAAAAGACAAAAACTTGATCCTACCTCATAATATTGATTTTTTTTTATGTTATGGTGGTCGCACAAAAGGATTAAGAGTGTATGATTCTAGTCAAACATGTGATTATAGAAAATATGAATGTTCATGTTCTAGAAAAACCATTTTGTAAATATTCCTCTCTCCCCTCTACATTTATAGAGTCCGAATCTCTTTAATTTAATATTCAAGAGGCTAATCATCCTTTGAATTCTATGATGGATGTAGATATTGAGGGGGAGTCTTCTCAATATGTGTCTCAATCTAGAATTCCTAAATGGGCTCAAAATATGGTTTCTAATTCTCAGCCTAATAATTTGAGAAAGATGACCCGTAGTCAACATTCTTATCATGCCTTGTCAACTTTGTATGAGGTTGAACCTCAATATTTTGAAGAAGATAGCCTAGATGAAAGGTGGATTAATTCTATGAAAGTTGAATACAATTCTCTAATAAAAAATTAAACTTGGGAATTAGTCCCTCTTCCTCATAAAAGAAGCATTGTAGGATCTAGATGGTTGTATAAAATTAAGTATAAATTTATTGGTAAGATTGAAAAATTCAAGGAAATATTAGTTTCTAGAGGGTTTACTCAAAAACCTGGTTTAGATTATGTTGAAACCTTTTCTTGTTTCTAAAATGAGCATTGTTAGAATTATTCTAGATTTTACTACTAAACATGGATGTGAGATTCACCAAATGGATGTTAAAAATTCCTTTTTAAATGGTGACTTGAAATAAGAAATTCACATGCATAAAATTAGAGGGTTTAAGGAGCATGGTAAGGAATTATGTATGTGTAAGATTAAAAATATTTGTATGGTCTTAAGCAAGCTCTTAAAGCCTAGTATGCTAAGATAAATAGTTTCTTTCAAGAACTTGGTTTCAAAAACTATTTTTCTGATAATGATTTTTGTAAAACATGAAAAAAAAATATTATTATTATTTTCTTATATGTTGATGATATCTTGATTACTAGTAGTGATAATAATATAATTCTTAAAATCAAAGAGAAGTTAAGACAATGTTTTGAAATGACTAATTTAGGATTGTTAAATCATTTCTTAGGCATGGTTATTTGTCAAAATCACAAATATATTGTTGCATCTCAAGCACAATATGTTTATAATATTCTTAAAATATTTAACATGATTGATTGTAAGCTTATATCTATTCTATGGAAGTTGGAATTAAATTAGATCCAAAACCTACTTGTGATAAATTTAATCCTACTTTATATAGATAACTTGTTAGTAGTTTGATTTATTTGACTATCACTAGACTATATATATCCTATACATTTGGAATTGTTTCTAGATTCATGTAGGATACTTATGAGGACCATTGGAAAATGGAAAAAATATTCTAAGGTATATCAAAGGTACAATCAATTATGGTTTGTATTTTTTTGGTTTGTATTATATTTCTTGTAATGATGCAAAGTTATTTAGTTATTGTAATGCTTACCATGTTGCTGATATTGTGGATATAAAATCTACTTATGGATATTTTTTAAGTTGGGTGTAGGTACAATCACTTGTAGTAGAAAGAAGAAACCAAAAATATCTATTTCTCCTACTAAATTAGATATAGAAGTGTTATGGAAGCGAAAAAGAATCTATGTGAATGAAAATTATGTTGGTCAAACTTCATATAGATGTTAAAGGAAGTACACTTCTACTATGTGATATATAAATTTTTATTTCTCTTGCCAATAAAATAGTTCAAAATAATGAAAAAAAGAATAATGAGATCCATATGCACTTCATTTGGGAGAAATTTCTAAATGGTGGTATAGATCTCAAGTTTTTTAATAGTGAAGATCAAATTGCGGACATTTTTACAAAGCCATTTTTTCTAAAAAGTTATGCAAATTTCGTGTTATATTAGGCATTTCAAAATTTAGCTTGAATGGTCATGTGAATGACATTGATATTCACCTTTGAATTAGATGAGAAAGACTCAAATGATCATATGATTGATGTTGATCTTCACCCGAATCGGATGAGAGAATTTTATTTGACTTAGATGATCATGTAAATGACTGTGATATCCACCTCTAAATCAAATGAATAAGATTTAAAAGATCATGTGAATAGCATTAATCTTCACCTTTGAATCATATGAGCTTTGGCCTTTCGTGAGCTTCCTTTGGGGGAGTAAAGAGGAATGAGCATGTTTTCTATGCTTTTGCAATGCCACCTCTTTCACAATGCCACCTCTTATTGACCTAATTGTGTTAAATGTAAAATCTTCTTGTATTATTTCCAATTTAGTTTAGTAAATTTCCCTTTAAATTGATTTTACTTGTAATACCCTTAAAGCTTTATGTGGTGCTTGGCTCTGTCGTGGCTTGTTGAAAAGCTCGTTTGAAGGCCCCAAGTGGGTCATATTTCCTATTCAGACATTTTTGCAAGATTGTCTAATCAAATAAGTATAATGATTTCTTCTCACGTTTTTGGGAAATACAGAGCTACCTTACTTGTGTTGATCAAGGACCCAAATCTTGTGCAATTTCACTCACCTTGTCCTAACTTGGTGTGTTGGGTGGTTCTCATACCAATTTGATTTAGTTATTATCCTAGAAGAGGTAAATTCATAAACCTTATTGCATGGGCATTCAGCTTGGTGGTGCGAACTCACCTTGCCATGAGTTTTGTTTGCTACCATTTCAAATGTATTAAAGAGATAATTAAGGAAAAATATCTTTAAGTCGCTCTTTAGGAAAGAAAAAAGCTGTTAGTAAATAAAGTAAATAGGGTAACGATATTTCTCGCGAAATGAGAAGAATGGATTTAAAATAAAATAAATTAAAATAAGAAATATAAATATAATTAAAAGGGAGGGGAGATGATTCATTTTAGGTTCTTTATGTTTTTGGAGTTAAAACAAAAAAATAAAATAAAAGAGTTAAATTTAAAAAGCCCGTGAATAGGGTAGTTTAGGGCAAAGAGGGGCTAGGGCTCCATATATTATTATTTTTTACTCCTTTAGTTTTGTATGGAGGTAGAGCAGTCGTCGCCATGGAGGAAGGGAAGCTTTGAACCAGTCATGTAAACCCACTAAGATGTTGAAGAAGGCGTGAGGGGGCAGTTCATGAAAACCAAGATTGCAGTGCTTAAGTTGGTATCTGTACCGTTCTCAAGGTTTGAAGTCATCCAATAGTGAGGAAGCCATTTCCAACCTTTTTCTCTACATTTTATGATCCCTGGTCACATTTTCAGGAAAGAACATCTCTCGGGACCTTGTTGTTGTGATAGTGTTTGACCGAATGAAAGAATGAGACAACTTCTCATGGAGTATTTTTATGATTGTGGAAGGAATACATGGGTTCCTCATAAGTCAGCCACACTGGTTCACCGATGTAATGAATAGATCTTTGGCCTGATCGATTACTTTTTCCTGCATTCACCCTGCCTGTTCCAAAATACCAATGCTAGATCAGAGTATGGATGTCCATCTAAGCATAATGGAAATCCGAATATATTTCTAGTTTTCCCCATCAGTGCCAAAATTGGGATTTTACTAGATTATATAGTTGTAAGTGCCCTGATAGATCTTCTTGCAACATGTGGAAGCATACGAAAGGCATGTAAACTATTAAACAAAAACAAATTCCTAAGAGAAATGTGGGTTCATGGTCTACAACAGTTGTAGGTTATCAACGAAATGAGTATGTTGAAAAAGCTCGGAAACTTTCAAGCAACTACATTCGTAGGTGTAGAGCATATTATTCTTTGCCAACATTCTCTCAACCATGTTCAAGTATGGACCCTTGTGCAAGCCCTAGAAAATTATCAGAACATAATGGGAAACTTTTCTGTTTGAAAATTTCGTGATCGGAAGTTTGTCAAATCTAGAAAGGTGGCTTTCATTTTGAACCGCAAATTGAAACCTAAATAGAGGAATTATCTTCATTTTTGCAAACCTCTAGTGTTTTTACTAGAAAATTACATGGAACATTCAGTTTGGGGAAAAACACTTTTTGTATAGTTTGGAAAATCCATTTTGTAGGCCTCCGACGGTTATTTGATTTGAGGTCAAACTGGAACAATTATGACTTGTCACTCCAGAAAAATTGTCACCGTTTGAAAATGGTTATCTAGTTCTCAGTCCCATCGAATCTGATGAATTCTCCTTATATAGGGGAACTTGTAGGAAGTTTCTTGTTACACGTTCATCCATCGAACGTCAATTTTGGACGTGTTTTTCTAAGCCCTCGAGCTAACTTTTATTCATTGCATGATCGGGAGAAATATGACCGGTGGTCCAGAGAAAACTAGCCACCAAATGTAAATTGTTCGCGAGCCCAAATTCTTTCAGTTGCTATGAACTCTTGGTATATCAGTGGACACGTATAAATTTAATTGTGGTGTGTTCGCTCATCGGAAGACTACATTTGAAATTGGTTTCTTAGCCTCCGAGCCCATTTTGAATGTTTTTGTACTTAGCAAGAAAATGTAAAAATAGAAAGTTGTGGGACCCTCATCGGGTTTCGTAACCACCGTGGAAACTTTTGACACATGTAAATAACTATTTAAAAACTCTATAGTGTAACTTTTGTGAAATAGAACTTTTGACAAAATGGTGTTTTCTCTCTCTCTGTTCTCTTTCTCACTCTGGAATACAAAATAAAGTGAAATGAAATATAATGAATACATGTCTCTAACCTTTTCTTTCGATTGCAAATTTTAATTATTATTATATGTAAATGGGAAACAAAAAAAATATGTTAATTATGTTAGATTAAGGTGGATGGCATGCCAGCGATTTATCGCTGATTTCATGCTCACGTGGTTTGTAGGATGTAAGAATGATGGCAAAAAGGTGATGTGTAATTCATTAATTATCATTGTTAGATGAATATATGTATAATGTAGTCTCATGTTACAGAAGGTTATATTTGATAATTTGTTGATATGTATGAGATGCTAGTTTTAAGGACATCTAGGAAATGTGCATTTAATCATAGGTTCAATTTGATTCATAGTACACATGGTAAAAAGGTTTGATATTTATATAAGGTAAATGAATTTGAAGTAATATCTTGTAGTGCATATTCAGTGTTCAATAAATGATTAACGAGTCATCTTGTGCATTCATACTTTGTAAATGTAATAAAGAGATTTAATCGAAACACTCTACCCTTGTATAATATCGGAGCATAACTTGTTTTCATGTGTGATACTCCTTACCATAGAAGACATTGAAAACCATAGAATGAACTTAAACTCTGCACTCGATGGAACCTCCTAGTTTGAGTAAACAAGAGCCCAAGAATGGGTTTATCGTCTTAGTCAATATGTTTAGTGACATTGTCATAAACTTGTCTGATAGGAGTGACATAGTCAAACTTTATTTGGAGTAAGTAGAGCTATCTCTTCCTTCGTATCCTAGTGGACTACCTTGTCTTCTAAAGATAGATTTAAAATTAAATTTCTTCATTGAATGAAATCCCTGTTGGATCCAGACGACATAGATGGAGGTTGTGAATTAGTTGTTCTAGGTCTTAAACTCTTGTTAATGAACTTCTTAGCTCCACTCAGCTAAATGTGTTACCTTGGTTTCTATCAACATAACACCTTGGTCCTTTCTTGAAGGTGGTTTATCATAAATATGCCCTCTCATCTTAAACTTATATATAGTTGAGGGGTAGATCCTTAGGTGAAATTGGAATTAATCAAAACCTCAGTTGATTTGGATGTTAAGTTAGGGTTTGTGTGTAGCTTCAAGTCTTCTAATCATATATGTCTTCAAGATGTTAGACAAACACTTTCGTAACTCCTTTTACAAGACAATGCTAATAATAAGACCATAATGTGATGTAGAAAGTAAAGCATATAAGAGTAAAAATGAGATTTGAGGTTAGGAATAATGCCACTCTTGGAGTCCTTATAACTCAATTAAATATTTTCATTTGTTTAAGAGAATATGAATTGCCTCGGTGTGATCAAACTTCAAGAAAACAAAAGATATATATAAAAATAAAAATGGAGTTCCCCCAGTAATTGAATTAGAATAACTATGGTAGGGAAATAACTTTTCCATGATCGAAGTATGTTTTTAGAAAAATAATCTATCTTATATATAAATATCCCTTAAATCTTAATATTACTATATGGAAAATGAAGTCGATCCACTTGAGTTGTAAGGGTAAAAGGTAACCTTTGATTTAATGTTTGAGAAGAACATTCTTAATATAATAACAAGATAATTAAGTACTTTATATGCATTTGAATTATGCCAAATAAGTATGCAAGTTATGGAAATTTTCGTAAAGGATAAGAAGCCAACTTAAAATGGTCGAATTGTAATTTAAACACTTAATGAACTTAAGAATATGTAGGTGGACAAATGATAAAATTATCCTTGCACAGTAATGTTCTTGGAATGTTAATCGTAACTAAGATGCAATTAAAGAAAAGATGTGTTGTGGGTTTACCCATCCTTGAGTCTTTTTCTTGTTTTTGGGTCATTGCTAGTATTTGTTCATTTGGAAAAGTGTGGCATCGACATGTCTATGGTGTTGTCATGTGTCTATGTAAGTCGATGACTTGTAAGTGTCGTATGCGTCTTTGAGTTTCCTTACTTGGAGCCTTGTGGCATTGTGTGGTGAGCAATGTAAGTCAAAAAAATTTATCTTGGTATTTTCATTGTTGTTTTTGTGTGTGTAAAAATGGGGCATTACATTTGGTATCAGAGTGAAGGTTTGTACTCTCGAACCTCTGGGATGGATTGGAGTTGTGATGATTCTACATGATGGTGGTGGATATTGGAAGAGTAATGTGATATATGTTGTAATGTGAACAATTTTGTAATTGTGACCTTATGGAAGCACATGTGGTGCATGTCACTTAGTGCGTATTTGTTATCATGTTGATGTACTTGTGATGAGAGTATTCACTCTCTTTTCCATTGATTCAATGAGGAATTCATGGGTGATAAACCACCTTATTGTGTGTAAAAAATGTTATTGTTGATTACAGAGTGTTGGGGCATTATGGAATTTTGTGATATGTAGGTGTGTTGATATGTTATATGACAAGATTGGTGTAAAGTGAATTGGATCATATTGTGATGTTGTCACTTTGTGTTGCTTTATGAATCATGTGTATCACTTTTTGTCTTGCAATTGATTATTGTTGTAATGTTAGACATTGTGTTCATCATGTGTTTGATTTGTGTAATATGTGATGGTTTATGTCATGATTTAGGGGCATATGGTGAGTGTATGATCCCTATTATACAGTGATTGCACTTTGGGTGTAAAATGTGGTAATGTGATGTATCATAACCCATGAAAGTAATGATTGTATTATACCCTGTATAAATACCATGCGTAAGATGCTATGGTTAATTTGTGTGAATCACCATTGTGTTAGTTATGTAGTTATGTGTATGTTGTGAACCTTACACTAGATGAACCTAAGGGGAGAAATATTCAAGAGTGCATGTGTGGAGAGAAGGCGTGGACCAAGTTTTCATAATCTTGAGCTGAGTACGAGTGATGAAGTGGAGTCTTATATAGACTGAAACCCACTTTTATTTGTTTAGTATACTTCAATCTTGCACAAGTATATTATGGGTGCACACCACCTTAGGCTCAAATTATGTAACTAGTGTCCCCTGTGATAGGTACAACAGATTTACAATGAATAATACTTTAATAATACTCCTGCAATAATCATTCATTCCGGATCATACAATATATAATGAGATGCAATTCCTATATTCTAGGAAGTTGCTCCAACAATCTACCTATATCCGTGATATTGTTGTAACTCACAACAATATCACAACTATCAAATAATACAACCAAATGTGTGAATAATTACTCACGTAATTATTCTCTCTATAATAATGGAGCACTAATAAATTATATTTCCTAACATTCCCCCTAGTGCAAACATGGGGAAAACCTACCTTTGTACTTGCACCTGCTCATGATCTAGTGATTTTCATAGGATGATCAAAAACCTCAAGGATGGTTTTGCAAACGGTTGACAAAAAAATGAGAATGGTGGTTTTGCAATTGGTTTACCACAAACCACAAAGTGATGGTTTTGCGAATGGATTACCAACAACCAAGAATGGTGGTTTTGCTATTGGTTTACCACAAACCACAAATGAAGGTTTTCAAGTGGTTTACCTACAACCACATCATGATGTACCAAGTACTATTATCAGCCCTCATCACATCTCACCGTAGGGAATAACATAGGAAATTCTGTTAAAATCTGCTACTCATACATACATAGGAAAAATTGACATAATGGAAATGGAACATTGGATCATGTTCCCCCCCTCAATGTGAAATTTCCACTTATTGAAAACAGGATCACTGTAAACTGAAGCAAACACACAATTGAAAACAAATGCCACCAAATCATCTGTGTGGCCCCATCGTTGGCGACTGACGAGAGGTCGTTGAATGACCTCCAACCTCTGTTTGCCTCCAGCCTCTGTTTCATGCTCAGAACAAGAAGTCTTCAGAACCACTGTCTTCATTTACTTGTTCTTCCTCATTCTCTGATCTTTCTTCAGTAATAAAGTTGGCCTCAATTCCTTTGAGTTTTCCACTAAGTATATCTTGAGCTCGAGCTCTACAAAATGAAGTCTGTATGCCCCTTTTTCTTACAGTAGAAACATTCTCTTTCCTCTTTATATTTAGAAAAAAATTTGTACTTCCTTTTTACATACATTGTTGTTTCTTCTTCTACATCTTCTTTGGTCCGTTTTTCCTCAGCTAGGAGAGCTGATATCATATCTTCCAATGAGTTAGAAGGTATCTGACCAAGAGTGAAAACAACATTACTATATTTGGGTGGTAAACTATTCAGTAGAATAGCTTTTGCATCCTCGTCGTCTACTGGAGCTTTTACTTCTGCAAGTTGTCTCAGAAGAGATCGTAAATTGTTGATGTGACTAGACATTGTATCTCCATCACTCATTTTGAGCTTGAACAACTGAAGTTTTAGAGAAAACTTTGCATTGACTGCTTTTGAACCAAATAATTTGCTCAAATTATCCCAGATGTCCTTCGAGTTTTTATCTAGATCAACATAATGTAATTCAGAGTCCGAAAGGGCAAGGCCAATAATGGCTTTGGCTTTATCATCCCGTGTTTCCCATTCTGCCAATCTGGTCAGATCTGAAGGTGCTGGTTCTTTTCCATCTACTATTCTCCAAAGATTTTTGTTCATCAACTGCATCTGGATCTTGACTTTCCATGTGTGAAAATTGAGACCATTGAATTTTTCTAGTGGAATGTCCATTATATCTTAGAGTGTCGGTTTCAACCGAAAATGCACTCTTAGGGGAGTCGGCTTTAACCGATATTGCTCCCAATTTACACTATATTTAAAAAGTAATAAAAACAAATTACTTTTTAAATTCTACATGGATATTTACTAAAGACTTAAACTCAGAAAGTAATATTTAATTACTTTCTATATTTAAATATTTTGATACACAAATTAAACTAAAAGACACATGATTACAAATTATAGACCACCCCCTACTACTGACACACTATGAGATTTAATCCCTTGACTAATAAATTACAAATAATCTTATTCTAAGATCCGTGGCTTTTGTAATTCAAAAGAAACCGCACCTTTTTATTAGAATCCCATGCATATTTGCAAGCTTGAGCTGGAAGGATAAGCAAGCATTCACGTCCATGATCTAACCATGCTTACAAGTGGGCAACTTGCATGCCAAAAGGATCCATGTGTATAGTGTTTGGAGAGTCCAATAAATGTATTACATTGTTACAGCTACGAAAGAGCATATATCTAGATTGATTTGCAGGTTTCAATACTCAAGTCATTGTAGTTGTCTTCAATGCTGAGTTATGAGGATTCTATGCAATGTTTGAAACTCCCAATGCTACGCCTACAGGTGTAAAATGTTTACACGTCCCTTTCTTTAATATTGCTGTCTGGTCAAATATGCAGATGGCAAGGTAAATGATCCCCAGATTTTGATCAAGATTCTATATTATCCATGCGTAAGAGCACAAATAGACATCGGATGATGGAATTAATGCAGTGCAAGCTCAGATACAACTTCAAATTACACCAAATACACGAATCCAATGTTGAACGACTGGAAAATATAAAAGTAGATTTTGCGCATAGGTGACAGCCTAATCATCTAAGTGTCAAAAGCAATATAATGAGCTTTCCAAGATGTGGAGCCATGATTGATACGTGCGCAGATTTGAATGGCCAAGAAGACCCACAACAATGAGATAACACCACAGTCACTTTTTGTAAGGTCGATAGAATGCGCTGTCGAGAAGAGATCATACCCAGGAGGAATAAATCAGATGCGCTGAGACATCAATAAAACTTAAGAGCAACGAAGTTGATGTAAAACACCACTATGCACGATCATGCCAAACACTGGATCTTCCTCCTGATTCCTTGCGAATCTGTGTATACACCAAGCTAGGGAAAATGAATATCTGACAATATACCAATGCAAACCTCCAGCAAACTTCCAATGAGAAATGACTCGAGCCTTAATAGTCTACATTGGATTTGACAGTCAACGCATGTTGCTAATCACCAGTGTCTATGCTCGATTGGACTGCATTTTCAATGAGAAATGACTCGAGCCTTAACATAGGAAAAAAAAAAAAGATATAAAACACCAGATGGGGCAATGAACAATATCACAGCTGCCCCAGATAATTCTATTTCTCAAAACTCCATAATAGGTACAAGAAAACCGCTCTGATGCCAAATAATAGGTACAACAGATTTACAATGAATAATACTTTAATAATACTCCTGCAATAATCATTCATTCCGGATCATACAATATATAATGAGATGCAATTCCTATATTCTAGGAAGTTGCTCCAACAATCTACCTATATCCGTGATATTGTTGTAACTCACAACAATATCACAACTATCAAATAATACAACCAAATGTGTGAATAATTACTCACATAATTATTCTCTCTATAATAATGGAGCACTAATAAATTATATTTCCTAACACCCTGCTCTTTCCTATTAGATTGTCCGTTGAACAATCCAATGTGATTATGACTATGTTAATCCTTGTGGGAGTTTGGAGGGATTATTCAGGCAGAGATGATGACAATTACATTATTTGATATACTTATTTCTAGTTACATGTATATTTTTACGAGCTGAGGCTCGATGTTCGAGTGCTAGCAACTCGATGAGTACCCCTTTGGTGGTGGTATAAGGCCATATAGTGATTGTGATGTACTATTTCTCAATACGTATTTTATTCAGTAAATTGATCATTAATTATTTTCTGCTAGAACCAGCCATTTTCTTGATTGACATGTTCTTATATTTTGGGCATTTATTTTATTGTTGCATTAACATTTGGGTTTTTGCACTAACCATGGCTAATTAGCCATTTGTTTTTCTTAGTTTTAAACTTTCTTTTCATATTTAAAAGTTTTATAGCCTAGCCCAAGGCTTATAATTTTTGCCACTTGGCATTTGAATGGATTGTTATGCTGGTTCTAATGTTGTAATGTGTTGGAATAAGGTCATGGGATTAACCATGGAGTGGTTGAACCTATGGGCCCACTTCGTTGTATGGGGGTATGCCCCAAGGAGTTACTGAGATAACTAGCATGTTATTGAACCATGAGTTATTACATCACTTGGGTGGGGATGATGGGGCTCTATGTGCACAATGTCATAGGGTGACCCGACCTCATTAAAAGGAGAAAGGAGACGACCCTCTATGGTTGAGTGACCTGATATTCTTGATGGGGCTCTATGGTTGAGTGACCTGGCTTGGTTTTATCACTGTGATTATTTCTCTTTGGGAGGTATATGGAGTTGTTTGGTGATGCTTTGGGAGGTATATGGAGTTGTTTTATGATGCTTCAGGAGATATATGGAGTTATTTCTTGATATTTTTGTGATGTGTGGAGTTGGTATAGTGAGTTATGTGTACCCTTGTGAGTCTTTTTGACACCTTGTTATGTTTGAGGCTTGAATCTTACCTTGGTTGGTATGGACTATTGGATATTGCCTTGGCACTATGTTGGTACATTCATGGACTTTGGGTCATGTGATACCCGTTGTATATGTATCATCATGGTCTTTCTGTTTGTCAGTCACATGTGTGTACTGGATCTATATCTATGACATAATTGTTGGAAATTATTTGCTATGTGGAATACTTGTTGTCATTCCATGGTGGAATTAAAAGTCTTCTGATGTGATACAGTCATGAATGTATGTAGAAATATGTTTCATGGGTCATCTATGATGTGTTGAGTTTTGTGTGACACCTTGAGGCTAATTACTGTTGGACACCCATGAACATAAGACAATTGAAAATAATTCTAAACAATGAATATTATAATATTTTGATAATTAATACGGTAAAAGAAAATATTAAAAAAGTAATAAGGTTAACAAGAAATATCAATCTTCACAGAACATTAAGAGTTTATGAGATTTTTGAACTTTCCCGACTTCCCTTTGGTTGTGTTCTAATGAAAGAGATCTTATCTTTAGATGGAACTTGTCGTCATTATCTTCCTTCATTACATATCCCTTTTTCTACCTTTGGTATTGTGTGGCATCAGGGACGATGCTCTTATAAGGGGAGGGAGATGTGGTGCTTGGCTCTGTCGTGTCTTGTCGAAAAGCTCGTAAGAAGGCCCTCAAGCGGGTCATAATTCCTATTCAGACATTTTTGCAAGATTGTCTGATTAAATTGGTGTAATGGTTTCTTCTAACATTTTTGGGAAATGCAGAGCTACCTTACCTATGTTGATCAAGGGCTCAAATCTTGTGCAAGTTCACTCACCTTGTCCTAACTTGGCGTGTTGGGTGGTTCTCATACCAATGTGATTTAGTTATTATCCTAGAAGAGGTAAATTCATAAACCTTATTACATGGGCGTTCAACTTGGTGGTGCGAGCTCACCTTGCCACGAGTTTTGTTTGCTACCATTTCAAATGTATTAAAGAGATAATTGAGGAAAAATCCCTTTTTAGTCACTCGTTAGGCAAGAAAAAAATGTTAGTAAATAAAGTAAATAGGGTAATGATATTTCTCATGAAATGAGAAGAATGGATTTTAAAAATAAAATAATATAAATTAAAATAAGAAATATAAATATAATGAAAAGGGAGGGGTGATGAGTCATTTTAGGTTCTTTAGGCTTTTGAGTTAAAACAAAAAATCTAAATAAAAGAGTTAAATTTAAAAAACCCGTGAATAGGACGGTTTAGGGAAAAAGGGGGGTTAGAGCTCATATATATATATATATATATATTTTCCTCCTTTAGTTTTGTATGGAGGCAGAGCAACCGCCACCATGGAGGAAGGGAAGCTTCAAACCAGTAATGCACACCCACCAAGATGTTGAAGAATCGTGAGGGGGTAGTTCGTGAAAACCAAGATTGCAGCGCTTAAGTTGTTATCTACGCCATTCTCAAGGTTTGAAGTCGTCCAACAGTGAGGAAGCAATTTCGACCTTTTTTCTCGTTTTATGTTCCTCGATCACGTTTTGAGGTAAGAACATCTCTTGGGACCTTTTTGTTGTGATAGTGTTTGACCGAATGAAAGAATGAGACAAATTCTCATGGAGTATTTTTACGGATATGCATGGAATACATGGGTTCCTCATAAGTCAGTCACACTGGTTCACCGATGCAATGAATAGATCTTTTGCCTAATTGATTAATTTTCCCACGCATTCATTCTACCTACATTCCAAAATACCAGTGCTAGATGAGAGTATGGATTTCCATCTAAGCATAATGGAAATCTGAATATATTTCTAGTTTTCCCCCTAGTCAGCGCAAAAATGGGGATTTTACCAGATTTGTGTAGTTGTAAGTGCCCTAACAAATCTGCTGCAACATGTGGAAGCATACAAAAGGCATGTAAACTATTAAACAAAAACAAATTCCGAGAGAAATGTGGGTTCATGGTCTACAACAGTTGTAGGTTATCAACGAAATGGGTATGTTGAAAAAGCTCAGAAATTTTCAAGCAACTACATTTGCAGGTGTAGAGCCTCCTATCCTTTGCCAACATTCTCTCAGTTGTGTTCAAGTATGGAGCCTTGTGTAGGCCCTAGAAAATTGTTAGAACATAATGGGAAACTTTTTGTTTGAAAATTTCTTGTGATCTGGAAGTTTGTGTGTCGTTGCGGAGGTTAGATCAATGCTCATGACCTATTCGACAAAATTCTTAAGCAAGATGCTAAACTGAATCCTACAGGTTTGACCGAATTCGTCCCTTCAGGCATGGTTCATATCTCCTTACCTTTCATAATTCTTGTGCTTTAGTTTTCATTTGCAAATTAATAGAATTTTAAAATATTAGGATTATAATACAGTTAATTGTTTATATCAACTAATTGCAAAACAATGAAATGTCGTGTCGTAACTCACGAAATCAAAATAACTCTTTTGCATTAAACCATGAACTTCCACCCTCATTCTGAGGTGATTTAGAAAACTTCCTACCCAACTAGATCACTACAATATTGTTTTATCAACAGACAAAATTGACTTCCCAGTAAAAATGTTGACCATCTCCCTGTTTAAATAGATAATTTTTGTATTTTTCGGAGACTCGTTAAGTACCCTTCATAACTCCAAAAATGGGATGTTAAGCTTCATTCGTGTACCTAGTTATGTGAGGAGTCACCTTACCCTTTGGTTTGACCCCGAATGAACATTTGTGATATTTTTGACGCCCTTATAGGAGCCCTGTTACACTTTTTCGCAGCGGTAGGAAGTTGTTAAATCTAGAAAGTTGGCTTTTGTTTTGAACCGCAAATTGAAACCTGGATAGAGGAATTATCTTCCATTTTCGCAAACCTCTAGTGTTATTACTATACAATTACATGGAACATTCAGTTTGGGGAAAAACACTTTTCTTGTATAGTTTGGAAAAGCCATTTTGTAGGCCTCCGATCAAGCTATTTGATGAGGTCAAACTGGACCAATTATGACTTGTCGCTCCAAAAAAATTGTCACCGTTTGAAAATGGTTATCTAGTTCTCAGTCCCATCAACTCTAATGAATTATCCTTATATAGGGGAACTTGTAGGAAGTTTCTCGTTGCACGTTCATCCATCAAACATAAATTTTGGATGTGGTTTTCTAAGCCCTTGAGCTAACTTTTATTCATTTGCGATTAGGAGAAATACGACCAGTGGTCCCAGAAACTAGCCGCCAAATGTAAACTATTCGCCAATTCCAAATTCTTTCAAGATTCTTATGAACTCTCGTATATCAGTGGACATGTATAAATTTAATTGTGGTGTGTTTTCTCATCGGAATACTACATTTGAAAGTGGTTTCTTAGCTTGAGCCCATTTTGAACGTTTTTGTAGTTAGCAAGAAAATGTAAAAATAGAAAGTTGTGGGACCCTCGTCGGGTTGCCAAACCACCGTGGAAACTTTTGACACATGTAAATAACTATTTAAAAACTCTATAGTGTAACTTGTTGTGTGAAATAGAACTTTTGACAAAATGGTGTTTTCTCTCTCTTCCCTTCTCTTTCTCTCTCTTGGGTTACAAAATGAAGTGAAATAAAATATAATGAATACATTTCTCTAACCTTTTCTTTCAATTGCAAATTGTAATTATTATTATATGTAAATGGGAAACACAAAAAATATTTTAATTATGTTAGATTAGGGTGGATGCCATGCCAGCGATTTATCGTTGATTTCATGCTCACATGGTTTGCAGGATGCAAGAATGATGGCGAAAAGGCAATGTGTAATTCATTAATTATCATTGTAATTTATATAGTTCATTGTTAAATGAATATATGTATAATGTAGTCTCATGTTACAGAAGGTTATATTTGATAATTTGTTGATATGTATGAGATGCTAGTTTTAAGGACATCTAGGAAATGTGCATTTAATCATAGGTTCAATTTGATTCATAGTACACATGGTAAAAAGGTTTTATATTTATGTAAGGTAAATGAATTTGAAGTAATATCTTGTAGTGCATATTCAGTTTTTAATAAATGATTAACGAGTCATCTTGTGCATTCATACTTTGTAAATGTAATAAAGAGATTTAATCGAAACTTGTTTTCATGTGTGATACTCCTTACCATAGAAGACATTGAAAACCATAGAATGAACTTAAACTTTGCACTCAATGAAACCTCCTAGTTTGAGTAAACAAGAGCCCAAGAATGGGTTTATCATCTTAGTTAGTATGTTTAGTGACATTTTCATAAACCTGTATCTGATAGGAGCGACAGTCAAACTTTATTTGGAGTAAGTAGAGCTATCTCTTCCTTCGTATCCTAGTGGACTACCTTGTCTTCGAAGATAGATTTAAAATTAAATTTCTTCATCGAATGAAATCCCTGTTGGATCCAGATGACATAGATGGAGGTTGTGAATTAGTTGTTCTAGGTCTTAAACTCTTGTTAATGAACTCCTTAGCTCCACTCAGCTAAATGTGTTACCTTGGTTTCTATCAACATAACACCTTGGTCCTTTCTTGAAGGTGGTTTAGCATAAATATGTCCTCTCGCCTTAAACTCATATATAGTTGAGGGGTAGATCCTTAGGTGAATTTGGAATTAATCTAAACCTCAGTTGATTTGGATGTTAACTTAGGGTTCATGTGTAGCTTCAAGTCTTCTAATCATTTATGTCTTCAAGATGTTAGAAAAACACTTTGTAACTCATTTTACAAGACAATGCTAATAATAAGACCATAATGTGATGTAGAAAGTAAAGCATATAAGAGTAAAAATGAGATTTGAGGTTAGGAATAATGCCACTCTTGGAGTCCTTATAACTCAATTAAATATTTTCATTTGTTTCAGAGAATATGAATTGCCTTGGTGTGATCAAACTTCGAGAAAACAAAAGATATATATAAAAATCAAAATGGAGTTCCACCAGTCATTGAATTAGAATAACTATGGTAGGGAAATAACTTTTCCATGATCGAAGAATGTTTTTAGAAAAAAAAATCTATCTTGTATATAAATCTCCCTTAAATATTAATATTGCTATATGGACAATCAAGTCAGATCCACTTGAGTTGTAAGGGTAAAAGGTAGCCTTTGATTGAACGTTCGAGAAGAATATTATTAATATAATAACAAGATAATTAAGTACTTTATATGCATTTGAATTATGCCAAATAAGTATGCAAGTTATGGAAATTTTTGTAAAGGATAAGAAGCCAACTTAAAATGGTCGAACTGTAATTTAACTGCATGGAATGAACTTAAGAATCAGAGGTGGACAAACGAGAAAATTATCCTTGCACAATAATGTTCTTGGAATGTTAATCGTAACTAAGATGTAATTAAAGAAAAGATGTGTTGTGGGTTTTCCCATCCTTGAGTCCTTTTCTTGTTGTTTGGGTCATTGCTAGTATTTGTTCATTTGGAAAAGTGTGGCATCGACATGTCTATGGTGTTGTCATGTGTCTATGTCAGTCGATGAATTGTAAGTGTCATATGTATCTTTGATTTTCCTTACTTGGAGCCTTATGGCGTTGTGTGGTGAGCAATGTAAGTCAAAAAATAATTAGCTTGATATTGTCCTTTGTTATTTTGTGTGTAAAAATGGGGCGTTACACATTAGATATATGAGTTTTTTTAACTTTGTAATCTTATGTAAGACATCATAGGTAATCACTTTATCTCGATAATTATGGTTTTTCCTATGTATCACGTGTATTTTAATTTCCTAAAACCAATAGAACACTATACAATATACCATAGAGTTTTGTTCTTATAAAAACCATGAAACATTGTTTGTGTGTACTTTAGTTTTAACAAAACTTGCATAACACTCACTTTATACCCCAACTTTTTGAAGTCTGGAGAACACTAAAGTAGTGAACCACAACTTTTATAAAAACCTAAAAACACTTAAATTTGGTACACGACTTATTTAATTCTATAGAATATTGTAAAAATAAACCACATCACCGAAGTAGTATATCACATAGCTACAAATCCACAGATCAAAATTTTTATTGCATGCTAGTCTAAATCACTTAGATGGTTTATGGATTGTAATTCTTTTTGTACAAAAGGTGACTTGGCATGTGTTATTTAGAACAAACATTATATTTTTACATGCTATTTTAAATCTTCATGATTTATGGATTGTAAGTCCTTTTGTATAAAAGGAAATTTGGTATGTTTCTATACTTAACATTAAGGGGAGTGTTAGGGTTGTAATATTAAGTGGGAAACTATCTTAATAAGAAACCCACAAAAGACTAAAATAGTCATTGCATTTAATAAATAAGTGTGGTGGATTCCATGTCAGTCAACATAGTGTTTAAATTTAAAATATAAGAGTGACCCAAAATAGGGCCACTTACCTTGATATAAATCAAGGTGATCTCATTAGAGATTAGTTACCATGAATCGGTGCATGTAAAAATTGGGTAACAAAATTATGTGAGTAATATATGCAATTAGAAATAAGAAAGATAATGTGAATGATGTACTCGTGAACAAGTGTATGTGATAGTTTTTAATTACTCCATGAAGATGTTACTTGCTTGAAATAGTGGGAGTGTTGGGTGAAATGTTTATTCTTAATAAAGATAAGTTATTTTACAATGAGGTTTTTACTAAAGGGTTCTCCCACTTATATATTATTTATTGTGTTCAGTTGATTTCATGTTTATGTATGCAATCTAATATATATTGAATTATGTGATGTAATATATCATAATTTGGTGTTCAAACATAAACTATAATATTTGAAAAATTAATATGGTGGATAATTAAATATGTGTTATTATTTATCCCCATGGTTTCCCTAATAATTTCAACCTTCACATGTTCATGTTTAGGTTCTTTTTCTTCTTTGATTTCAACATCTAATTTTAGGAGATGATATTCCTCAAATTCGATATCTTTGCTAATGATGATTTTGTGGCTACTAGGATCCCACACTTTGTATCCCTTAACACCATCTACTTCACCATACCCAACAAAGATATAGTTATTAGATCTTGGGTCTAACTTTGAATGTTGATTTTTTTAGTAAGATCATAAGCATTACAGCAACAAAAATTCAAGTTTGAATAATAACATGGATGACCTATCCATACCTCTTTAGGAATATTGCAGTCTATTGTAATTGATTGTGAGTGATTTATTAGATTGAAAATCCATATAAATGCTTTTACCCATAAATGTTGATCCAAATTGGCATTATTGAGCATGATCCTTGGTCTCTCTAAAATAATCCTATTCATGCATTCAACAACCCCATTTTTATGTGGAGTATAGCTAGTGGTTTTATGCATTTCAATCCCATCTTCCTTGCAATAGTTTTGAAACTCTAAGGATGTGAACTTTCCTCCATTATCTATTCTTAAACATTTGATAAACTTTCTAGTGTACTTTTTAACCAAATCTCTAAGTTGCTAAAATGTACTTAAACATCATATTTTATTTTAAGAAAGTAGACCCATACTTTCTGGAGTAATCATCTATAAAAGTAACAAAATACAATGTTCCTCCATATGAAATTAAAGGTGTTGGAACCCAAATATCATAATGAATATAATCAAGAATAATTATATTTACATGAATTATAGCTTTAAACTTCTATCTACATTGTTTCCCAAAAACACAGATTATCATAGAAATTAAAGTCTAGATACTTTAAATTAGGAGTAAACCATGATATTTTAGTACCTTTAATCCTTTCTCTCTCATGTGCCCCAAATGTAGATTCCATAAGAAAGGAGAATCTTATGTTGTTTTACATACCTCAATTGCTTGATTGATACCTATAATCCCTTGCAATATGTAAAGGTTCCATAGTTTTATAACCTTAGTTACAACTAAGGAACCTTAGAAACCTTTAGAGATCCTCCTTGACATGTGAAATTATCTATTGGAGTCTACTTCACTCAAGGAAATAATATTTCTTTGTAGTTATGGTATAAGTCTTACTTTTGTTAGTTTCCATACCATAGGATTACATTTTTTTATCTTGATGTTACCAATCCCTTCATTCTTACAAGGAACATTATTTACCAAAAGGGTATAACTACCATCAAGGGTATGGTAAGAATAAAAACCAACCTCTATGTGGAAACATATGATGTGTAGTGCCAAAATACAACAACCATTCATGTTGATAATAGGAAACGTTACAAACCGATAAAACTTCATCAGTCATACCTTCACTTGTTTATACTTGATTTCCTTCCTTTGTGACATCTTACTTCTTTTCTGATTCTTTCCTTTTCTAATAATCCTTCTTGATATTTCCTACTTTACCACAAAGTGCCAACACCTTACCTTAATATTTACACCTAGTGACTTGGATCTATATGTTCCTTTGGATCTTCGACCTTTGTCTTTAGATATGTCTCTAACAAATATGGCTTCAAGTTTAGAGGTCTCTCCACTAGATTTTCTTCTAATCTCCTTAGCAAAAAATTCTCCCACAATAGAATCACTAGTATAGGTAATCAATAGTATTAAAACTAATAGAAGTTACTATATGATCCAAAGAATCTAGTAAAGTACATAATAAGGTGACTTCCTTATCTTCATCCTCCACTTTCAGAGAAATACTAGTCAACTAGCATACCATAACATTGAAAATAATTAAATGATTAATACTTTTCATACCTTCTTTAATCTGCAATGTATATAACTTCCTATTCAGATAAATGTGATTTGTTACAATTTTTTTCATGTAAAGACTTTCTAATCTGGTCCATAAGCTTATCAATATCATTTCTTCATCTATGTTGAAGAGAACTTCATCTTATAAACAAAACCTTATTGACCGTGAGATTTTATATACATATCTTCCTAGTCATTGTCATCCATCCCTAACATTTTCTTTTCCTTTCCATCTAGGGCTTTTGTATCTTTTTTGGCACTAGTAAATCATGTTCTTTTAGTTTCTAAAACTCAAAATTGTTAATGCCTTTAAACTTCTCCACCTCAAAAATTGCAATCAACACTTTCACCATTTGATGTAATGACACCAAATATAAAAAAATATCTAAAAATATAGAAAACATCGATTTGATACCAATTTTTAGGAAACAATATAATTTTGTATAATGCATAAGAAGAAAATTGAATAACAAAACAACAGTTTACAAAGATAGAGATAAAATAAATATACAAAATACCAATAATGTAAGAGAGGAACACCATATTTACATGGCAAAACCACATATAAGTGCCTAAGGAAACATCAACGGTCTAATATATTAATATTTTAATAACTCAAGATGAACATATTACAAGCAAACTAGTTATGAGCTAATTTGGATCTCCAAAAATAAATACAACTAATTAGAAAAGTATGGTTAGGATTTTTCCTCCTAAAAATAGATTGGAAAAATTCGATTAGAACTTTCCTTCCTAAACATGCCACCCCCCTGAACCCCTACGAAAAGGGTGGGGGAAATCCCACTAAAACCCCTTTCAGGAAGTGAGCTATAAAACACATTGTAAAGGGATCCAACATTTAACTTTGTTGTCAAATATATAACAAATGCATAATGATTTGACAAATATTTCAGCTCCTCAAGATATTAAGGACTTCCATAAATATAAATGCATCGACCAAATGTTGTTTCTTTTAAAAAAATTCCTCACCTTCACCTTGCTCATTCAAATTAGCAACACAATGCTTAATATTCTCAACTAATTTGTTGTATCTTTCCCAAGCACAATCAAAATCTTGGGATTCTCCACTTGTGATATTAAAAAGGTTGAGGCTTTGACTAAGTAAATATTCTTGACTCACCTTCTCTACATGTTTTAGTATAGCTTTATATCTCTTATCATATTTTTTTAGGTTCAAGTTGACAAATTTTAACATGTTTTACCTCCACTTTGTATTTACCAACAAAATCTAGCATGGCTAGGTTCTATTTAGTAAATATGAAACATATTTTTAGAAACTACAGAGGCATTATAAGAAATTTGATTGGCCACATTGGTAGTAGCCTTTCAAGCTCATAGAGAATTGAGAATTCCAATCCTCCCATCCTTAGGAAGGCGATGATTCCTTATTGACTAAAAATCATCCTATTGTCACCAGATTGAGTCCATACTAAGTAGTTGTTCAATGTTATCTTCCCTTTGTCTTGCTATTGAATATTTTATCCAATATACATCGAATGACCCTTGATCATGGAATGTATAGATTTATATCTAGTACTAAAAAAATTGAAAGTGGAAAGCCTAAGTGAGTTATTTGAAGAGGAAAGGCTAAAAAATACTGTTGGTTTTGTAATTAAGATCCATTATAGGAGGTATGATATTGAAAGAAGATTGAAAATATCTTAGGGTTACAAAAAAATTTCCATAGACTATTTGATCTCATGGATGTTATTAAAATATTTCATTCATTCATTTATCTATGAGAAGGGGTTAGGATATCATTGTTTTACCCTTCTTTCACACCACTATTTTTATAAGTCCTTTGGCTAGACTATTGACTTAGCTTAGGTTATTATGAAAGTTCCATTAAAATGTCATGTTCAGATTATTCCTATATAGGTGTTTGGAAGATATAGTCACCACGTTGAGTGTTCTATTTGCTAGATTATTTATTCAATGCAATGTTCATATTTCTATTTATTTCTACTCATCCCTTGTGCCACATAAACATGAAGAATGAAAGAAAAAAATAATTATTTTCCGCCTTTTTAACCATTTCTATCAATTAAGGGGAGTGGGAGTTTGTGGAACCTATATTCACCACATGGAGTTTTATCTTTGATACATGCTTAGATAAATGCAATGAATATTTCTATTTCCTCTTACTCATCCCTTGTGCCATGGATATGAAAATAATGAAAGAAGAAATCAATTAGTTTCATACCTTTATTAACCATCTCCATTAATTAAGGGGAATGGGAGTTTATAGAATCTATAGTCATGATGTGGAGTGTTCTATTTTATAAATTATTATAACACAAAGAATATTTATATTTCCTCATACTCATCCCTTGTGCCAAAAGCACATGAAGAATGAAAGAAGAAACTCTTGTCACTAAGATTTGTATCTTTGATGAAACTAGGTTTAAACAATATAGTGAAACTTTTACGAGATCATGAGTCCATAGGTTACTCATAATATTTCTCCGATGAAAGGAATGGTGCCCTTCATTCCAATTTTATGCAATAGATCCTGAACCATGTTCTATCCTAAACTACTTAAACCTAATATAAAAATTCAAAGGAGAAAAAGTTAAAAGAATGAGTCAAAATAAAAACAAAGGAGAGGTGATGCACCAAAAGGAAGTAGATCGATTCTTGCATTGAAGGCATAAATGAAACAAAAACAAAGCTTAAAATATACACATTACTAAGAAAGAAGATTCAAAATAATGATGCTATGTAAGAGGGAAAATTTTCCATAGTAAATACAGATCATTTACATCGATGCAACCACACTTGCATTGATATCAAAACTAAAAAAAGTAGGATAATAGAGAAAAAAAAAAATGATTTGAATATGAGTCATAGATTGCAGTGCCAAATAAAATCCAACCATTTACAATGTTCTTAAGAAATTAAATTTATATATTTTTAAGAAAGGACAGAGAAGGGAGACCGTAAATTTTGTTTTAATGGTTTACACCACTGCCAACCCAAAGGACCGATATAATTTCTCTCTGAGAGGAAGAATGTGCATCTAACATGTTTAAAAACACACTATCGAAGCTTTATGTGATAATGTAGCTCCAAACTTCATTAAAACCTCCATTTTAATATTCCAAAATGTATCCCATGAGAGGAAACTTCAAATTTGATAAGTATGGAAAAAATGGAGCTCTGGATCAAAAGATATGGAAAATAAAGCTTAATTGTTGGGGGTCAAGGATATATTTACAATCTGCATGACTATAATTTTCTATATTTTGACCATTGACCTTTGATGAGGTGACACTGTTCTAAGGTGGAATCGAGATTCAATTGCACCTTACATCTTTGTAAAACTATGCAAATGTGAACTACTTCCTTTCATGTTACACCTAAGAATCTAATTGAAATCTATGTGTTTAACATGTAATCAGAGCTTGGATCTCCAAATTGCAGTTCCCCTATGTAGTTATGAACTACAACCATGCATGTGGGATCCTTTTCCACATAAAGACACCACGTGGTGTCAGGCGGTGGAGTTTTGGAGGTAGTTTTAACTTTTGCAAGCTTTACAAAAATGAAACAATGTTAGATAAATCCCCGAGCCTGATAAGGAATTACATCAAGGATCGAGGGCCATTTTGTAAGTTTGCACATGCAAAACTATAAATTCACAAAAAAGTACCACCAAGGCTTTAAAAAGTGTCTTAGTCTAAATTTATTTCTGTAAGTTGTCAGAATCCACTTTGGGGTATTTTAGACAACATTTTGACAACTTTCGGGGTCATCTCGCTTAATAGATGGAAAATTAGTGGCCTTGTATCATCCATTGGGCATGAAGTCAACTTTAAAAATTTGAGAAAATAATATGAACTTGAATTTATCTTACCCTTCAAATATATGAAACAACTGCTAGACTTAGAACTGATCTGGAATTTCCTTGGATGCTTTCTTAAAGCTTGTTGGGACACACTTGATAATTACTTATGAATTGGTCCCAAAAACATTGATTTTCCATAAGATATTGAATAATTTAGAGTTTTTTTAGTGAGAGTGGAAAACTATCTTGAACTAGACCAAACACTTTAAACCTAACAAAGAAATTCGGAGAACTCTATTTTTAGTTGATCTTGGGATTGCATCATTGTATTATGAAGATTGATACTAGCCAATTTATTCTTTAAGCCAAAATTTTGGAAGCACAAAAATAACACAAGGAGATACACACACAATAAAAAAGGAAATATCAAACATACTCCAAATGGAACATGAAGAGTACATCATACAAACACTTATTAAAAATAATTTGAGAATAAGGAGGGAACTATTGACATGGGTGAGTTTAGCTATTGTAATTGATGTAAAAGATCATTAATGAAAAATAGGATGATAACAGAGTGCTATAGGATTATTAGAATGGTTATGTCTCAGAAAAACAAGGTATATCATGATGGCATGAGTAGACATTGTGAGAATGGCCTAGTCCAATTGGCTTAATCAAGTGACGTAATTAGCCTATGTGGTAGACCATAATGAGTAGAGTTGTATGATTATTTACAGATAATGGTAGAGGTGTGGAGATCATGGTTGGAGAGTGTTGGGACACTCACATGAGCTTTAGAGTGTAGGTATAGGTTAAAGACTCAATTACATGTGTTCATCTAGACCTAGTCTAGGTGCTTAAAGGCCAAATGGAGCATGAGATTGAGGTATAAAGCTATGTGAGCTCATGGAGGCATGAAAAGGTGTGAGACATGTTGTCTCAAGTTTTATAGGTACTTTTGAAGAGCTTGGAAGTAGATTCATGAGGTTTTTCTAATTGGTCTAGGCCCAAACTAGACCTAATCCTAGTGCTTGGTAGCCTATTAAGGCATGATAGTCACTCACATGTATGTAAAAGATATTAAGGACATTCATGGAGGTATGTTGTATTGTTTCCATTTAGTATACAAATTTTTCATAGGTTTCATCCTTGGTTGTAGTGTTAGTTCCCTTTGTTTTGTCCTAAAACATGTAAAACCCTAAGGGCTAGTCATGTAAGTCATTGTGATTAAGAAGATGAAAAACTATTTGATAAAAGGTGATGATTTTATAAGATGTAGAGGGGTTTCATGATGTCATGGGAACAATTTCAATTTTCCATGATGATAATTTAGCAAGTCATTGAGTTTAGACTAAAGCAAGGTTCTTAAGAGTGCATTTTCCAGCTTAAAGTATTAGAAATACTCATGGTTAACATGCATGATGTTGTCATGGGGATTTTAGTCTTTTAAGGATGTTGGGGCATGGATTTAAGAAGATATTAGAGTTAGAATGAGGTAAAATGAGGCCCAAACATTTATGAATGATCGTTAAGAAGGTAAGTCACTTTTTATGGCTTTGAAACCCTAGGTTATGAGTGATGGAGAATATCTTCGTGGTATGACCCTAGAATGGATGGGTTTTAAAAAATTGATGCTTTGAGGTTATACAAAACTCCTCCAACTATCCAAAGTGAGGCATTTTAGAGATTGTAATAGTATATGGGACCCACTCAAAAAGGAAAGTTTCTACAGAATTTTAGTTTGTGCAAATGTTGTCCATTGAACCTATTGAATAAATCACCATTTATGAAATATTGAGAGTTTTACTACATTTTAATGATATATTATGGTCATTGTTGAGGTACTAGAGTGCAAAGTGTGCCTTATCTTTAAGACTATTTTTGGGCCTAAAAGGGTTGTTTAGTAGTATTGGAAAATGAAAGTGTTTGAGCACTTGTGATCATGATGAAGGAGTATACTGATCTTAGAGGTGTTTTAAAAATATAATTTGACATGCTTCATGTTTTGGTGAAGCTCTCAATGTGCATTGAGGTGGCATGGTTGAGGTCATAAGTTGACCTAGTTTGATTAGTTCAAGATTTAAATGGTTTGGCTAGAAGATTGATGTAGAAGACCCATGTTTTGGCTTATACGATGATGTATATCAATATGAAAGTGACAAGGGATGAATTTTTTTCCTATTGAATTATTTTAGAGGTCTTCAAAGTGGTAGAAAGGGTAAAAACTAGTTGATTTTCCAAAAATACTTTCTGGGAAGTTCAGTTCATTGAAAAGGAAAATAAGTGTGGTTTGATGTGTTCTACAAGTCACTAGATTTCCAGTGAGTAGTTACATGGCATAGTTGAGGTGTTCTTGTGTGATCTAGAGCTTCATAGGTGAAGAATGGTTCTTGGAAGTGCCTATTTTGAGTAGGAAACAATCCTAAAAAGTGGTATTATGAAGAAAATGATTAGTGTAGAGCATTGTGTGAGCATAAATGATGTTTATATGGTATTTTTGACATGTGTGAAGCCTTTGGAGGCTTGAAAATCAAGGTGAAGTGTTTGAAGTTATTTGATGAGCTTGGTGATGGGGTTTTAGGCCTTTAGGGATTATCTTGTGTCTTAATGCATGACCAACCTACATAGGTCCTTGCTTTATATGTTTACCTAAGTGTGGTGTTAAATTTTAATTTTTGTATGACTAGGATATCAAGTCAAGACCTACCTATGTTGTGTTTTTGAGTTGAGATTCATATAAAGTGCATGTTTTGGTTTATTTTTGAACTAGTTGAAAAGAGAGGAAAAATATGAGCTAGGTGAGAGAGTATAAGAGATTTAAGGTCAGAAATACATAGATGAGATAGCGTGTGCAAGTTTGAGGAATGTTAAAGATATTGTGTGTGAGGGTTTGAGTCAAAATTAGTCCATGGAATATCAAATTTAAGTGAGTTAGGAGAAGTCATGTTTGAAGAGGGTTTAAAGGTGTGTGAGAGCTAAACTAGTGATATCCATCAATTATGGTAGCAACACTACATCGGAGATCTCAAAGATCTTCATCTAAATGTGGTTGAGTATTTTATTGATCACCTTAGGGGTTTGTAACCTCTTTATAGAGTTGGTGCTTCACTAAACTAGGGTTTTTTGCTCCTTGTAGGGTTAGTGATCCTTGTAGGGTTAGTAATCATCGTAGAGCTAGTGATCCTTGTAGGGTTAGTGCTTTACTAATATTGGGGTTGGTGCTCCTTGTGAATTTGGTTCTTCACTAAATTATTTTTATTTGAGTAATATAATCAAAATTTCAGTGGGTTTTCTTCCCGTTGAGGGTTTCCCACTTATATTTTTTTTTATTATGTACTCTTTCATGGTTATGCTCTTGTGGATGGTTGTATCATGTTGTTAAGACAACATTAATGAAGGGTTGAATGTTAATGGTTTGTGCAAGTTAATTTTAGTTTTTTAAGGGTTTAAAGGAATGATTCACCCCCTATTAGTCCATTAATTTTTCAACAAGAACCTCTAACAACACAAAACACACACAATATGTACAAGATGTAATTGAAAAAATTAATGGAAAAGTTTAAGATAAATCCCAATGACTAGGATTTGTAGTATTTCTCCATCAAGTTTTGTAAATTCAAAAGATTTAGCATGCTTGTAAGAAGATATGATAAATGGCCCAATCTAGAGTATATAAAACTTAGAGTTCTTCCTGGTTGATCTTTGTTTGCATCCCACTTGAGGAATAGATATCCTTATTTGAAATTTATTATTTTTTCTCTTTTATCAAAAAAATTCTTGGTAGATTTTTTATGCTATTGCAATTTGATATTGGAAGAATTCCTCAATTAATCAAGTTCAACCAAATCTTCCATTCTAATTTCTCTTTGATTTTCACCTTCCAATTTCAGATGTTGGGTTGTCTTTAAAGAAGGTAGTTCAAGGGATAGTGGTAGCCTATCCTCTCTTCTATAAACAATATTCAAGGGAAAAATTCCTAGTTATATTTTTGGAGTGATCCTATTAGCCCAATGAGAATTTTTATTTTTAAGTACCACTATCTCTTATTTTCCTCAAATATCCTTTTCATGATTATGATCAAGTTCTTGTTCGAGGATTCAACCAAAACATTACCTTTGGGGTAGCAGTTTGAAGAATTCTTCAAATATATTACATGATTAAGGGTCCAATCAGAAATTTTAAAATCCAATAATTCTTTAACATTATCATAAATGATAGTTATAGGGACACCAAACCTTGTAATAATGTCTTGTAAGAAATAAATGATAGCTGCCACATTAGCTTCATTGAGTGCTACCACTTCTATCCACTTGGTGAAACAGTTGGTGGATGTCAAGACCCACTTATGGCCTAAATTTTATGAAGGATTAGTCATTCCTATAAAATCAATTCCCCGTTGAGAAAAGGGTTCATCCACATGAATAGGATGAAGGGGAAGGGGTTCCAACCTTTCTTTAACTATGAAGAAAGTGAATTCCTTACACTTTCTGACCCATTGATAAGCATCTATAAATAATGTGGGATAGAATTAGCATGCCTTTAATATAGTCATTGTTGTAGCTTTGGCAGAAAAGTGTCCACTAGAGAAACCATTGTGGAACTCCCTTAAAACCTGATTTTCCTTCTCTCTTACAATGCATCTCAGAAGTACTCCATGAATATTTATTATAGAAATTAACCCATCAATTAGTGCATAGGGTATTTAATGAAACCTTAGATGCATTATTTTCTCTTTACTCAAACCATGAGGGTACATATCATTGGATAAGAATGTTACCATTTTATCCATCTAATTGTTTTTAATTAGCCGACCCTCTATACTTTTTTCTCTTCATTTTCTTCTACAAACAAGGAGAGATCTTGATTATTAGGGGAATCCCAAGAAAAATTCTCATAAATAGATCTTCCTCCTACCAATCTTGTGGTGTTTATGGTCACATCATATTTCATAACCCTGGTCACCCATCCAACTCTCTTTTCACTAATTTTTGCTCCCGTGATAAAGTCTCTCACACTAGGATGTGAAACTAATATTTTGATGTGGCTAACAAAAAAATTCTTTGAAATATCTTAAGATATCTCAAAATGGTGATAACCTAATTTTACAAATGACTATATTTCATCTCATAATCATTTAATGTTTGACTAAGAAATGCAATTGGTTTCTCATTACCTTCATCATTCTTTTGTGTTAAAACTGCAACAATGTTAGATTAAGATCCATAAGCATAAAGGATAAAATTATTTGAATAATCGGGATTGGTGAATGTGGGAGCTTGAGAAATTTCTTATTTGATTTTTTAAAATATTTCCTTACCTTCCATAGTATATTTGAAGATTACATCCTTCTTGAGTATTAGAGTGACGGGTTTGACAATTCCAACAAAGTTAGCAATAAATTTCCTAACGAAGTTAATCTTTCCGAGAAAGGACCACAATGCTTTCTTGTCATTTGGTAATGAAAGGGAAATTATATTTGAGAATCTTTCATGATTAATGGCAATACCTTTTTCTCAAACAATAAACCCTAAAAAATTTCCATGTGAAACCAAAAATGCATTTCTTAGGGTTTAGGCATACACCAAAATCCCTACATCTCTCAAATATTTTCTCAAGGTTCTCCATATGGTCTTTGATTTCCCTTGAGAATATTGTTATATAATCCATATAGACAATGATGAAATTATTTATATATCCTTTGAATGTAATGTCCATATATCTTTGAAATGTGGAACCTACATTGAACAAACCCAAATGAATCTTCTCGTATGCATATGTTCTCCATTTGGTTTTCAATATAATTTTATGTTGATCCTCTTATTTAATCTTGATTTGATTAAATCATGAGTATATATCAAAAATAGAAAGTCTTCTAGCTGGATCTACTTTTTTAGAATATGTTCCATAGAGGGTAGGGGTAATGATTATTTAAAGAGGCATTTGATTAAATCCTTGAAATCAACACATGGTCTGATTTCTCCATTGTTTTGAATAGGAACCAAGTTAGCCACCAAAGATGAGTATTTGATGGGATAAATGATATTAAAATCGATGATTTTGGCCAAATCCTTTCTCATGAAATGATCTATCTTGGGATTAATAGACCTTTGCTTCTACACGATTGAATGTGAACTAGGGTCAAGATCTATGGCATGCTAGAAAACATTAGGATTAAATCCTTTAAGGTACACATAGTTCCAAGTGAATACATCATAGTATTCTTGACATAAGGAGACAAAATATTTCTTTTCATCTTCATTACATACCTTTCAAGAAATAGCTCTATGTCTTTTGCAATGGCGGTATTTGGTTGATAATATTCTTGTCTTGTTGTTATGTTCTTCTCTTCTTATCTAAATTCATCATCGGGAATAAAAATATGTTTAAGAGTGACCAATAATTTAGGCAATTTTTTTGTTTCTTAGATAAATAATTTGTTCACCATAGCTATCATGTTAATTAGATTACATTCTAGAGGAAAATTCAGCTGAACTAAACAATTTATTCATCACTGTCAAATATCTTCTAGTTGATTTCATTATCTGGAATTGATGGCCTAATCACCAATTTAACATGTTGTTGATTTCTTTGGATGAGGTCCTTGGTGGTAATAATTGTGACCTAATGGATTCCATTGTTAAGAATTATTAAATATTCGTACTCCATTTGGTTTATTCATGATATTTATTATAGGTAGAAAATAATATCTGGAGAATATTATTGTTATGAGTTGCTTGAATAACCGACATACATGGTAGTTTGTGGAGAGAATAGTGGGGAGAATTATTGGACAAAACTCCATGAAAATAGCAGTTGTATCTCCTATATATGTACTTGATTTTTATATGAATATTGAGAAGAATTGTTGTGTACTTTTTCTCTACCAAATAATTTGATATCAGAGTGAGGTTGTGTCCAAATGAGATGTTTGGATAGCTACACATAGTCCATCCAAAGACCTGATCTATCCAGGGGAATGGTGGATGTTGTCTTTTGTCAGTTATTTCATCCATAATAATCTTTATTGATTGTTTTGTATGATCAATTGACTGAATGTTTTGAGGAGTAAATTATCTCTACGTATTTCATGCACATAGTGTCAATTCTGTATTAAAGGGAATTAATTTGTACTGTGCATGTAGATCATAAATAGAGTAAGAGTTAACAAACATATTTTCTTTGTTTACACTAAAAATTGTATATGTTTGGATCTTCTCCAACTCATGATGAATCAAATCATATATCCTTAGAATACTTACCATTTAATGTGTATTCGGATGCTCTCTTCATGAATTTCCTCCACGTAAACTAGTATTCTCTAACATGTTTGTACTCCTCTAAATTGACGAATTCACATTATACTCGCCACTTGTTATGAATAATAATAAATAAAAACATTGTGATCCATACAAATTCTTAGCCTCTCCATACAAATCCATGCCTAGTGGAAGATTAAAGTTGCATTAGATTCCGATATCAAAACAAACATCTCACTTCAAATTTGGATTTTTTTGGTATAAGCTTGACGTTTTGGTATTTCCTTTGTATTATGTATGTTTTTGTTGATTATTATTAGTGAATATATTAGAATTGTAGAGTCGATCATCTCAATCATATAATTGTCTAATAAAAAATCATTATGTGCCAAAAAGTCATATTTAGTATTGTTTATAGTTAGTATTTTGTGCTAGATAAATCCATTAGATAACTTCTTTTTACATATAGTTTCCTCTCTTTTTATATTTAATAGTTGTCTTGGTATATTTAGTGTTGATATATTTAATATTTTTAAGTAGTATAGTCTTACTTTATGAATGTAGTATTTGTTATAGTTTGAGTTCTTTATGGTCAAGAGTTGTTATTAATGTCTATAGGTTATGATGAACTCAATTTTTTCAAATTCATATCTTATGTTTTAAAAGTCATTATGTCAAGTGTGTCATTAGAATTTTCATATTTGTATTATTTAATAGTCATCAAGTCATTTTTTCAAGAGTCATAAAGTATTGTCATTTTAAGAGTTAAAGTCAAAATTTTGTAAAAATTAAAAAAATTCCTCAATTTTAAATAATTGGATGTATTTTCTCTTATACGCCACATCCATCTTGTGGTAATAAATTGTACAATGATCTCCACGATCAAATCTAGATGACTTAGTAGCATACCAACTAAAGGACGGAAGCACAAGATAATAGAGGTCAATCAACAACCTCTCATCATTTGCCAATGATGGGGCCACATATCAACTATGGTGGAAATTTTTTTATGGTATGAGTAAGTTATTTTAACTTATGCTTCATTTCAAGGTTTTTAATATTTTTTGCATGGTTTGTATTAGATGCTAGAAACATGATTGTATTGGAGATCAGATGACCACAAATATCCTCTAACTATGGTGATCCTCTGACTTTCATACTTCATTGGAAGATGATCAGTTAGTGAATACATTCAATAGCAATGGTGATCATGTGTAGCAAGATCCAAGATAACAAGATCCGGTCATTAGTATACTGATTGATATGATTTACTTTTTAATGTTCCTATTTTTATAAATAAATGGAATTTCACATTGTGGGGGATAATAAACAATGTTTCATTCCCATTTTGCACCCAAATTGACTAAATTCAAAAGAAAATTTTAGTGAAAGTGACAATTTTCTATGTTATTCGAGATCAAGTAGAAGTGATCAATAATAATGGATGAAATTAGGGACATTGTGATTCTTATAGGAAGTTATGTGAAATATTTCAAGTATGTGTTCTATTGTGTATATTTGTAATAAGAAATTTATGATTCCTATATACTTCCTTGATGTATAAGCATAGTGGAAAAAAAAGCACCGAGTAAGTCGGTTCATGTATCTTGAAAGGTTTTGTAGGAAATTTAGAAAACCACACTAGGTGGACACTTGATTGGTTCATGTCATGTCAAGGTTTATGGTAAGCCTATTTAACACCATGGAAGGAGAGAGCCTTTCTGATTAAGATCATGAGTCAAATTATAGGAAATTTTTCACAAGGGTGATCATACTTGAGATGAACATGTGGATGTTTTTCTACCATGTTTACATGAAGGGGGGAATGTTAGGAAATATAAAATATTAGTGTTCCACTAAGTTTATTCATGATCTTTATTACAGGTATAAAAATATCGAGAGAATATTATTTTTTTAGTTGTTTTAACAAACAATGTACATACTACTTTGTCAAGATAAAAGTGAGGAGAGTTGTTGGACAAACCTCCATGAAAATAGGACATGTCTTTCATATATATATATATATATATAATTGATTTGTATATGAATATTGAGAAGAATTGTTGTGTATTTTTATACCAAATCATCCATCTGGTCTTCTTCTTTGTTCATTTTACTTGACACCAATTACGAGTTTAACACCAACAAATATCTCCAAGAAATCCCAAACTCTATATTTATAATATTTTAGAAGCTTACTTTTAGTGGCACATTTCCCTCTCACTTGGTGTATAACCAATTCAAGTATCCCCAAAGATTTCTAAATCCTTAATTTGTTTCTTTTCTATAATAAGTAAACCATGAATCAATGCCTCATACTCACCACATTTTTGAAAAATAAAATTTTAACCTATGAGCAAAGAATAATCTCTTATCAAAAGAAGAGACAGCAACTACACCAGCTCCAACCCCATTTCTACTTCTTGAACCATCAAAGAAAATTTTCCATAGTCTAGTAGCATTTTCTTCTTCTTCTTTGAGAGATGGAGTTATGAAACGCTTTCTCATGGATGTAGTAAATTCCCAAACTGGTTTCCAAAGTTGTGTCATATGGATCAAATTCATAATGATCTTTATCCCATTCATCCAATAAGAGATCGGGAACTAAAGTAGGAGGAATATGTGATGGGTTATTGTTGGTTCATGATCTTCACATTTAGTTATCATGCAATTGAATTGGGGAGGGAATAATTATAGGATTCAACATGATATGTGAGACTAATCAGAAGATAAATAACCACCCACTTTGGCTTTAAAATCCCTTAAAAGGAAAATGGAAAATAGAGGAGGAAAGTCAATGAATGAAAAATCTTGAGTTATGGTTACACTTAGACAAGTATTGATGGTTAAATAAAGGTTTTTAATTACTCCTAAAATGCAAATGGTTGAGCCATCAAGTTGTAGTAAATATTTTGACACTGGCTCATATTGAATTCCTAAAATAAATAAAAAATAGGCATTACAAAGGTATTAGCATCCGAATCTATCATGCAATTATGGACTAGGTGTTTACCTATAATTAAGGACATATAAAATGATGGGGGTTTCTTGACTTTTCATATTTATACTTCTCTTGCTTGGTATAGATTGATTGTAGGATACATTCCTTGAACTATTGGATTAACTTGAGGAGATGTTAGAGAGATTCATGTAGGAGATCTCTTTGTGATGGAATATCCAAAGCGTTCCACATTGTCACATTCAAATTTGTATTTTTCATCTGATCAACAATGTAGAAAGGGAATAGAAATGATTTGTGCATTTGAGGTATGATGTTATCCCTTCTTTATTCTATGGTTGGGTCATAAACCTTAGGTTAGAAAACAACCTCTTTTATAGATCTAGGCCTATTGGAAACATTAAACAATTTATCCTTATTTGAATCTGCCCCAATATCCTCCTTTTCTCTCTAAAGTGGATTTTCTTGTTTAGAAAAAGATGGAGTTTGGGTATCCAAAACTCTCTTTTGATACCTTAGATTATCAGTAACATGAAGTTAAGGTCAACTCATATTATCAACAAGTTTATTAACTACAAAGAAGTCATTAGATCCTAAGAACATGATATTAGGCTCGGAAGGAGCCCGTCTTGTGTCTCATACATACTGATTTCTAGTGAAGCCATGGCCATATCTTGATAACAAAGTGGATATTTCACCATAAGATATTTCTCCATTAAATAATTCACTCCAAATTAATAATCATATTGGTTGTGGGGTTTATCACATGGATAACACCAATCAAAATCTTGTATCACATTATTTTACACATGAACAAGTGCTTTGCTTGAGCTAGGGCTTGGAATTTTTACGTGGAGGAGAGAATGTTTGAAGAGGCATTGTAGACTTGACACTTGAATTATATTCATTTATTGAATTTTTCTATAACCTTGATTTGGATAAGGATGCATTTGTTGTGGAGGGAGAATTTTTCCAGTAACCTTGATTGTGCTTGATTATAATTTCAAAAATTCTTAGAGATATGAGATTGTTGTCTCTTGAAGGAGACAAAATCATTAGATAGGATTTTAATCACATCTCTAAGATCATCATCATCATTTTTATTTTGAGAATAATAAGTGGAAATAACATATGGGGTATTTGATTAGGGAATGAGATCTAGAGAGGGTTGAGAAGTTTGAAGTAAATCGGAAATAAGGGCATGAGAGATCTAGGATATATTTTACCATCTTCAATAAAAATTCATCCCTTATGGCTATTATATATGCATCAGGTATTTTAATTACACCCATATATTAGACCATAAAAACTATATCATAATTCAAAGCTCTTAAGAAATAAAGAAAAATTCTTTGGATTGCAGGTCCTAAAAGAGATAAAATTATTTCTGTCTTTTGAAATCTAAAATTGAAATCCATAATGATTTTATTTGGATCCATTTTGATATCTTTTAACTGCTCTAATAAAGAAATATTATTTTCATTCTCCTCAAATCATTGATACATGATTTGTGTTAACCAAGTTTATCCGAATTGTGAATAGAAGTAGGTTTTAAACTTTTATACCATTAAAGTGCATTTATGTTAAAGGATGAAGATAAGATCATGAATACAATAACATCCTCAATAATATAATGGACTGGATAGACATTAACAATACCCTAGATATGGTCAACAAGGGTAGTATGATTTTCACTAGTGAAGAAAGGAATACTTATAAGTGCAGATATTGGTATATCATGTTGGGAATTAAGAGATAAGGGGATACCACCATTGAAACTGATCAAAGGAAAGTTCGTTTTATGAGCCATGAATGGTATAGGTCTTAAAACCCTAAAGGAGAGTGAGAAATGCCTACCGAGAAAGAGTAACCAGGGGTTCTTCTAGGAGGAGATGGTGATTTTGGAACCTGTTCCACCTCTTCTTCTTCTCATTGGTGATAACTACAAATATTCAAAAGGCTCATTTATTGTAATGCTTTTCCTTTTTACACTCTTCTTGTGAAAAAGGAAGGATATTGAACTATTTAAACTAGAAACTTTGAGCTAGGAGTCGTCGGATGTGTTGAAATAAACCTCCAAAAGATATAAATCACTAAACAAACATCACATTTAGTGAAGATGAAATATAAGCTTTCAATACTCGTCTCACCAAGAATTCTAGAATTTTTTTTACTAATATTTACACCATTGTTGAAGCTGGGTTTTAACAATGTAGTAAAATTGTTGCGAGATCATGAATCTATGGGTTACTCATGATCTTTCTCTACATGAAAGGGATGGTGTTGGAATTACATCATCATTGATGTAAAAATATTATGATGAAACTAGTGTTTTCATTAACATTGAAGGCATCAATGATGTCATGAAGGTTGATAGGTAGTGTCTTGGTCTAGTTTATTTATGAGGTTTCATGGTTTCTTGAGTTGTCTTGCATAGGTATGATGGTTTATATGAGTGATTTAAGTGTGATTAAAATCTATCGCAGTGTTATAGTGATGCAATGAATTTTTTTGAATATTTTGTAGTTGGAAAAGAGTGACAAAGTTATGAGGAGGTCAGTATGGTTGATGAAAGGTGATCAATAAGCCTAGTTTGGAAGTCTAGTCGGGAGGAAGGTATGTCATGATGGAGTATATGTATGTAGTAGATGGATATTCATGATAAGATCATGGGGAGAATGATAATGATGTTTAGATACACTCAAAAGTGTCTTAGAGTGTAGGTATAGGGTTAGGACATGTTTTCTATGTCTACACTAGACCCATTCTCAAGTCCTTGGTGGCCTAATCAGGTAATTCAATATGATTTTAGCTTGGAAATGAAAATGAAATATTTGAGAAAAGAGGAACAAGTTTTTTTAGAGGTGTGGTCCAAGTTTTAGGTGTTGGTTTGAATGAATGAGTAAGATATTGAGTTTTTTCCTATACCAAGTTCTTATAAGTGAGAATCATAGCTTGAAATGAACTTTTTTTTGCTCGTTGGCATGTGTAAATTTTGTATGGTGGTCCATTATATTAATGGTAGTTTGGGAAGGTTCATAATTTAAAATTATAATCATTATTATTTAGTTTTAGGGGTATAGCTTTATGAACAATTGTTAAGAAGGTAAACAACTTCTAAACCCTCCTTAAACCCTAGTTGTGAAAAAATGGAGAAGAAATTTCTCAAAGTGACCCAGATTGGATTGGATTGAATAGTATGATAACTATCAGTTGTAGGATACTCCTCCATATTTACATAGGTGCAATTTGGGTGTCTTGAAAATAAGTGAACCCCATACTAATCTGCATGTTTATGAAGAAGTAGTTTTTTCTACCAAGTTGTGGACTAGATCTGTTGAATAAATTAGTGCTTGAGGGAGTATGGAGTTCATTATACATGTATATGTTAGTTTCAGATCATGCTTGAGCCCTTTGGAGGTCTGTTGAATCCTATCTTGTAAGACTTGTTTTTGGGATGAAAATGGCATTTTTAGTGACTTGGTTGCAAAGGTGTTTTGATGGTGTTTCAATCCAAGTGATGGTGCATAATGAATTTTTGATGACCATGATGTCTTGATATTTATATCCATGTATAAAAATTTCATGGTTGAGGTGATTTGAAGTTAGTTTTGCTTCATTCTCTAAGGACTAGTTTTGTAGGTCATAGACCTAGTGTGGAGAGTTGCTCCTAATGGTGGTGTCATTACAAGTGTTGAGGGAACAAATGTATATTATCCTATAAGAGGAATGGATTATACTTATAAAACATGTATAAGGGTTTTATAATCTTTGGTGAAGGTCATGTTTTCTCAAGAAGGCTAAGATTGATGAAGAGGATACTTCTAGTGTATTAGGCATAGTTAGGTCCTAATTAAGGATTTGAGTTTGTGGATGTTATTTCCAACCTAAGAGGTCCTTTATATGATGTAATTATCATTATTTTAAGTTATATTTATTATATTTTACCTATGATGTCCAAAATACATTATTTACATTCTTAAGTTAGGTATTTAAGCATGTTCTTAGTGACTTAATTTTTGGTTGAGAGAGAATTAGAAAGTGTGATTAAGAGGAAACTTTTGAAAGTGTAGAAGGTATTTATGACCATAAATAGAGGTAAGAGAGTGTGTATTGATGTTCTATAGGAAGTGATGTTATTGGAGAGGTAGGTCATTAGACCCAAAGCGCTTGAAGAGGAATTTCTTGAGCGTGTTAGCATAAAGGGAATATTTGAAGAAGATTGAAGGAAGGAGAGCTAAACAAGAGTCATCATCCGTTATTGGTGCAAAATTTCAGAGGTGAAAAAAATATGTGGATTTATTTGGTGCTAAGTCATCTAGGGGTTGGTTCTCTACCAAATCTAGGGGTTGGTACTCCTTGTGGGGTTGGTGCCCCTTGTTGAGTTGGTGCTCAACTAAATTTGAATCATTCATATAATAAAGATTTGTTTTAGTAGTTTTTATTTCCATTGAGGTTTTCCCACTTATATATGGTGTTTATATGTTCTTTTTTCTCATTTGATCATCTAATGGTTATGTCTCTTATAAATGCATACTTAATGGTTAAGTTGAATTGAATGGCTAATTGATATAAATGTTTAAATGAATGAAATTTTTTTCCCGCTGATTCACCCCCATCTAAGTGGTTTTCATTCCAAAAATTGGTATCAGAGAAGGTCCTTTTATGAAATATTAAAAATCTGAAGGTGATCCTTTGAAGCACATATATGGCGAGTCAATAAAGTGGTTTATGTACTAGAAAATATCCTATGTTTGATAGGAAAAATTATGATTTTTATAGCATCAAGATGATAACTCACATTATGTCCTTAGGATGTGATATTTGGATGTTAGTTGTATATGGGTACACTACTACTAAAACTCCTATAACTAATTCAGAAGGAAATTAATGATAGATATAAATAAATGAATGTCATTTTGTGTGGTTTGGCTAAATCAGAATTTGTCAAGGTTATGCAATGTGCTAAAACTAAGGATAAGCTAAAAGTAATTTATGAAGGTTAAAGTAAGGTGAAGTTGAAAATATCTAGACCTATATGAATAAATTTGAAATATTTAAGATGAAGTAAGAAGAAACCATTGCTTTGCATATCTTATCGAGAATATTAGGTGGTAAACATTATCGGAGGATTAGGATAAGTGATAGAATATTTTATGGTATAGAAGGTGTTGGGATCTCTCACTCCTAAATTTGATCCTAAAGTCTTAGCTATAAAGTAAACCAAATATCTAAGTAATATTTTCATGAATGAACTCCATGGTATCTTGATAGCTTATGAGATGAGGACGTATGATTATAAACCACCTAAGAAGGAAGAATCCTTAAAATATGAAAGGAAGTCAAAAGGTAAGAAGATCTTAAATGATGATGTTTCTGATATTGATGATGATGAATTGATTGTTATGTTTTCTAGAAAGTTGAAGATAGGTTCAGGTAAGTATAAGGGTAAGTTTCCCTTCAAGTGCTTCAATTGTGGTGAGATTGGACATTTTTCAAACAAGTTTCCTCACAAGCATAAGGGTGAAGAGAATGATGAAGATCATGATGATGATAAGAGTCCCACATGTTTGATAAGAGTAAGAAGAAATTTACAAAGTTTGAAAACAAAAATAATTCCAAGAGAAGCCTTTATTCCAAGGAGGATTGCAGCTCATATGAGGTAAGTAGTCAAACTTGTGATTTTGATTTTGATAATGATGATGTTGGAAATGAAGTCCTATTCATGGCCAAAGGAGTTGGGAGTTATAAAAATGAAGGTTTCATATATGGAGGTTCATGTGTGGATTCAAATGAAGAAGAGGTTGAAGTTGATCTTGAAACTGAGTTAATGTGTATCCAAGAAGAGTTAAAGTATGCATACAAGAATAATAAGAAACTGAAGTCATATGCTACAGATTATGAAGAGAAGATTAATCTTCTTGAAGAGATACATATGTTTGATTCTTAAGAGTATGATCCCATCATCAAATAATTATAAAATCAAATGGATACTATAATTGAAATCCTAAAATCTAATAAGGAAGAGTGCATTAGATATTATAGAAAAATTCAGTCTCTAAAGGAAGAAGTAACTAAAGTAGCTAGCAAGGTAAGATCATTTCAGAAGTTTGAGAAGAGTTCTAAGGATCTATATAATATCTTGGATAGTCTAAAGTTTTCAGGTGATAGAAATAGTATAGGATTCAAGGACATTATAAATGGTGAAAATGTTACTTAGTAAGATGCTTCTCAAAGCAAGGAGAATGCTGCACAACAAGTTCCAAAGAAGATCAAAAGAAGAAAAACCTTAATAGCAATATGAAAACACTTTGTATGTTAGGAAACCTAATGTAATAAGGTATGAAAAATATTTCAATGGTTATTGTTATAATTATAATGAATTTAGTCATATATAAAGGGAATGTGATAGAAGGTACTTTAAAATGAGGATTCATGGAACCATGGAAGAAGTTTTAGTTCACACCAACCAAGAGGTAATAATGAAGTTGTTTTTGCTATAATAATCATTGTGTTGGTCATATTGAAAAATTTAATTTTCATGGTCCCTTAAGGAAAAACAAGATGTTTTAGGCTTGTAGAGTATACGAGAGTAGATAAGGGCATGGGAACCAATAATGAATCAGGTTATTCCATATAAGCATAAGATAGATGAAGTAAAAAGTAATGAATGCTCACATGTTACTGATCATAAGAGAGTTGAACAAGACAAGTCACAAGTGCAAATGAGGTCTTGGAATCTCCTAAAGTTGTTATTTTAGGTCCCTATGGTTAGGTATTCCTACACTAATAATATTATATGCATTCATCAATCATAGGAAGCATAAATTTAGGGAGATTGAATGATATGAATGAAGTTGTGCAATAGGGTTGTAGGTATGGATTCATGTAGATCATGTGAGAGACAGATTGTATGAATATTTGAGATAAGGTGAGTATCTTTGAAGAAATATTGCAAGAGACTCATGAAATATGAGGAGAGGTTTATATGAGGATATTTACCCATATGTATCAAGAATTCAGTTGTGAAGGACAAAGTAAATGTATGTGTTGTTGAAGTAGTGAGGTATTTAAGACTTGAGATAGCTGAGAATAACTAGAAGTGTGTTTTCCAAAAATTTATATGTTTCCTTGATCTACACATAGTGTTATCGTTAAAATAAAGGAATAAATAAGATGTATAGTAGCTTGATGGAAGTTAGAAAGGATTAAAGTGTATGATATGCACAAGGTTGTGTTGCGAAAAGATATAACATGTCTTGAAAAGTGGGATGACAACTTGATGAAGTATGGTGAAATTATTTATGTTACAAGGAGATGAGAAGGAAAATATTGTAGGTATACTAATAGAAGATGTATTATAAGTTATGTATTTATGTTTTTTTTTAACTACATTCACGATGAGCATATAGAAGGTTTATGAAGGATTTGTAGCAAGATATACGAGTTTGAGGTAAGATATCATGTTGTAGATTTGGTATAACTGTAAGAAGGACTGAGTGGGAAGTCAATAAGGTATGAGACATTTTGAAGGCATTATGGATCTTAATATTGTTCTTTGTAACCTAATAAAGGACAAATAAATCTAGAAAATTTGTGTTGCTCAGTGGAATAAGGTAAGAAAATAAGGTATCGAGAGTCACTCATTGGATTCTAACATACATGGTGAGAATTTATTTGTGCTCAAAGGTCTAAGTTTTATGTTAAATATTTGTAGATAATTTTAAGGTAATTATACTAGTTTAAGGAGTGTGATAATCATGTTTGAAGATTAAGGCAGTGTCTTGAGACCTAAATCTGATTTGTATCTCTTGAGAGGTGAAGATTGGTTTGTAAGACCAATATGATTTTGAGCTATATGGCCTATATTTTTATGCTTGACCTAATGGACCTACATGGGTTATTTTAATGTTACAATGTTGAATAATAAGTATGGTAACATGACAAAAGACAAAGAAATATTGGGCATGGAAAATTGTCATCATGAAAAGGTATGTGTTCTTATTGCATGAAGGTTCGTGTCATAGGTTGAATAAGTCTTAGCTTGTGTATCATCATGATTCCATTGAATTTATTTTGAGGGCTATGATAGGAAAGTAAGTAAACAGTCACAAAATCCAAGATAGTAGGTGACAAGATCAAATATAGGAATGAAGAGTATAGATTATAAAATGTGAAGAAGACATACCCAGTACGTATAGCGAAATCGGTAAATTTACAGAGTTTAAGTGACTTGTTTGTATGTTTTATTATGATTGGATATTTGAAGGATAACATGTTGGAAGGTCTACAACCTTTCTCGATTAGTTAAGTCATGAAAATTAAGATACATGATATTATGTGTATATTGTATCAAGTCATGAAGAGTCGATTTTTATTCGAAGCTCAAAAGATGATAAGTCTAGTGGTTAAAGTGTGGTATGATTGAATACTAAAGTCTGTTATTCTTTGTGTGATAATGTGTATCAAGTTGTTTATGTTTTTCAATATGTTTGTATTCCTTGAGAGATCATGAAGTAGGATTGATCTCAAGGAGCTGGTTATCATGGTACAAGGTATGTCAAAATTTTGCATTGTGATGTTAATTCTTGTGAGGTATGTGAAGATTCATTTGAGATATATATGAATTCAAAATAGAATAGGTCCTAGTGTTTAACAAAAATATATGTCAAGATCATATGAATATGGTTTTTCACGAGATTACATTTGGAATCATTCATAAGGCATCTAGGTTTGAGGGGAGTTAAGCGAGAGATCCATGAGTAGGTGAGTTATGCCAAGAAGGTATGTAAGGTGTTAAGACATGTTGATGATGTTGATAGAGCTAAGATGTGGTATATGGAAGGTAAAACATTTATCCATTGTTCTATGCATCGATAGTAGTTTGTTGTTCATTTGTCTAGTGGTGTTAAGGAATCAATGGGGATCAAGTTATATTTGCTACCAAATCAGAAGGAAGTTCTTTGAAGGTATGCATTTGTAAAGGGGGAGTTATGTTGAGTAAAAGAAAGATGAAGAGGTCAAATTTACCTTGTATAATTTGGTTGATGTTTCAAACCAAGTGGTGAGCCTAATGTGATGTTAGAAGAGAAAAAAAGAAGAAGTTGTAGGTATGTTTATTTTTCATTTATGTCAAAAGGGGGAGAATGAACTATTTTTGTTTTTCCATAAATGGGTTTTCCATCAATGAAAAAGGGGATATTATTGGCATCTTGTTGTCATTAATGTAAAAATGTGATGATGAAACAATTTTATCATTGATGTCTAAGGTATCATTGATATCAAAAGGAGTCGATATCATAAAGGTTGATTACTAATATCTTGGTCTAGTTGTTTGATGAGGTTTCATGGTGTCTTGAGATATCTTAAGTGGTTATGATAGCTTGTAGGAGTGATGTAAGTGTTATAAATTGATATTTTAGTGTTGTAGTGATGTAATGAAGTGTGTCTAAAGATATTTTAGGTGGGAAATAGTGATGAAGTTATGAGGAGGTAAGAATGGTTGGTGCAAGGTGATCGAAGCCTAGTTTAGAAGTCTAATCAGCGGGATGAGGTATATCATGATGGAGTACATGTATGTAGTGTCTATATATCCATGATAAGATCATGGGGAGCATGTGAATAATGTGTAGAGACACTCATAAGTGTCTTAGAGTGCAAGTATAGGGTTTGGACATGTTTTCTAGGTCTACACTAGACCTATTCTCAATCCTAGGTGACCTAATAAGCTAAGTTGGTAATATTTCAGCTTAGAAATGAATATATGATATTTGGGAAAGGTGAAACATGTTATTCAAGAGATTTAGTTAATGTTTCAAGTGTTAATTTGAAGGAATGAGTAAGAAATTGAGTTTTTTTCTTTACCAAGTTCTTATAAGTGAGAATCAAATCTCGAAATGAATTTTCTTGTGCTCATTGGAAAGTGTAAACTCGTGTGGTGATCTAATATTGTAATGGTAGTTGGGGAAGGGTCCTAAGAAGATATTATAGGAATTAGTGTGTGGTTTAAGGGGTAGAGCTTTATGAACAATTGTTAAGAAGGTAAATAACTTCTAAACCCTCCTTAAACCCTAGTCATGAAGCAGTGGATAATAAATTGATAAAAGTGACCTAGAATTGATTGGATTGGATGTTATAATTGTTTAAGGTTGTATATGACTCATCTATCTTTCCATAGGTGAAATTTATGTTCCTTGAAAGTGAGTTGACCCGATAGTAATCTTCATATTTATGAAGAAGTTCTTTCTCCCAAGTTGTGCACTAGACCTATTGAATAAATTAGTGTATTTATTTGTTTTAGATCATGATCAATCCCTTTGGAGGTATCTTTAAGCCTATCTTGTAAGAATGGTTTTTGGGGTGAAATTAGTAGTTTTTAGTGACTGTGTTACAAAGGTGTTTTGATAGTGTTTGATTCCAAGTGATGGTGTCTAATGAATTTGGTGATTACCTCGAGGTAATGATATTTCTATCCATGTATCACACTTGCATGGCTAAGGTGAATCGATGTTAGTTTTGCTTAATTTTTGGAGGACTAGTTTTGTAGGTCATAGACCTAGTGCGAAGAGTTTCTCCCGATGGTGGTGTCATTGCATGTTTTGATGGTGAAGAGTTACATAATCATGTAGGTGGAATGGAGTATACTTAAAGCTGTAGACATATAAAATTTCAACATAATTAATTTCAATTAATTTTCCTCACAAAAATACTAACATCATCATTATCTAATCCCTATAATAATTAATCACAAGATTAATTATTATTAACCTCTTCCTAAACTCATTTAAAAATTTATAGGAATTTAATATTCCTACTCACCTACCCACCTACTCTACACCTACCCTACACCTAGCCTCTCCATGTAATCACATCCCTAATCATATTTTATTAATCTAACTTAATCATAATCTAATCATATCCTCCACCTCTAAATCTTAAGGCTTCTATGTCTAGAAGCCTCTCTTAACTTCTCCTTCCATTGAATTTTAAATACAAAGGAAGCTTCTTCCCTCCATGAACTTTTAAATTAAAATTCTACAAATCTCTATTCTATAATCCTCCAATCCTCTCCTCAATTTCCAACCATTGATCCTCATCCTACTTAGATCAATACTCACCCTCAATTTCCTCTCCCACAAACTATAAATTTATATCTCCTCATCCATGAAAGCTAAGAGGAATAATAAATAACCAATATCTACCATTTTATTCAATCATCCAAAATCTTCAATCAATCAATCCATCATCCATTCAAAAGCCATCCATCATCCTTCATCAATCAAGAAAATAAAATCAAGGGAAGGTGCTTCCCAAGTGTCTCCATAAAATATGAAGCAACAACTTAATCCAAGAGAAAATATAAAACAACAAAGCAAGATAACTTTGTAGCAGGTATTGATTCTCCTCCCTTTATATCCATTGTTCAATCTGAGGTATTGTTTGAAAGGATTATATTAGGAATAAATTTAATTTTTTCTTTTTAACTTGCATTTGTATCTAATATTTTCTAACATATACATAGACAACATGTCGAAGTGGTTTATAAGGATTTGTGAAGGTCATGTGTTCTCAAGAAGGATAAGTTTGGGGAAGAGGGTAGTTTTAGTGTATTAGGCCTAGTTAGGTCCTAATAGAAGATTTTTATTTGTGGATGTTATCTATGACCTAATTGGTCCTTTGTATGATTTATTTATGATGATTTTAAGTTTTATTTATGATATTTTCCCTATGATGTATGACCTAGATCAATTATATGCTTAAGTCATCTATTTAAGAATGTTCATAGTGATTTTTTTTGTGGTTGAGAGGGAATTAGAAAGTTCGAGTAAGAGGTAAAATTGTGAAAGTGTAGAAGGTATTTGTGACTATCAAGAGAGAGAAGAGAGTATGTAAGGATGTTCTAGAGGAATTGCTACTGTTGGAGAGGAATTTCATTAAACCTAATCAACTTGAAGAGTAATTTTCTTAGTAGGTTAACCTAGAGGGTAGATTTGAAGAAGATTGAAGGAAGGAGATCTTAACAATAGTCACATTATTTTTTGTGCAACATTTCAAAGGTGAAAAATAAATCAAGTGGATTTAGTTAGTGGTGAGTCATCTAGGGGTTGGTTCCTCCTTATAAGGTTGGTGCTTTACTAAATCTAAGGGTTGGTGCTACTTGTGGGGTTGGTGCTCTTTTTTGAGTTGGTGCTAAAAATTTTTTGAATCATTAATAAATATTTGTTTCAATTGTATTTACCTTTAGGGTTTCTCACTTGTATATGGTGTTTTTGTGTTCTTGTGTTCTCATTTTCTCATCTAGTGTCCACATTATGTCTCTTAAGAATTCATTCTTAATCATTAAGTTGAATTGAATGGTTGATGGATATAAATGTTTAAGTGAATGAAAGTTTTGTCTCCAATTGATCCTCACCCCCTGTAGTGGTTGTACTTACAACATATGGTGCCCTTCATTCTTATTTTCTACAACATATCCTTAACCAAATTCTATCCTAAACTATCTAAACCTAAGATAATACTTCCAAGGAGACACAATTAAAAGGATAAAAACTAAAAACAAGGATATACGATACACCAAAATGAAATGGATTGATTCCTACCCTTGAATGCATAAATGAATCCATAAAAAAATCTTAAAACATTCATATTGTAGAGGAAGAATATTGAAAGGAACAAAGATATGCAAGAGGGAATAATTTCCATGATAAATACAGATAATTTATAGGGATGTAACCACACTTGCATTGATATGAAAACTTAAAAAAAGTTTTGTCTCCAATTGATTCTCACCCCCTGTAGTGGTTGTACTTACAACATATGGTGCCCTTCATTATTATTTTCTACAACATATCCTTAACCAAATTCTATCCGAAACTATCTAAACCTAAGATAATACTTCCAAGGAGACACAATTAAAAGGAGAAAAACTAAAAACAAGGATATACGATACACCAAAGTGAAATGGATTGATTCCTACCCTTGAATGCATAAATGAATCCATAAAAAAATCTTAAAACATTCATATTGTAGAGGAAGAATATTGAAAGGAACAAAGATATGCAAGAGGGAATAATTTCCATGATAAATACAAATAATTTATAGGGATGTAACCACACTTGCATTGATATGAAAACTTAAAAAATTAGGACCATAAAGAAAATGAAAAATGTTTTGAATATGAGTAAAATATGCAAAATTCAAACAAAATCGAACCCTTTACAATGTTCCCAAGCACTTACATTTATAGATTTTAGGAAATGAGAGAGAGGGAGGTCGTAGACTATGTTTTAATGGTTTCAACCACTTACTACTCAAAAGGACTAATATAATTTCTTTGCGAGAGGAGGAATAGGCATCGATATGTTCCTAAACATGACATTAGAAAGCATGAATCGAGAATGCAGCACCCATACTTCATTAAATTTGGTTTGGTGAAGAAATGGCTGCTCTACACTCTAGTTCTATAAATCCTTGTTTTTCATTATACCATTTCCAAACTTCATCAAAACCTCCATTTTAATATCCCAAAATGTAGCCCATGAGAACTTTTGGGGCTCAAAATTACACCCGTGTCTTAGATCTAAAATAGACGAGTCATTGAGTCAATAATGGGACTGTATCCAAGTTGTGGGACCTTACATACTTGAGGAAAACATCTAGAGAAGGTTTGTTCCTCTACCTATTTCTCTTTGTTACTACTACTCCTAATGCTAAAAGGAAAATATAAGCTAATGATTCCAAGGTACCGGGGATAGAAGGATAAACTAAGGAAGGTGATAACACCAGAAAATGTGGGATGAAAGCTATCTAATTTGAGTGAAAAAAGAGAAATCATAAAGGGAGGCTAGGCATGTGTAACACAAACAGAATCAATTCACATGGCGATCTCCCGAGACACAACAAGAAAATGAAGCTATAAGGGATGTAAAATGGCACAACAAGAACATGGTGAAAGGGAAAGGCAAAAAGAATAATTAAAAAGTGTTATGGAAGAGAGTAGCCACAAAACAATGCTTCTATTGCTTCCAAGTATGCATAGTTTGTTACAATGGTGTATGAGGCCGATATCCACATGCAAGAACCAGATCTAGAGGTCTGCAACTCAAAATAAAAAGATGTAGAATCCTTAGCAAACACTAAAGGATCCAAAATGTCCAACCCTTTACAATGAGTCATGCTCTTACATTTATAGATGAATTGATGAGAGAAGAAGAGGAGAAAGAGGGAAAAATCAGATTTGAATCACAACCATCAACAACAAGTAGTAGATTCCTCTTCTTGTGTTGGCTTTGGTTGAAGTTCAGGCTCTAGAATGCCTTTATCCATTTCCAAGAAATATACACTGTGGTGAGATTCTTGAAAAAAGAATATAAGATCTAGGATCCTCAGATTTTGTAACTATGTACTTGGACTTATTTTTGGTTCTAGCTTCCGATTAATCCCTTTGATAGGAATATGGCCATAGGACCAATCCATCTTTACTTCTCTTCCCATCTCTTTGTAGAAGATTCAAATTGAGCAACATCCATAGGAGACATGAATATCTACAACTAAGATTGTCATCTTTAATCTTTTGTCAAGAAAAAATGCCAGAACAACTTGTTCATCTTTGATTTGTTTGATTAAAGGGACTTGTCTCTACATAGAAGCACCTTCCTATGGTCTTTGTCTGATGAAGCCCAAGAGCAACTAGAACTTTAGTTGGCATGACATTATTAGAATCACCTGCATCTAAAATGTAATTACTTAACTTGAAACCATTAAGCAATAAGGAAACATAGAATGGTTCCACTCTTTCAAGAAGATGGTGAGGATTTAACAACTACAGTTTTATTCGGGGAGGAGTATCTTTGGGCTTAGGAAAAAGGCCTTTTGATGTATTGGATTGTCCTGGTGATTGCACATATTTAACTAGCCTATTTAACTGCTCAGGAAAGGCTCTCAAGTATTCAGCTTCTGACATTTGAACTCTAGTTTTCTTGGCATGGTCAATAATGTCAAAAGAAGGAATAGATTCAGATACTGAGCTACTTTTTGTGGTTGAGATGAAGAACTCACATTCTTATCTCTAGGAGCTAAAGAAGAAGGTAAAGGGCTTCCCCTTCTTTGTTTGTCAGCTAATGCCTCAGCTTGGTGAGTTTGTGGTTTTGTAAATACTACATATGTATGACCATGATCATCTTCATGAAGCTTCTCATCATCATGTTTAGATTTGTAGTTTAGGTAATTAATGTTGGAGTCGCTAGCAGGACCTACAAAATCATCATTCTTGAGCTGATCAGTGTCAACTTCCTGGTCTTCTTCATTCATCTCCATGTTGTTTATGGGAGCAGCTTCAATTGCTAATATTTGGGAACCAGTAATGTGGTTCCGGTTGTTGTTGTTGTTGAAATTACGAGTAGGGGAAATGTTGTTTCCTTGAGCCATTTGTTTCTTCATCTGTGACATCTCATTTGCTAACTTTTGCAATAGTGAATCAGAAGTAGTAGCAGAGGATGAAATTTCATCTCTAGAAGTGTTGTTCTTTATCTTTCCAGCCATGATGAGGTCATCTTCAATTTCATTTGTCTTTTTTGGGCTGCTCACAAATCAATAGGATGTGCTCTTCGTAGTTGATATCTTACTTCAAGAAGTAAATCATTGATGAAGAATACATTTTTATTCTTGTCATTTAGAGAAGCAAGTGCCGGAATTTTGTATTCTTTGAAATTTAGTAATAAAATCCCACATGTTCTCATGTGGCTCCTTCTTCAGATTGATTCAGTTAAGTTATCAAGGTACTGAAATCTTCAGCTGGTTTGAATATTTTCAGGAATGCATCCCGCACAATAGCCCAGTGGGTTATGGTACAAGGAGGAGTGGTAAAACCATTCTCCAACCAATTCATGCAAAGTATCTATAAATAGTTTGATAGATACATCTTCATGTTCGAATGCAAGAACTCCACAGGATATAAAGAACACAACCAAGTGATCATCTGGATTTTGTTTTCTATCTCCATAGAATTTGGAAAATTCTCTCTTGTCCCTTTAGGTAAATCATGCATATGAGGAGTCAGATTCAAAGTTCTAAAGACTTCACCCCATGGAATAGGTGTTGTAGGGGCAAGTGGCTGATTTTGCATCATGATGAATGGAGTACATCTTCTTTGAGAATAGAATTGGTGAATAATCTCAGCTGCTAGATTGTGCTATACATGATATGGATCTGGAAGAGTTTTCACTCTTCTTCCTAGTGAAAGACTAGATCTGTAGCTTCTAACTTGAGGAGGATGACTGAAATTAAACTACTCCTACAATCTATAAAAATGGTCAATCCTTCCTTGAGCTCTACTAGACCACATGAATGGACGTTCTGCCAGGTTGAGCTTATAATATAAAAGGGAACTGATAAGAAAAATCTTTGATCTGCTAATTTGTGTTGTTCCCTAGCGGAGTCACCAAAAACTATTGGCTAGATTTTCTACACAGCTTGAAAACCTAGGAAGTCATGAGATAAATCTCCCTCGTTGAGGCTCCCATGTAAGATTTTGTTAGTTATATGTCCTAATATCTTTTTTTGGTATTACTTTACTATATAGCTCATGAATCATAGCTAGATAGTTTTGTAGCAAAGTAAGAATTTTGTAAGATAAAGGAAATATCTGTAAAAGAGGAAAAAATAGAAATTTGGAAGAAAGGAAAGTAGATGTGCAACCCAATCAATAGTTTATAGAGTTGATTACATGCACATAGAAGAAACAATTAGATCTTGAAATACAAAATTTAAGCAAAGGGAAATTTTAGATCCAGATCTAGAATAACACAAAGTTTATGAATAGATCTAGAAAGAAATAAGAAGCAAAATGCACCGTTGACACAAAGTTCTCTAGAAATATGCCTCCTCTCTATTCCTCATCTTTCATAAAGCTATCAAGGGTTTCAACTCAAAGTCTGGAACACAAGAATGTTGATTACAAATTCTGATCCTTTAACCCATAGGTTCTTCCTCTATTTATAGTGTATACGGGGAAATTACAAATAGGAATCTTTAAATGAATTCCCGCATGCGAAGCTATGAAAAGGGAAACAAATGGAAATATTCCTCCCAAAATTCCTCTTTGCATGACATGCATGATTGATAACTGAAAAATAGAACCTTCCATTTTTCATTTCTGCTACCTATTTCCAACTACTTGACTTCTTCAAGTAACAACTTTTAAACTAGTCACTTAAGTCTTATAATTTAATTGATTTCTCAATAAATTTTTCGAGAAAATAAAAGAAAGAGGAAAATAAATAAGAAGAAAGTTATAACCCTCTCAGTCTTGTTCTTCTTCCATATTCTGCATGTGATTGACTCTTTTGCCTTTGATTCTCACCAAACTAGATCTGGAAGCTATGCATGATTGTGATTTGCTTGTGGGTATTGCCTTTGAATTGTCTTCCCTTATATCCTTGAATATTTTGTAATTATTCTTCAGTACATGCACCAGTGCAATGTTTTCCATAAATAATTTAGACAAAACTCATCATCTTTTATTTAAAATTGCATATGAGCAATTTTAAATTCTAGAAAGCACTCTGGGTGAATGCAAACACAAGTAAATTCAATGAAGGCTTCAACTAGAAGATTGGGAGCACATGCACAAGCTTCTGAAAGGAATTCTTCATGTAATGACTTCCACATGGGTTGTGTTAGAAACAAGAGGATGAATTTTTTCAGAAGCCTTTGCAATTATGAGAGTTGAATCTATCAATCAAATTGGTGATAGGTTCAGGGCCTATGTCTATATCATTGACTTCAAAAAATCTAGAAGCTATGCATGATTCTACTAATATTTATTTTTCATCAGGCTTCAACATGGCTGGAACAATCTTTGTTTGAGCTCTTTTTCTTTTAATTCTATCAGAATCCCTTGCAATTAGATCTATTTGTGTAGATCTGACAACTTATTTAGATTTGGAAGATATATTCAATGTAGCTGACATTGATTTGAGCACCTGTGATGAATACCTGCAATTTATTCAGACAAAGATGGAGTCCATGGCATGAATACTTGATTTTTATCATCAAAATCTGCATATAAATTTTGCTGCCCTAAAATTTGAGGTTTTGCATACATGCAAAGCAAACAAAAATTTTATTTAATTCACTCGGGCACTTATAGCAACATGCAAATAATTATCATAGCAAGAATCAAGTCATTCCAACCTTAGGCGCCAAACCTTGAAGTTCCCTGGCAATGAAAAACACTCTTTAATGAAAAAACCTCCTTCCTTTGGCACCAAAACCTGTCTGGGCTGCAATCCTTTGCAAAAATAATTAATTACTTCTTCATTATGGCAGCCCATGCTTATATAATCCTTAACATTCTATTTTTAATAATTGCCCTTCCTATTTCTGGTAATTTAATTAATAAACAATCATGTTTATTCACCCAAATTGGGCACCCAATTATGCATGTTGTTGGTTGCTTTTAAATAAATTTATTTTTAGCATGCATCCTTGACTTCTCCTTAGCTCTTCCACTTGCATTGACTTTCCTTCTATTTATGGCACCAAAATTGGGTGAATAAACCATTAATAAATATTATTAAATGTATTGTATTCACCCAAGGTGGGTCACACTTTTTGGTAAGAGGAATTGCTAAAAATAAGAAGTCAGTTTGATGGTAATTTCCACCCGCACCTTGTAACTCCAAAAATCTCATCTTCCAATTAAGTGATTTGACTTTCATCATGGGAATTTTTACAGGCAAGGGTAAGAAATTCATCTTTGAGTGCTTTAAGTGATTTTTATTTTATAATGGGAATTTTCCCCCTACACTAGAGTAAGAAGTTCCTACCTACCTACCACCTCTAATATTCTCATTGTAGCTTAAGTGACTTTGAATTCATGGGAAAAATTACCCTGCAAGGCAGGTAAGAAATTCCCACCTTCCTACCACAACCAAAATTCCCACTGACAACTTAAAGTCTTCCTTCCAAAAAGTGTGACTTGCATTAAAACTTGCCTCCTTTAATAAAGTGTGACTTGCATGGGTGAATAAATATCTTTGGTGGAAAAATTTAGCCTACCAGGTAGGCAAAAATTCTCATTAGTGCTTTAAGTGATTTTTCTTTATTTTATAATGGAAATTTTCACCCTGCAAGGTAGGTAAGAAATTCCGCCTACCTACCACCTCTAATTTTCCCATCGCAGCTTAAGTGACTTTGAATTCATGGGAAAAAGTACCCTGCAAGGCAGGTAATAAATTCCCACCTACCTGCCACTACTAAAAATCCCATCGTAGCTTACACTCATTAATTCCAAAAATGTGACTTGCCTAGGAGAGGCTTTTTGTGCATGAATTCATATTTTTGGTTAGAAGCTTACATTTTGAGGTTGATTCCTTCTGGTGTTGTGTCGGTAGATGATCTCTAGATGCTTCAGGAAATTAAATAGACTATATTGGTGAAGGAATTGACCTAGGGAATTTCATAGAGAAACTGCAGAGAAAACTAGAGAAAAACACAAAAGAAATAAATAAAAGTGAAAAACGTTGCCAAAAGTTGCAGACAATGCCCTGAATTCATTCTTGGTGAAAACCTTATTGAGATGAGTGAATACTAGCATGCAAAACTTCAATAGGATTTAACCGGAACACAATTTACTTCAAACGGGGCATTATTTATTCAATAAATAATTAAATAAAAAATTCCGGAGACAAAACTTAGCGGAGGGATAAAATGAGTTTGGGCATCTAGGTGTTTGCCAAAATTGGCTCATATGATTCAATGGAAATATCCTAACATAATACAGACATCTTCAAGTAATAAAACACAAAAATACCCATTATTTTAAAAAAGAACGAAATTTTTTCAAATGGGTAGTCCTAGATTTTAGGGTGAAATATAGGGACACCAACATCTAACATATAATAAGTGGCATAGAACAACATAGAAGAAGGTGTGAAGATGCATGTAGAAGAAGGAGACATGAAAGGAAAACAAAGGGAAAATGTGCACGAAGGTAATACACATGGGAGAAACACTTACCGGAGAAATGTATGGTAGAGGTGCAATCATTACAAAATAATGTGTGGTAGCAAGGAAGGGGGCACGGGAATATGCTAGGACTTAGCAGATTTTGGAAGCAATTATAAGGTGTGCACATAGGATGCATGAACTGTTGGGAAGAAGGTGAATGCGCATAGAGTTCGCATGAGAGAAATGAAGCATAAAGGAAAGGGGAGAGGAGAATATGAAAGGTGCAGAAGAGAGGCAAAGTTTACATGAGTGCGTGAGGAATTGCAGCCAACGAAGTGTGGCAAAGGAGCAATTGAAGTGTGAAGAACTTGTAATGTAGAGTCTTAGAGGTAGAATGGAATATAAGTTGTCCAAATAACTAGGGAAGTTATTTTGGATAATATTTTGGCAAATTTCGGGGTCATCTACCTACTAGATGAAGGGGATCAGTAGCATATAATATCCATTAGGCATGGAGTCTGCTATGTAATCATGAAATTATCAACTAGAACCTTGAAGCACCGCCCTCGAAGTCACCTAATAAAAAAATTTTGAACTCTTTTTTGAATCTTGAAAAACTTTTTGTTGGAAGAATATCGACATCTTGGAAGAAACAAAAGAGCATGTGTAAGAAGCATGTGGAAAGAAAGAACTATGTACAAATAAACAATGTGTGCATAACGAACTTGGAGGAATTGAAACTACTCTAATATTTACAAAATGATGCAAAAATCTTAATGAAGGGGTTTGAGATAGATCCCATTGACTGTGATTAATAGTGTGCCTCCATCAAGATGAGATAGCCCAAAAGAGTTAGCATCCTTGCAAGAAATGATAACATATGGGCCACTCCAAAGTGCTTCAAACTTTGAATGAGACCTTGGTTTGGGTCCGTAGGATTCGATTTTAAGACCAAGTCCCCAACTTTGAAGGCTTGAGTCCTACCCCTTCGTCAAACCACCTCTTTTTTTATTGATGATGTTATTCTAGTTCGATCATGGAAGAGTTGCTTAATTCCTCAAGTTCAACCATCTCTACCAGTCTAATTTCTCTCTGGTTTGTGCCTTTGAATTCCATCCATTGGGAAAGTGATAATGAATTCAACTCGAGTATCAAAGGAAGTGAGGAATCCTTTCCATACAAAATATTTTAAGGTGATGTTCTTATTTCCTTCTTAATTGTGATTATTTTTACCCAAAGTGTGCACGAGACCTTTGTATGCTGCCGTCTTTGGATGATGTTTATCGTCCTCTTCATGACTTTTATCGGGTTTTTATTTGTAGAATTTTTCAAGCTATTACCTTGAAGGTAATAATTGGAGGAACTCTTCAAGTATATACCAAGATTAAGATTCCAATAAGTGATTTTAGTACCAATGAAGGCTTTTTCATTATTTGAAGTGATTTTATGAGGAATGCCAAACCTTTTTACAATACCTTTGAGAAATTCAAGGATGATTGACTCAATTGATTCCTTGAGCATGAAAGCCTCTATCCATCTAGTGAAGTAATCCATAGCTGTTAGCACCCGTTTGTGGTTAGCACTTTAAGGATGGTTGATCATTCCTATGAAGTCAAGACCCCATTGCACAAATAGTTGATCGGTTGGATTGGCCGAAGGGAAGTGCTACCGCTTTTTTCTTTCTTGCAAATAAAGTGCATTCTTTGCATTTTATGACCCATTTGTGCACGTCTATGAACAAGGTAGGCCAAAATATTCCAAACATTATAATCTTCATTGTTGTAGTCTTGGTAAAGAAATGTACACCAAAGAATCCATCATGAAATTATGCTAACACTTTTTCAACTTGAGTGCCATCAACACACCGACAAGATTCTTTTTTAAGAGGAGGCCATCAATCAACACATATGGAATAGATTACACCCTCAGATTTTTCTCCTAGATTTATTTAAAATAAGAGGTTATAATCCCTAGGAAAGGAATGTGATCATGTCCTTCATCCATTTTCACACTTCGAGGGCTTCATTTTGTTCAAGTTTTGTGTGGAAGAGATATTTATCCAGAAATAATGAAGTCTTGAGCTCATTCGCATGTCCTTTGAGAGCTTCCTACAAAGTGTGTTGCCTCTTACCAACTTTGTGGCTTTCATAGTCACATTGTATTCCATGATTTTGGTCATCCATTGTGTTATCTTCTCACTAATTTATGCTCCCATTATGAAGTCTCTAACACCAGAGTGACAAATTAACACTTTAACATGATTTGTGAAGAGCATACTTTTGAAATTATTAAGTGTGTGCATGATGACGTAGACCTATTTTTCCATGTGACTATATTTCAACTCATAATCCTTCATTGTTTGACTAAATAAAGCCACTAGCTACTCCATTCCTTGTTCATTTTATTGTGTCGAACAATAGCAACAATTGCATCAAATCCATAAGCATAAAGGATGAAATCCTTTGAATAGTTGGGGTTGATGAGTGTTAGAGCGCAAGAAACTTCTTTCTTGATTTTTTGAAGATTTATTTTCCTTCGCTATCCACCTAAAGGATGTATCCTTCTTGAGAATGAGGGTGATGGTCCGAACCAGTCCTATAAAGTTAGGGATAAATATCCTTAAAAAGTTGATTTTTTCAAGAAAGGACTGTAAGGCATTCTTATGTCTTTGACAAGGAAAGAGCCAGGATGGTTGAAATGTGCTCATGATTAATTACGATGCCATCCTTTAAAACAACATAGCCTAGTAGATTTCCGTTCTCCACAAAAAAATTACACTTCTTGGGGTTAAGAGATAACTAAAACTTTATGCATATCTCAAAGACTTTCTCCAGATGCACCATATGAACTGCACTGCTTTGAGAAGATAGTTATATCATCCAAGTAAACTAGGATGAACTCATTGATGTATCCTTTGAAGGAAATAGCCATGGCATACTGAGAAAATTTATGCCTGCATTTGATAGACAAAATGGAATCTTCTGATATGCATATGTTCCCCACTTGGTTGTAAATGTTGTTTTGAATTGATCCTCTTCCTTGACCAGGATGTGATTGAAGTAAGAATACCCATCTAGTATAGAAAACTTTTGTGTGCATGCTACTTCTGATCTGAAAAATATGATCCGTAAAAGGAAAAGGATAACGATACTTAAGGGATGCCTTATTCAAATATGTAAAATTGATACATAGTCCAATTTCACAATTGTTCTTACATAGTGGAACTAGGTTCATGGAAAAGGTAGAGTATTTGATTGAAAATATCATCTTCACCTTGATGAGTTTAGACAAATCTTTTCTCATGAGGGGATCTATCCTTGGATTGACTAGCCTTTTCTTTTTGTCTGATGGAATTGATGCTTGGATCAAGGTCAATGGAGTAATTGGAAACACTTGGATCAAATACTTTGAGGTCTCTATACTCACAAGAGAAAATATCATTGTATTTTTGACATAGAGAGATGAAGGCCTGCATTTCATCATACACACAAGCTTTACTCAACAACAATTCCTTTCCTTGTGCAATAGTGACTAGACTATAGTCTTACACCACATTCATATTCTTATCCTCACGTTTGAACTCATCAAGGATAAATATATTCTCTAAGGTTTTTATCCCTTTAGGAAACTTATTTTTATTTATTGAATCACTTGTTCACCATAGCTATCATGCAAGTCAACTTGCATTTTGAAAGAGCTCATCTTTGTTTTGAATGAACTAGATGATATGTGTTTCAATGTCAAACACTTTCCAGCTGGTGTTGTTAAGCTGGAATAGATGGTCTAATTACCATCTTAATGTGTTGTGTGTTTCCTTTGACAAATACCTTAGTAGAAGAAAAATGTGAACCCAATGCAGCCATCTGATCAAATTATTTGTTCATATTCCTTAGCACCACCTACAGATTCAGAGCATCAAATTTCTCAAGGAGATTCCAAACTCTATGTTTATAAGATTTTAGAAGTTTATTATTTGTTACAAATTTATTGGTAACCTAGTGGATAACCAATTTTGTACCCCCAAAGATCTGTAGTGCTTCAATCCTTTTCTTCTTAGAAATAAGAAGACCGTGCACCAATGTTTTATAATATGCTACATTGTTGGAGCATGTGGACTGTAACTTGTGCATGAAGAATAACTTATCATCCTTGGGAGAAATGCGAACAAAACCTACACCCACACCATTCTTTCTTTTAGATCCATCAAAGTTAAATTTCCATGGACCATAAATTTTTTTTTTTTCTTGAGCACATGCGGAAGCACAAATTCTTATTCAAGGATGCAATAAGTGTCAATCCCAGTTTCAAAATCTTCAAGATATTCAACATATGGATCATATTTTTTGTGCCTTTTTGCCTACTCATCTAGCATTAAGTCAAGTAGAGGAGGAGGAACAAGCTACTCTTCAGAAACATGTTCTTGGCCTTCTTGGATTATACAGTTCGCTTGGGGAGGAGATGGGTCATATGACTCAACATGTTAGGAAAATATTGGTTTAGCTTGTATGATAATACGGGTACCATGCCTTATTCTCAGTAACATATGAGACCAATCAGAAGAAAAGTAATCACCCACTTTAGCAATAATATCCCTTGATAGGCATAAGGAAAACAAAGGATGAAGGTCAATGATTTACACATCTTGAGTTATGGTGAGGATTTGAAAAGCATAGAGGGTTAAATAATGATCCCTGTATGACTCCTAAGGTGGTAACAATTGACCCATCAAGATGAAGGAATCCTTTAAACAAAGGGTTGTACTTAATACCTACGAAATACACAATTTTCTTAGGCATGATAGAAGTAGAAGCACCTAAGTCAATTATACAATTATGCATAAGGTGTTTACCTATGATCAAGGACATATAAAAGGGTGGGGTTTTGACAACCTTACTTTTTTATCTTGTGCTTGATAGGTATTGATGACAACACATGGTTTTTAGATAGATGGGTAAGTGCGCGAAGTTGGACCGAGCTTCATGAAACAAGTCACACTAAGAATAAATGGCCAAGGTGTCCCACATTATGACATTCACATTTGTCCTCTTCATTTGATCCACAATATTGAATGGATGACCTAAAAATTGTGCATTTAGGGCACAATGACATCTCTTCTTGGTTGTTCGGGAGCAGAGGAAAGGGCCTTAGCTTATGTGGAGGCTTGACCTACCAAATGAGGGTTATGCACTTTGCTTTAGGAAGAACAATACACGAGAATCTCATGTGTAGGTACTTACATAGATTTACTCTTGGATGCCTTAGCTACATATTTCTACTTTTTAGGATTGAATTATTTGATAGGAGTTGAAGGTTATGTGCTTGAGTCTAGCATTCTCTTAGTATACCTTGTGTTATCAGCAACATGAGTGTGTGGTCCTGTCGAGAACTTTCCACTGACTTGATTGATTACACGAAGTCTTCGGTGCAAAAAAATAGATTGGCCCTTGGAGGATATTTTAGCTTCTCTTGATTTTATTATTCATTCGTGCTAGTGGAAGGAACACAATTAGAAGCATTCTAGATCATACAATCCTATGTGCACATGGCGGCATAGTGATATTGATTATGAGGCATGTTGCTAGGAAAACACCATTCATACTCTTGAGTTATGTTGTTCGTACTAGAATTAGTGATTGAATTATTCTTGGTAGTGGAAGAGGTTGTATAGGAGGGACCACTTGCAAGGCCATATGTGTGTTAACATGCCATCTTTCATTTTATTGGTTCTTCCCATATCTATGTTTACACCGATTCCTCTAGGGATGATTGTTTTGGTTATGTGCTTGATTAGAAATTTTTCCGATGGCTTGTGCTTGCTACTTCTCCAAAGATATAAATTTATTGGACAAGTTTCTAATCAAGGTCCTCAATTCCTCATCTTTTTCTCTTTGCATAGGAGAGTAGGATGTAGATGCCACTAGTTTCATGCTCTTCTTGGGAATAGGAGCAACAAGAAGGCTAGGGTGCCTGCGACATTTACGAGAATAAGAGCATACGTGGTCTAGGAGCTATCTTTCAAGTTTCCCACCTAAATGAGACTATTTTCTGCCCTTATTGCAATACTATAAGCAACAGGTAAGGATCCACCTCCCATGGACTGAATCATGAGTAAAATATCATTGTTTAAGGCCCTTAGATAGTATAAGAAAGCATGATGGGTTGTAGGTCTTACCACATGAGGGATTATATCCCAAGTTTTTTGGAATCCAATATTGAAAGAAGTCATTTGTTCATTGGGTGCCCTATTTTTGTAGTCAATTTTTCCACTAGTGATAGGTGATCTAACTTGTCTTAAAAATAGTTACATAGAGTTGTATCAAACTTGTCTTAGGTGGTAATCGATGTAGGTCTCAAACCTATGTACCACTAGAGCACCTTCCCTTTGAATGAGGCTACAAATAGCCTAACTACTACATCATCATGTGTGATCAAATAGACAAAGCACACATTTGCTACATCCTAGATGTGCTCAACATGGGTGACTTGATTCTCACTAGTAAAGTATGGAATACTCTTAAGTGTGGTTCTAGGAATAACATGTTGCGCATTTAGAATAAGAGGAATTACACAAATGAAGTTGGTAAAGTTCCTCAGAGGAGATGGTGGATGGAGTTTTTAATAGGGCATGCAAGTCTATTGTGAGGAGGAGTGGATTTCGTGCAGCGTGATGTAGATGGGTATGCATGCATGGGTGTTCTACTATGTATTCTCCTTTGAGATAGCTAGAGGTACCCAAAAGATGCTTCAGCTATTGTACTTTGTCTCATATGCACTCTTCTCATGAAAGGTGCTCTGGGTTGCTGAAAATTGTAGATCCGAAAGTGTTGGGAGTTAAAAAATGTGTTAAAATGAGTCTCAAAGGATTGAAATTTCTAATTCGAGACACCGGAACTTAGAAATAATGAAATTTAAGCATTTAATATTGTTCCCACTAGGTGTTCTAGAAACCTGTGGTCTCAAACTTGCACTCTTGTCTCAGATCTAAAAGAACTGAGTCCTTGAGTTAATAATGGGATTATCTCAAAGTTGTGGGACCTTGCGCACTTGTGGGACCTTTTCCACTACATATTTCTACCGCTACTACTACTCCTAATGTTGAAAGGATAATCTAAGCTAATGATGCCAAGGGACCAGTGATATAAGGATAACATGAAAAGATAAAACTAGATAACATCAAAAAGTGGGATGAACACTATTTATTTTGAGTGAAAACTAAGGATAAGGTAGAAAGGAGGCCAATAATGTGCAACATAGACCAGAATGCATTCACACAATGATATCATGAGACACAATAAGAACATGAAGTTGCAAGGGATGTAAAATGGCACAAAAACACACAATAGAAAGGAAAGGAAAGAAATAAGAATAAAAACATGTTAAGGTAGAGAGTATCCATAAAAAATGTTTTTATTTCTTCCAAGTATGAAACAGTCTATTACAATGGTGTATGGGGTTGATATTCACATGCAAGAACCAGATCTAAAATGAAAATAAAAATATGTAGAATCCTTAGCAAACAATAGAGGATCTAAAATGTCCAACCCTTTACAATGAGCCATGCTCTTACATTTATAGATGAATGGATGAGAGAAGAAGAGGAGAAAGAGGGAAAAATAGATTTGAATACAAACATCAACAAAACATAAAAATTCCTACAAATCCACCAATGAATCTATCAAATGCACTTCCCCATGTCTATTTGGCATGTAGGAGAAGGAAGGAGGTGATATCTCCATCAAATCAAGTGGTTGGAGTAATCAGATCTTGCATTAATGGTGCAAGGGATGTTTTCCAATTTCTCACATACCAAAGCCTACAAAAATTTGAATTGAATGTATTGTATTGTAGCCCATACCAACAACTATCAAATAAGACAAATTGCACCCTATTCTAAGCTCAGTAAAAACATTTATGATGATATAAAGTCTATAGGTCAATCGACACACAGAGACACGCGACACTCTAAGAATGGTTGAAGGATGACCGATTATTCATTCATTTTGTCATTTTATGCCACATGTCACAAGCTGGTTTGACTTCATGATTTAGAACCTTGTTGGCATGCTTTGATCAAGTACATGTAGCACACTCAAACTCGACATATAACACGTAGCATAGAATGACGCAAAAGAAGGTGCGAAGATTCACATGGAAGAAGGAGGTGCAAAAGGTAATGCACGTGGGAGGAATTAGACAAAAACCTGTCGAGACAATGTATGGCAAAGGCACAATCATTATAAAGTAATGTGTGGAAGCAAGGAAGGGGCGAGTGAATATGTCAAGGACATATCTGATTTAGGGAAGCAAGTCTAAGGCACATGTGCAAGATAGATGAACTACTGGAAATAAGGTGAATGTGTAGAGAGTGCATGTGAGAGACATGAAAGCAGAAAGGATAGGGGAGAGGAAAATATGGAAAGTGTAGAAGAGAGGCATAGAGCGCGTGAGCACGCAAGGAAATGCAATTAACAGAATGTGCTAAAGGAGCAATTGAAGTGTGTACAACCTCAAATGTAGAGTCTTAGAGCCATAATGGAATATAAGTTGTCCAAATAACTAGGGAAGTTATTATGGATAACAAAAACAATATTCAAATATGTCACATATGGTGAAAAATGGAGCTCTAGATTGAAAGATATGGAAAAGAAAGCTTCATTGTTGGGGATCGGGGATATATTTTCAATCCATGAGATTGTAATTTCTACATTTTGACCATTGACCTCTGATCTAGAGGATCCTCACAGAGAAACACCGATCTAAGATCTTCTCAGAAATTTTTGCAGTCATTTTTAAAGCGTGGAGAAAAATTATATGACTCCGACGATAGTTTGTTTGCAGGAAACAGAGCTCGTTTGCAAAAGTTATAGCCCGCTGAAATTTTTGGGCAACTGGTGAAATTTGGAGTTTTGTGCAGGTTGGACATGTGCACGCTCGCCAAGTGTTGCGATCATATTGTGACACGTGGATGAATTGTGTGATGTATTAAAAAAATGGGTTTTGGAACGCTGGTCTTGGACACTCGTTCTCGAGACAAATGGACCCCGCTATTTAGTTGGTGGGGCCCTCACCAGTTCGACACACTTGATTATGGAGAGGGTACCTTGGCCTCCTTCTCATTTAACCGATCAACCAGCTTGTGTATATAAACCTCTATATTTCCTTGTGCGCCATGCATGTGGGACATTGGGCATGTATGGATTAAATTACCCACGCCTTATAACTTATTTGCACTTTCCATGCATTTGCTATTATTCTATTCAACGCCTTATCCATCCCACTTTCCACGCAATTGTTTAAACTGTCCACCGCATATGCTATGGGATAAGCACCTAAAATTAAACCAAGCGCCATCAAACAAATGCGCATCCCCAAATCAAGCGCCTATCACATAGGCTAAGGCGGCTTTCTAGCCAATCTAAAAACTGCGCCCACCTACTTTATTAACCCTTGTCCTAGTCTTCATGCGCCGAATGTGGGATAATTATCCCAAAGGATTTGATCAAAAACAAGGAGGAGAATGGAACTCGGGTGGGCCGAGTAAAAAGATAAGCACCCAGCCGGCATGCTAGGAGGTGCACAAACAATATAAAAAGGGTGATATTCTATTTGTAATGCATTTGGGACTGTGTACTAATATTGTAATGCTCATATCTTGAGCTAGGAGTGGAGTTTGAAGGAGATGTAAAAAGCAACCCCTGTTATTTTTGATAGAGGAAGACTGTGAGAAGGTTAGAATTTTGTAGAATTCTTTGTAAAGGATTATTTTCAAGATTCTAATAGATCGGTCCCATTCAACCAGACCCGGAGACGTAGGCCTCAAGCGCCGAACTCCGTTATCAATTCTTGCGTCATGTTGCTGGTGAATCCTCTTCATTTCTTTCAGTATTTTCATAGTACTTGTAATTTTTATTCTTTTATAAAAAATACAAAAAGAAATAATGCACAATTTTTACATCGAAAATAAATACAAAGCAAGAAAATGTGTGTACACAATTGCTAGTTAAATTTGGTTTTCAGATCATTGGTATCAGAGCTGGTTTTGACTGATTTTTTGTTCAGTTTAACGTGTTTTGGATTGCAAGTTCTGTGTTGGATGTTAACAAGGTCTCGATCTAAGAAGGGTGAAGTTGAATTAGTTGAAGGAGATCCCAAAATTGGTACCAAACGATCTCGAAGTCCTACAATGGCGGATCGAGAGGAAGTGGAACAAAAATTTCGTCAATCGTTCCAACAGATGAAGGAAAAGGTGGAAGAAATGTACCAAGAAAGGAAAAGGGAAAAGGGGACTAGAGAAGGTAAGAAAGAAGAAAGCTCTAGTTATGACATTCCAAAAAGAGAATCCTTAAAATCTGATTTTCTTTCATTAAAGTTAGATATCAAGTTTGAATTGCCTATGTATACTGGAGAGCTAAATGCAGAGAAGTTGGATAACTGGGTCAAGAAAATAGAAGTATATTGCAGGTTCAGAGAATTGTTGATGATGAAGCAAAGATTCATCTGGAAACTCTTCGGATGGGTGGAACAACACTCATTTGGTGGGAGAGTAAGCTTCAGGAAGTGGAAGAAAACAAAGGTATAGAAATCACTTCTTGGTCTGAATTTGTTTCAAATCTTAGGCAATAATTTTATCCTCTTGGTTATAAGCAACAAGCTATGATGGATTGGCAAACATTAAGACAAACTAAGGGACAAAGTGTTCAAGAATACACACAAGAATTTAGGAAAAGGGCTCTAACTCTGGGAATTTCCCTAAACACAGAAGAAACACTGCTCAAATATATTGGTGGATTGCATAGTTATCTAAGGCATATGATACTTGTTTTAGGTACTACTAATCTTGATGCAGTATGTGTTCAAGCAACCCATCTGGAAGCATGAGGGAAAATGACAAAGGAGTCCTCTTTCTCTTCTTTTAATCAGAAGAACAAGAAATCTGAAGGAAAAGGTTTGAAAGAACAAGGAAAAGGAAAGGGTAAGCATAAAAAAACTCTACTGTTAAGAAGGAAGATGAAAAACCATTTTGTAATCATTGTAAAAAAAACCATGATGAGTCTAAATGTTGGAAATTACATCTTGAAAAGAAGCCTAAATGGATGGTTAAGAAAGGAAAAGAAAAGAAAACAAACACCGTAGTGCATGATCTTGGTTCTGATTCAGGTGATGAAACCAAAATCACAGCTATGGGTTTACAAGGTAAATCAACTCTTTCAATTTCCAACAATAGCACTACAGATGTTGCATCTTCTTCTAGTAAACAAACTACACCTGACGATAAGAAAAGAAATGAGCTTTTCCACATTAGAGTAATTTCAAAGCATACGAAAATTGATACTCTTTTTGATAGTGGATCTCAAGCTAATTTGATTTCAGAGGAGGTTGTTAAAAAACTAGGACTCAAAACTACACCACATCCTAAGCCTTATCCTTTGGGCTGGGTTTGTGATGATGCAAAACTGCAGGTAACTAAAACTTGTACTTTCAGATTTGCCATTACAGACAAGTTTATTGATGAGGTTGAATTGGATGTAGTTCCTTTGGATATTTGTGGGGTGGTTTTGGGAAGTCCTTATTTGTATGATCGTAAAGCAATCTTCTATAGGGAAGAAAATAAATATTTACTTGTAAAGGATGGAATTGAGTTTATTATTAAAGCTCCTTTGTGAAAAGAATAATCTATCCTTGGTAAATGCGGGTCAAATGAAAAGGCTTTTCAACTCAAACAAAATTTTTGTGCTCATGGTGGTCAAAGCCAAGGAAAAATAAAATGAGATGGCTTTTGAGACTTGCTATCTAAAACATAAGGATGAATTGGTAAGAATTGTTTCTCAATTTGATGATGTTTTTCAGGATCCACAAGGTCTACCTCCCAAAAGAGGGGTTCAACATGAGATACAGTTGCTTCAGGATGCACCTCTTCCCAATATCGGAATGTACAGGTTGTCAGTAGTAGAGAACGAGGAAATCAAGAGACAGGTAATGGAACTTTTGGCTCAAGGTATAATTCGTCCAAGTACATCCCCATGTGGTTCACCAATTATATTGGTTCCTAAGAAGGATGGCACTTGGAGAATGTGTGTTGATTTCCATGCTTTAAACAAGATTACTATAAAGAATCGTTACCCTCTTCCTAGAATAGATGATTTACTGGATCAATTAAGAAATGCAATTTATTTCACTAAGTTAGACTTAAGAAGTGGTTATCACCAAGTAAGAATTGCAGAAGGTGATGTTTGGAAAACTACTTTTAAAACGAAACAAGGATTGTTTGAATGGTTAGTGATGCCTTTTGGTTTGTGCAATGCACCGGCAACATTCATGAGAGTTATGAATGAAATTTTTAGGCCATTCATTGATAATTTCGTTATTGTCTACTTAGATGATATTCTTATTTTCAGTAAATCATGGGATGAACATATTAAACACATCCAGAAAGTCTTAGATGCACTAAGGAGAGAGAAATTATATTTGAAGATGTCAAAATGTGAATTTGGAAAGACATCTTTAATTTACTTGGGGTATATTGTAGGAAATGGAGAATTGAAAATTGATCCTGTAAAAATAGAGGTTATTGTGAAATGGCCTAGACCCAAAAATGTGACGGAAGTTAGAAGTTTTCTAGGTGCAGTTCAGTATTGGAGGAAATTTATTGCTAACTTCTCATATATTGCATCTCCTTTGCATGCTTTGACAAGTATTAAACAGGTCTTTCAGTGGGGAGGAAAACAACAAAAAGCATTTGATACACTGAAAGAGAAGATAAGTACCGCTCCGATCTTGGCACTTTCGGATTTACAACATTCATTTGAGATTGAGACGGATGCTAGTGACTACGCAATGGGGGAAGTTTTGATGTAGAACAAATGACCAGTGTGTTACCATTCAGAAACCTTTACAAGTGCGGTAAGAAACTATCCAACTTATGATAAAGAGTTGTATGCTTTGGTTCAAAGTGTTAAAAAATGGAAGCATTATTTAATGGGAAAAGAAACAATTATCCATACTGACCATCAACCGCTTCAATATTTACAAACACAAACCAAATTGCAGCAGTCTAGACATTTCAGGTGGATGGGATTTTTGCAACAATTTCATCTTGTAATCAGGTATAAAAAAGGTATTCAAAACAAGGTTGCCGACATGTTGTCCAGACCACCAGTGGTAGTAGCATCTATCCTTTTACAGCATAGTTCTTTGGCTCGTGTTAGTTACTGAGGAACAATATGCAAATGATGTTGATTTTAGAGAAGTGTATGAGGATTTAGTAAGTGGGAAACAAGTAGGAGAAAAAGATTATCATTTGCATGAAGGATTGTTATATCATTCTGGAAAACTTTGTATTCCAGAAAATGAGCGTGTGCATATGATTAGGGAAGCACATACTTCTCTTATTTCAGGTCATTTTGGTGTAAGTAAGACAGGTTGCACATTTAAAAAATATTGCTATTGGCCTAGAATGCATGAACATGTAAACCGATATATTAAGGGATGTGTTCTTTGTGCCTACAAGCAAGCCAAAGTAACAGAAATTAGGAATTTACACTCCTCTTCCCTGTTCCAACAAGGCCTTGGGAAAGTGTTTCCATGGAATTTGTGGGAGGCTTGCCCATGACACGGAGAAAACATGATTACTTATATGTGGTAGTGGATAGATTTAGGAAAATGTGTGTGTTGGTTCCATGTACTAAACAAATAACTGGTGAGGGCGCACATTTATTCTTTTAGTTTGTTTGGGTTCATTTTGGTTTACCTACTTCAATCATATCTGATCGGGATTCTAGATTTATTGGGGAATTTTGGTCAACATTGTGGGGGTTAATGGACACAAAACTAAAAAAGAGCATTTCTTTTCACCCACAGACTGATGGTCAAACAGAGGTTGTAAACCACACAGTGGTACAATTACTTAGGGGCTATAGTAACAAACATCCTAAATTGTGGGATGAACATCTTTATTATGTGCAACATGCTTATAATCATGCCTTACATTCTTCTACTTTGAAGTCTCCATTTGAGACTTGTTATGGATATCTGCCTAATTCTCCATTAGATATATATTATGGACATGAAACTGTTGTTAATGGTGCAAGTGATTCTGACAAGGCTAAAAGATTTGTGCAGAGAATACAACAGGTTCATCAGTATGTCCATGAACAATTGGAGAAAAGCCAAGCTAAGTACAAAGCTAGGCATGATAAACATAGAACTGATCACAAGTTCAAAGTTGGTGATTCAATTTGGCTTCACATCAGCAAGGAAAGGTCGACAGGTGAAGGTAAAAAATTGAAACCTATATGGTATGGTCCGTTCCAAATATTGGAAAAAATTGGTAACAACGCTTTCCGGTTAGATTTACCTCCATATATGCAAATCTACTCAGTTGTAAATGTTGAGAATTTAAGATTGTATGAACCACCTATGATTGTTGATCATGATGATTCTAACATTATTCCTTCCATTGATGATTTTACTCCCGAGTATCTTGATGAGTCAGCAGGAAGACATCATTTTGGACAGGAAAGTAAGAACTTCGTGAAGGGGTGATATTGAATATCTTCGTGTTGGGTTCAGAGGCATGCATCCGAACAAGGAAAAATGGATGGAAACCGGAAAGGTGAGGGAGAAATACCCTCACCTATTCACCAATTAGGTTGACTTTTGGGGTCCAAAAGTTTCTCAGTGGGGAGGAATGATCTAGAGGATCCTCATAGATAAACACCAATCTAAGATCTTCTCAGAAATTGTTGCAGTCATTTTTAAAGCGTGGAGAAAAATTATACGACTCCGACGATAGTTTGTTTGCAGGAAATGGAGCTCGTTTGCAAAAGTTATAGCCCGTTGAAATTTTTAGGCAACTGGCAAAATTTGGACTTTGTGCGGAGTTGGACGTGTGCACACTCGCCAAGTTTTGTGATCATATTGTGACATGTGGACGAATTTTGTGATGTATTAAAAATGGGTTTTGGAACGCCGGTCTTGGACACTCGTTCTTGGACAAATGGACCCGCTATTTTCTTGGTCTGGGGCCCTCACCAGTTCGACACACTTGATTATGGAGGGGTGCCTTGGCCTCCTTTTCATTTAACCATTCGACCAGCTTGTGTATATAAACCTCTATATTTCCTTGTGCACCATGCATGTGGGACATTGGGCATGTATGAATTAAATTACCCATGCCTTATAACTTATTTGTACTTTCCATGCATTTGCTATTATTCTATTCAACGCCTTATCCATCCCACTTTCCATGCAATTGTTTAAACTGTCCACCGCATATGCTATGGGATAAGCACCTAAAATTAAACCAAGTGCCATCAAACAAATGCGCATCCCTAAATCAAGAGCCTATCACATAGGCTAAGGCGGCTTTCTAGCCAATCTAAAAATGTGCCCACCTACTTTATTAACCATTGTCCTAGTCTTCATGTGCCGAACGTGGGATAATTATCCCAAATGATTTGATCAAAAACAAGGAGGAGAATGGAACTCGGGTGGGCCGAGTAAAAAGATAAGTGCCCAGCCGGCATGCTAGGAGGCGCACAAACAATATAAGAAGGGTGATATTCTATTTGTAATGCATTCGGGACTGTGTACTAATATTGTAATGCTCATATCTTGAGCTAGGAGTGGAGTTTGAAGGAGATGTAAAAAGCAACCCCTGTTATTTTTGATAGAGGAAGACTGTGAGAAGGTCAGAATTTTGTAGAATTCTTTGTAAAGGATTATTTTCAAGATTCTAATAGATCGGTCCCATTCAACCGGACCCGGAGACGTAGGCCTCAAGCGCCGAACTCCGTTATCAATTCTTGCGTCACGTTGCTGGTGAATCCTCTTCATTTCTTTCAGTATTTGCACAGTACTTGCAGTTTTTATTCTTTTATTAAAAATACAAAAAGAAATAATGCACAATTTTTACATCGAAAATCAATACAAAGCAAGAAAATGTGTGTACACAATTGCTAGTTAAATTTGGTTTCCAGATCAACCTCTAACGAGGTGACACGTGATCTAAGGTAGGTGTCAGAGATTAAATTGCACCTTGTATATTTACAAGGTTATGCAAATGTGAACTAATTCCATACATGTTACACTCAATCATCCAAATGACCTCCACATGTTTAATATGCAATGGGCCCTCAAACCTTAAAATGCATTTTATAGTTCCCCTACAAAGCTATGAACTACAACCCTATATGTGGGCTTCATATCCCCGTAAAGGCACCGCATGGTGTAAGATGGTGGAATTTTGGAGGTAGTTTATAATTTTGTAAAATTTCAAAAATTATGAAATTTTATATAACTCCTTGATATCGATAAGGAATCTTTTTGGGACTTGGGGGCCATCATAAATTTACACGTGTAAAGCTATAAATTCGTAGAAAAATTCCCACCAAGGATTAACAAAGTGTATACATCCAAATTTATTTTAGTAAGTTTTCATAATACCCATGGGGTATTTTAGACAATAGAAACCAATCAGTTTCGTGCCTCCATTCACTTTTTCCATTAATTCAGGGAGTGGGAAAGTTAATACATAAGAGATAAAGGTTGGAAGTGGGAAGTGGTGAAGTGACAAGCATCCTTGATAATTGTACTTTAATTATATTATATCTATCGGTCAGGTGGTGTCCATGGTTGTTTTTAACAAAGGAAACAATAGTAATTTTTCTTAGCATGTACTTAATAACATATTTAACTAAATAACACACTACCTGCAATTATGAAATGAAATGTATTGAAAGAAAAAGAATATTAAAAATAAAATTTAAAGGTATGAAAAACAATTCAATATTAGAATCTTAAATAAATTCATAATAACAGTAAAGGAAACACACTAATAAAATATCCCTTCTTGTTATGGAGGAGTGGCCCTTGATCCTTCCTTTGATCAACTTTAGCCTCCAAAGTTACATAGAAAAGTTTCTCCTGAATCTATATATTTATTGAATTGAAATAACTTCCTTTTACAAAGATAAACTAATTGAACAAAACTCTAAATCTCAATACATTACCTCTTTTATAAAAAAGAAGTCCTATTTTGTCTAGGATATAACTACTTTATTTACAATTAATATCATCTACTTAAATGGAAACTCACTAAATATTTTAAGAATTAAATTTGTGGAAGGTTTTTTCTATGTAATGCTCATAATCTAAAGGAGGCTAGAAATTGAATCCTTTTATGGATTCAATCGGTGCTAGAAGATAATGTAGATCTTAGATTGATTCCATAGAATCATGGTGATCATAATTCCATAAGTGTTGGTCTTCATCACATTTCCAAGAAAATGGAGTTAAACTAGGAATGACTAGACCTCATAATCTGCATGAAGGTAGGTTGAGATAGTGGCACCTGTTTCGTGATCACCTCGTTGTGATGAAAATGTATCAACTTATATTTCAGATATCCGAGCTACTCATATCCATTGTGCAAGTTCCTTTTTCAAGGAAATATTAATTAATGATTTGGACGATTCCTACACTCCATGATCATTCATGCGCTATAAGGTGAGTCCGCACTAGAGCACCAACAAGTCTTGTGCTAATTTGTAATTAACTCTTGGGATGTTTTTTAAAATAGCTTTGTTAACATTCATAAAAGAGTTCATTTATCCATATTTGAAGAAATAATAAAAAGATAAAAATAACAATAATATGCACAAAATTTTCTTCCAAAACATATTAAAGTATTAATTATAAACCATCAAAATTATACATCATGCATCATGATACAAAAATAATACACCATTTCATGTGATAAAATATGGGTTCATCACTCTCCCAAATTTAGCCAAAATCCTACTACTTATTCATTTTCTCCAATATTCTTAAACAATTATATTAATTGGAAAATGTTTTCAGTTTCATCCAATCTAGTATTACGAACCTAAAGAAATCAACAATTGACTTCATCCAAGTATTATAACTTCCCTCTAGCTGATCATCTATAGAATCCCACCGTGGTACTGGTGTAATGACTAATGGAGGCCTATACCACATCCCAATCCACTTCTAATGCATCTCTAGAATGATTTTTCATAGGTCCTTAGAACTTTTTAGTTACCAACAAAGGTTAGTGGGTGAAATCACCTCCTTTTCCTTATAATGTTCTGCAAGAAGTTAATACCTTACTTGAAAAGAAAGGAAATTTACATTAAACACTGGGAGTACTTGTTCCTTGCAATTTCTCACACATGTTCTCAGGATATATCTATACCATTCCACCAATTGTAAACAATATACTTGAGACCAAAATTTGTTGAAGAACTGAATGGGAGTAGGAAGATCATGCCTCATTAAGAGGCCTATATTAGATTCTAATTGAAAAAATGTTGCCCTTTGTTCCCTCCATTCGATTGGTGCTTTAGATTAGATATAAATGTTCTTAAATATACTTCTCCCACATAGAAATTTATGGGGAACTCGGTCTTCTCAAGAAGAATAAATTTGTGAACAAAAAATTCACAAATAAAATTCTTTTCAACATCACTTCCGATGTGTATACACCAGCAAATTGTCTGTCATATTTAAACTCAATATCCCGTATATCACGGGCTCTAGAGATATGCCATTTTAGAAATTTTTCTTTCAAAAATAATGCATAAAAAATGGAAGGGGTCTTGCATGAAATAAATTGATCATATAACTAAGAAAAAATAACAACATTCTCTCTAAGCAGTTTATTTTCTTCCTTCAAAGCTTATTTTCATCAACAACTGCGCTCGATGCTATAAAATTATTCCATCCATTTCACCATTCCCTTAAGGATAATAATTTAGGGGAAAAATTATGGTGAGTGGTTTTCCCATCGGTGACCATGAGCTCTATTTCCTTATTATTTTCTTACAAAACTACAAGGGATGCATTCAGCTTATCTGTTTTGTCCTAGAAGGATTTGATTTAATATTCATTTTCTTCTAGGGCACGCTAGAGTTGAAGAGTTTCCTCTTCTTATTGCTCTGATCTACTATAACTGTTGGATCTTTTGATTTATTATTAGCCTCCGGCTATTTCTAGAGAAACTAGTCTCCTTGGCTTCAAGAAGAAGTTGGATATGTTTAATTCTTTCCGATCTATTTATAGCTCAAACTAAATTTTAAATAAGGACAATACTTGTGGAAAAACTATGTTAGTGTCGGGGAGAACTAGGTTCTCCTATCACCATAGGTGCCTTACCTTTATCTGCAATAGTGGTCGAGTATGTTTAACTTATTTCTTAGTTATAGGGGTAGAAGGTGACATACGTTGATGAGGAGACATAGGTGGTGTTTTTTGTAGGGTCTGCATAATGGATGATGCTTCCTATTCTTCCTGAGAAGGAATAGTTTAATTTGATTTTTCACTGAGTGATTGAGCATTCCTATATGTCCTAGGATGTTTCTTAGGTATTTCTAAAGTAGAGGTATTTTCTCTGGGACCAAACCAGAATTTAGGGCACACTTCGTATGGAATTTCAACCATTTCTTACGTTTGTGCCTCTTCCTGACAAATTTATGTTTCCAAATCAAATTAATTTGGCATTAAAATTTTAGGTATGAGTCCCCCAACAAAATGTTTAAGTGGTGAATCAACAAAATCATACAAAAACTAAGGAAATTTTATTTTGTGCTTGGGTTTAGTTTGGCCATGGTGAAGGTGTATAAGGATTCTCAACACACATGAGACTAAAATGATCTCATATTGTCCTTCGCAGGTGAAATATTTGATTACCCATTTAGCAACTTCCGCCCAAAGCTCAAGGAAAGTAATTATTTTTATACCTTTTTATTTCCCCTTGTCTTCTACCACAAATTCCAAATTCTCATTTTTAACAACCTGAAAACCTTTTAATAATTTCAGCATATAATGTCCTATCACTAATTGCTTTACCTTCTTCAGGAACACCAGAAATAAGACTAATTATAGTAGGGATGAATAAAATTTTATTACCTTGCACAATGGAGCACCCTTCCTCATTGTTCTTAAAAAAGTCTTCTATAATTTTAGTATTGAATTCCTCATAAGAAAGTTGTAAGTTCAGCCATCCCTCTTGTTCAAATATTTCTACCGACTTTGCATCGGCTAATAGTTTTGTTAAATTGGTTGGTTCATTTTTTAGTCTAAGCCCCATGGTGATAAGTGAAAAATAGAGGGGGAGAAAAGCGTGAATAAAATTATTGCGAGAGGTGGAAGTAGGCATAATAATAGAATGGGTAGTAGAGCATGAGTGGGAGAGCGAAATTTGGAAAGTGGCGTGGAGGATAAATCATTACAAATAAAAAACTGAATTGGGAAAGGTTTAATCAAATCCCAATGTGATAATGATAGTTATTGGGAACATGTGGAAATTATTGTGGAGATGTATGGTTGATTTTGTGGGGGTATGCATTGGAAATGGATAAAATAATCAATGTGCATGAATGTAATAATTTATATTTCATAAATTAATACATTTCAACATTTAAGAGGGGAATATTTCAAAAAAATTATTAAATTTTCTTGTCACATCGTTGGTTTCCATATTCATGTTGAATTAATCCTATATCAACATGGGGTCCTTCATTTATTTCCCACAGGATTCAGGGGTGGTGGCTGCCATTTTCAGTTTTTGGCCACCTAAATTTATTTTATTTTTTATTTTTTTAAGATAGTGGTCACTATTGCTGGTTTTTAACCAATGCCTCGAGAGGGTGGTGAAAACCATTTATGGTTTCCATTCATCTCCTCTTTATTATTTAATGACAATTACATCAGATCTGAATTGTTTTGGGCAAATATATTTTGTCCAAACATTTCAGAGCTAAATCTTCTTGAAGTTTCTTTTGAAACTCTTGTCTAGATGTTGGTTTATAGTACATCCTTAGTCATTTCCATTAACAACCATTAATTTGTTATCTCCATTAATTGGAATCATTTGGAAAGTCCTAATATCGACAGTCATTCAATCGATATGTGTCCATCCATATTTTTGTAGCTTCCCTTTGAAATCCTTGTACTTTGAATCAAATAACAAATCCCAATCCCCTTCTTGGAATTTCCTTGGCTTTATGTGTTTGTCATGCCATACCTACCTTTGTTGTTGGATGATTTTAGGTTGATAAAATGATTGAAGTTTCATTTCATCCATCTCATTTAGTTGAAAGATCCTATATGATATAGTTGAATTAATCCTATATCAACATGGGGTCCTTCATTTATTTTCCACAAGATTCAGGGGTGGTGGCTGCCATTTTCAGTTTTTGGCCACCTAAATTTATTATATTTTTTTATTTTTTTATTTTTTTAAAGATAGTGGTCACTATTTTTGGTTTTTAACCAATGCCTCGGAGGGTGGTGAAAACCATTTATGGTTTCCATTCATCTCCTCTTTATTATTTAATGACAATTACATCAGTTCTCGAATTGTTTTGGGCAAATATATTTTGTCCAAACATTTCGAAGCTAAATCTTCTTGAAGTTCCTTTTGAAACTCTTGTCTAGATATTGGTTTATAGTACATCCTCAGTCTGTTTCCATTAACAACCATTAATTTTTTATCTCCATTAATTGGAATTAGTTGGAAAGTCCTAATATCGAACAATCATTCAATTTGATATGTGTCCATCCATATTTTTGTAGCTTCCCTTTGAAATACTTGTACTTTGAATCAAATAACAAATCCCAATCCCCTTCTTGGAATTTCCTTGGCTTTATGTGTTTGTCATGCCATACCTACCTTTATTGTTGGATGATTTTAGGTTGATAAAATGATTGAAGTCTCATTTCATCCAGCTCATTTAGTTGAAAAATCATTGCTTGTTGTGCCTCAAATAATTCAATTCCCACCTCTACAATTGTTCTCAAGGTTTGAATTTAAAATTATATGGGAAGAATGGGCTTCTTCCCATAAACCAACTCATAAGGAGTAAATCTTGTGGTTGTTTTCAAAGTAGTTTTGTAGGCCATACTACTTCAAGAAGTTTTTGAACCCAAATTTTCCTTGAGATATCCACTATTTTTGTTATGATATTTTCCAACTCTCTATTAGTAACCTCTACTTGACCGTTGGACTATGGGTTATGGTGATGGTTTCTTGTGCTTCATTAGTATGTTTCCATAATGAAACTAATTAGGGTTGACATGAACTACGGTACTTGATCTAAAACAATGGATCTTAGCACTCCAAACCTCTAGAAGATATGCTCATATAAGAAATCTACAACTTTCTTATATCTTGCATGTTGCAATGCTTGCACCTCAGCCCATTTAGTAACATAGGAAGTACAAAATAGAATGTTTTCCTTCCCTTGAGAATTTGGGTTAATTGGTCTAATGAAATCTAATCCCTAGTTCTCAAATGGTTCCAAGACAACTTGTGGTTGGAGTGGAATTTCTAATATAAAATTTGGTTTCCCCATCCTTTGGAATTTATCTCATCTCCACACATACTTTTTAACATCCTTAAACAAGGAAGGCCAATAGTAACCATATCCTAGAATTTTTTGAATGGTCCTTTGAAATGAATAATTCCCTCCCGATAGCTCATCATGACATGCTCTAAGTATGACAAAAATTCATCCTCAGATACACACATGTGTAAAACATGGTCAAGTCCACATTTGAAAAGAATTCCATTCAAACATGTATACATCATACTTTGTTTAATTAGTTATTTTATTTTATTTTGTGTGAAAAATGTTGGGAACTTCCTTGTAGCCAAGTAATTATCCATATCTACATATGAAGGAGAGGCACTAGAAATTACAAACATATGTTTGTCTAGAAAGTCATCATTAAACTTATCTTCCTCATTTGAAGTAGTAAGTATTGAAATATAATTAGATACAACGTTCGATTTACCTAGTTTGTCAATGATTTTAATGTCAAATTCATGTAGTAATAATAACAAACTTATAATCCTACCATGCACTAAAGGTTTGTTCATGATATATTTGATAAGCAAAGTGGTCATTGTGAGAAATCACTTCATATGCTACAATATAATGGAGAAACTTGTTTATTGCATATATAACTATAAGAAATTCTTTCTCCATTGTGGTGTAATTCCTTTCAAAGCAGGTAGAGGTTTTTATTGATGTAGTAAATATTATGCATAGACTCTCCATCATCTTGTTGTCTAAAGACAGTCATTAGAGGCATATATTTGTATATAGAAGGGAATATTCCAATTCGGGCCTCTCAAAACTAGTGTTCTTATTTACTTACCTTTGATAGTATCAAAACCTTTCTAAAATCTAAGTTAAACCTTCTATAGTAACTAAAATGGCCAATAAATCTTCTTACCTCTGTTTGGTTTGTGAGATATAGGAGTATTAAAATGATATTGACCTTGTCTAGTTCTACCTTGACTCCCTCGGTTGAAAAATGATGGTCTAAGACTATCCCTTATTCCATCATAAATAAATAAAATTCATTGTTACTGAGGATAATTGATGTTTTTCACATCAAGTAGGGACTTTGTTTAGATTGTGTTGTCTCTTGAAAATAGCTCTACATTTCCATAGCCAAATTCAAAAATTTTGAGCTCTTGTCCTTCGTTGGTGTTTAAGCCGGGTTAGAGATTTAAGAAATTAGCAAAATTCATATCCTAGAGCTTTTAAACCTCTATTTTGCTCATTTTTAGAAACCCTCCATTTCTCAGTCTGTGCACGTAATATCCTCTTTGCAACCTCAATTTTTGATCAAAATTATTTCCTTATTCTATGGACTAGGTCATCAAATCATTGTTTAACCTCCGTGCCTCTGGTTCGCGAAGGAAATTCAAAAATTGGACTCAAAATGATGAAGTTCTCTTCCTTTGTGTTTTTTTACAATCGGGAACGATGGGCATTTCTTTCCTCGTCAAATTTTACCTTAGCATCCCCGAGTGATATGAGGGTATCTCTAATTGGATGAGGTTCAGTCATACTTCAAAACTCGGTGGATGGCTCCACATGTCGTAATGGCACAAATTCAAGGGCAAGGTCCAAGGGACAGTCTTCAATTAATTGTGGGCTTTCCACGTGTCCCAGGTATAAAATAAAGGTAAAATCGACTAAATATGGAAGGCTCAATGGACGCAAATGACAAAAATCCAAGATGGGGCAAAAAGGCCAATTACTAAATCAATGCCAAATCACCATGTGGTCGAGTCATTGGAGAGCTAAAGCCTGTCGTTGAAAAGTCAAAACGGAAGAGGGGGTCATCGAGGGAACTTGTGTTTTGAGCCCCTTTGCAAAAAGGTGAAAAGTTCAAAATTGACCCATGCAACCCCGATCAAGCTATCAAGGAAAAATCAAAGCCACGATCTCGTAAAGGAAAAGTCAAAGGAAAATCCCACCATTGAAAATTCAAAGTAGAAGAGTGGGTCGACGAAGGAAATTGAGTTTTTGAGCCTTTTTGCAAAAAATATTAAAATGTTGAGAAAAGAGCCGAAACCCCACCTACAACCAGAATGTGCCATGTGTCCTAGTCAAATTGGAGCAGTGGGTTGGCAGAGGAGAAATTGAGTTTTTGAGCCTTTTTGCAAAAAAGGTTAAAATGATGAGAAAAGAGCCATGACCCCACCTATAACAGTAACGTGCCACGTGTCCTAGTCAAATCGGAGTAAGCGGGATGATAGAGGAAATTGAATTTTGAGCCTTTTTACAAAAAGGTTAAAATGTTGAGAAAAGGGTCATGACCCCATTTCCAATCAAAGGGTGCCACATATCTAAGTTTAAAAGTCAAAGCAGGGGTGTGGGCCAATTTGTTCAAATTTCCAAATCTCTAAAAAATCACAAAATGCAAATGGCTTCCCCCATAATTGCTCCAATCCCTTCCTGCCACATGGACGACCTGATTTTAAGGCTATAGGAGCAAATCAAATGGTCTATATTAAAACTGGAAAATTGAATGTAAAATTTTCTTTGCAAGATCTGGTTTTTAACCCACCATGGGTGTTTTCTTCAATGAGAGGAATTTGAAAAGGCGTTGAGGATTTCTGAAGTTTTAATGGTTTTTGCAAAAAGAATATAATGGCTTCCCGAAGCCATTCCAAATGGTCAAGCGATTGATTTCAAAAAGGGAGAGTGCTCTATGCACGAAAAGGATAGAAAAATGCCATATTTCTTCTACCTTCTTCCTCTCTTTAATTTCTTCCATTCTCAAGCTATGTACAAACTCGCTCGAGCTTTAATAATAAAAATAAGAAATTTTTTTCCTCTTTGATTGAGGAATTAATTGGTACTTTACGACTAATGAATTTCATTTGGTCTTGTGGCTTCTCCCGCTGGATTTTTTTCTTCTAAATCTAAATTCATGTGAACAAAATTTCTAATTAATGTGTGTGAGCATCTAATATTCTACTCGCAACATTAGTTTCTCCTACCTCCATTATCACTCCCTTTCCCCTTCTCAGATAAAGTTCTTCTCTAGTGAGAAATTGCTAGCTTTGCCATAGGGTCAGTGGAGTGCCCTTGTTGGATCTCTGGTCAAAATGCCACCATTGAAATCCACTTTTCACGCATGCACATACGGAAGCTACAACATTCAAGTAGAGGGACTTAGATTCCCATAGCGTTGGCTTGAAACCCACCAATTTTTCCACAAGACAAATTTCTCTCCAACAGTTTTTGGCACCCACCGTGGGGCATATTTTGCAACATCTACACCTAAAAATGACCTCAAGGTCATAAAATACAAAAAAAAAGATTTTAGAAGAAATGTTTTAAAGATTGAATAATCACATAGACTACATGGATGTAAATCACGACTATTGTGGGAAATCATTACATTGAGAGACTGGTTTACTCTTTCACATCCAAGAAGACATTGCTTTAGATCGAGAGAAGTTATTTAGTATAAGAGACAAAGTGTCAATCAATACTTCATTTCCATAAGTATTCTATACCTAGACGAGGAACGTGTTGTTGAATTGGAAAGGTGAGACAAATCCCAACACCCTAGAGAAGAGCATGAACTTTCAAGTTGGTTGATAGAAGATACACCTGGAAATTGAGGCAATGAGGAAAAATTAATCCCACATTTGAAGAGCTTGAAAGAGAGGCGATTCTTGAGGAGGAGATAAGGGCTCAACTTGAATAAATATAAATACTCCAAATTGAAGCAGAAGAAAGAGTAGCAACAGAAGTAGCCTTAGCAAAACTACAAGATAGAAACAAAAATAGAATGGGTGATCATGACCATGAGGAACGTAGGACAAATGTACCATGGGGAAGAAATACCGGTCCACTGCCTCTTTCTCAACCACTCCATGAGCTCTCAAGAGGCTCAAGAAATAACTTCCCAACATTCAAAGGGGATGGTTCTCAGCTCCTAGAAGAACATGTAGCAGCATTCATCACTGCTTGTGGAGTGTTGGGAGTTGAAGATGAAGATGTTTCAGTTAGGCTCTTTATGGAGTCACTCCAAGAAAAATATGGTGAATGGTTCTACATGTTGCCCCCAAGATCTGTCACATCTTTGAGAAAAAAAAGAAGTGCATTTGAACATAGGTTCAAGAGCACAAAATATTTTCAGGACCTGCTGGTCTAATTGATTCAAATGAAGAAGGAGACCTCTAAATTAATGAGAGATTTTGTAGCAAGGTATGATAGGTTAATAAGGAGGATCCTAGAAGATGTGTTACCCTCTGAAAAAAACTTGAAAAGGTTCTTCATCAGTGCTTTGCCATCAGAAGTTGGTTTCTTCCTTAGAAGAGCCCAACCAAGAACATTGAGGGATGCTAAAGACTTCCCAATTAAGACTGATGATGATCTAATTATTTTTGGAAAAGTGAAAGGACCAAATAGGAAACAAAAAGGTCAGAGTTCAAATTTAGTCACCACTGATCCAATGTTCCAAAAAATGGCAAATGAACTAGTTGTTATAAAGAAGTAGCTGTCACAAATCACAATGAGGAATGCTCTAAGGAGACCAAATCCTCCTGATAGACCAAGAGTTTCTCCACTTCCTCATAGGCTTGCTCTTGAAGCACCACTAGTCAATGCCATCTGTGACACTAAGGAATCAGAAGAAGGAACAAACATTGAGGAAACTGAAGAAGAAAGCATGGATGACTATGAAAACTATCTTGAAATTGAAGAGGTCGACATGCACAATGGCCTGATTGAATACATTGATGATGAAGAGGAAGGTGATGAAGAAGCTCCAAGTTTTTCATGTGCTATTTTCACTCGTACATAGTCCAAGAATGGTGTTTCAGCCTCAGTAGTTATAGCAGATGATAGGAAGAACAAAGAAGATTGCTCTCCAAAGCTTCCACAAAACAAGATCATCAGCAGAGGATCACCATTACCATCTTCCATGGAATCAGCCAAAGAGAAATCAGATTCACTAGTTGCCAAGGATCATGCTGCTACGCCAAGTAAGTTATCTGATTCTTCTCCCAACTCAAAATCTGTTAAGAACAATTCTCTACTAAATATTGTTTCTATAAGAACATCTAAATTTCAATCAAAGGCTACACCCTCACCTCCTTCCAAGCCAATTGCTACATTTGAAAAGGAGAACCCAACACCAAAAGTAACAAAACCCCTATCATTTAAATCCTCTCCCACTTTGTTGGAACCTCTTCCTCATCTACCATAACTCCATTTGAATTTGTGGAACAAAACAAAACCAAATTTCAGCTCTCTACGATATTGAATACCTACAAACACATCCCGCCCACCTGATGATTCATCAAGGTGGTTCATGGTAGTAACCCTTTTCTTCAAGCCCAATCTCTAAATTCCTTTTACCCACACCATCCATACCACCTTCTCAAAATATGTTATCCCTCAATGCCTCCAACACCAACAGAGTTGAGCCTTTCTACCTATCACTTCTCATCAAAGGCTTCCAGTTGAACAATTGCATCATAGACTCTAGAGCCTCAGATAATGTGATGCCAACAAAAGTTACAAATGCTCTTGGCCTCACTTTGACCTAGGAAAATGGCACATGCTATTCAATGGAATCCAAACAAGTTCCATTGGTAGGAAGAATCAAGGATGCTCAAGTTGCACTAGCTAATTATCTAGACAAGAAGATACTCCTGACCATCTTGGTGGCAGACATCCCAACCTCTTTTGGTATGTTGTTGAGAAGAATTTTTTGTAGAGATCTAGGTGGAGAAATAAAAATGGATTAGTCATCTATAACTATCATAGTGAAATGAGAAATGAAGAAGTTCTTGCCGATCAAGAAAATGAAATTCATAGTAAAGAAATCAAATGATCCAAAAACTAACATCCTCTTTCAAGATTGTGGGTTAGGAAACTACTTCCGTACATCACAAAAGGAATATAACTTTCCACTCCTCATGGAAGAAGAAGGAGATCAGATTTGGAAAATGGAGTTTGATGGCAATCATTCTAGAGTAGGTTCGGAGCTGGTGTAGTATTATACTCTCCCTCTAATGAGGTACATCCTTTTGCCTACAAGCTGCAATTTGACAATACAAATAATACAATGAGTATGAAGAATTACTCTTAGGCATTAATGTAGAAAAGGACATGGGTATCAAGAAGTTGAGATGAAAAGGTGATGCGAGAGGTTGTGGTAAATAAGGTCCACCAACAATATCGGGTAAAAACCCCATAATCGAGCACTATAGAAATAGAGTGTGGGACTGCATTGAATCCTTAGTTACATTCTCCATTGAAGCTATCCATAGGGAACAAAATGAAAAAGATCGATTCTTTATTGTGTCATCTTCCTTAGTGACACCTCATCCTTCTTTGGCAAGGATAAAGTGACCATTGAGATGGTGTTCAGACCAACATACTAGACAATGTAAATCACTTTGCCGGGTCTTCAATGATGACAATCTGATCCTATCCTTCTTAGAACAAAGGGATAAATTCAATAATATGTTCTTTGAGGGAAGTGAAAACCCACACTGTGAATCAGTCCCCAGAGAATAGAAGAAAGGAATTGAGGGAATTTATGAGGAGGGATTAATCAAACCGAAAGGAAACAAAATCCCCAAAGGCCTAGTTTCTTTGGAAGACCTCTTTGTCAAGCATGAAAGGTTAATCCAAGAGAAAGAAAGATAGTCTTCTCGGTGTCCATCTGATTTTGATCAAGAAAACATTGACACTTCAAATAATCTAAGGATGGTTAACATTGGTAAATGCTACTCGAGAAGAGAATAGAAAGTTTTTGCTCTGCTAAAAAGTACTCGAGATGTCCTAGCCTACTCCTATGATGAACTCAAATATTTTCAGCCAAAGGAGATACATCACTCTATCCCTTTGAAGTAAGGAGCTAAGCCCTTGAGAAAAAAAAAAGGCCCTATAATCCAAAGATTGTCGATGTTATCAAAGAAGAGGTGACAAAGATTCTCAATGCTAGAATCATTTTCCCCATCCACCATTCAACATGGGTGGCTAACATTGTGCCAAGAATAAAGAAGAGAGGGAAATAAGGATTTTTGTAGAGTTCAAATCTAAATTAGGCATAACTCAAGGAAAACTACCGTCTTCCAATCATGGATCATATTTTGCAAGCATTCATTAGATCTGAGATGCTCTCTTTGCTTGATGGATTCTTAGGGTACAACCCAATCAAGATGGCAGAAGAGGATTGCAACAAAACAACCTTCACAACACCTTGGGGCACTTTTTCCTACAACATAATGCCTTTTGGCTTGATCAATGCTGGAGCCACTTTCAGAGAGCAATTTACTTGTCCTTCAAAGATTTGAAACATTGCATTGTCATTTACCTTGATGACCTCACATTTTTCTCAAAGAGGAGGGGAGATCATATCATTCATTTGGAGCAAGTCCTTGCAAGGTGTAGGAAACATGGCATTTCTCTAAATCCAAAGAAGTGCATCTTTGGATTCATAGAAGGTAAGTTGCTGGGACACATTGTGAACAAACATGGAGCACACATTGATCCTGAGAGGGTCAGAGCTATCCAAGAACTAGCCTTACAAACCAGCAAGAAGGGAGTTCATTCATTCTTTGGAAAGCTAAAATTTCTTCATCATTTTTTGCCTGATTTTTCTAAACTGTCTAAGTATATAACTTCCATGATGAAGCCTCAAGCAAGTTTTAAGTGGAATAAGGAAGGAAAAACAACATTTGAGGAGATCAAGAAAGCCATTACCAAAGCTCCAACTCTTTTATCTCCAAATTTAAACAAGGAGTTCATCATGTATTGATATGCATTAGAACATACACTCTATGTTGTCCTTGTTCAGAAAAATGATGAGGGTTTGGAAGCATCCATTGCTTTCATGAGTTGTCCTTTGAAAAATCATGAGATAAAGTACAACCAATTAGAGAAACATGCCTACACAGTGGTCAAAGCTATTAAAAGTTTTAGATTCTACATTCTCAATTCCCATACAATGGTGATGGTCCCTGGAAGTGCAATCAAGTCTATTTTGACCCAACAAGATCCTGGGGCTAAGATGGGAAGTTGGATTGCAAATACGCAAGAGTATGACTTGGAGATTAGACCCTCTAATCTAGTAAGAGGAAATGGTTTGTGCCAGCTGATTGCTGAAGATGAAGCTCTAAAAGCTCAACAGGGAGAAAAGGATTGTGTTTTCTCAACCTGTCTAGGAGACAATCCACAAGTGCTCTTTGTCACCACTACTGATGAGTGGTATACTGACATTGCTTACCACCTCACTTATGGAGAATGCCCCCCTCATCTTGATTACAAACAAATAAGGAAACTCAAGCTAAAAGCACCCAAGTTTTTGATCTGGAATCATGCACTTTACAAGAGAGGTCTAGATGGTTGTTTCCTCAGGTGTGTAGATAAGGAGCAACAAGAAAAGTTACTTAGGGAATATCATGATCAAGCTTGTGGTGGAAATTTCTCAGCAATGGTCACCACACATAAGATCCTTAGAGGGAGATATTATTGGCCCTCCATCTTTGCAGACACTCAAGATTGGGTTTCCAAATGCAAAGCATGCCAAAAATTTGTTAGAAAGCCACAACTAGCTGCATTGTCACTCAGGCCTGTGGTGATTGAAGAACCATTTCAGCAATAAGGGCTAGATTTTATTGGTGTTCTGAATCCTCATTCTAGTGTAGGGAATACTTATGTACTCACTACAACTGATTACTTCACTAAATGGGTGGAATCCATCTCAACCAAGAAAGCCATCTCTGAAACATTCTACAACTTCATCAAGGAAAATATCATTGTTCATTTTGGGATACCATAGAAAATTGTTGTAGACAATACCACCTATTTCTCTTCCAAGGAGCTCACATAGTTTTTTTATGTATTTAGAATCTCCCCATCTCACTCTTATGACTACTACCCACATGGAAATGGGCAAGCTCAATTAAGCAACAAGAACATTGTGATCATTGTTAGCAAGCTAGTAAATGAGAATCAAAGGAACTAGCACAAGAAGTTATATGATGCATTGTGGGCAGATAGGATCACTCCTAAGAAGGAAATAGGTATTTCACCTTTTAAAATGTTGTATGGATTTGAGGTAGAGATTCCCCTCACAATTGAGATGCCAACTCTCAATTTGCTGCAAGGGATAGAAGATGGTCAATACAAAGACTCCATTGACAAGAGGATCCTGTTCCTTAAGAATTTGGAAGAAAGCAGATGCCAAGTGGTGGATAGAATTAAGGAGCATTAGTTGAAAGTGAAGAAAATATTTGACAAGAAGACCAAAGCAAGGAATTTCAAAGTTGGATATTTGGTCCTGCTGTGGGACAAGAGAAGAGAACCAAAGGGCAACCATGGAAAGTTTGATTCATTGTGGTTGGGCCCATTCCAAATTCATGGAGCTTGTGGTGAGAATGTTTTTCTCCTCTCTTACTTGGATGGAATGCCATTGGAATTTCCTCGAAGTGGGTAATACTTGAAATTGTATCATCAATGAAAGCATGGTATCCCCACCTTGTACCATAGGTGATTTGTGTAGGTGTGTTTTCCCTTTTCTATTGTGTGGTTTTGGTTTAAGTTTTGTTTGGTTTTGTTATGTGTGGTTTGGCTTGTGTGTTTCCTCCTTCCATTATTTCTCAAAATTTTACATGACTCTACAAGGCCCAATGGATAAGGAACTTGTCAATGTAATATGTCTTGATACTCAAGATTCTAGATCCTCATGTTGTGCCCTAGCCATGGCCACTTCACACCATGTCCCCAAGCTAGAGCTAGCTGTTGTCTCTTGAAAATATCTCTACATTTCCATAGCCAAATTCAAAATATTTGAGTTCTTTCCCTTCGTTGGTGTTTAATCTAGGTTTGAGATTCAAGAAATTAGCAAAATTCGTACCTAGAGATTTTTAAACCTCTGTTTTTCTCATTTTTAGAAATCCTCCATTTCCCAGGATATGCACATAATATCCTCTTTACAACCTCCATTTTTGATCAAAATTATTCACTTGTTCTATGGCACTGGTTTTCAAATAATTTTTTACCTCCGTGCCTACGGTTGCAAGGTAATTCAAAAATTAGACTCAAAATGACGAAGTTCTCTTCCTCTGTGTTTTTTTTACAGTCAGGAATGATGGGCATTTCTTTCCCCATCAAATATTACCTCAGCATCCTCGAGTGATACATGGGTCTCTCTGATTTGATGTAGTTCAGTCATACTTAAAAACTCGGGAGATGGCTCCAAGTGTTGTAATGGTGCAACTCCGGGGACGGGAGTCCAAGGGACAGTCTTGATTAAGCACGGAGCTTTCCACATGTCCTAGGTAACAAATAAAGGTAAAATTGGTTAAGTATGGAAGGCGTAGTGGATAGCTCCATGTGTCATAACAACACAACTCCAAGATTGGGTAGAAAGGGCCAATTACTAAATCAGCACCAAATTACTACATGGTTAGAGTCATTGGAGAGGTAAAGCCCACGGTTGAAAATTCAAAGCAGAAGAGTGGGTCATCGGGGGAACTTGTGATTTTGAGCCCCTTTGCAAAAAGGTGAAAAGTTAATAAGTGACCCACAGCCCGATCAAGCTATCGAGAAAAATTCAAAGCTTAAGCCCATAGGGAAAAGTCAAAGTGGAAAAGTGGGCCGGCGGAGGAAATTGAGTTTTTGAGCCTTTTTTGTACAAACGATTAAAATGATGAGAAAAGAGTTATGACCCCACCTACAACCAGAATGTGCCACATGTCCTAGTCAAATTGGAGCAGCGGGCCGGTGGAGGAAATTGAGTTTTTGATCCTTTTGCAAAAAAGGTTAAAATGTTGAGAAAAGGGCCGTGACCCCATTTCCAATTAGAGGGTGTCAAGTGTCTAAGTTGAAAAGTCAAAGCAGGGGTGCGGGCTAATTTGTTCAAAATTTCCAAAACTCTAAAAAATCACAAAATGCAAATGGCTTCCCCATAACCGCTCCAATCCCTTCTTGCCACATGGATAGCCGATTTCAAAGCTATAGGAGAAAATTAAATGGTCTATATTAAAACTGGCAAATTGAATGTAACAATTGCTTTACAAGATCTAGTTTTTAACCCTGCAATAGGTTTTTCTTCGCAATATAGGAATTTGAAAAGGTGTCGAGGATTTGTGAAGTTGTAATGGTTTCTTGCAAAGAATATAATGGCTTCCTGAAGCCATTCCAAAGGGCTAGCGATTGATTTCAAAAAAGACCAGAGTGCTCTGTACCTAAAAAAGACAAAAAATGCCATATTTCTTCTACCTTCTTCCTCTCTCTAATTTCTTCCATTCTCAAGCTATGTATAAACTTTTCTCAAGCTTCAATAATAAAAATAAGGAATTTTTTCCTCTTTGATTGAGGAATTAATTGGTACTTTGTGACTAATGAATTTCATTTCGTGTTGTAGCTTCTCTTGTGGATTTTCTTTTCTTCTAACACTAAATGCATGTGAACCAAATTTCTAAGTAATGTGTGTGATCATATGATATCCTACTCGCAACATTAGTTTCTCCTACCTCCATTCTCACTCCCTTTCCCTTCTCGAGACAAAGTTTTGCTCTAGTGAGAAATTTCTAGCTTTGCCACGGGTTTAGTGGAGTGCCCCTATTGGATTTCTGGTCAAAAGGCCACCATTGAAATCCACTTTTTCATGCATGCACATACAGAAGCTGTAGTGTTTAAGTAGAGGGACTTAGATTCTCATAATATTGGCTTGAAACCCACCAATTTGTCCACAAGACAAATTTTCTTTCCAAAAGATTGTCAAACAGCTCTTAGAATGTTTCTCCATAAAATTTGAAATAATCCATGTAAATATCTACACAATCATGGGTGAGATCAAAAATATTTCCAAGATGGCCCTTTCAAAAGTGGCGGAAGAATTACATAAACTAAAAGGTAACACCTGTAAGAAAATTTTCTCCATAGGTTGGTGAAAGTTTTTTTATCAATCCTCGAGTTCCAATGTTATTTTATTTTAACCGTTTAACCCATCAATGAATGAAATTTTTTTTTTTCTAAATAAATTATTTAAGACTTGATCAATAAAAGGTAATGGAAAATAATCCCTATGAGTTGCCTTATTTAGCTCCCTATAATCCACACAAACTTTCCATTTCCTATTCTTTTTAGGAACTATGACTAATGGAGAAACCCACTGACTATCTTATATTGGATAAATGAATCCTACATTCAAAGGTTTTTTTATCTTAATTTTCACAATGTCTCCTAAAGATGGGGTTTATCCTTTTTAAGGTTACATGACTAGTTTCGAATCAATAGTGTAGATATGGTGTATAAAGAATAGGATGAATACCCTTCATGTCACTATATCCCCAAGAAAAATCTTGAGGATGAGAGCATAAAAATTCAAATAGGGTATTCTCCTCCTGACTATTCAGCTAACTACTAATTGTTAGTGTCTTCCCTAGGAAAATAGGTAGTTATTTAGTACTTAGATGCAAAGAATCTACATCAGGATAATCTCTCAATAATGCATTCAATGGACACCTATGGGGAAGTAATCTGTGAACAACAGTGATGTTTTGAAAGATGGAATCAGTCGAGCTATATTCCATGTAAAAGGATGGATGATGGGCTATTTTTTTCATCCATAAAATTATCTCTTATTTCCATAAGTTATAGTGCAGGACTTAGATGCAGGACTTATATTATGTCTGGTGCAGGGATCATGGTCATCATACAAAATTTTATCTAATTTTTCTGAATTATGACCATGGCCAAAGAAGAGATGATGTTATCTAAATCATCTTAATTGTCCTTACATCATTTTTTATTATCTAAAGAAAAATGTTGTACAACAGGGTATATTGATAAGTTTTTTGAATCTTGTCCATTTTTAATCACCATATTCCCTATCCTATAATTGATGAGTGAAACAACCGTGGATAACCAAATACGTCCTAGGATTATAGGGTATCCAATATTTCTATTCTTCGTTTTTATGATCATGAAGTCTACCGAATAGTCCTAGGATTCAATAGTAATGATGACATCCTCTATAATTCCCTTTGGCTTGTTTATAGATTGATCTGCCATTTGTAAGACTATGGAGGTTGACTATGGTTCAGGAAGTGATAGTGTGGATAGAGTATCTATGGTCATAACATTGATAGCATCTCCTAGGTCAACTAGGACGTTAGGAATCTAGACATCTCATACGCTAGATATAACAATTGGACTTCTCGGATCTCCGTATTTAGAGGGGTCATATTCCCTTCTAGAATACTAGAATTTTTCCCATCAAAATTAATGGTTTTAGGTTGGTTCTTTATTCTTCTTGGAGCCTTAAAACAAATGTCTCGATCATTTTGTTTAATTCAGGAATTTCATTAAGATCTTGCAATAGGGTAATGCCAATACTCAATTTCCTTAGTCCCTAAATTTATTCGACTCTAGTTGTTCAAGAACTACAATATTGTGTTTTTCCAAGAGTTTGGATGGAAAAGGAATATCAACATTTGGTTGAGGAGTTTCCTCAACAACAGGACTAGGCTGTATTTCTTCTGGATTTTTGAATCTTTAGGGATTTCTTCTATCATGGGAGATGAAGGTTTTAAGGTAACCTTCCATGAGTGTAACAAGATAATATTATAATCCATAGAATTTATTGTGGGATTTTTTTATTCCATAGTGTACATTGGATTAACTTGTCTCACATTTTTGGGTATTCTACAATTTTTACTGGTATCTATGGTTGGCGGAGTTGATCGGATGGGGAAACATTTGTAGGTCCAGTCACCAAGGCTTGTTGGCCTTGGTATTTTCTTTGATTATAATATTACTTCTAAAATCCTTAGGTACATTCCACTATTGTTGGTACTGTGGATTAAACTATTGAAATAGTGGAATGTTTAGATTTGGAGCCCAAGGTTGTTGATAATAAATTGGAGGTTCATTCCACCATGGGATCCACTATTGTGGGGCTTCTTGAGCCCAAGGTTCAGATATGACCATGGTGCATCCCATTGATTTGGGATCCATTGTGATTTTGGAATGTAGGAATTATTTTGTTTTGATGAAGATTTCCTCCTTTCCTCTGAGCCATATAGTTTAACTCAAATTCATCTTGTGTGTTATGTTTTAAATAATTCTTCAGCAAGGGAAGTAACCCACATTGGTCTATAGTATACTTGAGTTCATAAAGAAGCTATATGTTTGTCTTCGTAAGGGGTAGTCCTTAATTCCATGTTTGTCTCTGTATCTCAAAAAGTAGATGAAAAAGGCTTTGTATTTCTAGATTTCTCCCTATCCATAGTGGTATTGAGTTGAACCAAAAGGTCTATTCTCAAATTTTCAATTTCTTCCCTTAGTTCGGATATATAGCCACTAGCTATTTTGCCTTTCTGTCTACAAAATTTAGGGCAAGTTCAGGAGTAGTTCCTACAGAGGTCAATGATTTCTGTAAATTATAGTTTGTTCATGTCTCCCTTTCCTATAATATTGAATTTTTTCTATGTGTATTCATCCAACCCTTTAAGGAATAAGGTTTTGAGTATATTAATATCTATGCCGGTCCCACATCTCTTGTGAAGGAAGAGGAACTGATCAAGATAATCTTCCACACTTTCATCTTCCTTTTTTTGAATTCTAAATAGTTCATCCTTCATTTCTTGTACTATGTAGTAGTCTTGATACTTTTCCAAGAAAAATATTTTGATATCCTCCCAAACATGGATGGAGTTAGGAGATAATCCCATAAACCATCTCATAGTTGTATCTTTTAAAGTGGAGGAAATAACTTGATCTTCTAAAAATCGGAAGTATAATCAAAATTTTGGCATAAGAACTTGAACGGATGAGGATCTTCAGAGACTAATACTCAAAAGATTGGTAAAATTGAGGGGGATATATTTTTCATATGAGCCTGATCATTAGGATCCAAATTTATGGGATAGGTAAATGTTATACCAATTAGAGGGTTTCTATTTTTTGCACCATTGGGGTTATCTACTCCATCATCCATCCTTCCTTAGTCAGCAATTTGTTCCATAGGATGGTTTTGAAAATTTATCCTAATGAATCTACCTCTACGGTCTCTAGGTATAAACATAAAATCCTATCATACTGAGGATAGTTCCCTAACCACTAGTGCTTAACTTGATTGTTTGTGTTCCACATACTCCAAGCATAGAGGATTTTTGTTGTCACTACAAGGTCTTCTTACTTCAAAAGAAAGAGTTATGGAAATAAAATTTCTAAATGGAAACTTACCAAACAACCAGAAGACCTTCTAGCTAGCACCTTAACCTTTGATAACACCTTGAATTCCCTAGAAACGATGCCAAAAAGTGACAAGCATTGTTGATACTCATAATTTAATTATATTATATATGTTAGTCCAGGGTGGTGTCCATGGTTGTTTGTAACAAAGGGAACAAGAGGATTTGTTCTCGGCATGTACTTAATAACATATTTAACTAAATAACATATTATTGCAATTATGAAATGAAATTTATTGGAAGCAAAATAATATTAAATACATAATTTAAAGGTATAAAAACAATTCAATGTTGGAATCTTAAATAAAATTATAATAAAAGAAAGGAAACAACAGTAAAATCTCCCTTCTCATTAGGGAGGAGTGGCCCTTGCTCCTTCCCTTTAATCAGGTTTAGCATCCAAAGTTACACAACAAAGTTTCCCCCTAAATCTGTAATTTTATTGAATTGAAAGAACTTCCTTTTACAATGATAAACTAATTGAATCGAGCTTTGAATATCAATACATTTTCTCTTTTATAAAAGAGAAGTCATAGATCACCTAGGAGAGAACTAGTTTATTTACAATTAATATCATCTCGCTTAACTAGACCACGACTAAAAATTGACTAACTATTTTATGAATTGCGAGTTATGGAAGGATTCTTCTATATAATGCTTCAGAATGTAGAGGAGGCCCAAAATCAACTCATTTCAGGATTCAATTTACACTAGAAGATATTGTAGATCTCAGATTGATTCTAGAGAATCGTGGTAATCATACATCCATAAGTGTCTATCTTCATCACGTTTCAAAGAAATTGGAGTTAAACTAGGATGATTGGACCTCATAATTTACATGAAGGTGGGTTGAGAAAGTGGCATATGTTTCATGATCATTTTGGTGTGCTATCAGTTGTATCACCGTATAGTTAAGCCATTTGAGCTATTCATATCCTTTGTGCAAGTTCCTTCTTTCAAGTAAATTTGAATTAATTGTCTAGATGAGTCTTGCACCAGTGCACCAATGAGTCCTATGCTAATATGCAATTAACTCCTAGGATGACTCAACACATGATTTTCCAAATAGGTTGTTAGCATTCATAAAAGAGTTCATTTATCCATATTTGAAGAAACAATAACAAGATAATAATAAGAACATTCAAAACATTTCCTTCCAAAACATATTAAAGTATTAATTATAAACCATCAAAATTATACATCATGCATCATAATACTAAAATAATACAAGGTTTCACATGGGTTTACACATGAAAAATTAGAGGTTCATCATGAAGCGGTTTTGATTTTTTCATTTGCTAAATTTATTTTGGTAAACTTCCCGATTAATAGAGAAATTTCCGCATGGGTTTTATGCGGGAAATTATAATCCTTACAACAACATATGGTGAAGTGGAAGTGAACTTCCACTTTACTCTCCATCATTTATACACTTGATTAAAATTAATTAAAACAATCAATTAACATTATTGATGAAATTAAGGTTAATAAAATATTGAATTCAATTAGTATAATTAATAACACTAATTAACAATAATATTAATTAAAATATGTTAATTAATAGTTAAATAATCACACAAATTGAATAAAAGTAATTTAATTATTTAAATTTAATTAATTAATAACATCAATTAAATTAATATTATTAATTAATTATTTTCAAAAAAATTAATCAAAATCATTAATATAATTTGCGAGTATTAATTTTCAAGGAGTAGGGTATGTGAGGTGAGGAATGAAAATGATGTCAATGGGAATATAATGGTGAAACATTATGATGATGATAACTAGGTTGTAGGAGAAGACGAAGAACAAAGCCATCTCAAACTAGTGTGGGAAAATTGACGTCATTTGCAGAAAGACACCAACATGAAAAAAATTGAAATTTTTGAAATTTTCACAATTAAAATTTTCAGGACAAAAAAACCTCTAAAGTAATTGGGTCTTGGTAAAGGAACTTATGAGAATAGATTCGGATTGGCACCATACTCTTCTAGAAAATTTTATTGTCAAACTTGAAATCCTGGTGACTTCCCGAGTCAAAAATTCAAGAATCATGATCTCCTTTAAACAACATCAATGATTTCATCAACTACAATATAGATGACAATGAGTATTCCCAATATTTTATCAAGCGATGGAAGATAATATCCACTAAGGAAGAACACAATATGTATGATGTAAGTCTATTTAAGCTATTCCTTAGATCCCTTAAACCTAACTTTCATTACAAGGTGAGATCGTTCTCTCCTAGCACCATGGAAAAAGCATTCAAGTAAGAAAAATATTACCTCTTGAAGGAATTTGAATAACCTCCTAAGATACAACAACATAAGAATATATGATTCCTCATATTTCCTCTAAATACAAAAGCCATTGATGACGAAGTCACATACACTCTTACTCGAGGTATTTCTTCTAATTTTACAATCCATAACCTTGATCATTCTACTCCTAGGCCACAAGAAAACTCTTAAATACATTCTTTTTCCCATACCAAATATCACCAACCTATGTATAAGGATGAATTGAGACATCACGGAACTCTACCATTCACCATGGTTTTATATCCCATGACCCCTTCCTCAATGACATGATGAAAGATTTTTTGTGCATGATAATTAGGGTCATTATTATAAAAAAATCCATTTGATGCTTCACCAACACCATCCTCATTGGTAAATATTTTTTTATCATAAAACCATTACTCAAGAGAGGCTAGATGAGGCTATCAAGGTATATGATGAATCCTAACAACATTATTGGCATGAGGTGGTTCATCATTCCAATGAATGTATTAAAGTATATAATTATCCACTCCCTAATCACTCTAAATATAACCCACCCGATCTTGACCTTCTTCAAAACACTAACACAACCACTAATGTTGTTAAAAATTCCTACCAATATACTAGTACATATATTAATATTATCATAAACATGCAAGGTGTCAAACATAGTATATCTTGTATCCGATTAAAAAAATGATGATAGGGTGTCCTAAAAGGGGACACTAGGTATTAATGTTAATCTAATTAGGAGGAATAAAATTTTGTATTAAATAGAATAAAATAGTATGGAATAAAATTATGTATATTATTCCAAGTGAAATAAAACCCTAATATGCAATAGAAAGGAAAGAAATGGCTTAGCTAATTGGAAGTATCATCACATATCTAGAAATGAAATCGGGAAGTGCAAACGAACACTCAAAGACCATGTTAAGGGCAGATCTGAAACGTTTGGGGTGCCTTGAGGCACCCTGGTCTACAATCTGGGTGCTCTGATCTCTGTAAATACTTAGAACCTAAATCTGATTTGGTCACAAGGTGTTTTCGAGTGCTTCATGTGTGTCATCTTTGGATATGCCGAGATGAGATGGAAAACAAAACAACTGCAATTAAAAAATAAGTATCAAACCCTAGAAAAATAAAAGATGTAAATAAATGGGTTGGAATGACCTCAACTACCAAAATAGTGGTCTTATCACTGAGTGTTGCACTACATTTCAGACCCAGATGTAGTTCTGGTGTGTGTGTGCATGTTGTGCCCTAGGTTCTCTCGTGTCAGTCACAATTTGTGAAGTAATGAGAAATAATAACTATAGAAAATGTAAATAACATGTGTGCATGGAATAGAATAGAATCCACCCCCTATGTAGTGTGTGTGATACAGATCTCCTAGCCTTGATGCATGAAACTATGTGGATGCAAGTGATGTAATGGATGCAACTCTAGATGGAGTGATAATAGTATGTGATGCTATGACCTAGGACCCTTATTCCGGTCATATAAAATTATATTTATAATATCAAGAAAACAAACAACTAGAAAGGCCCAAAAAGAAGCGGAAAAAGATGTGCATAGACCGGGGCACCCAAAGTGGGACTAGGGCACCTTGAGGCACGCTAGTATAGGTTGGGGTGCCCTGATTTTGGGCTATAATGATGGGGTAGTTACAAAATTGCTGGATAAGTGCAATAAAATATGTGAGAATGATGAAATAAAGATAAAATAAATATGGCCAAAAGGTAGGATTAATTAATATTTTATCCACTTGAGAACCTTCTAAATATTAGTATAATATAGGGCTAAATAATGTCTAATGTGCATAATTTTGTGTCTATATTTTGCCCCACTTTATGTTGGTGAGTAGAAAGCTCGGTAACATAAAGTAGATAGAGATGCATACCTGATATCCATGTAGAGTGTAGAAGAAGACGTGCCAATGGAATAGACTCAAGTGTGTAATGAAAAAAATAAAAATGTGGAGGATCCTGGATTCTAAAGATGAAAATTGTGAATAAAAAGTGATGAGAGTGAATCTAGGGTGGCACGCATGTGTAGTTATTTTGTGTATAGTGTACTTGCATGGTTAGTAAAGACAAGTGCTTGTAGCGGTGTGTTGTCATTTTCATTTTCACCATTGTTTTTTTTTTTCCCCCAATTTGACTTCTTTTTTCTCATATGATGACTGAGGAGAAAATGATCAAGTAGTCAAATATGTATGTATGTATGTAAAAATTTTGTGTAAAATACACGTGTAAAGTAAGCAAATGTAAAATACACTACAAAAATTGTAAATGAAACATGTTCACCTAATCCATGTTGAGAAAAAGGGTGTAGAAGTCCATATTATATCATCATGAGTTTTTGGGTGATCTCACGCCACCCTAGCTGAAGAAGTATAGGGAGGAAATTTGTTGTGTCCTCTAAATTTAACCACTTCTTCTAATTTTTGTGAAGAGATATGTGTACTGTCCTCATTTTTTGGGGGATCCGACACCATCGAGATAGAGAAGTGTAGAGATACACACCCACTATAACCCCTAATCCTATAACTTCTCCATAGAATTGCCAAAGGACACCATGTCCTATTAAGGCCGCTGTGTATGGAGTTCATAGACTGCTCTAAACTCACTCCTTGTGTAAAACGGTGTAAATACGTTGTGTTTGTATAAACTCATCAACGATTCCCCCTCGTGGGGGTGAATGCAATGACCCTTAAAGGATAATGCAGCCCCAAATGAGGACCAACTGCACTCTAACCCGTAGAAATTTTCCCTACATGGGAAATATAAATGCTTAGTAGTAACCAAGGCACACACAAAAAGGGATGGCTAGCCAATACAAGTGCTATTTTGGAAACTCATGCATGCAATAAGAAAAGTGTAAAATTTGTAGACAATGTAGAAACTACCAGGTAAAGTAGTGTAAACATGTAAGAAAACAAGTAGACCGCACAAAGTGGGTTTGAAACATGGGACATCACTCACGATGTCGTAAGATACTCAAGGCCATTATGGCTTTAAAAAATAGACAAGTGTGCACACAAACAAAGGGAAAATTCCACATACAATGGAAAATAAATAAGACAAGTAGAGATAAACAAGTAGTCATGGAAACATGTAATCCTACAAAACAAGTTCTACATATGGAACACTGTTAGCATGTTAGAATGATAATGAATATTTCAAAGCATGTATGAGCAAGTAGTATAAGATGCTAAGTACAAAATGAAACAATACCACCTGTATAAGATGAGTGTGGATGGCCCCAATGACTAGTATAGTAAGGGTAGAAGGTGAGAATCCATGCCATGTGTAAATGTCTTGTATCTACGATCACACTAAAAAAAGACATGAATGCGCATGTGTGTATGATAATGACATATAAGAAATCAAGATAACATGTGTAGTAAAGTGAGCATGCAAAACACTAGTAAGAAAAAGTAAATGCCCCCAAGACAATACAATATGTTGTGCATGGATGAAATAGAATGATATGAGCAATGTGCCCCTCGAGTGGATGATTTTGTATATAATGAGGTTGATTTTGTTTTCCCCCTCATCAGTCAAGAATGGACCATAAATAAGAGTGCATCATCAAGAAATGGTCGAGTAGTGTTGTTTGTATCTAGCGCATTATTATGATGAGTGTGTGTGTGTGGTGGTGATGAAATGCAATATGTGGAGAGATGTGTATAGACCCTATAGCCTAAGTGTATACCACGACTTGTTGAATGGAGGAGTGATGATTTATCCCTAAGAATATATCACTATAGGATGAGTGTATGGGGATGTAACATATGGAAAGATGTGTGTGGACCCTACATCCTAAGTGCATACCATGAGTTATTGAATGTAGAAGTGATGATTTATCCCTAAGTGTATATCACTATGAAATGAAAAGGTGAGAATGGGTGATGATTTAGCCTAAATCGTATGTCATTATGGGATGGATAAGAAGGGAGTGGTGATGTACCCTAAGGTGTAGGCCACTACCAAATGATATAATGGGGGTGGTGATTTAGCCTAAAGTGTATACCACTACAAGATGATAATAAGGGATGACAATTTAACCTAAGGTGTATTTTACTAATGTGAGAAATGGTGGGTGAAGAAAATGTTGCATTGGTGAATGTAAGGTCCATTGGATTGGTAAACCCTTGGCTTAAATGATCAGTATGGACCGAGGAACTAAAGTGTGTAATAGGGTGGTGAGTGCAACATGTAGAAGAAAATGTAGTATAAACAACCAAGGGATGAATATGTGGTGTAAAATGTGTGGCTTGGACAATGTAATGTAAGATGTATAATGTATATAGGATATGTAATGTATATAGAAATGGAATATGCAATGATGATAAAACTAGACCTATATGCAATGGAATATATTGTAGTATGTATAATATAGATGACAGATAAATGCGTGATATGAACTATGAAATGTAGGAGATGTATGATGTATAGGCTACGTAAGATGGGGTGATAGGTATAGATAGAATATGTTGTGATGAATTGTAAAGCTAGACCCATTTGTAATGTGACCTAGTATAAATATAGAATGTAAGAATGTATAGGATAATGTAAGATGTAGGCTATGTATAGAAATGATGATAGAATATAAATGTGTAGAACCTAGAATGCAATGCATGGGGTTTAGTGTAATGGTAATCCCTCAATAGTCCAGTGTGAACTGAAGTAAAAGAGTGCACCATTGGGTAATGAGTACAATGCGTCAATTTAAGTGTAATATTTCTTGAGGTGCATAACATTTAATGATTTTTAAGTGGTTTTCAAAGAAGGGTGGTAAGGTGCAGTAAACACCACCGTCAAGCTTATCTATGACAACCTAAGGGCCAACCCAATTAGGCTTAAATTTACCTTTGAGTGCTGCTTTGGCCTTTGTATTTTTCTAGTTTTCTTTTAAGATGAGGTCACCGATATTGAATTCTCTAGAGTGTGTCTTGCAGTTATAAGCATGTGAAATGTGGGATTAGTATGCACATATGTTTTCTAATGTTTGGACACAATGTGAATCCAAAAATTCTAATTCGTGTAAGTGATTTTCATGATATTTGTTGTCTTTAAGGATTCCCTTAAGAGATATTCATAGGGTTGGTATTTCAAGTTCTAATGGGATAATCACCTCAAGTGTCAATAAACTAGGGAGAAGGGGTAGTATTATTAGGAGTGAGAACACTAGTGCGATAGGACCATAATGTGTAGAAAATTTGATTATGCCAATCAATGTTACTAGAGTCAATAATATTACATAGGATTTTGACAATAGTTTTATTGGTAGCTTCCACTTGGCCATTTCCTTGTGGATAATAAGGTGTGGAAAATGATTTTTTATCTTAAACTCAGCAAAAAATTTCTTAACATCTTTATTTTTGAAGGAGAATCTATTATCGGTGATAATGACAGACGAAACTCCAAAACGTGTGATAATGTGCATGGTAAGAAAGTTACAAATGTCAGTACCACTAGTTGTACATAAGAGAGCACCTTTAACCTACTAAGTGAAGTATTCTATGGTGGTAATTATGAATTTTTGGCCATCAGTGGATTCTTGGTTGATGAGGCTAGTTAAGTCAAATCCTTAAAGGGCCATGAGGGTGTGATGGGTTGAAGATCATATGCGGGTGTATGATGGAGGTTACCATGTTTCTGACACTTGTCACAATGCTTAGCATAATCAAGGAAATATTGTTGTAAGAGTTTGTGTGCCATGGCTTTACCCAAAAAATGGCCACCACAGATACTATCATGAATGTTAGATATTGTCGTAGGGATATATGGTGAGGGAAGACAACATAGAAGATGACCATTAAGAGCTTGTTTGAACAATTCAAAGTCGACAATAACATAATGAGTGGCTTCGTGATATAACCAGAGGGTTTCATGAGGTTGCAAAGTATCAGGAATAGTTTTTATATAGATAGTTATAAATAGGTGTGAACCATTTAGTGGTGTCGTGACTACGAGTGATGGCACAAGCTACGATAGGTATGGTGGAGATAGAAGGTTGTCGTAAGTGATTAATGATGAAAGTGGCCTGGTCATCGGTGACATCTTGTGGGATAAGTGAGGTTGTACTAGCCATGGCGTTAGCATGGTGACTATATTTACTGAGGAATAGTGGAAATGGAATAAGACTCAAATGTAGCTAAAAGGTATTTTACAAAAGCATTATATGGGATAATATGTTCCTCCTTAGTGTGATAGACATCATTGACTTGGTTAATGACTAATTGAGAGTCCCCATGGACACACAAGTTACTGAATGAGAAGTTTTTTGGTTGTAAGTAAACCTAAAATGAGGGCTTCATATTCGGCAATATTATTTGTGCAAGAAAACCCTAGCTGGTATGCAAAGGGAAGTGGATCACCATGTGGGGTAATAAATACCACACTGGTGCCGGTACTGGACAAGTAGTGAGAACCATCAAATTACATGGTCCATATATGTGATTCAATGGTGTACATAGTGAAATCATCACGGAAAGAATTAGAAATAAGGAAAGCATCTAGAAAGTGGTTAGTAGCTTCGTGATTGATTGGCGATGACTGCCCCTTAATTTATTTTTAAAGGATGAACTTAAAATCAAATTTTTAAGGATAATGACCCAACGAGCTAAACATCCTGAAATATGAGTGTGGGACAAAAGATAACACATAGGGATGAACTTGGTGATGATGTGAACTTCATGGTTAAGGAGATAATGACGTAACTTGTCTACAATGAAGATAAGGCCAAGGAATAATTTTTGATGTAGCTATAATTGCATTCATAAGAGAGAAGTGTGCGACTAATATAGTAGATGGATCACTCGTAATGGGTATCATCATGTTGTGCCAATAATGTGCCTAAGGCATGGAATGTAGCAGAAATATACAATAAGAAGGGGTGGTTTGCCACAGGTGGGACTAGGACAAGAGGGTTTAGTAGATAAGATTTGATGTGATCAAATGCTTGTTGGCATTTTTCATCCCAAATTAACTTAGTGTCTTTCTTCATGAGATGTGTAAAAGGTTGTGTTTTGTCAGCCATTTGTGTAATAAAACATCAAATAACTTGAATTTTACCTTGCAAAGAGTGTAATTGGTGAAGGTTTTTAGTGGAGGCATGTCGAGAATGGATTTGATTTTGGTTGGGTCAATTTCTATGCCACATTGTGAAATAATGTATCTGAGTAGCTTACTTGTGGTTACCCTAAAAACAGATTTTTTGGGTTAAGGAATACACGATACTAGCATAATTGTTTGAAGAGCACATGAAGGTATCGTGCATGGGAGGAACGTCATTGAGACTTATCTAGAATATCATCCACACAATCCTCAATGATCTTGTGGATGTAATCATGAAAAATATGTGTCAATTTGCGTTGATAGGTAGCCCCTGCAACCTTAAGGACAAATGACATAATAGTATAATAGAATGTACCCCATGGTGTGGTAAAATATTTTTTCTCTAGATCAAATGGATTAATATTAATTTGGTTATAACTTGCGAAACCATCCATAAAGGAGAGTATGTTGTACCTTGTGGTAGAGTCCACAATAGAATTGATGTGTGGGAGGGGAAATCTATCCTTAGGAAAGCTTTATTTAAATCACAAAAATTAGTACAATAATGGAAATGACCATCAGGATTCATCATGGGAACAATATTAGATACCCATTCAGGATAATCAACAACATGAATGAAACTGACATCTAACAATTTTTAGATTTCTTCTTTGAATAATAGTGCAACTCTAGGATGCATCTTACATATTTTCTATTGAACGGGATTGGCATCTAGAGTTAAGGATGATATTATGCATTGCGATAGAGGTATCTATACCTAGAATTTCACTATATTCCTAGGAGAAGATGTCGAGAGAAATTATGAATGACTTGTTTGAGATCTATTTTGCTCAAGTAATGGTGAGGGAAGTGAGCAATAAAAATATGCGTGGATTGTTAGACGTTCCTAAATTATGTTGGATGGTTTCTTCATTGATAATTTAAGAGAAATCCTTAATTTATGTATGGCTTAGTGGGAATGCTGTTAGGGGATAAAAATTATCGGTGGGTTTATCAAGTTCACCAAGAAAAACCATATTAACATATGATAGAGATTGACATTGTTTATGGTGAAAAGAGGATAGATCATCATAAGCACCCATATGGTCTAGTAATGCATCATCAGTAGGAAAATTATCCATGTTATCCCAGAAGAAAGGGGTGTTGTTACTAATGAGGTATGGTTGTAGTAAGGGGAGAGACTCAACATGACACGTGGTTTGTACTTCTAAAGGAAGGGGAGAAAATTGATATCTGAGCTAAACTTGTGTGGGTGTGCACAAAGGTCCCAAAGTTTGGTGTCTAATGTCTTAGTAGTGAGAGAAACCAAATCCATGAAGGTAGTCATATCCTAAACTATATTTTGAGAGAGTGGGGTTAATGCGTGGGGAATTCTAAAGGGTGTTCAATAGAATTAAAATATTCAAAAGGGGAAGGGTCAATAGGTACATCATAAATAGTGCCTTTGGTAACAAAACTTGAATCATGCATGCAACATAGAGGGAACTGCATGCATGGCATGGATCTAAGGCCTACCGAGGAGGATGTTATAGTTAAGGTCATTGGGCATTACATGACATGGGATGGTAATCATACATGGACCAAGGGTAATGGGTAATTGGACAATACCAAAAACATGTTTTGGGATGTTATCAAAACCGTGAATGGAAATGGTGGAAGGAGAAAGGGATGTCATATTCATGCCAATATGATGGAGAAAATTGATATTACAAATGTTGAGGTTAGATCCATTGTCTACTAAGGCACGTTTAACACCTACTGTGTTAACACAAACTTGGATATATAAGGGAGGGTCATGGGCTAGCAATTATGGCAGTGGAAGATCATTAGATGTGAAAGTGATTTGATCTTCATTAAGGGATAAAGCCGAAACAAATTTATGGTAAACATATTCTAGTGATATGTGTGGAGAGATATAATGGGTAGCTAAGCATTTTTTGAGGTGAAGGATATAATACTGGGTATTTTTTTATGTATGCATGAAGGGATATGCTCATGGTGCATTGAATGTAGCAATAAATACATGCGGAGAGAAGGTAGGAATGATGGTGAAGAAGTGTATAAAAAGGAAAGAGGGAAGTAAAAAATTGAAATCCCTAGAAGGTGCTAGAAGGAGACATCAGGTTCACTAAAATGATTAACTAAAATAATTATCTAGTGGCCTAAAAGGGGACACTAGGGTATTAATGTTAATCTAATTAGGAGGACTAAAATGTTGTAATAAATAGACTAAAAATAGTATGGAATAAATGCAAGTAAATTATTCTAAGTGAAATAAAACCTAATATGCAATAGAAAGGAAAGAAATGGATTAGCTGATTGGAAGTGACTATCATAGGTTGTCACAGATCTGGAAATGAAATCAAGAAGTGTAGATAGACAATCGGGGACCCTACGAATGGCGAGATTGGAAGATCTGAAATGACTGGGGTGCCCGAGAGTCTACCAGTAAGTGCCCTACTGGGGCATCTTGGTCTACAATCTAGGCACTCTAATCTCTACTAATGATCAGAACCCAAATCTGATTTGGTCACAAGGTGTCTTTGAGTGCTTCTTATCTATCACGTTGGATTTTCAAATGAGCTAGAAAGTGACCTGTAATGTAAAAGTAAGTATCAAACCCAAGAAAAATAAAATATGCAAATGAATGGGTCGGACTAGCTATTATCATAATAAATCTCCTAGTTATTTGGGTAACTTGTATACATATTTTGGCTCTCAGTTCCTCATTGAAGGTTGCACATGCTCAAGTTCAATTGGCAAAACTCCTTGGTTGCTAGTTTCCCTTGGCGCCCCTTCTTTTCCTCAAGCGCCCTTACACACTTTTGTTCTCTCCTTCCATTTTCCTTTTCCTCTTTGTTCCACTCCTCCCTTGTGCCCACCTTCTACAATTTCGATTTCTTCCCAACCATGTTCTTCACCATGTTTCCTTTACTCATAAGTTTTCCTCATTTCCCTGTGTGTGTTACACATGTGTTCCTCTATGCCTTCCTCTATTTTATTCCATGCACCCTTTCCTCGTGCATTTCTTTTCTCTCTTTTGTGCCAGTCATCTTCTGACATGCTTGAGTGTGCCATGTGTAACCGGTCAAAGCTTGCCAACAAGGAACCGAATCCTTGCAACAAATCAATGACTGACATGTGGCAAAAATGATAAATATTTAGATAGTTAGCCATCATTGCATCCAATCCGTGTGTGCCACATGTTTTTCATGTGTCAACGACTTTGACATCTTCTAACTACCGTATATTTTACTACAGAGCTTAGATCACTGAGTACTTGGACTTGTTAGAGAGTTTCTGACATCAACTATAGTACTAGACATTTGAATTCAAATTCTTGGAAGATCTGGTAGGTGAGAAATGGAAAAACATCTCTCTGATCATTAAGTAGAATATTTAATTGCTCCAACCAACTAATTTAATCTGATTCGCCCTCCTTCCTTATTCAACATGCCAAAATAACTTAGGGAAGTGTATTTCATAGATCTCCAGGTGGATTTGTAGGCATTAAATGCCTCTTGTTGGTGGTTTTATTTCAAATTTGAGTTTTCCCTCCTTCTCTTCTCCTTTTATAGATTTATCTATAAATGTAAGAGTTGGGCTCATTATTAATGTTGGACACTCTAGATCCTTATGCATTCTGCTAAGGACTTCATACTTTATGTATTTTGAGTTGCAAACCTCTAAATATGGCTCTTGCATGTGGATATCTCCTTCACCATTATAATAGCTTTGTATATTTCTGGAAGTAATAGAAGCATTTTTTGTGACTATTCTCTATCCTAACGTGTTTTCATTCCTTCTTCTTGCCTTTTCTTTTGCGTTGTGTGCTGGTTATGACATTTCACGTCTCTTGAAGCTCCTTATTTTGTTGTGTTCCATGAAAACTGATCTGGTGCATTCATTTTAAGTCATGCTATACTTGCCTAGCCTTATTTTACATATCTCCTCTCATTCTTTCTTGGAAAATATAGTGTTCATCCCTCTTTTCTGGTGCTATCACCTTTTAGTGTAGTTTCCTTTCATGTTATCATTCTATCCCTGGTCCCTTGGCATTATTATCTTAGTTTTCCCTTCTACCACTAGGAGTAGTAGTAGCCATAGAAATAGATAGAGGAATTAACCTTCTCCAAAGATCTGTCCCAAGTGCGCAAGGTCCCACAACTTGGGGAAGCTTCCATTGTGGTCTCAAACACCTTGTCCTTTCCTAGATCGAGACACGGAGTGCACATTTGAGAAACCAATAGTTTTAGAATGCTCGATGGGACAACAATTGAAAGATTACATTTCACATTGCTAAGTTATGGTGTGTGGACTTAGTATTTCAGCCTTTGGAGGCTCATTTCAACACATCTGACAACTCCAACCATTTGCAAATCTCTATTTTAGTAGTCCTGAGTGCCTTTCATGAGAAGATTGCATAAAAGAAAAATTTTAGAAAATGAAGATTATTTTGAGTACCTCCACTATCCCCATGAATAATTTGTTCCAGAAAGTTTACACATGCATCTCTATCTCTAGCACACCACACCCATTTAACTCCTTAAAATAGGAAACCTTCATGCCATGCAATGGTGTATCTGCCACCTCCTCCACTTAGGAACTTTGCAAACTTTACTGGAGGAAGTCCCTTGGTTCTGGATGTGCAACATGATATGCTAAATGGCATGCTCAAGAGTATTCCATAATTTACTAGTGAGAATCAAGTCACCCCTCAGGAACATATCCAGGATATAGAAAAGATGAGTTCACTCTATTTTATCACACATGATGATGTAGCAGTCAGGATACTTACAACCTCTTTCAAAGGTAAAGTGCTTCAATGGTACCGAGGCCTGATACTTGATTCTATCACCACCTCGGATGAGATGGGAATAGGTCTTTGCAATTACTTTGAAGATAAGTAAGATCACCTATCTCTGGTGGAGTAACCAACAACAAGGAGGGCACCCAATGAGTAGATGACCAATTTCAACATCAAATTTTAGAAGACTTGGGACAGAATCCCTCTTATGATAAGACCTACTACCCAACATGCTTTCCTGTATTATCTAAAGGTGCTCAATAGCAATATCTCAGTCATGATCAAATCCATGGGAGATAGGATTTTACTAGCTTCTTATAGTTTTGTAGTAAGGGAAAAAAATAGTTTTATTCAAGAGGAAAGATAGCTCCTATATCGCCTATTCCCTTGTTCCTAGAAATGCCACAAGCACCACAACCTTTTGTGGCCCCTATTCCCTGTTCCGAGAAAAGTGTGAAACCAATTGTCTCAACATCATACTCTCTAGCGCGTAGAGAAAGAAGATGAAGAATTAAAGGCCCTGATTAGAAACTTGTCAAAAAAGGTTATTTCATTAGAAAACAACAGGTGCAATCCTATAGAGGTAATCCTAATCAAGTGCATGGCCAAAGCAATCAACCTTGGTGGAATCAATATGTAAATCAAAGATACATGCCTAACTAGCAGAATGATAGATGGCATCCTAATGCACATATACCCTTGCAAGTTATTCCTCTCATGCCTTCTCTTAGAACATAGTACAAGTTAGGTGCTCATCCCGATTAAGAATAATTTGACACAAGAGTAATAATGGTGCTTCCCTTGCAACATGCCTCATAGTCAATATCACTGTGCCAACTTTACACGCACCCAATATTTGATGATCCAGAATGCTTCAGCCTTCGAGCCTTCAACAATTTCCCCTAAAGTAGAAAACCAAGAAAGAATAGACCTCAGAGAGACAAATTTTATGTTCTTTGGCACGGAGGACTTGTGTACAATCAACCAAGCTACAGAAGATACAAAGCAGATATGTGCACCCAAGTTGCAGACAATACAAGATACAAGAAATGAATGTTATAATTAGGCACATAGGTCATAATCCTAATGACACAATCATATCCTCGAAGTAGAAAGATTCATCCAAGGCATCCAATAGATAAGGTTTCTAATTCCCTACATAAGATATCCCATGTAAAGCTCCTTCTAAAGTAGCGTGTGACCCTCCTTTAGTAGGTCAAGCCTATTCTCTAGCTAAGGCCTAGGCTTCCGCACCTAAAAATTCAAGAAGGGAGGTTGTTCGCAAATACAAAAAAAGACAGGGGGCTTCCATTTATCATTATGGACCAGTTGAAGATAGTAAACATACATGTCACAATGTGGGATGCCCTGACCATTCCATCTCGGCGGGATCTATTACACGAAACTCGGTGTAACTCTTGCGAGTTGATCCAATTGTGCAAAGGCAACACACTTCTATCAACATATACCAAGAAGAGGAGAAGAAAGTAATTAAATCTATTAAAACCCCACCTTTTTATATGTCCTTGATCATAGGCAAACACCTAGTGCATAATTGCATGATTGACTCAGTGCTAGTACTTCTATTATGCCTAAGAAAATTGTTGATGTCTTAGGTCTGAAATATAGCCCTTTTTCTAAAGTAGTCATGTAACTTGATGGCTTAACTATCACCACCCTAGGAGTCATCAAGGATCTTGAGTTAACCCTCCATGCATGTCCAAGCCTAACAATAAATCAAGATGTGTTAATCATTCACAACCTCCTTTGTTTGCCATATGTCTATCAAGAGAATTTACTACTAAAGTGGGTAGTTACTTGTCTTCTGATTGGTCTCATATTTTACTCAAGACAAGGTAGGGTACCTATTTTACCATACAGGTTGAGCCTATATTTTCATATCATGTAGATTCATATGTCCCATCCCCTCTCCAAGCTAACAATTTAATCCAAGAAGAACAAGCTTCAGTTCCTGAAGAGCAGTCTCTTCCACCATTTGTTCCTGACCTAGTGTTTGATGAATGGGTGGAGTGGCACCTTAAATTTGATCCATATGCTGAAGAATTAGAAGCTTATGAGATGGGGCTTGGTACTTACTACATCCTTGAAGAGGAAGCTATGTTTCCGTGTGCACTTAAGAAAAATAAAGTTGAACTGGTATGTGGAATCTATACTTTTATGGATCCAGTAGAAATGGTGTGTGAGCGGGAGTGGTTCTCATTTCCCTAAAGATGAGAAATTATTCTTCAAGCACATGCTATAGTTCACATGTTCTAATAATGTGGAAGATTATGAAGCACTTTGGTGCATGACTTGCTTATTCGAGAAAATAAAATTAAGGCACTACGAGATATTCAGGGACACATAATTGGTTATCCACAAGGTTACCATAAAATTCCAAACAAAGAATAAGCTTCACAAAGATTATAAGCATAGATTTTGGGACCTCCTTGAGATATTTGATTCTCTAAATTTACAAGTGGTGTCATGTAAAATGAACAAGGAAGATGACCAGATGGTTGTGTTGTTGCAAATTAGCAGAAGCACCCCTGGATGTTGATCGATTCCTAATTTGATGTCTTATGGCATCTAGTGTGATTGCACAACATTGAGACCTCTCTCCAAGTGTGGAACTTGTAAAGTGAGAGAGGAATCTCCAGTTTAGAGGATGGTTCCTTGACTCCTTTGGTCGATCTATTACTTGCACAATTGTAGAGGTTTAAAAGCTAATTCTCTTCTAGATTTGAAGAGACAAAGATAGAAAGTGCAAAAATTTGAAACTAAGCTAATAAGGTGATGCACCAAAGGAGTCGTGAGCACTTCTTATTCATTCAGATTGACACATTTCATAAAATGCAACATAAAACATCATGCAGCTGATAAGATGTAATCGAGTCGAAATGAAGCAAGCAACACAAACAAAGGACCGAAACCCATTCACAGAGCTGCATTGTCATTTCCCTTTGTCAAAATCCCTACATTACAACATCAAAGAGGTAGAAAACCTATTAAAATTTTGGAAGAGGTCGATACTTCTAAAAATCACTTCTAAAGTGAAAAAGGGGAGCCTGCAATACACAAAAATGTTCCACCCTTTGAAAATGAGCCAAATCTAGCTTTTACAGTGCAAGGGACGAGCCCAGGAGAGAGAAATGCGGAAAAAAATGGGAGAGGTTCAATATTTGACCAAAATTCATTCAAAAAAACATGGGCATCCTTACATACCCATTCCCTAACATTTTTAACCATGTTGGGAGAGAATGCGAGCCATTCTTCATTAAAAACGGTGGTTGAAACGTCATTTCTGCTCATCACCACGTGCCAGAGACGTTTTCAATTTTATCTCTCCAAACTCCATAAAAATTCAAAATTGACCTTGGAATCTTGTAGATAATTTCACTAGCTTTCCATTTATATAAATAACGTGAAAATCGAGCTCTGGATTGAAAGATATGGCCATTTGAAGTTTTAGGGCAAAACAGGGCCAAATCGGGTTGGTGGGCAAAAATTCAAATTTTTGCACCTTTTTGGTCATTTGGAAAATTTTCAAAAAATTCCCCGTGCCCCGCCAATTCAGGTGCCATGTGGCACATTTTAATTGGTCACGGGCCCTTCCTGCTCCATTTTACTTCATTTTTGCCTTTGGAAAAAATTTTAAAATTTCCCCGCCGGGCCGATGAGGTGAAGACACGTGGTGTGATGTGATTATCTCGGGCCTGTCTATCCCGAATTTTCCGTGGGTCACTTTGATATTTTTGGCTTGGACACATGTCAAAACCCCATTAGGTGCAGGTTTGACTCTCCAAAATTCCCATGCGGGCTTGCTCTGAATTTTTTTGCCCCAACTAGACACGTGGCGAGATTCTATTGGCTCGCAATAACGGGGTGGGCCTTTTTTTCTTGAATTTTCCATTATTTTCCAAGTGGGAAAATTTCCCACGTTCTCCCATGCTCCGCCCTTTGACCGAGGACACGTGGCACGTTCTTATTCGTTAGTAGGGGCAGTGGGCCAAAACTTCACCTTTTGGATTTTCGGCAAAACACTTTGCCAAAATTTCAACTTTTCCTCCATGCCCCATTTTTCCGGTCCCTTAGGACACGTATCTTGTTTTAATTGGCCGTGGGGCCATCTCTCAAAAATTTCCCTATGTAAACACTTAGCCAATTTTTCCAATTTTCACCCCTAGACGCGTGGCAGCTCTCCCGAGGGAAAAATTTTCCTTTTGAAACCTACGCCAAAACACTAAGAAAAAAACCAAATTCTCCTCCGACCCCCGCCACTTCCTTGACACGTGGCACATTCTAATTGGCTGCATGCCTTCTAGGGGAAAATTTCCCACAAAAATCTGTCGAGCCATAACTTGAAAAATACGTGGAGTTAGGAGGAAAACTTTACCTTTGTGGAAAGCGAGAAAGAGCTCTATCCAATGGTGCCATTTCCAGAAGATTTTGAGTGCCTGAAAAGCAAAATTTTATGTCTGAGGCACAAGAGAAGGAAATATGAAAGGAGTTAGCCAAAAATGAGCGGGGGCACATTTTGGGTAACAATTTTGGCGACTCAGAGGGGTCATCTGCCTGCTAGATGAAATTACCAGTTGCTTGAAGCAATCCATTGGGCATGGAGTCACCTGATTCTTTGTTTAATACCCCAACTGACTAGAATGTTGCAAGGAGGAAGATGGAATATCACCTGATGGAGCAAGGCCTGCAAACACATTCCCAGGAATAGCAAGCTATGCCAAAGCACTTAGGGAAAGTAAAACTAACCTACAACAAAAAAATGTGCACAAGCACTTGGAGGAATGAAAACCTAAGCTAATATTTACAAGGTGGATAATTTCCCTTTAGTAGCAATGCTTTAGATGGATTCCATTGACTGGAATCTGTAGTTCTTCGCCATCCAATGAAGACAATTGGAAGGAATTGCTATCCTTACACTTTGTGACCATGTATGGGCCACTCCAAATGGCATCAAATTTTGAATGCCTTCCCGGATTTTCTCTTTCTGCATCCATTTTAACACTAGATCTCTAACTTGGAAGGATCTATTCTTGGCCTTTCTATCAAAGGTCTTCTTTATCAAATCCTGATCCTTCTCCATTGTTTGGGATGCTTGATTTCTAATTTCTTAGAGCTCCATCAATTTTGCATATCTAACCTCCATGGGCTCAAACTTCAACAACTCCAACTATTTCATGAGTTCCAATGTTGGCAACTCAAGTGATATGGGCAAGATTGCCTCTCTTCCATAAACAAGCTTGAATGGAGAGTTACCTGTAGATCTCTTGGGAGTTATCCTATCAGCCCATAAGGCTGATTTCAATTTGGTATGCCAAGACCTCTGATTCTCATCAAGAGTCCTCCTAATGATCCTCAACAAGTTCTTGTTTGTAGATTCAGCCTGGCCATTACCCTGAGGGTAATAGTTTGATGAAGTACTTAGGTAGATCCCATTCTTGACAGCCCATTTAGTCACCTTGGATCCAATGAATGCTAATGCATTATCTGATATTATTGTAGCTGGTATGCCAAACCTGGTTGCTATCCCCTCATAGAAGTCTAGGATACTAGCTTCATTTGCCTCCTTGAGAGCTACTGCTTCAGTCCATTTAGTGAAGTAATCTATGGCTGTTAAAATCCATTTGTGCCCTTGACTTGAATTGGGATTAATGACTCCAATGAAGTCCAAACCCCATTGCATGAATGGCTGGTCAACTGAAATTGGATGCAATGGAAGGGCAGCTAGTCTTTCTTTACCTGTGAAGAATGCACAATTCTTGCACCTCTTGATCCATGCGTAGCAATCACTGAAAATCTTGGGCCAATAATAACCAGCCCTCATGATCTTTAGAGCTGTCACTCTTGGTGCAAAATGACCACCAGCTGGTCCACCATGGAACTCTTCCAACATCCTTTGAACCTGATTTGTACTGATGCATCTCAGCAGCACTCCATTCACATCTCTCTTGAACAAAACACCATCAACAAGGGCATATGGGACAGCCTGCAATCTGAAGTGTCTTCTTTGGGTCTTGTTCATTTCTGGAGGGCATAGGCCTGTGCTTAAGAAGTGTATTATACCTTGGGTCCAGTAAGGATTGGGGATATCATTATTTTCTTCTTGAGTGCTACTTTGCTCATGGCTATCTTGCAATGCTAAAACAGCCTCCTTTTCATTGCATGCTTCCTTTTGTTTGCTCAAAATCAGCTGCTCACATTATCCTTTCCCTCTGACCAGCTTGGTGACTTTGATCTCAATGTCATACTCCATGACATAAGTGATCCAACCTGCCCTTTTTTCATTTAAGTCTTTGTTGAGGAGGAAGTCTTTAACTCCCACGTGAGAAACCAACAACTGGACCTTGTTGTTTGCGACTAAATGCTTGAATTTCTTCAAGCTCCTGATTACTGCAAGAACATGCTTCTCAATGAAAGAATATCTCACCTCATAGTCCTCTAGGATTTGGCTGAAGAAAGCAATTGGCTGCTCATCATTGTCTTTATTCTGCTGTACCAAAATTGCAGAAATAGTATCATCACCTCCAAACGCATAGAGGATGAAATCCTTGGAGAAATCCGGGTTGATGAGAGTTGGGGCTTGAGAGATGGCTTCTTTGATTGCTTCAAAACTCTCCTTTCCTTTTGCTATCCATTTGAAAGCCATGCTTTTCTTTAACATCTTGGTGATAGGTTTGACAAGGGCTGCAAAATCTGGGACAAACCTCCGAACAAAATTTATTCTCCCCAAGAAACTCTGAAGGGCCTTCTTGTGGCTTGGCAATGGTAGTGCTCTTATGGCTTCAACTCTTTCTGGATCAATTTTCAATCCTTCTTTAGAGACAATGTGGCCAAGGAGATTTCCTTCATGGGCTAGAAAAACACATTTCTTAGGATTCAAGGAGACTCCAAATCTTCTACACCTTGTGAATACTTGTCTCAAATGAAGGAGGTGGTTTGCTGCATTTTTTGAAAAAATAGTGATATCATCAAGATATATCAGCACCATGTTGTTAATCAAACCTTTGAACGTCATGTCCATTGCTCTTTGGAAGGTAGCTCCAACATTGGACAGCCCAAATGGCATTTTCCTGTATGCATAAGTTCCCCATTTGGTTGTGAAGGCTGTCTTGAACTGATCTTCTTCCTTCACTAGAATCGATTGTACCACTGAGTAGCCATCAAGTAGTGAAAACCTTTCGAAGCCAGCAACAACTTGTAAAATCTGCTCCATAGAAGGAAGTGGGTAATGGTCCTTGAGAGATGCTCTATTCAAATCTCTGAAATCAACAAACAATCTGATTTCCCCACTCTTCTTCCTAACTGGGACCAAGTTGGCAACCCAACTAGAATGCTTGATTGGGAATATGATTCTTGATTCTATCAACTTATTCAATTCCTTCCTCATGAGAGGCTCCATGTGTGGATTGACTGGCCTTTGTTTTTGCCTGATGGGTTTAGTATTCGGGTCCAATTCAATGGTGTGTTGAGCTAACTTGGGATTGAAACCTTTCAAATCTTCATAGCTCCAAGCAAACATGTTAGGGAACTCTTGAAAAAGTTGTATGAACTCATACCTTTCTTGCTCAGTTGTCATTTTTCCAACTTGGAGTGATTTGCCTTCTTCCACCGAGATGAATACTTTGAATCTTCTCTTTTCACTTGGATGTTTGCTTTCTCCTTCCTAAACTGATCATTAGGATTGAAAATGGAATCCAAAGTAATAAGTCCCTTTGGTAGTTTTTGGTTCTTATTGTACCACTTGATCACCATACTTCTGCTCCAACTTTTCCTGATTTTTAGCTAAGAACTCATCCTCTTCTTGCAAGAAATGGATGATTTGCTGATCATTTTCAAACACTTACCAACTTACATTGTTGTTCAGAACCTAAGGCCTTACAATCATGTGGATGTTTAGCTGTACCTTATATTTTTGAATGCTCTCCACAACGTCAAAGGCTGCCCTAATCGCTACAAGCCACAAAGCAGCTTGGTTCTCTTTCCTAGGAATTGATTTGATGCCAAAACCCTCAAAATCTTCAATGAGGTCCCACACCCTATTCTTGTAGCACTTGAGTAGATCATTCTTGACAGCATGCTACCCCTTGACCTGGTTGACAATCAACTCACTGTCACCGAAGACTTGCAAGTTCTTTATTCCTCTCTTGATTGCCCAATGCAATCCTTGTATTAAGGCTTCATATTCAACAGTGTTATTTGAGCACGCAAACTGAAACCTAAAAGCTGAATAATACCTTACTCCTTGAGGTGAAACCAGCATGGCTCCCCCTCTTACACCTTGTCTACTCCTTGATCCATCAAAGGACAACTGCCATACCTCATTTTCATCCTTATGGTCTGGCTTGGTGATTCTAGGAATGGGCTGATCTTCTTCATGTATGCAATAAACTCCTAGCTCAGATTCTTCTACTTCTTGATAAGGATCAAAAGCATGCACCTTGTTTTCCCATTCATCAAGAGTTAGATCTGGGATGCTTCCTACCTTGGTGTCAGCCTCATTAGTGCTTGGGTGATCTTCTTGATCAAACGCTGAACAATTGGCATTGATCTGACTTGGGGTGTAGGGATCAATGTGAAAGTTTGCAATAGGCTCAGACCTGATTGTGGTTTTGGTTCCATATCTTGTTCTGAACAGCATGTGTGACCAATTAGCAGACAAATAACCTTCAATCTTGGCTGTGAAGTCCCTTGACAAACATAGGGCAAAAAGTGGTGGAAGGTCTATTACTGATACATCTTGCAAAACAACCACGTTGGGACATGCATGCAAGGTAAGAATCAAGTTTTTAATCACCCCAACTATTGTCTCTGCTGTCCCATCTAGTTGCACTACCCCTTTGGATATGGTTTCATACTGGATTCCCAACTGATCAGCTATTTGCTTGGGCATTACTGAACTACTTGCTCTGGAATCAATCATGCAATTGTGCACTAGTTGATTTCCAATGATCAATGAAACATAGAATGGAGGGGGCTTCAACATTTTACCTTGTTGTCCTCCATGATTCCCCTCAGGCTGGCCAGCATTTGTGAGCACCTTCTCTTGCAGTCGGACCTGCTGATTTGAAGTTGGCCAGTCTTTCATGGCAGCTTGTAACAAATCTCTTTGGCCTAGGATAGATAGGGATTCCCACATTGATATGTTTACATTTGTCTTCTTCATCTGATCAATGATGTTGAATGGTGATGAAGTATCTCTTTGCTGTCCCTTGGTTTGCATATTCATCCCTTGCATGTGGGCAGCAACAACTGGCATTTGAGTTGGCTTAGGAGTTGTCCTTGGCTGCCCTTGTGCATTTGAAACTGGATTTTGTTTGCCAACCATTTGTGGAACCATAGAAGGTTGTGAATTGCTTGGAGCTAATGGTTTTTCTTCCCCTAAATTTCTTCTTTTTGACCTTGTGTTGGCTGCAACACTTTGGGAAACCATTTGATTCATGCCACAAAAATCTTCTGCCTGCCAGTTTACAAGTGTGGTATCATTTGGGGCTGATTGTTGTTGGAATGTTTCTTGTTGCTGGTCATTTCTTTGACTACCTTCACCCTCCACACCAGTTGAAGTCACCATTAATTCTTGATTCAAGGCACCGTTGAAGCACATGGACTGGTTGTGAGGTTCATTGCATGGAAAACACCAATCATACTCTTGGGCTATGTTATTTTGCACTGGCACTAATGCTTTAGAGGTAGATGTAGCATTGGGATTATAGGGCTGAAATGGTCTATTGGCAGGAGGCCTTGCTTGATTTAGATTTGCAGCCAGATTGGGTGGTCTTTGAGGCTAGTATGGCTGCCTGTTAGGCTGAGTTTGAGGCTAGAAGGAAGGTCTAAAACCTTGGGCTTGCTGCCTTTTGAGTGTAACCAGCTCATTACCTAGATTTTGCAATTGCTTCATGACTTCTTGAAGTTCATTTGAGGCACTAGAAGATGAAGTGGAAGCTTCACTTGAATTCTGATTTCTAGGAGTGGGGATAGGAGCCAAATTAGGTGTTTGATTAGTGTTTGGGCTCTCTAAACTTGGAAACAATGGCATTGGGGGTCTAGGAGCTAGCTTGCCAGCTTGAATCAAACAATTTTCAGCTCTAATGGCTATGCTATAAGCAATGGGGATAGTTGTGCCTCCCATGGACTGAATTAACATAGAAATATCAGAATTCAAAGCTTTAAGGTAATAAAGGAAAGCACCTTCTGCTATTGGCCTGACTGCCACTGGAATTCTCTCCCAATTCCTTTGAAATTTGAAGTTAAAATCAGTCAGCTGCTCATTGGGAGCTCTCTTGATGGTTGTTAGCTGCTCCAAAAGGGACAAGTTGTCTCCTTTCTCCCCAAACTACTCATGGAGAGAAATGCATAGCTGGTTCCAATTTTGAATAGAACCTGAAGCAAGACTCCTGAACCATTGCAAAGCTTTCCCTTTGAATGAAGATGCCAACAGTTTGACAGCAACTTGCATCTCATTAATCTCATGGATTGCACAAATGTTGGCAATATCCTTAACATGATCACCAGGAGTGGTCTGATTTTCTCCAATGAAGTATGGAATGTTCTTCAATGCCGCAACTAGAATTAAATTTTGCGCATTGAGGGCAAGTGGGTTCATCGCAAGTGAAATTGACATAGGGGTTGTTTTGTGCCATTTTGATTGGCCTTAGAACCCTTGTTGATTGAATGAAAGGCCTACCAGGTGGAGGAGTTGAGAGAGTTCTATTTGGTGGAGATGGAGACCTTTGGATTCTCCTCCCACTTTACCTTATTCTTGGAGATAATTGCAGATATTCAAACAACGCCTCTTCTTCTCCAGCTCTTGACCTTGTAGTGATTCTTCTCATGATTTTTTAGGTCTGCACTACTAAAACCAGCTGATTCTTCTTCCTTGGAGTCGCTAGATGTGTAATTTATAGCTATTTTAAGCAAGAAACTTGCAACAAATGCGCATCAATTTTTTTGCAATGAAGATGAAGACCTCTAAGGTCCCACCGGGCATGCCAAAACTATTATGGAAAATCGCAGTAGCACCCCTGGATGTTGATCAGCTTCCTAATTTGATGTCTTAGGGCATCCAGTGTGATTGCTCAACATTGAGACCTCTCTCCAAGTGTGGGACTTGTAAAGTGAGAGAGGAATCTCTAGTTTAGAGGCTGGTTCCTCAATTCCTCTAGTCAGATATATTACTTGCACAATTACAGAGGTTTAAAACCTAATTCTACTCTAGATTCTAAAGAGACAAAGATAGAAAGTGTAAAAATTTAAAACTAAGCTAATAAGGTGATGCACCAAAGGAGTGGTGAGCACTTCTTGTTTATGCAGATTGACACATTTCATAAAATGCAACATAAAACATCATGCACAGGCTGATAAGATGTAATCAGAGGTCTGAAATGAAGCAAGCAACACAAACAAAGGACTGAAACCCATTCACAGAGCCTGCATTGTCATTTCCACTGTCAAAATCCCTACATTACAACATCAAAGAGGCAGAAAACCTATTACAATTTTGGAAGAGGTCTGATACTTCCAAAAATCACTTCTAAAGTGAAAAAGGGGAGCCTGCAATACACAAAAATGTTCCACCCTTTGAAAATGAGCCAAAGCTGGCTTTTACAGTGCAAGAGATGAGCCCGGGAGAAAGAAAGGCGAAAAACATGGGAGAGGTTCAATCATTAACCAAAATCCATTCAAAACAACATGGGCATCCTTACATACCCATTCCCTGACATTTTTAACCATGGTGGGAGAGAATGTGAGCCATTCTTCATTAAAAATGGTGGTTGAAACGTCATTTCGCTCATCACCACGTGCGTGCGAGACATTTTTTAATTTTTTTCTCTCCAAACTCCATTAAAATGAAAAATTGACCCCATAATCTTGTAGATAATTTCACCATATTTCCATTCATATAAAGAACGTGAAAAACTAAGCTCTGGATCGAAAGATATGGCCATTTGAAGTTTTAGGACAAAACAGGGCCAAATCGGGTTGGCAGGCAAAAATTCGACTTTTTGCACCTTTTTGGTCATTTAGAAAATTTTCAAAAAATTCCCTGCACCTGCACCCCACTGGATTCGGGTGCCACGTGGCATGTTTTAATTGGTCACAGGCCCTTCCTGCTCCATTTTACTTCATTTTTTCCTTTTGAAAAAATTTCAAAATTTCCCCGCCGGGCCGATGAGGTGAAGACATGTGGCGTGATGTGATTGGCTCGGGCCTGTCTCTCCTAAATTTTCTATGGGTCACTTTGATATTTTTGTCTTGGACACATGTCAAAACCCCATTAGGTGTGAGTTGGACCCTCTAAAATTCCCATGCGTGCTTGCTCTGAATTTTTTTTGCCCCAACTAGACATGTGGCGAGATTCTATTGGCTCGCAATAAGGGGGCGGGCCTTTTTTCTTGAATTTTCCATTATTTTCCCATTGGGAAAATTTCCCAAGTTCTCCCATGCTCCGCCTGGTTGGGACACATGGCACGTTCTTATTCGTTGGCGGGGGTAGCGGGCCAAAACTTCACCTTTTGGATTTTCGGCAAAACACTTTGCCAAAATTTTAACTTTTCCTCTGTGCCCCACTTTCTGGTCCCTTAGGACACATGTCTTGTTTTAATTAGCCGTGGGGCCATCTCTCCAAAATTTCCCTGTGTAAACACTTAGCCAAATTTTCCAATTTTCACCCCCTGACGCGCGGAAACTCCCGATTCGTCGTGGGTCTCGTGGGAAAAATTTTACTTTTGAAACCTACGCTAAAACACTTGGCAAAAAAACTAAATTGGCATGTCCTCGATTGGTCAGTGGGCCTTCTAGGGAAAATTTCCCACAAAAACTCTCGCCGAGCCATAGCTTGAAAAATACGTTGAGTTAGGAGGAAAAATTTACCTTTCGGAAAGCCGAGAAAGAGCTCTATGCAATGGTTCCATTTCTAGAAGATTTTGAGTGCCTAAAAAGAAAATTTTTATGTCCGAGGCACAAGAGAAGGAAAGATGAAAGGAGTTAGCCGAAAATGAGCAGGGGGTACATTTTGGGTAACAGTTGTGCTTGGCTCAAAGTTCACTCATGCTAGGGAATTTGTGAAAGGAAACACCCAACACATCAAGATAATGATTAGACCATCCATTCTAGACAATAATACTAGCTATAAAGTTTTGAGAGTAATTCACAGATCATCAAGTTCATCTAGAATGAAGCTTAATTCTTATCAAGCATGTAAGCTGAGTTGCATGACAAATATGGTGACCAAGTGATACAGTTGAAGACAAACAAATTACCTAAAGGGCTGGTCACCTTAGAGAAATTTTTTATCCCTGATGACGAGTTCAAGGGTGAAGAAAGGTACATACATGCCACGTAAGAAGACTACTCCACAGTCACTATTGTGCATGGGAAATATCTATTGCTCAACAAGATTTGTGCACATGAAGAAAAGAAGGCATTTATATCTCTCTGTCAAAAGTACAGTGATATTTTGTCATGGGAGTATGAAGACCTCAAAGGTTTTGATCCAAGGGTTTCTCAACACTCCATTGAACTAGATCCCAGTATTAAGCTCATCGGATAGAAGAAACCCGTCAATCTAAATATAGATCGCCTAATGAGAAAGGAGTTATCTAAAATCATTAAGGAAAAATTCATTTTTTCCATCAAGTACTCTACGGGTCGTAAATCTAGTTCCGAGTGTGCAAAAATAATGGTGAAATTAGACTCTACGTTGATTTCAAAGATTTGAACAAGGCATCTTTGAAGGATCATTATCCTTTTCCTTCAATGGAGCAAATTATGAAAGAGGGTGACGCTTAAAGAGATTATCCTTGCTAGATGGGTATTTAGGTTTCAATTAGATCTTGGTCAAGGAAGAGGTTCGATTCAAAATAACATTTACAACCAAGTGGGGAACATATACATATCAAAAGATGCCCTTTTATCTCACAAATGTGGTCGCCACATTTTAACACACCATGGATGTTTCCTTCAAAGGATACATCAATGAGTTCATCTTGGTTTACCTTGATGACATAACAATCTTTCAAAGCAGAGCACGATCATAAGGCACACTTGGAGAAAGTCTTTAAGAGATGTAGAAAGTTTGGGGTGTCTCTTAACCTCAAGAAGTGCAATTTCATAGTGGTGTAGGAAATTTTTTTGGGCCATGTGGTTTGAAAGAATGGCATCACAATTGATCATGAGCGTGTCTCAACCATCCTATCTCTTTCCCTTCTGGTGCACAAAAAGGCCCTACAGTCCTTCCTTGGTAAGATCAATTTTGTTAAGCGTTTTATCCCTAAATTTTCAAGAATGATTTAGCCCATCATCCTGATGCTCAAGAAGGACACAACTTTCAGATGGAAAATTAAAGGAAGAGAATATTCAACAAGATCAAGCAAGAAATTGTTTTCGTGCTAACACTCATCAACCCTGATTATTCCAAGGATTTCATCCTTTATGTTTATGGCACTAATACTAGTGTTGTTGCTTTCCTAACACAAGAAAATGAACAAGGGTTGATATAACCAAAGTGGCCTTCTTCAGCCGGATGTTGAAGGAGTATGAATTAAAATATAGTCACATAGAGAAACAAGTATTCACTATCATGCACATGCTCAATAAATTAATGAGTATGCTCACCACTAATCATATCAAGGTGTTAGTCTCCTAATCTTTTTTTAGAAACTTCATCATGGGAGTAGAAATAATTGAGAAAAGAGAACAATGAGTGACCAAAATCATGGAGTATAATGTGACTATCAAGGCCACAAAACTGGTAAGAGGTAGTGAACTCTGTAGACAAATTGCTGAGGATGTGTATAGTGAACCGGGGTTTCATTATTTATGGATGAATGTATTTTCACGTAGCTCTTGAGAAGAATGCAAATATTCCCACACGTGATTGGATGAAGGACATGATCATATTCCTTTCCGAGGGTGCATAACCTCCAAGTTTAAAAAAAGAAAAGAGAATACATATGAGGTTAAAATATATCCCTTATGTGTTGATTGATGGACTTCTCTTCAAAATAAATCTTGATGGCGTGTTGTTAAGATGTATCAACTACGCATACTGACTGAATTAGTGTTAGTAAAATTTAACGATGGATTCTCTGTTGGACACTTTTATACCAAAACCACAACAATAAAAATCATAATGGAAGGTATCTTGGCCTACTCTATTTGTAAATGCACAGAGGTGGGTCACAAAATGTAAGGAATGCACTTTATTTGTAGGTAAGAAAATATGGGTAGCACTTCCCGTCCAACCAATCTAGGTAGATTAGCCTTTCACACAATGGGGTCTTGACTTCATAGGCATGATCAATCCACCTTGAAGCATTAGAATTAAGTGGGTACTAACAGCTACAGATTACTTTGCCATATGGACAAAAGCTATCATGCTCAAGGAATCAACCGAGTTAGTCATCCTTCACTTTCTTGAAGGTATAGTCACAAGGTTTGGCATTCCTCAAACCATTATATCTAATAATGAAAAATACTTCCTTGGAACTAAAATCACCATTGGATGCTAAATTTGAACATCCACCTAAAGACTTATTCCAACTATTACCCTTAGGGAAATGGTTTGGCAGAGTCAACAAATAAGAATGTGATCAAAATTATGAAGCACACAATGAACATTAGCCAAAGACAATGGCATACAAAGGTCTCGTGCGCACTTTGGGTAGATAGAATCATAGTCAAAAAGGTAATAAGAACTTCACCTTATAATCTTGTCTATGGTAAGGAGGATACCCTTACTTTGACACTAGAGTTGAAATCATTAGCACTTACCCAACAATTGGAATTTGAAGGCGCAAACAAGAGAGGAATTAGAATGGCATAATTGGTTGACCTTGGAACTAGGGAACTCTTCCATGATCAAGCTAGAAAAACATCAACAAGAAACAAAGAAATGGTTTGACAAAAAGGCTAGGCCTCAAGCTTTCAAGGTTGGGGACTTGATTTTAAAATGGGATGATGACAGAGCTAAACTAGGGTGCCATTCAAAGTTTGATGCACTTTGGAGTGGCCCATACATCAAAAGTTCCTGAAAGAAAGATAAATATTTTGAGTTAACCCATCCTAATGGAGGTGTGCTACAAATCCCACTAATTGGGATCTATATCAAACCCTTCCATTAAGTTTGCTACAACATTTTGTATATATTAGAGTAGTTTCAATTCCTCCAAGTGCGTTGCACTCATAATGTTTTCTTGCACATAGTTATTTCTTCTTGTGTGCTTCTGTGCATGTTATTTTGTTGCTTTTAGAATGTAGAGATTATTTCAATAGTTGCAAGATTTAAAATAGAGTCACAAAATGATCATTCAAGAGACTACAAGGGTAGTTTCACGATTGCATAAATAGACTCCATGCCCAATGGATGCTTTAGGCTACTGATCTCCTTCATATAGTAGGTAGATGGCCCCAAAAGTTGCCAAAACTATTATCCAAATAACTCTCCTAGTTATTTAGGTAACTTGTATACATATTCTAGCTCTCAATTCCTCATTGAAGGCTGTGTGCACTCAAGTTCAATTGGCACAACTCCCTCATTGTAGTTTCCCCTTGGTGCCCTTGCAAATTGTATGTTCTCTCCTTCCATTTTCATTTTCCTCTTTGTTCCACTCCTCCCTTGTCCACACCTTCTAAACTTTCACTTTATTCCTAAGTAGCTTCTTCACCATGCATCCTCTACTCACCAATTTGCCTCATTTCCACTCACTTTTTGTGTGTGTGTTCCTCTGTGCCTTCCTCTATTTTCTTCCACACTCCCTTTCCTCATGCCTTCCTTTGTACCCTTCTATGCTAGGTCATCTTTTGACATGCTTGAGTGTGCCACATGTAACCAATAAAAGTGTGACAATAAGGTGCCAAATCTTGTAATAAATCAATGACTAACATATATATAAATGACAAATATTTGCATAGTTGGCCATCATTGCATCCAATCTACACGTGCCACGTGTTTTTCATGTGCCAACGACTCTGATATCTTCTGACATCCATATCTTTTGCTACAGATCTCGAGATCACCATGTGATTGGACTTCTCAAAGAGCTGTTGACATTAGCTATAGTGCTAGACATTCAAATTTAAATTCTTAGTAGATCTGGTAGGTGAGAAATGGGAAAACATCTCTATGAGTATAGATGAGTAGATTTTATTACTCCAACCACCCAATTTAATCTGATTCACTCTCCTTATTCAATATGCCAAATAGGCTTGGAGAAGTGTATTTCACATATCTCCAAGAATTTTTGTAAGCATTGAATGCCTCTTGTTGGTGGTTGTATTTCAAATTCAAAATTTCCCTCCTTCTCTTCTCCTTCTACAGATTTATCTATAAATGTAAGAGTTGGGCTCATTATTAATGTTGGACACTCTGAATCCTTACACATTCTGCTAAGGACTTCATAATTTCTTTATTTTTAGTTGCAGACCTCTAAATCTGGCTCTCACATGTGGATATCGGTCTCCTTCGCCATTGCAATAGCTCTGTGCATTTCTGAAAGTAATAAAAGCACCGTTTTGTGACTATTCTTTATCCTAACGTGTTTGCATTCCTTATTTTTTCCTTTTATTTTGTGTTGTGTGTTTGTTGTGCCATTTCACATCCCATTCCACTCCTTATTTGGTTATGTTCCATGAAAACTAATCTGGTGGATTCATTTTAAGTCATAATACACTTGCCTATCCTTCTTTTACACATCTCCTCTCATTTTTCTCAGAAAAGATAGTGTTCATCCCTCTTTTTGTTGCTATCACCTTTTAGTGTATTTTTCTTTCATGTTATCCTTTTATCCCTAGTCCTTTGGAATTATTAGCTTAGTTTTCCCTTCCAGCACTAGGAGTAGTAGTAGTAGTAGAAATAGATAGAGGAACCGGCCTTCTCGAAGATCCGTCCCAAGTGCATAAGGTCCCACAACTTGGGGATGGTTCCATTGTGGTATCAAACACCTCATCCCTTCTTAGATCTGAGATGTGGGTACATGTTTGAGTAACCAACACTAAATTCTTCCACCAAATTATTGGTCTTATGATTGAGTATTGCACTACATTTTAGACCCATATGTAGTTTTGGTGTGTGTGTGTGTGTGTGTGTGTGTGTGTGTGTGTGTGTGTGTGTGTGTGCATGTTGTGCCTAGATACTCTTGTGTTAGCTGCACTTTGTGAAGTAGTGAGAAATAGTAACTATAGAATATGTAAATGACATATGTGCATGGAATATAATAGAATCCCCCTCATGCGGTGTGTGTAATGTAGATCTCCTAGCCTTTATGCATAACACTATGTGGATGCAAGTGATATAATTGATGCAACTCTAGATGGAGTGATAGTAGTATGTGATGTTATGACCTAGGAACCTTATTATGGTATTATAAATTTATATTTATAGGGATATCAAGCTTAATTTCATAATTAATACCTGTAAGGCCAATTAGAAAAATATATAAAGACAACAAATGGATACAAAGGCCCCAAAAAGAAGTTGGAAAGGATGTTCATAGACTGGGGCACCCAAAGTGGGACCAGGGTACCCCGAGGTTCCCCAGTATAGGCTGGGTCACCCTGATTTTGTGCTAGAATGATGGGGCTATTGCGAAATGAGAAGATAAGTGCAATAAAATATGCACAAATGATAAGCTAAATTTTAAAATAAAGATGGCCAAAATGTGGGATTAATTAATACTTTATCCACTTGAGAACCTTCTAAATAGTAGAATAAGACCGAGGCAAAATAATGTCTAATGTGCATAATTTTGTATCTACGATATCAAGCCAACATATCCTACTTCTCGGACTCAATACTATAAACTTATATATCCGTATTTATAAAAAAACATACCATGAACAAAAATTAATCCTTAATTCCATAGTCAAGATAAATTCCATTAACCTATATATATATATATATATATATTCTTGTATGGTCAATCTTTCTTATGGTTTCAAAATACCCTCTAGATGCCATTGAACCTTATACTCCCACACAAATGATCCCATTTGATCTCTCTCATTTATGGCCTACACGATCAACCCCTAGAGATCCCATATAAATATTATAAAAAGTCAAAATTTGGATATCTCTATAAATCAAACTCCTTCAAATCCTATTTAGACTGATACCCATAGGTTCAAACTATTACATAGTCTATCCTTAAACATTAGGATCTCCTTGCAAAAATATTTATAATCCAAATTCAAATTCCATTTTTAAAACTCAAACGCGTACATTGCGTTAACATTGTGAGTGTATTATGTCAACCCTTTTTTCTATTAATATACCTATTCTACCAACTTTGGGGAAGAAACCTAACGTACATGTCTTAAAAGAGAACATCTTATGTTAATGTGTAGAGCTATCCATTTCTAGTGAACTTTTTACTTCACCCATTTCCCTCTCAATCCCATGATTCTTAATAAGGTTCTCTTTCACACGGATGAAAATACCTTACTTATTTTGGTCTAAATTTTCCTCACTATGATGAAGAGAGCCCTCATAAATGATAACTCTATTACTTTTTTACTTCCATTAATTTCATTAAGATACTTTCATATTCTAGTTACAATCTCAAATCCATTAAGAACACATGTTATAAATATGATCGTCAACATAACCCCCTATGGGAGGTATTTTGTTCATTATCACTATCCACCCTCATAGTTTTCATGTTAAAGTCATTGTCTTCAAATTCCCATTTTCCTATAACATCCACTTAGGTTGATCATGGAAACAGTGCATGCACATAATCTACCTACTAATGCATTAAACTTACATAGATATGCACTATTTATAAAGTACAAGGTAACACTAACCCTTAGAAAATTGAACACTTTTACCAATGTGGTACATTCAATATTCCCACTTTGTAAGAGATACCTAATATCCGTTTCACGAATATAAATGATTTAACACATCATGTAGAATTTGTTCGTGATTATAGTGGTCATCCCAAGGTCATGGGCCATACTCCTCCAAACCTTCTTAACTTGGAAAATGAATATATTGATGAAATAAACCATAGAATCGAAACTTTTATTCTTGATAATGTTTTTATCTCAAAACTAAATCATTGTCTAAGCCTTGAGTCTTGCACAAAGGTTAACGATCAAGTTCCTATTACTATTACTCACACCATATGTCTTCCATTGTGCATTTTTTCACCCCGATACTATTATCATTTCATGTGCTATTTAATGTTATTAAACATGATTATAATGATGAGTATATACTAGATTACCCCTTCATTACAAGATTCATATAGGATAAGAATGTAGATATTTTGCAATGTAAAAATACTTACAGTCCTACCTTACTCATAGCATAAAAATATCATTGTTTCCTCAAAAATAGGATTCTGATGTAGGAGCATCAAGTGTAAAGCATAATAAGGTCATATAAGGCCATTAGAGCATGTTAGTGTCAAATTTAAATATGTTGTAAAAGTGAATATGTGCTTGTAAGAAAATTATCATGGTAAGTTTGACTTGGAAAAAGAGTTTTCATAGGTTAGGGTATTTTAAGCCATGTCACCATGTTTATGTGTCCATGTATGATTTTGAGTAAGGTTAGTATGATGTTAGTATGATATTTATCAATATTTCATATTTATATGGTTTTGAGTCATATTAGAGTGTTGTTGAGTCGGTTTAGGAGTTAGCTAAACTCTATACTTAGCTAATGAACACTTATTCATAGGTGATTTGAAGGAAATCAAGGAAGAAAAAGGTTCTTGAGGATGTAAAAATGAATAATAATGCATATGTGGTGATTTGAGTAAGAATATATGTCTGGTTTGCATGAATTATGCTTGTTTCTTATGATTTGTGTTGAAGAATCCTGCATGGAAAGTGGAGCTAAAACCCTTAATGGTGTTTACGAGATGAATTTATCTTGACTGTTGACATGAAGAGGATATACAGGTAATAAGGATCACATGCATAATTTTTATAAGGTTTGAATTTGAGTAAATTGATTTTTATTGCAAGTTGAAGGCTCTTGAGCCACGAACTAAGGCCTCAATTATCTTTTCTTGAAGAAGTGAAAGTGGCCAAAAATTTAAAACTATCTTTGTATTATCATGAATTAGAATCCTCCAAAATTTTGAGGTGATTAATTCAGTATAGTGGGAGATCCACAAAATAGTAATTTTGAGATAGATTGCAAGAACATAAGGTATAATAAGAAGGAAATAGTCAGGTTTTTCATTCTAATTTGATAAATCATGATCCTAGATTATGTATGAAGGTGATATCCAGGTATAATTGATATGTTTAAATGATTCTATGGAGATTTCAAGGAAGATAATTCCTTCATTCTAATAAAAGGCTGAATATACGAGAGGTTTAGGACTATAGTAATTCAATAGAAAAGGTTATAAGGAAAGAGAGTTAGGAAAATAAATATAGAACCAATGCGTGGGAGTTTGTGAGCACCTCAAACATGAATAATGATGCATAAAGAACATGGATACAAAGTTAAAGGAGCTTTCCAATTGCATTAAATCCTTTAACTAAGCATACATGGGTCATATGGAGCTTGGGATAGAATAATAAGAATCAAATTAAAGATTGTTGCTTGCGAAATCATAGAGGAGCCTAAAATATTTGGATTTGATGCCTCTAATAGGAATGATCAGGTATGTATGGTCTTATGAATATTTTGTAGAGTAAGAGGACTTAAGTGGAATATGTGCTAGGATTGATTTTTGGAGAGTGAAACAGTCTTGCATGTATAGTCTTACACCTTTATAGGACATTGGCTCAGTGATCACAAGGTGATCACCTTTTATTGTTGTTATCAAGTGAACTATTCTTTCTAGTTGTTTTCTTCCATATATGAGCATGTGTATTATCTCAATGGACCTCAAGGGTTAGAATTATAGGAAAAAGTGTTTAAATCCTAGCAAGGTGCATAAAACTTCATGAGAATGATCCTCATAGAAGGGGTTACATAGATAATCTAACAATTTGATTTCTTGAAAACTTGGGGAAAAAACTTAGAATAGGTAATCTTGCAATCAAGATATAGTGAAGTTCAAGTTCATAAACCTTGCACCAATTTGGTATTAGAGCTGAGCTTTGTTTTTAGCATTATTGTAGAGAATAAGACTTTGAGAAAGCATCTAACTTTTTCTAATAATTATTATGCAAGTTATAATATTATTTGTAGAGATAGCTTTAAAGAGGCAAGAGAATAAAGAGATTGAAGAGAAGAGGCATTCTAAGTTCCATGAAGAGATTGAGTCCATTACAAAATAATTTGAAAGGATAATGAAACAAGTGCAAGAGAGTGCAATTTTAAAATTGCAAGGATGGAACCTTCACATGAGGAAGGTTGTTAAATGGCCAGTAAGAGAACTTGTAGAGAGAAGAAGGAGAAGGAGAAGGAGAAGGAGAAGGAGATGAATTAAATATAAGAAGAAGGAGAGAGAAGAAATGTTTCCAAGGAAAGAGAAACATGAGGAGTTACAAGAAATGCAACAAGGAAGAGAAGAGGTGCCAAAGGAGGAGGCATCCATGGAGACCAGAGAGTCTCAAAATTTTACTTTTAACCGTTTCTCTGAATGGTTGATTGTAGGACCAAATTTTGATGAATTTCATGAAGACATTAATGATTCCTTTTTGTAAGAAGAGTTGAAGATGATAGAGACATTGTATGCAGGTACACAGGCCATAGAGGAAGAATGCCAATTTGAGGCAATAACACTTGAAGAAGCACTAAATTATGAATTTGAGTACACAAGCATGGAGCAGCTGCAAGAAGAACTAAAAGCCTTAGAGGAAGTCATATATCAAGCCAAGAGTAATCCTAAAGACAAGACAAGTGAAGAGGTGGTAGAAGACAATCATATTTCAACCGAGGAGGTATATGAACCTTCAAAACAGGTTAAGGAGGTATATTTCAACATTGAAGACCTTCACTTCATTTCTAAGGTGAAACAAGCCTACCAAGAGGCCAAGGATGAAAGAGAGAAGGAATGGTTGATAAGGCAAGTGGAGAGGACCATCAAGTCCTGTGAATACATTCTTAGCAAGGACCAAGAAGCTGTGACTACAGGATGTTATGAACACAAAGTAGAGTTAAAATTCATAGTCAACAATACGAGAAGACATTCAGGAGATAAAATTGAATAAAAATACCATGAAGAGGAAGATGAAGCAAGGAGCAAGCAAGAAAAGTAGAATTAAGGAGAGGCAATGCAAGAGTAGTTGTAGAAGAAAAATTATACAAGCAAAGGCAACAACGATGAACTAGAAGTCAAGAAAGAAGAAAAAATATTTGAGTAGGAGCTCAAATTTTCTCTTGCAGAGGAAATATGATGCAGGAGCATCAAGTGAAAATCATAATAAGGTCATATAAAGACCATTAGAACATGTTAGTTTAAAAGAAAAATATGTTGTAAAAGTGAATATGTGCTTATAAGAAGATTATTAGGGTAAGTTCGACTTGGAAAAAGAGTTTTCATAGGCTAAATAGGGTATTTTAATCCATTTAACCATGTTTATGAGTCCATGTATGAGTTTTGAGTAAGGTTATTATGATATTTATCAATATTTCATATTTAGATGGTTGTTGAGTTAATTTAGGAGTTGGATAGACTCTATACTTAGCTAATGAACACCTATTCATAGGTGATTCGAATGAAATCAAGGAAGACAGAGGTTCTTGAGGATGTAAAAATGAAGAATAATGCATATGTGGTGATTTGAGTAAGAATATACCTCTGTTTTGCATGAATTATGCTTGTTTCTTATGACTGTGTTGAAGAACCTTCCTTGGACAGTGGAGCTAAAACCCTCAATGGTATTTGTGAGATGAATTTCTCTTAACTGTTGACATGAAAAGGATATAAAAGTAATAAGGAACACATGCATGATTTTTATGAGGTTTTAAATTGAGTAAATTGATTGTTATTGCAAGTTGAAGGATCTCGAGCTTGAACTAGGGTGTCAATTATCTTTTTACTGGACCAGTAAAAATGGCCACAAATTTCTAACTATGTTTGTATTATCATGAAATATAATCCTCCAAAATTTTGAATTGATTAATTTAGTACAGTGGGAGATCCACATAACAGTAATTTTGAGCTAGATGTAAGAACACATGGCAAAGTAAGAAAGGAAAAAGTCAAGTTTTTCATTCTAATTTTATCAATCATGATCCTAGATTATGTATAAAGGGGATATCTAGGCATAATTGATGTGTTTAAATCATTAGAAAGATATTTCAAGGAATATAATGCCTTCATTCTGAGAAAATGCTGATTATACAAAGGTCTAGGACTATACTAATTCAATAGAAAAGGTTATAACGAAAGAGCCACTGGGAAAATCAATATATAACCAATGCATGGGAATTTTGGACACCTCAAACATGAATATTTATTCCTAAATAACATGGATATAGGGTTGAAGGAGATTTACAATTGCATTCAAGCCTTGAAATGAGCATACATGGGCCATATGGAGCTTGAGATGTAAGAATCAAATTGAAGATTGTTGCTTGAGCAATCATAGAGGAGCCTAAATATTTGGATTTGATACCTCCAATAGGACTGATTGAGTATGGATGGTCATGTGAATCTATTGTAGATTAATATGACTTAAGTGGCATATGTGCTAGGATTGATATTTAGAGAGTGAAATAGTATTGCATGTATAGTCTTGCACCTTTATAGGAAATTGGCTCAGTGATCACAAGGTGATCACCTCGATCAATGTTATCAAGTGAACTCTTCTTTCTAGGTGTTTTCTTTCATATATGAGCATGTATATTCTCTCAATGGACCTCAAGGGTTAGAAGCATAGGAAAAGGTGTTTAAAGCCTAACAAGGTGCATAAAACCTCATGAGAATGATCCTCAGAGAAGGGGTGGTATAAATAATCTAATAAGTTGAGTTCTTGAAAATTTGGGACAAAAAATGAGAATAGGTAAGCCTGCAATAAAGATATAGTGAAGTTCATGTTCATAACATCTGCACTAGATTCTCAATTTCTACCCTAAAAAATATGACCTCATGGATGATTAGGATGAATAATTTTAATATTACTATAAGGATGAACTCATGAACTACACCCCTTTAATTGGTGACTAAATTATTGAGACATTCCTTTCTCCCTTGTTTAGCTCCTTTAATCTCGTGACACTTATTATGAAATATCCTCCTCCCCTGTCATTTCTCCACATACATATATGAATATACCATCTATGATATGACCTCTAGATCTTCATTCCATTATGACCCCCATCCCACGTATGGTTGAACCATATTGCAAAAGGTATGATGTTTTAGATTATAGAGCCTACCAACGACATATGAAGAAAATCAAATCGAGGTTCGATAAGATAAAAAAATCAATCTAACTAAATTGCCTTATTATTATACATCACTCTATTTAAATCATGATAGTTATTTCTCACATATATATCATACTTGTTAGGTATTCTATCTCAAGTGCCAAGTTTGAGAATCATCTCCTTATGCACTAAATAAATGAACCCAATATCCTCCTTCATGTAAACTACCCTATATACCATCATATCAATATCACCCTACTTATTATCCCCCATCCTTCCCTTTATGATATCCACTATGAAATTATCATTCAGATCTACAAACATATTGATGATTCTCTTTTTTGCTACACAATATGAAGTTCATCAAGGTATAAAAATCATTTGGGATAAGTTAGAGGACCTCATAATTTACACTTAACATCAAATTCTACATTAAGTGACTGATATCATAAATGATACATGATAATATTTTACACATTATCATTGATTAATTTGATTTACTTAACTACCGTTATATCTTTCTCTTTTATTTCCCTATTGGGTTTATCTCTCCTTCTTGGGCTTATTCCTTTTACTTGGGTATATATGACCATTTCTTCCTAAATTATATACTTTGGTAATACATATATCACCTCCGGATTTGGTTTCTATGGCCATTACTTCCTACCTTGGACACTACCTACTTTGGTCTACCTTTTATCACTTGTTTTTTCCCTTCAATTGTTCCCCATCCCATCAATTCACCCTTTAACTTACACACGTTACCTATTTTACAATCAGCATTGTAATTTTTATTAATTGATTTTAAGCCATAAATGTCTATACATTTATGCAAATGTAAGATAATGACATCATAAAAGTAATTATACACAAACATCACATTAACATATATCAGTAAATAAAAATGACATATCAAATATATCTCAAATCCTCATTTTACACATCATCAATATGTTGGAAGCACAATAAACTAAGAGGGTGGTTGAATCAGTTCTTTAAACCTTTTCAAACAATTTCAGATTATCATACATGCACCATTAAAATTTATCCATTCATGAATGTTTGATTAACAATATGAAACAATAAACCATATAAAAAAATAAAGAGAACATACACATGAACACAAGATATAAGTGGGAAACCCTCATGGGGAAGAAAACCCAATGAAACTCTACTTATATTACATAAATAAAATAATTTTAGTTAATAACCAACTTCATAAAGAGTACCAACCGCACAAGGAGCACCAACCCCTAGTTTAATAGAGCACCAACCCCTAATTTAGTGAAGCACCCACTCCACAAGGAGGCTACAACCCCCTAAGATGAAAAAACACCAACTAATCCACCTGTATATGTTTTATCTCTAATTTTTCTTCTTCCACAACTAATGGAGATCACAATTTCAGCTCACAAACCCTAGCTCATACACTAGGTATTCAATCTCTCATAATCTTTCTCTTTCTTCACTTTTCAAAGCTCTAAACACATGTAAAAATGATATAGAATCTTCACCAACCTTTCATTATATATTTTATCCTTCAAAACATGCTCTCATACCTTCAAAACACTCTCCTGTAGGTCACACTTCTTCCCTCCAAGAGAACTAGCTCAAAAATGAACCCAAAACATCACATTTTTACCTTTTTCTCTCATCCAACCCAAAGAAGGTTGGCAATAAACCTTTGATTAGACCAATTAATAATTAAAACCTGCCCATAACGTTTCCACAACAGCTACAAGTGACCCATATGGGTCATTCTAGCAAAAACACACTTTCCATGCACTAAAAATCATCAAAACACATGCATTGGGATGCTAAAACTCTCCTCCTTCCAACCATAATTTTTCATGAGTCATAAATCACCACACATGTTTATATTAATATTTAAACATCATAAATGGTTACAATTTATCTCAACCAATCAAATTATTTCATTTAATGGGCCCAGTGTTCTTTGTACTTCTCAAAATAGTTGTTTCCTACACCCTTCAGGACCCTGAAAACTTCATTATGCCACCAAATCACTTAAAATAAACAAAACCATGCCATGTAACCACTTGATTTAAATTAAATAACTTTTATAAAACTTATAAAAAATTATAATCCTTGAAACAATCACATGTTCAAACCACAGTCACTTTTGTCTTCACCAAATAAGTTGTCCAAAATCAATTTCAAAAATTAACTTGTTAGCACCCTTCCTAAAACTTTAAAGAATTCCAATGGATTCATTGGATGAAAAATTCATCCTTGTTAACATTCCAGATGGTAGAAAGCATCAACTTAAACATTTTATGCTCTAAACAACTCAATACTTGAAAAATATAGTTCGACTTACACCGACAAAAACTTCCTATTCATAAAGTGACTTAGAAACCATAAAAAATATCATCATCATGAGGAAAAAATTAAATAAATTGAAATTAATATTAATTATAGTTCCAATTCAACTCTAATCACCTCCTAACTCCACATGTAACTCATGTTATGCACACTTTACTGAACACTACTTTTTATGGCCTCAAAACTGCCCTTTGACCAGTCAACCATAATGGAGATCATTTGAACATGTAACTATATAAAATTATCTAGAAACCTATTTTTACATCAAGAGAAACTCACATAAATTCCACAATTCCAGTTTAGACATTACCTTCTTTGGATAATTTTTCCTCAAACTGGAACTCTTTAGAAATTTGCATTTTTCAGGTGGGTCCCACATATGGCCACATGATCAAACATACCTTTTTGGAAATATGGAAGAGTCCTATATAACATATAATCATTAATTTTTAGGAACCAATCAAAGCTGGGTCGATCAAGCACTTTTCTATAAGTGCTCCTATCAAGGGTTTCAAACAACTTTACCTTCTTAACGATCATTCTTAAAATTGTGACGATCAAACCACCTCATTATATTTATTAAAGATTAATAACTGACCTAAGAATCTACCCAAAATATCTCATGTCACCATGAAAATAACAAATCTCACAACGAATATAAGAAGGTGCACTTTTTCCATAAAAACACACTGAAACTTACTCGGTTTCACCAAAACTTGCATAACTTCAAAAATATTCTTCAAAATCACCTAAAACTTGTCATGATGCACCATGAAAACATCCTATAGCTGAAAAAACTTTCTAAATATCTCAGATATGAATGGAAATCTCTAGCAACATTGACTAACCTATGTCAAACTACTTGTTTCTCACCGATTACTCCCCAAGAACCTAATACAAGCACCAAATCACTGAATGTAGACCAAAAATCTCCATACATTAAATTTATACCATAAAAATTCTATTACCATGCTTAAATAATACTAATTAGGTCCAAATGTCACTTCTCCACCTCAATCTGCAAGATCGAGGGCTAGAAACAAGCCACGAAATGACATGACTCAACCATGAAAACTCATGACTTGACAATGATGACATCATGTAGACCCAAGAACACCAATAACACACCTCATATAAAATATATGACCTCATGAAAACAATCGATCACCTCACAATAACTCATACTATGACACACCACCCTAGACCATACACCGAACTACATGACAACTCACTAAACCACATGAACAACATGATTAAAATTTGAATAACATCATATGGGGACACATAAAACACCATGAAACCTTTTGAAATAAATGGGGGTTAAAATCAATGACAACACAACTACACAATGGACAAAAATATGCCCATTTTCATTGATGGAAACCATCATTCAGAAACATTGATGGCAACCAACAAGACAAACACACTCACATGACTCTTAGCATGTTTCTAATGCTTCTCTCCCCCTTTTCCATATTTGAAAAAGACTAGAATGACACAAATACATGGAAAATGACAACACACAAATAGAAATAATGACAACGATGCTAAAAATGACTTACTTTCTCAATAAGTTCCCCCTAGGACTAACTTGATTTCACTTTAACTCTTTTAGTAACATAACAAGATCCCATGGTACATCTGATAAATATCCCCCGAGCATGTACACACTCATTTTAAGGGCAAAATTCATCTAAAATTCATCTTTATTTCCTTTTAGGTAACCTTTTAATGATCATAAAATAACACCAAGCATAAAAATTCCTTCAAACACTCCCCCTATGAAAATTACATCTAACCTCAATAGAAAACAAAAAAATGATATTCTTACCCTGCTTAGGGTCTCTTATAGATGACCAAGTTATTAACCACTATCCTCGAAGATGTTTATTCAAGTATTTTCTAACCAAATACATGCATGATAAAGTTTTCTTGATATTTTATCCTCCTTTATTATCAATCTTCCTTGAAATATGATAAAAATCGCCATTTTAGCCTTCTTGAAGACTCAACAAAGCATTCTTTTCCTTGATGATCATTCTTAGACCTTCATCACACAATTTCGGACATGTAGCTTAATCTCACCATACTTAATGTTGGTTCCCAGATTTACCCCAGGAGGAGAGGAATGATATGTGAATGTAAATGTGTATGGAATGAAGGAGAGTGACCCATATGTGTTGTCATTTTATATCTAAGGATATGGTATTCCTCTACTTTCCCGCCCACTCTTCCATAGGGAGTGATGGGGAGACACCTAGACATATGTTTTGGCTGATATCCCTGCTACTTTTGACTTCTTCCTTAGTTTGGATGAGAGGAATTGAGATGTGGTCGGGGAGCATAGAGGTTAGTGCACGAAGTCGAGTAATATCCTAAAACCTCAAAAATAATAAATAAATACTAGGTTTAGCCACCAAATACAACGTTCACTTGAAAGAGTGGTCACTAAATGTTGTAGACACCCGAGGAATCGATAAAGACTGCTAGGGGAGTTCTAGTATGATCTATAGCATAACTTCAAGAATTTTCATGAATGGTTTCGAGTTAATGATGATTATTTTGGGTGGTGAGAGAAAGTACTTAAGGTAAAATGTGCTGATATGGTGCTCTATCAAGTGATCTCGAGACAAGATAAACTGATGAAATGAGATCCGCACTACAACCAAGGGTATTAGAAAAGGTTGATTAAATATTTGTGGAGTGGAGATGAGATTGGACTGAGAAAGAGAAGAAACTAAAAATTCAAGGGGTTTTGGGAAGATTACAGACTAAACGTCAACCATGGCATGTTGTTACCACTAAATGAAGGCAAGGTAAACATGAAGTGGGTCTCACATAAGAAGATAATCTGCAAGGGAACTCCAAGAAAGCATGATATCCAAATTCTTCATAATCTAACTAAGTACACCTAAGGTTAGATCATCATGCACAAATCATTCTAAATATTATAGATCGAGGGAACCCAAAGATATATAAATATATTACCCCATTTTACTCAATCAACAGGGAGATTTTATAGGTCTCAAAACTGATATCCATAGTACACACTGAAGGACATCATCTTCTCACACCATTTCATAGAAATGAGCTAAGAAGTTATAGATCATGTCCATATTAAATCACAGTCATGATTTTCACAGAACCACAAATAAACTATGCACACCATTTTGACCTCAACATCATTTCATGACATGAAAAAATGCCAAAAATTACAGTAGGTCATCCATGACAAATCCATTAAACTTAGAAAATACAAGGGAAACATATATTAATTCTCTCAAATCCTATTAATGACTATACATATGCAATCATCTTAATAAGAAATCCTAAGTGAATGAGTTTTTATAGATAAAACCTCTATTAGAAAATTATGTCTCTCGCTTGGTCAACAACATATCTAGAAAAAAATTCCATCCCTTTTCCCCATAAGAACTTCCCACCTCTTTTCCCCTTACAAATATCTCTCTTTTTCCAAACCCCCCATCATTATTTTATATTTCCTTATCATATTAGGGTTTAATAGTATACTCTTTAGATCTTCAAACAAACTTTCACCACCCACAACTACTCAGGGCCGCCATGGAATAATGTAAATGAGTCCTAAAAATGACCATAAACTTTTCCCTCTGCGACCATGGCATTCAAACGTCATCATGATGTAACCAATTTTTTCAAGGTCATGTCACATTTTATATTAGAATTTACAAATTTGTATAAACATAACTTGGTAAAAAAACCTTAATGTGAAAAGACATTCCTAAAATGTGTGGCCCTTTAATCACTCTCCGGTGAAATGTTCCATAGAAGTAGTTGATCATTATTTAAACTTCACATGTATCTGTTAATCAGAGTTGGATATGGTATTAATAGAGAAATGATGTCTTTGGCCACATCAACATAAGCTCCATGCCTATTTAAATGATTTACCAGTCTTATCCATAACCAACCTTTTGAAGAGACTTCCACTTTCCATTTTGGACCGCCATCCTTGAAATATCGAGCCATTTTCCTTCTGTCATTCCATTTCATACCATTTCCCTCCACAATGGCCTTGTCTTATTTAAGTGCAATTCCATCAGGGAATGAATTGTCCCACAGGCCAATTATTTCAAATCTCAGGGCCTAACAAGGCCCTAATTCATCAAGTATTTAGCATGTCAAACATTAGAGACAATCCCCAAGATTTACCTCATCAAGTAGCCCTGTTGTTATCCTTCTTAAATTTCTTGGATGAGATGTGTTCCTCATTCCTAATTTTTTAGACTTTACATTTCGACCTGGTCCTCCCAGAGTTTCACTTAAGTCAAAAATCCTTGAGAAATCACTAGTATTACCATTACCCATGTGTTCATGAAAACCACTAGTATATGTTTAAGGCCTATTATGCCCCTCCCTATTGAAACATATCTCCCTCTTTCATCCCAAATGTAGGATAAAAAAAGTGAACATCCATCCTCATATTCTCGTGTGAGTATAACAGAGAGGAGCAGATTGCGTCATTAGAGTCAAATCTAGAAAAAAACCAAGTTGTGGTTGGATTTCAAGAATTTTCATTCAAGAAAATGCATGCCATCCTTAACACCCTAATCAATGACATAACACCACTTCTAGAGGCTCATCCAACAAGATTTTGGTGCACCAAAGTGTATGAAAAGGAAGGATCACCTGTGTGAATGGGTGAACTCACTTGAGAAGAGGATGTAGCTAATCAACATTATGAATGGGCCAAGGGTGAGCATCCCTAAATTTCATGAGAAAGGGATGTTAAGTGATCTCGCGAGAGATATAAAAATTTTCTTTAGTGTTGTAGCCCATTAGAATTTCATTCAACATTGAGACCAACTCCTGAAGCATGCCCCAAATGTTTCTGAGATAATGGAATTTTGACATAAGTGCCACTATGTTATATATATTTGAATGTATCTTGTTTTATTATTTTGTTCATATACCTATATAACGGGGGTTGGTGTCCCTTAAATAGAACCCCAATTCTAATGTTCCAAATCATGTGTTTGAGTTTGTTCTTATTTTTCCTTTGCACTACATAAAACATATTTTTTCTGTACTTAATATTGTACTTTTTTAATCTTCAAACAACAATTACAGAAAAAAAATACCAAAAATGATTTTGGCTTGACTCATAAAATCAAAATTCCAAATTCAAAACTAATAAATCCAAAATTATTTTCAAAGTGTTTAGATGAATTACCACGTTGAACCCAGGGCCCAAAAATCTGTCCAAATATGACTATTCACTATCATAAATTGGGTCTTGGACCATAAATGAAAACCCACAAAATCTCGGGTAACTAGCTTATCCTTAAAAGGGCCCACTCATCCGCAACATCACACTTTATCTAACATTAATATAGGTCCGCAAAGTTGAACCAAAATCTGAAAAGGACTAATCCTTAGGCCTCAAGAGGAGACCATCTTATCAGCACAATACTCATACTTATCATAAAATCCTAATTTTACATTAAATCATAGTCTCGTATCGTGCATTTGATTATGTGAAAATTCGAAACCCTTGTAACAACAATGGGACCATTTACATACTTAGCCATCCGATTGTAGTAAAAATATCCGGAAGGAGAAATACTCCTCGAAAGCTAACCCTCATCAAATTTTCCTCCCTGAAAAAGGATTAAACGAGTAGAACAAAAATGAAAATAGGATGAATTAAATGGTTACCACCATCGGCTCCTATTTAGGGATGGAATCCCCAAGTGGGTGTCTAAAGAACACTAGAAAGAATAATGGAAAAAGAAGACCAAACACATATCCATTGGGAAACATAATAAAAATATGATCAAAACTGAAGTCACTACCATGAGAGAAAAAAACCAATAACTAAACATAAAAATACCAAAGAAGGAACCAAAAAGAAGGAAAAAACACACAATTATAAACTATATAAGTAAGCGGCCGGGGTTCAAAGGACCCTAAAAACTTCCATCGAATCCATTGGGATCCCATGCAACATGCATTTATCCCATCAAGATACACAAGTTAACCTACCAACTTCCAAAGGTAATGATCCCAACTACTTCAAATGAAACACCAATTATCAATCGATTGTGATTACTTGGAACTATCTCATCTTGAATAAATAAGATCATACCATCATTAAAATTTATGAATCCATTTTTCTCATAAGGTACATCCTGTCCATAAATATTCCTTCTTTCATAGCATATCTAATAGTATAATTCTCTCAGACCTCCAGTGTATACATTAGGGTGCTCATTAAATTCCTTTCTTTTAAGAGCAGATGATTCCCCATTCATCCAGGTTCCTCTTATATTCAATGTAAGTATTAAGACACAAGTATTCTTTCCCACTTACGCTTATATTTTTCATATCCATTTTTGAACATAAATTATCTATTATTTACATATCTTACTTAACAGTGCAAGGGATCAACTTCAACCCCCACACATACCTCAATCTCACTCCCCATAAGAAAGGAATTAACTTGTATTTGTACCTCATAATCAATAAGTAAAATATCCTTGTGCATCTCTAAAGGATTGGGAAACAAGGTATGTTTGGCTACTTTATCATAAAACAGGGGATCACAAACACCCAAACCTATCTTAATAGGAAATCCGATACAAGCACCTTCTAGAAACAAAACTAGAGCATCCTCTCTATCTTTCCTATTGATTGATACAAAATTTTCATTATAATTATCATCCAATTGATAATTTCCTTTATCTAAGGAAACTATAATAGTTTTAGGAACATACAAGGGGATCAAGTCATCCACATTCAAGTCTATAAAGTGCGTGTGATTCATCCATGATTTCCACTTTGCAAATTCATCGAAAATTTACTTGTATTCTAAAATTCTTCTCTTATTCCACTATTGCATCAAGAACAAGACAATTGTCTTCTCGAGGGGACACCTCCGCTATACTTAGTAATTATTTCATCCTTTAGTAGCAAAATCACCAAGTAGACGAAGTACAACCTATGTATAAAACCACTATACCAAAGTATTTTATCAAAACATGACATATTTTGAAGAAAAATTTCCAAAACTCATCAATTTGTTTTGGCATGTACAAGGTCATGGAGGACACCCCACCGGTTTAGTCTATAGAACTATTATCACCGAATCATAGCACCCTTATGTTTACACAAGTACATATACTTGAACTCACAGTGTGATTGGATAACATGGGTACTATCTCCAAGTTGTGGGACTTGCTACTTGAGATAGACCTCCAGAGAAAGCTGGTTCTTGCTCCTAAACTACCTACCACAATCTACTCTAATGCAGGGTAAACTAACTATTCTAATCTAACTTTCCAAGGGACCAAGGAGAGAGAATGCATAAAATGAAATCCTACACTAAAGCGGTGATACACTAGAAAAGGAGGGTGTGAGAGTAGTCTTCCAATGTGTGAAAACTAGGAGTAAAGTGCATACTAGAAGGGGTGATAATAGTTCTCCACAATCTGAAAATGCATTCACAACAATGTTTCATACATGCACAATAATAATGGATCCTTGCAAGAGCATAAAGATAGACACAATACACTTGTAATCAAGGTTGAAGGGGCAAGAAGAATGCAAGAAAACACAACAGGGGAAGATGCATCCACAAACTTATATTTTATTGCTTCATGATATGCACAGTTCAATTTGTTACAAGATAAGGGCCTGGATCACCATGTAAGGAGTCCACAACAAGGGCCTGTAGCACATTGGCTTCACAAAGAAATTTTGGTAAAGCTTTGCTACAAAAACTACCTCTCCTCTATAATGAGCCCAACACTCCAATTTATAGAAAAAATGAGAAGAGAGAGAGAAGGAAAATGGAAATCCAAAAATCTATCCTTCAACCACTTGTAAGAGTCATTAAATGGAGTAAAATGATTTTATATTACTTTCAAAAGTCTCCCCATACTTTCCCGGGTGCTACGGTAGATAAGGAATTGACCATGCCTCTTAATTACACTCCCAACTACCAAATAAAACACTGTCATGAACCCCTACCATGTTTTATGAAAAATCCCTATTGATTTCTCATCAAATATATAATTTCATGATTTCTATGTGTCGGTCTTGGAGCCATGATTCCAATGGTACCAATTTTGTGTGATTTTGTTGAGAAATACAAAAGTTATGGCTTTCGAGTACAAAGTGACTATTTTGGGTCTAGCAGGTATTTTTTGTCATTTGACGGGAATGGGCATTAATTGACTGGAGCCAAATATTTTTCTTTTATTTAAATATATCTACCCTCATTAAAATTAATAAATATAGCTTTTTTGGCATAGAGGATGTCATGCACATTCCAGAAAGTTCAATTTTGTGAAAATCGAAGCTTAGAGTCAAAAGTTATGGCCATTTGAAGTTCTGGTCAAACATTGACTTTTCTTTTGAATTTGCGGGTATTTCGGAAAAATCAGTCTGCATGTCCCGGCTGTCCCAGACACATTCTTCCACATTGGTTGATTTAGGCTTCCTTGTCCCCTTTTATGGCCTTTTCACCTTTTCACATTCCATGCATCCTGCGTGTACTTTTGTCCCCATCGTCCCTGCACAAGAATCTCCGCACCACCCGCAATAGACCGACTTGTGGCAAATCGGCTGATTCACGTCCCACGCGTACTTTTGTCCTGGATGTCCCGTAGACCGCCTAGGACAAAAATGTTTGACTTAGCTGATTTTCTTTGTATTTCGGCCCCAAACTTGGTACGATGAACCTCATACGACCCGCATTGGTACGAATCTGTAACCTTCAGACCCATAATGCATTAAAACAAGCCTACGACTTCATTTTTGCATTTTTTCAATTTTTTCTAACTCGTTGGGATTTTTCTTGGATGGGAGAGTTAGAGAGAAGCTGAAAGGGCCCCAAAACATGATTTTGGGCATTGAATCAATCTACTTGCTTGGGACTCAAGAATCTGATGCATGTTATCAAAATTACCTCGGGGTGAATTTTGGATAACAAGAACCATGTGGCACACTTCTTCCTTCAAATTGCCTAATTTTGATTCATCGACATTAAGCATATTATCCACAACATAGGGGGATGGGGCATAAAAATTTTGTCACACTAAACAAAAACACAACTAATCTAGTCTTTTTAGATAACAAATTCTTCAATCAGTTTCTTAACACTTGAGACATATTTTGTAGTGTAAATTTCTTCATCTCTAAAACATATGAACCTTATTCCTTCAACCAAACACATGAAATTTACACCATGATCATGGGAAAGTGAAACAAGGTCTTCACTAAATTGATTTTGAAACACTATTACAATTTTTGTCTATGGAAAAACTAGCCCTGAGGTAAAGAATTAAACATTTCTCTAGCATCTTCTTGAAATTTTTGCATAAATAGCCCCATAAAAATATCCTCATCACTTACCCGGTATTCATGCATCATTTCCTCAAACATGGAAAGATGTTGTTTGACAGAAGTATTGTCATACCATTGAAACACATGAATTTTGAGTCTAATTTTTGAAAGGATATGATGGGGTTATTATCCACATATTTTTTCAAATTCAAGTGGTTTGAATGCATTTTTTTAAATAGGACACTATATGAAACATAGACCTCACCACTATCACAAATACGCATAGAATTATTCACAAAGAACTGATTTTTATAGATAAATCATCACCCTATAAAGTCTAGATGACATAATGGTAAACATTGAACACAAAATTAAACATGACACATAAATTTAGTTATAATACATCAAAATTGAAAACACCTGGTCTATCATAACTAGAAAGATAAAAAAGTCACCAATAGAGTGATAGATCTAGAAAAATAAATCATAATAGGTCATGAGAGTAAATCACAAATCAAAACACACTTGCAAATGTCACATAGAACACAAAAATAATGTCAAATCAAAAACTTGGATGAATATCAAATGTAGGATTCCCAAAGAATGAAACTAGAAAGGTGTTGGTTCACGGATTCACCCCTAGAGGAGAGGGATGATACAAAAATACAAATGGGAACGGGGCAAGGGAGAGTGACCCATATGTGGTGTTTTTTTGTAGTCAGGGATATGGTCTTCCTCTACTCACCCTACTACTCTTCATTAGGGAGTGATGGGGAGGCAGCTGGACAAAGGGTGTGGTTGATGTCCCTTATTCTTTTGACTTTTGCCTTAGTCAGGGTTAGAGGACCCAAGATGCGGTCAGTGGGGGATCACATAGGTTAGGGCATGGAGTTAGAGTAATATCCCAAAACCTCAAAAATAAAAAATTAGAGCCAAGTGTATCCATTGAATACAAAGTTCACTCGAAAGAGTTGTCAATAAGCACTACACCACCTAAGGACTTGATAAATACCGCTTAGGGAAGTTCTAGTATGATCTACATCTTAAATCCAAGGAATTTCATGATTGGTTTCAAGTTAATGATGAGGATTTTGGGTGGTGAGTGAAATAACTTAAGGTAAAATGCACTTATATGGTGCTCTCACACGCAAACTCAGACAAGATAAACCAATGAATTGGGATCCGTACTAAAACCATGGGTATTAGAAAAAGTTTAAATAAATATTTGTGGAGTGGAGATGAGATTGGACTAAGAAGAGAAGAAACTAAAAATTCAAGGGGTTTGGGAAGATTAAAAATTAAAATTCAACCATGACATGTTATTACCACTAAATTAAGATAAGGTAAACATGAATTGGGTCTCTCATAAGAAGAAAACCTATAAGGAAAGACCTAAGTAAGCACTAGATCTAGATTATTGATAATCTAACTAAGTACACCTAAGGTTAGATCATCATGCACAAATCATTATGAATATTCTAGATCGAGGGACCCCCAAGATATATAAATATATTACCCAATTTTACTTAGTCTGAGGATATTTTATAGGTCTCGAACTAATATCCATAAGTACACCCAAATTACATCAACTTCTCACACCATTTCCTAGACAAGAGATTAGAAGTTATAGAGCATGTCCATATCAAATCACAAGTCATGATTTTCATAGAATCACAAATAAAATACACATGATTTTGGCCTCAACATCATTTTATGACAGAACATAAATGCCAAAAATTCTAGCAGGTCATCCATGATAAATCCATTAAAATTATAAAATATGAGGGAAACGTATATATTAACGCTCTCAAATCCTGCTAATGATTATACATATGAAATCATCTTAACAAGAAATCAAAAGTGAATGGGTCACACAATGAAAATCTCCATCATAACATTGGGTCTCTTCATGATTGAAAATGAATTTGGAAAAAAACATTCCATCCCTTTTCCCCTAAAGAAATTCCCACATATTTTCCCCTACCAAATATCTATATTTTTCACAAAACCCATCCTTATTTTATATTGCCCTATCATCTTAGGGTTCTAGATTATATTCTTCAGATCTTCAAAAAAATTCACTACCTAGAATTGTTCAAGGCTGCCATGGAATAATGCAAATGATTCCTTGCAAACAAACATCAACTTTTCCTACTACCACCATGTCATTCATATGTCATCACGACGTAGCCAAATGTTTTCTAGGTCATGTCACATTTAATATTAGAATTTCCACATGTGTATAAGCATGACTTGGCCAAAAACTTAATGTGACAAGACATTCCTGAAATGCATGGGCTTTTAATCACTTTCTAGCGACACATTCTACATAAATAATTTATCCTTATTTAAACTTCACACGTATTTATTAATCGAGTGTGGGATATGGTATTAATAGAAAAATTATATATTTTGCCACATCAACGTATGAACCCTACCTATTTAAATGGTTTTCTAGTCCTCCTATTCATCACCAAACTTTTGTAGAGCCTTCTTCTTTCCATTTTAGACAGACATCCTTGCAATCCCATATCCATTTCCCTTGTTTTCATTCCATTTCATACCAATTCCCACTGTAATGGCCTCATATTCTTTAAGTGCAAGTCCATCAAAGGAGGAATTGGCCCACCTAGGCCAATTCTTCCAACTCTCAGGGCCTAATAAGGCCCTAATTCATCAAGTATTTAGCATGATGAAAGTTAGAGCCATTCCACAAGATTTCCCTCATAATGAAACCATAATGTTATCCTTATTAAATCTCTTGGTTGAGATGTGTCCCTCCATCCCAAAATTTCAAACCCCGCACTTCTATTTGGTTTGCCTAGAGTTCCACTTAAGTCTAGAATCCTTGAGAAATCATTGATCTCACCATTTCCCATGCATTCATGAAAACCACGAGAATATGTTCAAGGCCTATTATGCCCCTCCCTATTAGAAACATAGCTCCCTCTATCATCCCAAATGCAAGAACAAAAAAGTGAATATCCATCCTCATATTCTTGTGTGATTATAATGGAGGAGTGGCTTATGGCATTAGAGTCTTCTCTAGAATACATCCAAGTTGTGGTTGGATTACAAGCATTTTTATTCAAGAAAAGGCATGTCATCCTTGACACCCCAATAAGTGATGTGAAACCACTTTCGAGTCTCATCCAACAAGAGGTCGAGACACCAAAGCATATGAAAGAGGAGGGCTCACTCTGTGTGAATGGGTGAAATTTCTTGAGCGGAGGATGGAGCTAGTTGACATTATGAATGGGTTAAGGGTGAGCATCCCTAAATTACATGAGAAAGGGATCTCAAGGGGATTAGAGGGAGATATATAATTTGTCTTCATGGCTGCGGCCCATGAGGATTTCATTCAATTTTGAGACCAACTCTTGAAGTGTGCTCCCAATGTGTCTAAGATAATGGAAGATTTATGATGAGGGTCATCAATCCTCATCATTTTGGTGTTGTTTCCGGGAACACGGTGTTATTAGGAGATTCAAAGTTCTCTAAAAGAATATTCTAGTGATAGTAGAATACCTTTTAGCAAATTTTGTGACAGGAAGTATTTGGTAAGTAGTTTCTTTAGACTTTTATTTCCTACAAGTAGATTAAAATTTCATTTCTGCAATTAGGAATATTAGATTGTAAATATTTATCTCCCCACAAACTAACTCTATGTATAATAAAATGACTGTGATGTTTGATCAAGAAGGTACAATGGTATGAACAAAGAATTCAAATATGGAAATGGTAGAATATGATATTGAATCTGGAAGTAGATCCAGTTGATGAAATATCATATGCCATTCTTGATAACCACCACCATTTCCCCTTGTATCAACTAATAACTCAATGATCTTATTACACATAACCTTAGTAAAAAATTGGCTTATCTAGTTTGTAATAATGAAGTGGTAGCATTTCTAGTTAACTCCATCCATATTCAGGATTTCATTAGATCCAAAATAAAAACTCACTCATAATAAATCCACCCATCCAAATTAGTTTTCATCCCATAATAAAATTCAATCCCTGAACCATATCCATTAGAAAAATTTGTTTTCATGTCTTTCAATTTCTTCATTTTTGTATATGCTTGTATAACGTTAAGAAGAAATTATGGTGAATATCAAGGAATTTTTTTTTGCATACTAACATCTGATGACTAGATCTATAAGAATTTCTAGAGTTGTTTTTGATACCAGCATGTAGATTTTGGAGCACCAACAATATCAACTAAGGAGCATGTAGATTTTGGAGGGACCCATGGATACCTCCACTCTCTCTTTTAACAACTCTCCATCTCTTGAGATCACTAGTTTGGGATTTGAAGATTACTATGGTGATTTTGATAATGCACAATTCAAGTTGGGATTTGAAGACCTAGAAATTGTCTACACAATTTTTGGAATCTTCTTGGAGTTACCAAGTATGCAAAAAGGTTTTTATGAGATCTCAGACATTGCTTCCTATTTTACACAAGTTATACTTTGATGAATATAGTTTGATGATGGATCAAATTTTTCTCTAATCCTTCTCATGCTATCATTTTAGCAAAAAAAAAAAAAAAAGAAATAAAAAAGCTTTGATTGGAAAACCAACTTGTTGGCCAATCAAAGGCAAAAAAATTAAAAAAATAAAAATAAAATAAAAAATATTTGATTGGAAAACCAGCTTGTTGGCCAATCAAAGGGAAAAATAAATAAAAAACAAAAAACAAAAATATTTGATTAAAAACCCAGACTTGTTGGCCAATAAAAGGCAAAAAATACAAATTTGATTGGAAAACCAACTTGTTGGCCAATTAAAGACAAAAAGGGTGGCTCTTCTTCAAAAGTAATCAACTATTACCTGGTGACTTATTTCTCAACACTATTTGACTATGTTAACAATAGAATGACAAGGACAACTAGAGGTATGATCAAGTTATTTTGTTCTACTATTTTATTTTTAAGCTTTATTGTAAGTTTTTTTATTATAGCTAGATCCACTTTTAAAATCTCTAAGGAAGACAAGATAAAATTCATATCTCCCCTACTTATATAAAAAATATGTGCACCTCTTTGCAATCAAAATTTTAGAGTCTAATTTATGGGCAGCCATGAATAAACAACATGCATGAGGACATGTATGAGCTTAAGTTCGGAGAGAAGGAGAAGCATGAGGTATGCATTTTGATTTTAGATATGAGACACAATAAAAGGAGATCCATACAAGAACCTGTTGTACAAGAAATGAAATCAAAAGCAACAGAAGGATCTCCACACAAGAACCTATTGTACAAGAAAGGAAATAAAAAGCAGTAGAAGGATCTCCACATAAGAACCTATTGTAAAAGAAAGAAAATAAAAAACAACAAAAGGAGATCCACCTAATAACCTATTGCACAATAAATAAAATAAAAAAAGTAGGAGATCCACACAAGAACCTGCTACACAAGAAAGAAAATAAAAAATAACAAAAGGAGATCCACACAACAACCTATTGTACAAGAAATAAAATAAAAAACAATAGAAGGAGATCCACACAAGAACCTCATTGCAAAAGAAAGGAAATTAAAAATAGTAGAAAGAGATCCACAAGAACATATCTTTGAACTATATATGGAATGCATACATGCATAAGCTCAATGTAGAGAAGACTCTAAGAAGAGGAGATAATAATATAATGCATGAGGACATGCATAAGATTAAGTGTGGGGAAATGATGAGGCCATAAATTGGCCATAAATTACCATTATTTTGTCCTTCCAAGTTACCTTTGAAAGTGGATTTAAATGTAATCTAGGAACTTATAGTTTTCTTAAAATATAATATAGGATATATATCTTGTTCATTCTTTAGAAATATTTTGTTATCTATTTTGTTGACTAACCCTATTGATTATTTAGGAAAAGATGTAAAGTCTTGTGTATGTATACATTAAAGGAAAGATAATGCTAGTATTGAGAAAATTTGAATTGATCATGGATGGTATATCTAAACTCAAATCTGATTTCATATTCAGATTCCTCTCGAAAAATTATGCAAGTTCAAAAAAAATCATCTCAATCTGAGATCATATGTAAAAGTTATAGTTGTTTTAAGTTCACTTTGGAACTCACGGACTTAGTTCCGAACTTATAGGCTTAATTCTGGAACTCGAGACTTAGTTCCGGAACTCACAGGCTTAGTTCTAGAACTAAGCAGATTTTGACAATTTTTGAGGAATTATGAAAGATCAGATAATCCAATGGAAAATATGAGAGATGTTTTTGTTCATAGAAATTTGATTAACAAAAATCTCATTCAGATTTTTTACAGGTATTACCAATAAAGATATATCTAACTTTTAGTGAGCTGTAGTCCGAGGAAAAGTGTATTAGATGAGCACTAAAATTTCCATAAAAAGAAACAAAAAAATCAAATGGAAAATTTGATAGAGGTTTTTGTTCGTAGAAATGTGTTTAACAAAAACCTCATTCAAATTTTCTATAAGTTTTATCAATGAAGAGAGATATAACTTTTAGTGAGCTGTAGTCTTAGGACAAGTGTATCAGACGAGCGCTAAAAGTTCCATAAATAGAAACAAAAAGTCAAACATAAAATATGAGAGAGGTTTTTGTTCATAGTAATATGTTTAACAAAAATATCATTCAGATTTGTAACATGTTTTACCAATAAAGATAAATCTAACTTTTAGTGAACTACAATACATTTCGAGGAAAACGTATCGACAAGCGTCAAAAGTTCCACAGTCAAAAACAACAAAGTCAAATAGAAAATTTTAGAAAGGTATTTGGTTAAAATCATATTTTGAGGAAAATCCTCCTTCCAATAATGTAGAGGAATAAAATCATTATGATTCTTGTTACCGAAAAGCAAGGAGAAGATTTGGGAGTAAATCTTCCTAAAATAAGTGAGATGAGACTTTGACTCCAATAATATATCTCTCTCTATATTTTGTGGAGATGAAGATCTTAGTTGTTACCATTCAAATAAAGATAAGATCAGATTGTATCTCCTAAAAAAATGATTTGGTTAAATGCATCAATTATAAATGCATCCTTCCACACCGAGATATGTAATGCTTTTTTCCCAAGAAATAAAGATTTATTCTTTCCTCTCAAATATTCTGTAGTTTTAAGATCTCAGAAGTATGATTTAAATCCTCTTCCAAGGAATGAGCTGACCACTCATTCCAAGGAAGATGGATCTGTGTATTTATGTTTATGTTTATTCATTTTTCTTTAATTCATTCTGTTGTATTGTTTTTATCTTTGTATTGTGAAAATTTAGTCTATTGTGAACCTGCAGGTGTTTCGTTCAATTATGTTTATTTCTAATTCAGAAATTTCAATTCATGCAAGTGTGATTTATTTCATGCAAACTTTATTTCTGCAAGTGTGCCTTTATATTCCTGCAAGTGTGATTTCCTTTATGCAAGTGTGTTTACATTTTTGCAAGCGTGCTTTTAAATTTCTGCGTGTGTGATTTATTTTATGCAAGTTTGGTTTTTGTTTAAAGGAGTTGCTTTCCAAGATCTTCTTCTCTTAATGCATACAACCTTTAGACACCAACCTATATTGACATTATTAATGGCGAGGATTGATGACCTCATCACTTTACATAAATTCCATTATGTTATATATATTTGAATGTATCTTGTTTTCTTATTTTTTTTGTATACTTTTATAGCGTGGGTTTGGGCCCCTTAAATAGAAACCCAGTTCTACAACTGAAAATCATGTGTTTAAGTATATTATTATTTTTCCTTTACACTACATAAAACATATTTCTTGTGTACTTAATAGTGCACTTGTTCAATCTTCAAACAACAATTACCAAAAATACCCACTTAATTTGTTACACATCTTTCTAGTGACATGAAACCAACTAAAACATAGTAAAGCACCAAAATTATTTTGGCTTGACTTTTAAAATTGATAAATCAAAAATTATGTTCAATTTTTTTGGCGAAGTAGCATGTTTGACCCAGGCCGAAACTCCATCTAAATCGGACTATCCACTTGCATAAATTAGGTCTCGGACCATAAATGAAAACCTGTAAAATCCCGGGTTTCCAACTTATCTTAACAAGGGCCCACTAATTCCCAACATCACACTTTTTCTATTAGTAATATATGTCTGGAAACCTAGACTAGAATCTGAAAAGGACTAATCCTTGGGCCTCATGAGGAGACCATCTTGTCAGCACATTACTCATATTTAGCATAAAATCATGAAATATCGATTTTAAATTAAAGCATAGTATGTCCCGTGTATTTGATTATGTGAAAATTCAAAAACCCTTGTAATAGTAACAAGACCATTTACATACTTAACCATCTAATTGTAGAAAATAAGATCTGGAATGAGAAATACTCCTTGAAAGCCAACCCTCATCAATTTGTCCTCCTGAAAAAAGGATTCAGTGATGGAGAACATCACCGAAAATAGACAGACATAAATGGGTACCAAAACTTACATGATGAAAGAATACATATTAGTATCTCGATCAAAATTTAACCTTAATTATGTATAAAACACCTACTTAAGACAACATTTAACATGCCTTTGAAGTACAAGTACACCAAAGTAAATTTAGCCCAAAACATTCTAGAGACTTGAAATGCCTTTTGAGGAACAAGAATCTCATCGCTTTATTTTGAGAAAATTCATCACTACCCTATAGGATATAATTTTCACTTGATTTCATTCTCATATAATATGCATTTTAAATCTATAATTCATCAATAAAACGTTATCAATAGTCATGACTTTTGGTGATAAAAAATTCTTATGAGGTCTTTCCATTTGCCATTTTTATGTTCCATAAGATGGTGCATCAATTTTTATTGAAAATCTATAACATTCTCAACCAAATTCCTCTGCAACTTGAATGAGTTCACTTCATTATACCATCATGTAATTCATGGTTCTTTATTTCTTAAAAACTACTCATATCCATATACATGGTTGTTATCACCTTTTAATACTATAATCACACTATTTAGAGTCAAGAATTACTTTCCATATTTTAGATACTACCTACAAACCTTTGAATTACTTGAAGTGTGCACTTACCTAAATTCCTTGAAATACACCATACTCGCCTTACCTAGCTACTATGATCTTTTTAGTATCTTCACCATTTGATTTTTGTGATGCCGATAAAACAACCCACTTGAGACCCAAGAAACAACCTAGGGTTAGTTAAGAAAAATTATGGAATAATTTTTTTGTTTAAAGGAACCAACAACCAGGTTGCAAGACAACAATTATCACTAACGAGGTTCTCGGGACAAGTCTAAATTACACTAGAATATACTATTATTTTATTAGTAATTATCAAAGCTCACAAGGTCCAAATATTAGGATTAGAAGTTTTAGTTCGGTTCAAGGGGTAAATTAACACCATACCCACTCTATAACAGTCTCATAGTTTTAACTTGATTTTTCTCACACATAATGCATTTCAAATTCCCGTAAATTATTTTCATTGGATAGGAAATTTCCTCACCTTTCCAATTATATAAATAAGTCCTCCTAACTCCTTGTAGAACTCCAGTTATGGGCCGACGAGCCTTGGGGTGAAAATTTTCCCCCAAGGGCGGGCCCACGGCCGAGTGGATGAAAATTTTTTCCCAAAAAGGACACATGTCAAGCATGGGAGAAAATCCATTTTTTGGGGGGTTGGTGGGTCATGGGAAGAATTTTTGAAATTTTCCCCGCGCAGGGGTGAAAAACTAGTTTTGCGCCCATGCTTCCGCTTTGTTGCCAGGGACACATAACACCCAACAAACTAACGTGGGGAAGAAAATGAGGGAAGGGTGGGTGGTGGAGGAGTTTGGGATATTTCTCTGAGGGGAGGAGAAAGGGATGTGTTTTACGTGTGGTTCGCATGTTTGCGGAGTTGATTTCAACAAGGCGAGGGCGGGAGTCTTTGGGTTGTGGGGATTTTTTCAAATATTTACCAAACAAGAAAATTTTCAAAAAGGACAAAGTTGCATGGGTTTCCCCACTCCACTATCACCCCATACTTCCATGTGGCAGCATCTGGTTGGTTGTGGGCCTACCGGGTAGTGGGAGAAATTTAAAAAAAATTCAAAAATTTTCTAAGAGTTTTAGGGAAAATATTGGGCCGTAGGCTCTTAGGAAAATTTTCTCCCGCCAAGGAAGGAAAACTTCAAAGCGCCATAACTTTTGACATAAAGATAAGTTTTGGGAAAGCAAGGAATTTCTAGAAATATCTCGATGCCCTCTTTGCGGAAGAATCATGAATTTTACATTTTGATAAAGTTTAAGAGGTCAATTTTAGCTAAACGGCCTACAAGCTTGTTAAAAGCAAACTGGTAAATTTTAACTTATAAATTTGGTTCAATTTGATCTTCTCCTTCACTCAACATGCCAAATAGACATGGAGAACTATTCTAGGAAGGATTTAGGATGCATTTGGAAGGTGATTTTGCTCAATTGATTTTAAATTTGAATTTCCAACAATTGACTGAAAAATGACCGTGTAGAAGGTTTGAGCCCGATTTTGCAATGTTTAAAATTATTTCCTTAAGTGTTTTTTGTCAAATTGAGTGCATTGATATTATAACATGCTAAATTTTAATGTTTCAAAGTTGATCATAATGTGCGAGGCTTGAATTGTGCATTTTAATTAAATTATTTTCTAGTTTTAAATTTACAATAGCATGGATCAAATCTTGAGGGATCTATTTACCATTTCTTCTTCCAAGTATGAAATTTCATTTCTCATCTAGTCTAATACATTTAAATGATTTAAATAAAACTATTCTAAACCCAAAATGCAATTCTGATTTCAATTTTACACATTTCCAAAAGAGGCAAAACACTGTATTTTCCTCACATACGTTTTCTTTCCTTTCAAATAGAGATTCCCAAAACATTGACATGATCAGAATTAAATTTACAATACAATTTGGAAAGAACATTTCATTCATTCATTGATTTCCAAAGACAATTTTTACAACTTATTTCTTTATTCCTTCCAAAATCATTTATTAATTACATAGCGAGAATATTGCATTCTCTTTCAGAATTTGAATTAGAACTTTCATATCCAAATACAAACATTTTTCCTTCACAAAAAATATTACAATTTCATCCACTTCAAAGTGGGAAAGGTTACAAAAGAATTTATTTCACAAGGGACTATCAAAACTATATTTTCCTCTGCTCCAGAAAAACAACATGCAAGTTCCCTTTTTCTTCCAATTTGATCAAACAAAAGTGAGAGAAAGGCAACACTCTCCACCCAACCAAGACATCCAATTAAAGGAGAAGCCATCCTTCATCATTGACCCTCGAGCCCCAACCACAAAGCAACAAAAGGTGTGATTCATGGCAACAACAAGCTTCCATAAAACATACTCACAACATTCTTTCAATATGCATATTTCCATTAAAAACATAGTTCAACACAAGACATTACTTTACAACTGCATTGAAAACATTAAAACAGAACTCAAGCTTCATCATGCAAGCCAAATGAGCAAGAGCTACAGGGGAATTTATTTATGCCTCCCAATGGGAATTGGGCATACACCTGTAACAAACCACCAATATAAACATCAAACATATCCTTATTCCCCCACAATCCCTCCTTATGCCCCCCACAAAGTAAGAAATGCAAGCTATTTCTTTTCCATGGTGGATCCCAAACCCAAACTCCCTCCACAAGAATTTTGATGCCACTGGCATTCCCTTATCCCCCCCACATGAATTCCCCATAGCCTTCTCCTACACCATTCCTATGGTAGTCTACCCAAACAACCAACAAATACACAAAACATACACCATTCACACAAACAAAAAAAGAATAACAACATAAAAGAAGAGCTAAGCTCCTACCTCTCCATGGTAGCATTTGTTCCAACACAACAAGATTTTAATGTCAAATAAATTCCCAAAATTAACAATCTCTAAGTATGAAATGCTCTCCAATCTCCTCCAAATCAACAAGAGCTCCCAACAGCAAAAATGTGCCCCAAAAGGAAGTAAGCAAAAGTTCAACAACCCAAAACAAGGCAAAGAGTTTAAATTTTATAGAAGAGGGAAAGGAAGAGGATGAGGTGGATCCATGTAGGATGCCACTTCACACATCCTTAAATCCAACACAAAATTAAAATTTCATTCTCCAAAGCACAATAAAGAGGTGGGTGAAAATATGAAAAATTACTTGCACACTCCAAAAAGCCCACACCCCAAAGGAACGAATTAAATAAAATGTAAGTAGAGTGCAATTAAAACATGCAACATGATTTAAAAAATGCAGTAAAAGGTCAAAAATCAACCCTCCAACCATAGTTATGGTTGGTAAATTAAATTTAGAGGTATTAGAAAAGTTTTACTTGTCACACAAGCCTCCAAAATAGCCCTCAAGGACAAATTCGAATTTCCAAGGAGGTGGAGTGTTTCATACTCGAAAATATGACTTACACAACTCTTACACACACTTACACATCTCTTACATATTTAATACAAAAGCCAACAACTACTATAATTACTTTCTCATATCCCAATTTAATTAATTAAATTTTAACCATATGTTTTCTCACATTAATCTACCACAATTTAATAAAATAAAATAAAGTGACACATCACTAATAAAATACATACAACAATAATAAAAGGAACCAAATTAAAAAATACACAAATCCCATGGTCACATTTAAAGGTAATCCCCCTCATGGGAATCCCTAACACAAAACAACACACACACACACAAAAAAATAATAATCTAGAATTCTAATGTGGTTGGTCTTGAATCCCCAATGTTTATTGTGATACTTTAACCTATAAAACACAAATACCTCCTTTGGCCTCATGGCCATATCGAATATCCAAAATCAATATAATTATAATTCCAAGATCATCTATATAAATGAATCACAACAACATCAAAGTAACAACTATATCATTTGTAATTTAATCAACAACTATATCATCATCATATAATGTCCATTTTCTAGGTCTACTCACAATATCCAAAATCACATGCCCGAACAACATTCATAATATATCCATGTCAAATAGTATATCATCATCCACATATGAGTGTCTCTAATAATCATTATACATCATAACCAAATCAAGATCACAATAATCCATGATCAAATATCTAACATCATACTAAATCAAAGGCATAATAATGTCCATAATGTAATCAATAGTATCAAGACAAGATTAAAAAGGTGTCAAAGGGAAGTGGGCACTACATCCCCTCCCCTTAGACTCGACTTCCTCCTGGAAGTCATTGGAAAAAAAGTGGAAACTAAACTTGTAATAAGGTAGCATTATCCCATGTAGCTACAGTCTCATCATATTTGTCCGACTATACCCAAACACGATCAACCTCACCGCCTCGAAGGCCTGTGGTCCTACGATCTAGGATGCGAATAGGCTCCACCACCACCGCCCTTGATCCGCGCTTGCAATGATGTCTAATCTAACACATGAGAAGGATCTCGTAACATATCTCCTAAGAATTTAAACATGATACACATCATGTATGTGAGACAATCGGGTGGCAATGCTAGATGGTAGGCCAAAGGGCTGATATGATCCAGGATCCGAAAAGGACCCACAAATCTAGGAGCTAACTTATAACCTTTTCCATAATGGATAGGGATCTTGTGTGGCCACGACATGAAGGAACACCTTCATGCCCACATCAAAACTACAGTCGATCCTATGCTGATCTACATACTTATTCTTCCTATCCTGTGCCTCATGTAGTCTCTGCCTGATCAATACCACCTACTACTCCATGTCCTATAGAAGAGCTGGTCTAAGAGATACCCTGTCCTCTAGCTCTGTCACGCCTAAGAGGTGTCTTGCACTCTCTACCATACAAATCCCGAAAAGGAGCCATGCCTATAGAGCTCGTAGTAACTATTGTTGTAGGACAACTCCACCAAGTACAGGTACTCCTCCCATCTAGAATGCTGATCCATCACATACATCCTGACCATGTCCTCTAAAATTTGATTCACCCACTCAGTCTGTCCATCTGTCTCGGGGTGATATGTTGTGCTGAAGTTGATTCTTTTCCCGAGGACATACTACATGGTAGTCCAGAAATGGGAAGTGTACAAAGGATCGCGGTCACAAATGATCTTCTACGGAATCCTGTGTAACCTGAAAATCTCATCCAAATATACCCATGCCCCTTTGCTCTAACTATATAAGTGGTCTTCATTGGAAAAAATTGAGCCACTTTTGTCAATTTATCAACCTGTGACCATGATGGCGTCATGGTGATATCTCAACATCAAGTAGCCCAATAATGAAATCCATAGAAATGGTGTCCCACTTCCATTTCGGTATAACATGAGGATAAAGAAGGCCTACTGGATGTTGATGCTCGGCCTTAACTCTCTAGCACTCTAAACATGATGACACAAACTAGGCCACATCTCTACAAAGTCCTCTCCAATGATACAACCGTCGGAAGGTGGCATACATCTTCTTCACCTCAGGATGGGCTGAATAGGGTGCATGATTTACCTCTACCAAGATGTCCCGCCTCAAGCCTCCACCTCTCGGGAACATAAATCCAGCCTATGTGCCCCGAGAATACCATTTTAATCTAATGATAAACCATCAAAATTCCCTCGAGGGGTCTCGGGACTCGTTCTCTCCTTGAACTACAATGTAGAATATGTCAAGAGGAAGTCTCTGAAGAATCCTACTCTACAAATCTATACTCACCGAGGTGGCCATAGCCACATGTCTCCATATACTTATAGTTTCTGCTACCAAATTCTCCTTCCCCTTCACATGCTCGATCTTCATATCATTCACAAAGTAATTCCATCCAACTTCGCCGACGAGCATTGAGATTGGGTTACGTGAAGAGGTGACAAAGAATCAAATGATTTGTTACGAGTGTGAATCTCTGACCAAGAAGAAATTTCCTCCATCAAACTAAGGCATACACAACTTCCACAAGCTCAAGATCATGAGTTGGATAATTGAGCTCATAGTCCTTGAGTTTGTGAGACTCAAAAGCCACTACTCCCCTCCTGCATCAACACACCTCCAAGCCCTGCTAAAGAAGCATCTGTGTAAACAAAGAACTCACCATGTGGATATAGCACTACAAGAATAGGTGTTGTAGTGAGGCATTCCTTCAGTTTCCTGAATGCCTACTCATATCTATCTAACCAAAAAAACTTCTTCCCTTTCCTCTAAAGAGAAGTGATGCAGTGCACAATCTTAGAGAAGTCCTGAAAAAATCTCCTATAATACCCTGCTAATCCCATGAAGTTGCGTACCTCGGTCACTATAGTGGGTACTAGCCAATCCATAATGGCTCTAATCTTGGAAGGATCGATGGCGATACCTTCCCTAGAAATGATATGACCTAAATACTACACCTCTATCTGAAAGAATGCACACTTCTCCAAGTTCTCGTAAAGATGTTACTCCCGAAGACACTGAAGAACCTGGCGAAGGTTCCCCTCATGCTCCTCACGCATACATGAGTAAATAAAAATGTCATCAAGGAAGATGAGCACGAAGCGATCTAAAAAGGCCCTGAATATCCCCATCAAACTCATAAATATTGTGGGGGCATTAGTCAAAACAAATGGTACCACTATGAACTCATAGTGGCCATATCTCGTATGAAAAGTAGTCTTATGAATTTCCACCTCCAAAATCCTCAACTGATGATAACCTGACTTAAGATCAATCTTAGAGAAAACCATGGCTCCCTTCATCTGATCAAACAAGTCATCAATGCGAGGAAGGGGATAATGATTCTTGATCATTACCTTATTTAGTTAGTGGTAATCAATACACAACCGCAAGGATCCATCCTTCTTCTTTATAAAGATCACCGATGCACCCCAAGGGGATACACTAGGATGGATAAGGCCTTTCTCCAAAAGGCCCTCAAGCTATAACTTGAGCTCATAGAGCTCTAGGGTGGTCATCTGATAAGGTGCTTGTGAGATAGGCTCTACTCTCGGAACTAGATCTATATGAAAATAAATCTCACGTGGGGGTGGTAACCCCAGTAGCTCCCCTAGAAAGACATCAACATACTCTCTCAAAATGGGATGATCATCTAGCGATGGTCCACTAGACCCATCCTCAGATTTGTCATTGACTGTAACAACATACATCTAAAAACCCTATCACACACACCGCTTAAACTACATAGCAGAGATGGTGTGAATAGAAATAGGTCTCCTAGCCCCTTAAATCACCTACTCAAATCCCAAATCATCGCACAAGATATATTCTTGTGATAGCAATCCATACCGGGCCTGTGTGTGCAAATAACTAATCCATACCCAAAATGACTCCATATGAGCCCAAAGGAAGGATACGGAGATCTGAGGTAGTGGCGAAAAGTCCCAAATCCACTACACACTCCTTAACTAAGGAGTCTATAGAGATCTTGGATCTAGAAGCCATCTTAACATCCCAACTATGACCTTTCCTAACTACCACCATCCCACATCACTTTACTAAAGATGGTACAATGAAAGAATCGGAAGATCCAGAATCAAACAATACGAGAGGTAAGAATACCACCAATGCTACCTATAGTCTCGATGACTATACTTTGATACTCTTCCTAGCGGTTTTGACCATTTGCATAAATCTTGTGGCTGCATCCCATGTCACCAACATCGACTACGAGATCGTGTCTTACCCTTGTTATTAGGGTTATGTGGGAAATATCTCCAAAAATGTCTAGTAACTCCACAACCAAAATATCCTCCTGATCCTCCCCAATGAGTAACACCTCTAGTAGGTTCCCTAGAAGTATTTGGTGTGGATCACGACGATCTGGCTGCGGTCTGCTTGAGGTCTCTATGGGTGATCTCCCATTGAATGAGCTCTAGGTCCACCTCGTGTGTCGATGGGACCCCTAGGAGGAGGCCCCATACTTCGACCTCTCTGTGCATCATCTCTCTGTGGGAGTCTATGGGGCAGGTAGGACTATTGTTGATGCTGTTATGGTCTAAATGATGACTTTGAATAACTCTGGCCACCATGAGGAGGAGGTATTGACCCCCTTGATCTACTATCCTGCATCTGTTGTATGCGGCTCTTGACTCGCTCTCTAGCCTGCTCGGTCTTCCCCTGAGTCTCCTCTACTATATAGGCCTTCTCAATAGCCTCAGCTAATGTCTGTGGACAACAGATCCAAACTTCACCTCTGATGTCTAAATTTAGGCCTCAGATGAACCTATGAATCCACACCTGCTCATCATGCATGTACTCAACATATTGTAGTAGATCTAGAAATCTACTCTCATACACTGCTTATCTTGAAAGAGATGCCCGCTGTTGGAGGTCATGAAACTCATTTATCCATTGTTGTATGAACCTCCATGACAAATATATACTCTTGAATCTCTCCTCAAATATCTCTAAAGTCACTATCTCAGAATCAACATGGAGCTTCTTCTCCTCTATCCTCCACCGTACTCCAGCTCCATCCCTCAGTAGATGGATCGCAACATGAGATTTCGTGTTACTAGAACAAGGAAAAATCTTGAAGCAACCACTCAAGCTCACTAACCAGGCCTCTTCCTGAAATCCACCTATGTCACCAAAATAATGTGAGGGTTGAATCTTCATGATCTCCCTGATGTGATCTACAACTATAGTCTGATGGCCTCTAGGTCTCTCTGTGTGCTCATCCCTAAGCCTAGGGCTCTGAGACCTTTGTCTACGCTTTGAAACTTGGTCATCGTGTCACCTCTCGTGGTGAATTTTCCCTGGCTAACTCCACATGTGAGTTCTCTCCTCTATACTCCTTGCTTTGGGTTGAAGAGATGCCTAAGCCTCAACGAGATGACTCCCTATCATGTCCGGCACATTTGTATGTCCTCCTCCTTATCCTCCGCGTAGAGTGGCATTAACATCTGAAGAGTCTACAAAATCTGGGGTAGCTTGGTTACTACACCCTGATCCAGTGGTGGTGGTGGTGGTAAGTCTAAGTCTATGTGAAAATTCCCCTCGCACTATATGTGCCTCCTGCACAGACCAAAGTGAGAGTTAGTTCATTTTTCTAAGTTTTATTCAATTTCCATGTTTACTAAAATATACAATTTCTAAACTAAGTTTTTTCTAGATTTAAAAGTGTGCTAGGTTTAAGTTTCATGTCCCAAGTTTCTAGTGTGCCCAATGGTCCAAGATTTTGAACCACTACTCTGATACCAAGTGTGATGCCCACTAAAACAACCCACTTGAGACCTAAGAAACAACCTAAGGTTAGTTAGGAAAAATTATGGAATAATTTTTTTGTTTAAAGGAACTAACAACTAGGTTATAAGACAACATTGTCACTAACGGGTTTTGGGCAAGTCTAGATTACACTAGAACATACTATTCTTTTATTATCAATTATCAAAGGTCACAAGGTCCAAATTTTATGGTTAGAAGTTTTGAGTTAGGTTCGGGGGTAAATGAACACCATACCCACTCTTTAACAGGCTCATAGTTTCAACTTAATTTTTCTCAAACATAACACATTCAAAATTTCCCTAAATCATTCCCATTGGATAGGAAATTTCCTCACCTTTCCAATGATATAAATAAGCCCTTCTAACTCCTTGTAGAACTCTAGTTATGGGCTGACGGGCCTTGGGGTGAAAATTTTCCCCCAAGGGTGGGCCCACGGGTCCAGGATGAAATTTTTTTCCCAAAAGGGACATGTGTCGAGCGTAGGAGAAAATCCTTTTTTGGGGGTTGGCAGGTCATGGAGAGAAGTTTTGAAATTTTCCCCGTACGGGGTGAAAAAACTAGTTTCGCACCGCAGCTTTGCTGTGTGTTGTCGGGGGACGTGTGGCGCCCAACAAACTAATACGGGGAGAAAGTGAGGGAAGGGAAAGAAAACAGAGGAGTTTGGGAGATTTTTCTAAGGGGAGGAGAAAGGGATGAGTTTGATGTGTGGGTTTATGCATCCATAGAGTTGATTTCACCAAGGTGAGGGCGAGTGCGCAGGGCCGTGGGGGCTTTTTCAAAATTTACCAGACAACAAAATTTTCAATTAGGACAAAGTTACGTGGGTTTCCCCCCCTCCGCTGTCACCCCATATTACCATGTGGTAGCCTTTGGTTAGCTGCATGGGCCTACGGAGGTGGTGGGGAAATTTTAAAATTTTCTAAAAAAATTTCTTAAAATTTTATAAGGGTTTTAGGAAAATTTGTGCCGCCGGCCACACGGAGAAAAATTTCCCATTTTTTTCCCGCCAAGGAAGGAAAACTTCAAAGGGCCATAAATTTTAATAGAAAGCTTATTTTTTGGGTAAACAAGGACTTTCTGGAAAGATCTCGATGCTCTCTTTTCACAAGAATCATAAATTTTATATTTTGCTAAATTTTATGGTGTCAATTTGACCAAAACGACCTATAGGCTTGTTAAAAGCAAACTGGTAAATTTTAACTTATAAATTTGGTTCAATTTGGTCTTCTCCTTCACTCAACATGCCAAATAGACATGGAGAACTATTTTAGGAAGGATTTCAAATGCATTTGGAAGGTGATTTTGCTCAATTGATTTTTATTCGAATTTTCCAACAATTGATAGAAAAATGACTACGTGAAGGTTTGGGCCCAATTTTGTAATGTTTAAAATTATTTCCTTAAGTTTTTTTGTCAAATTGAGTGCATTGATATCATAGCATGCTAAATTTTAATGTTTCAAAGTTGATTATTATGTGCGAGGCTTGAACTATGCATTTTAATTAAATTATTTTCCAATTTTAAATTTACAATAACAAGGATCAAATCTTGAGGGATCTATTTACCATTTCTTCTTCCAAGTATGAAATTTCATTTCTCATCTAGTCTAATACATTTAAATGATTTAAATAAAACTATTCTAAACCCAAAATGCAGTTCGATTTCAATTTTACACATTTAAAAAAGAGGCAAAACACCGTATTTTCCTCACATACATTTTGTTTCCTTTCAAAAAGAGATTCCCAAAACATTGACATGATCAGAATTAAATTTACAATATAATTTGGAAAGAACATTTCATTCATTCATTGATTTCCAAAGACAATTTTTACAAATTCTTTCTTTATTCCTTCCAAAATCATTTATTAATTACATAGTAGAATATTGCATTCTCTTTCACAATTCAAATTACAGCTTTCATATCCAAATACAAAAATCTTTCCTTCACAAAAAATATTACAATTTCATCCACTTCAAAGTGGGAAATGTTACAAAAGAATTTCTTTCACAAAGGACTCATCAAAACTTTATTTTCATTTGCTCCAGAACAACAACATGCAAGTTCCCTTTTTCTTCCAATTTGATAACAATAAAAGTGGGGAAAGACAATGCTCTCCACCCAACCAATAAATCTAATGAAATGAGAAGCCATCCTTCATCATTGGCCCCCGAGCCCCAACCACAAAGCAATAGAAGATGTGATTATAATCATGGCAATAACAGGCTTCCACAAAACATACACACAACATTCTTTCAACATGTATATTTCCATTAAAAACATAGTTTAACACAAGACAATAGTTTACAACTACATTGAAAATATTAAAATAGAACTCGAGACTTCATCATGCAAGCCAAAGGAGAAAGAGCTATGGGGAAGATGCTTATGCCTCCTAATGGGAATTGGCCATCCACCTGTAACAAACTACCAATATAAACATCACACATATCCTTATGCCCCCCACAATCCCTTCTTATTCCCCCATAAAGTAAGAAATGCAAGCTATTTATTTTCCATGGTGGATCCCAAACCCAAACTCCTCCACAAGAATTTTGATGCCACTGGAATTCCCTTATTCCCCTCCACATGAATTCCCCATAGCCTTCTCCTACACCATTCCTAAGGTATTCTACCCAAACAACCAACACATACACAAAACATACACGATTCACACAAATAGAAAGAGAAGTAACAACATACAAGAAGAGCTAAGCTCCTACCTCTCCATGGTAGCATTTTTTCCAACACAACAAGATTTTAATGTCAAATACAGTCCCAAAATCAGCAATCTCTAAGTATGAAATGCTCTCCAATCTCCTCCAAATCAACAAGAGCTCCCAATAGCAAAAATGTGCCCCAAAAGGAAGTAAGCAAAAGTTCAACAACCCAAAACAAAACAAAGAGTTTAAATTTTATAGAAGAGGGAAAGGAAGAGGATGAGGTGGATCCATGTAGGATGCCACTTCACACATCCTCAACTCTAACACAAAATTTAAATTTCATTCTCCAAAGCATAATAAAGAGGTGGGTGAAAATATGAAAAATTACTTGCACACTCTAAAAGCCCACACCCCAAAGGAATGAATTAAATAAAATGTAAGTAGAGTGCAATTAAAACATGCAACATGATTTTAAAAATGCATTAAAAAAGTTAAAAATCAACCCTCCAACCATAGCTATGGTTGGTAAATTAAATTTAGAGGTATGGGAAAAGTTTTACTTGTCCCACAAGCCTCCAAAAATAGCCCTCAAGGACACATTCGAATTTCCAAGGAGGTGGAGTGTTTCATACTCAAAAATCTGACTTACAAAAATCTTACACACACTTACACATCTCTTACATATTTAATATAAAATCTAACAACTACTATAATTACTTTCTCATATCCCAATTTAATTAATTAACTTTTAACCATATGTTTTCTCACATTAATCTACCACAATTTAATAAAATAAAAGAAAGGGACACATCACTAATAAAATACATACAACAATAATAAAAAGGAACCACATTAAAAAAATACACAAATCCCATGATCACATTTAAAGGTAATCCCCCTCATGGGAATCCCTAACACAAAAACAACACACACACACAAAGACACACACAAAACAAAACTAGTTGCCATGGTGACCTTGTTGAATTAATTTAGAATTTCAATGTGGTTGGTCTTCAATTCCCTGATGTTTGTTGTGATACTTTAACCTACAAAAGATAAATACCTCCTTCGAACTCGTGGCCATATCGAACATCCAAAATGAATATAAATATAATTTCAAAATCATGTATATAAATGAATCGGAACAACATCAAAGTAACAACTATATCATTTGTAATTTAATCAACAACTATAGCATCATCATATAATGTCCATTTTCTAGGTCTACTCACAATATCCAAAATCACATGCTCGAACAACATTCATATTATATCCATGTCAAATAGTATATCATCCACATATGAGTGTCTCTAATAATCATCATGCATCATAACAGTCATTACCTAGAAGGCATCAATTACACTTTGGATAGACTCACAACATTACTTGTAGGCCCTCAAGAAGGCCAAGACCACCTTCAACATTCCTGTAGATGAAATTTTATTCTCAAAACTCACCACTTAATTAATACAATAATCTCATCATCCTTGGGGTAATACATCCATACACAAGTTAGGTCAAGACACTTTAAGCACACTTACTACTATATTGGACCTTTTCAAGAGCATTCATTTTCAATCAATCACAAACAAGAATGAAAACACACTTTTTAACAATTTGATCCTTGATTCCACATTACTTGTTTGTAGATCCTCAAACAAACTTGTATTAGCATCTATATGTTCACATTCACCATTTCAAGTTCTTTGAGAATTGTGTTCATACACCTTAAGACAACTAACACTCCTAAATATGCACATGAACTCCCTTATTTTCACTAACAAACCCTTGTAGAAATTTTCAACCATTTTTACCTTAAGACCATGTATACTCAGTCTATGCCTTTCTTGACTCTAGATTCATGATCTTCATGCATTTTTACAATAACATACCTTGAGGCTACTTAATTAGACACATTAGACACTTGATGAGAAAGAATTACATAACAATATTATTATTTTCATGGAATTATCCTTAACACTCCTTGACCAAGACATCTAACACATACACATACTTCTTTTGACAATCCTACTAACTTATGGAAAGACTTATTTGATGTAAGATTGCATTGGCTTGACTAGAACACACCATAGCCCTAGAATTATGACTTGAGAAATCAGACTTAACAACATAACATGGACTTAAAATGAGTCATAGACTCATTTACAAGTCTATGAAACATGATATAGACTCTTAAAGCTCATATAATAAACTTTTGATATCCTAACACACTCAGTGAAATGCCACAGAACACATAAAAATACTAGAAATGAACAAGATGACCTTATTTTCATGATATATTTGATATTGTGCATCGACCAACAAGACTCCATGGTGATTCAAACTGGAATAATACCTTGACACATTATGATTATAACTTAGACTAATCAGAACACAAAAAGAGATCATCACTTCCATTTCTTACTCATAGTACATTGATAGACTTGTATATTGTATCAAGAGTAGAAACCTATTGAGTGACCATTCAAACTTCAACTCAGACCCACTCACAAAGTTATGCCACTTTGATTAAGACAACACTTTCACCCATGAAGAGAAACTAGAAATTTGGATTCAAAAGAACAAAAAAATCCTTTAGTTTATAGACTTGGAGACTTCAATTTCCCTTGGAAAAATAATCCTCTTATGAAGAAACTTATTTATATCACATAGACAACTTATGACACACATTCCTTCTTTGAACCTTGACCGTAACTCAAACTCACCCACATTTTCATTAAAAATGCTTTCATTGACTGGTACTTGCAACTTTTGATAATAAATTTTGGACAACATGAAAATCTTGAAACACTGAAACACTTTAATCTGCCATCAAAATTTCACCATTAAATCATTGCAGACCTTGACATAACTTCGAGACACAAGTTGCTTTACTTGATGATCGACATTATGCATCACTTTGTTAATGAAGGACCTTGAGTTCACACTTTCACAATTACAAGACATCTTAGCCTCCTTAAAGGGTGAAAACATAGTACATTCAAACATATGAGCACTTGACAAGGATAAAAACCATATTTAGATGACTAATATGACTAAAAACATCTTGAGAAACATATCCTTGATATAGCATATATGTGATAACTCAGACTCGAGTATGAGACTCTTTTTCCTAATAAAAACACTCCTTGATCTAGTTAAAAGAGACTTACAAAACACTCTTGGGACACATACCTTGACAAGATGATGCACACATGCTGAATTTTCATTAGAACCACAAATATAGACTCAACATGGATAAATCGGTTGATATCCTACTTGATCTGAAAATTAATTGAAATATTTTTCTTGACCATAGACCCCTATAGGCTAAAAATAATTTTCTGACGTACCCCATTAAAATAAACTAAAATAAATGTAAGAATTAAAACACATTACACACATGTTGATATTGGAATTCAGAAATATACCTATGTCTATGGGTTCATCAATAGAACCGATATATTATCCACTTTAATGACTGCAATTCTAATACAAAATGGAACAAGAACCTCCTATAGGTAGCAGATTCAATCCAAAGTATTCACCTTCATAGTACTATTCCTTATGGATTCCCGATCATTATTTTAGATGCTATTACAACGTCCTATAGCTCCCTACATCAGTATTTTATACATTATATACTTTGAAGTTGTGGCTCAATAGGATTGAAGAAAAAAACCTCGTTGATGACAATGAGTGATAATATCCTAACTTATGTAGCGAGATCAAATCTTATTTTTAGAAATACCATATGGCTCCAAAGTCCATGCTCTGCAATATATCTAATGAGTTGATAACAACTCTCGTAATAATGAATACCTCAACTCCTCCATGTCACAGTGCTAATTATTCTTCAAAACCCTCCATGCTCTGTTATGTGGTGCTAAGCCTCTAAAATTCAGAAAACTATAAGCATTGCAAGTGCACTCAATACTAAATAACAACCCTCCTCCTAATCCAATGGTTTGACGAATCATCCAACATACTAAGGTTCTAAGCTTTACTACTTCTCTCGTGCTTCTAAACATCCCTCGACTCCATAGTGTCTTGAGGTTCCATCTTGAGAAGTCTCCTAATTGGTTAGTTAAATGAATACTAACTCCCGAATGATTTGAAGATGCTTATATTAGTACGATATAGATCTTACATCTCCATTTTTCATGTATTATTATGATATAGGTCTTATCGACCTAATACTATTATGATATAGGCAAACATTACCATTGTGCCCATGCTATTACGATATAGGCATCATTCTTATATTATTACAATATAAGTCTTTCTATCTATCCGTAATGCTTATAATAAAATAGGACTTACATCTTCATAATGCTTCTATGATCACACCTCCATACTTCTAGTCATCCTCCTCATCTCGGCTTGGAGCATTTATTATTTTTAGAGAGAGTGGAGCTTCATCTGTGAATAATGCCTATTAAATAGTATATGATTTTTAATAATAATGCCTATAATGATAGGGCTTACACATTTTAATCTCCAAAATAGCCCTCATATTTTTTAAGGCCTCGTATTACATTCTCCACCATATTATGCCTATTAAAATATAATAATAGGACTTACTAATGTTTCTCCAAAATATTCCCTTATATCTTCTAAGGCATAATTTCTTTAAACCCCTAAACCTCCATACTCCTTTTCCTTTTTTGGGGAAATATACTTTGAGCTCTAAATGAACTTCCACTAAAGAAGATCATAATGACCTTATGTGTTTTGAATGGAGGGAGAGAGTGGATTTTATAGCCATTGTAGTGCCCATAGTTTAGGATATAAGACTTATCGTCCACCGATACCCCCAACCAACTTGCTAGCCAAGTCGATTGGGCCACTCCAACTCCTACGATGAGGTTGTGGGTTCCAATCTGCTCCCAAAATGCACTTTGTACAATTTTACACACTTTTCTCTACATCCAACCTGGACTGTTATGAGAGTTCATGTGTCATAGTGAGACCCTTCCACATCCATTGCGCTAGTGCCACATGTCCATTCGTTGTCGCTAACCACCGTTGTTTTTGTGCCATGCCCCTAAGTCTATGTGTTGACCCTTGCATTCACTATCGGTTAGTTTTTCCACTTCCAAGACCCTTCCACATCCTCCGCCATTGTCACCCGCCTTGCCATGTCTATGTGGCTTCCACCAAGCCCACCATACCTTATCCACTTCTATGTGGATAATCCCACATTCGTGGGAATAAAGGATATATGGGGATTTATATAGCCTTTTTTTCGTTGTCTTTGACATTTGGATTGGGCCACGTAATGCCTCTTTTTTTCTTGAAGAAAATGAAACAACTCACCCATAGGTTGATGAGCTAAAACATTGACTTTCCTTGTATGACTTCATTGATAGCTCGATGATGCAAAAATCAAACTCACCACTTAGCTCGGTGAATAGTTTGGTCTATTGTGGAAATATAGACCAATGATTTAATGTGGTGGTAGGCCGTGTGGTTTCTTGATGACCCACCATGTGGCATTTTTTTATCGGTTGTCAAAAAGACTAACCCGCATAACTACGAGTGTTGAAGACCGGAAGTATGAAACTTCAACACATGCTTATTGATTAGGGTCATCAATCCTCGCCATTAATAACGTCAATCCAAGGATTTTGTCTAATATTTGCATGCATTAATAGAAGAATATCTTTGGAAAACAACTCCTTTAAACATAAACCAAACTTGCATAAAATAAATCACACTTGTAGAAATTTAAAGGCACACTTGTAGAAATAAAGGTACACTTGCAAAAATAAAGTTTGCATGAAATAAATCACACTTGCATGAAGGAAATAAAACTTACAAGAAATAAAAATACACTTGCATAAATTGAAATTTCTGAATTGAAATAAACATAATTAAATGAAACACCTGCAGGTTCACAACAGATTGAATTTTCACAATACAAAGATAAAAACAATACAACATAATGAATTACAGATAAATGAATAAACATAAACATAAATACATAGATCCATCTTCCTTGAAATGAGTGGATAGCTCATTCCTTGGAAGAGGATTTAAATCATACTTCCGATATTTTAAAACTATAGAATATTTGAGAGGAAAGAACAGATCTTTATTTCTTGGGAGAAAGAATTACATATCTCAGTGTGGAAGGTTGCATTTATAATTCATGAATCTAACCAAATACTTATTTTAGGAAATACAATATTATCTTATCTTTATTCCAATCCTAACAACTAAGATCTCCATCTCCAAAAAATATGGAGAGAGATACATTATTAGAGTCAAATCTTATCTTACTTATTTTAGGAAGATTTTCTCCCAAATCTTCTCCTTGCTTTTTGGTAAAAATAATCACAATGATTTTATCCTCCTACATTATTGGAAGGATGTTTTTCCTCAAAATATTATTTTTACTAAATACCTTTCCCATATTTTCCATTTGACTTTGTTGTTTTTGATTGTGAAACTTTTAACGCTTGTCTAATACATTTTTTCCTTGAATTGCAGTTCGCTAAAAGTTATATTTCTCTTCATTTCTAAAACCTATATAAAATATAAATGATTATTTTGTTAAACACATTTATATGAACAAAAACCTCACTCATATTTTCTATTTCTATTTATAGAAATTTGAGTGCTCATCCGATACACTTTTTCCTCGGACTACAGCTCACTAAAAGTTAGATTTATATTCATTGATAAAACTTGTAGAAAATATGAATGAAGTTTTTTTAAACACATTGCTATGAACAAAAATATCTCTCATATTTTCCATTTGACTTTTATGTTTCTATTTATGGAACTTTTAGTGCTCATCTAACACACTTTTCCCTCAAACTGCAACTCACTAAAAGTTAGATTTCTCTTCATTGGTAAAACTGTAGAAAATATGAATGAGTTTTTGTTAAAAAAATTTCTATAAAAAAATGCTCTCATATTTCCCATTGGATTATCTGATTTTTCACAATTCCTCAAAAATTGTCATTCGGCTGATGTAGGTTCCTAAGCTAATGTTACTCTATTGATGCGCAGTTCCCGAGCTAACATCGGTGGTTCTGGAGATAACGTTACTTTGTTGATGCAAGTTCTGGAGCTAAATAAAATGGTTCCAGAGATAACGTTACAGGTTCCAGAGCTAACTCCAATAATTCGGAGCTAATGTTGTAGGTTCTAGAGCTAACTCTAATGGTTCCGGAGCTAACGTTACTTTGTTGATGCAGGTTCTAGAACTAAATCCAATGGTTCGGAGCTAACATTATAGGTTCTAGAGCTAACTCCAATGGTTTTGGAGCTAACATTGCAGGTTCTAGAGCTAACTTTTCAGGTTATGGAGCTAACTTTGTAGGTTCTAGAGCTAACTCCAATGGTTCCGGAGCTAACTAAAACAACTATAACTTTTGCATGTAATCTCGGATTGAGATGATTCTTGTTTTTAACTTGCATAATTTTTTGAGAGGAATATGAATATGAAATCATATTTGAGTTTAGATTTAATATTCATGATTAGTTCCATTTTTCCCAATACTAGCATTATCTTTCCTTTATGACATGCATACACAATATTTTGCATCTTTTCCCAAATAATCAATAGGATTAGTCAACAAAATAGATAAAAACTATTTATAAAGACTGAACAAGATATATATCCTATATTCTATCTTAAGAAAAATATAAGTTCCTATAACACATTTAAATCCACTTTCAAAGGTAACTTGGAAGGATAAAATAATGGTAATTTATGGTCAATTTATGGCCTCATCACTTATCGCCTTCGCTCGATCTTGATTTGAAGTTTCAAGGAACTACTATCTTCCATAATTTCCTCTAGATCACACCTCCCCAATGGGAAGGAATTTTTCCTAGTAATCTTTGTGAACTTCAAATCATGTTTGAGAAGAGATCTACGCAAAGATATCGCCAACTCCATAATAAAACAAGCGATGGCATGATCTCTCGGGACATGTGGTACTTGGGATCACTACCTCTCTGTTGCGCCACTTTGAATTCTTTAGAGGACCTCGATGCATCCATTGTATGGTGCTAATTACCCTTTCGAAACTTCAATGCTCCCATTGCATGGTGCTAAGTCTCGAATGTCTTCGAGACAACAATGATTCATCTTCACTCTACAACACAAATCATGGGCTCAAGTTGATTCCAAAACATCTAAACTGGTCCTAACAAAGCTACATGTTATGCAGATCTATGAGTAATCTAATGTATTTTTTTGAAGATGACTTACTAGGTACTATCCTACTACAAGGCCATAATGAGCCTCTATACAGAATGAATATGCAACCTGATGTCATGTCCATGATGATCAACTACCATTTTTTATACAGTCATAATTACTCTACATAGAATGATGATCCGAGATGACACCACTAAGATCATTCGTATGCACAAACAAATGAAAAATCTCCAAGCTTATAGATATGAGTATCTAATTGTAATAAACACTCAAAAGATGATTAGGAGATATAATGGAGTAATCCAAATGTAAATGTGAGAAAAATATTAAGTATGTTAAACATGTCCCTCATCCTATCCCAAAAATTTGGACTCCACAAGTACAAGCTGATTCCATCACTATCAACTCATCCTGCAATGATCAACCTACATAGAGAACAAAAATTTTGCCAATAAGAACAACTAACTCTAATACCAACCTTATCCTAAAATTGACTAAATTTTTTCTCGACCACATACCCCTATAGGCTTAAAATTATTTTCTAAACTTACCCGACTAAAATAAACTTAAAGCAATGCAAGAATTAAAACACACTACACATAGGTTGATAAAAAAGTTTGGAAGAATGCATGTATATCTCGGGTTCATCAATAGAACCGATATATTATCCAATTGAAAAATGTAATTATAATACAAAATTACAATCTAAGCATGATAATACTGAATACAAAATGGAATAAGAACCTCCTATAGGTAGCAGATTTGATCCATTATTCACCTTCATGGTATAATTCCCTATGGCTCCCTGATCAGTCTTCCAGATGCTATTACAACATCCTATGGCTCCCCAAGTCATTCTTCCAAATATTATGTACTTTGAAGTTATGGATCAATAATCCTAAAGAACAAAAACCTCCTCCATGACCACCGAGTGATAATATCCTAACTTATGCAAAGTATATCTAATCTTCTTTTGCATAATACCCTATGACTCCAAAGTCTATGCTCCACAATATATCCAAGTGAGTTGATAAAAACTCCCATACTAATGAATTCCTCAATGCCTTCATTATATGGTGCTAAGTATTCTTCCACAAACCTCAACACTCCCGTTGTGTGGTGCTAAGCCTCTAGATGTCAATAGACTTCAATCATTAGAAATGAGCTCAATAGTGAATAACAACCCTCCTTCAAAGCCAACGGTCGATGACTTGTCCAACATACTAAGGTTCTGAGCTCTACTACTTCTCCATGCTTCTACACATCCCTTGGCTCCACAATGTCTCTAGGATCTAGCTTGAGAAGTCTCCTAATTGGTGAGTTACAAGAATACTAGCTCGAAATGATTTGAATATTTCTATATTAGTATGATATAGGTATTATATCTCCCTTTTTCCTATATTATTATGATATAGGTATTAGCTGCCCCCATACTATTACAATATAGGCCAGCATCAACATCATGCCCATACTATTATGATATATGAATCATGCTTATATTATTACAATATAAGCCTTAATATCTCTCTGTAATTCCTATAATAAAGTAGGACTTATATCTCCATGACACCTCCATGATCACGCCTTCAAACTTCCTATCATCCTCCTTGGCTCAAGCTTAGAGAATTTATTCTTTGCAAGAGAGAGTGGAGCTTTGTCTTTAAAAATGCCTATTAAATAATATAGTATTTTTAATAATCACTATAATAATAGTGTTTATATATTGTAATCTCTAAAATAGCCTTAATATTTTCTAAGGTCTCATATTACATTCTCTCGCCATATTATGCCTATTAAAATATATGATAGGACTTACTAATGTTTTCTTAAAAATATTTCTTTATATCTCTTAAGCCATAATTTCTTCAAACTCCCTAAACCTCCATACTCCTTGGCCTTTGCTTAGGAGAGATACTTTAAGCTCTAAATGAGCTTACCACTAAAGAAGATCACAATGAGCATGCATTTTTGAATGGAGGTAGAGACTAGATTTTATAGCCATTGTAGTTCCCACAATTTAGGCTATAAGCCTTATCGTCCACCAATACCCCCAACCAACTCGATGGTGAGTCGGTTGGGCCACTTCAAATCCTACGGCGAAGTTACGGGGTCCAATCCCACTCCCCATGATACACTTCATATTTTAAAAAAATTACTCCAAATCTAACTTGGCCTTGTTATGGGAGTCCACATGTCACCGTGAGACACTTCCATGTCTACTATGCTAGTGTCATGTGTCCATTTACTATCGTCAACCACTACGGTCATAGTGTCAAGTCACCTTGAGTCCACATGTTGACCCCCACATTTGTTGTCGAGTTGTTTTGCCACTTTGTGGAGACCCTACCAAATCCTCTCGCTACTATCATCTTCCTTGCCATTTCCACGTGGCTTACGTAAAGCTCACCACACCTTATCCATTATTATTTGGATAATCCCATATTCGTGGGAATATATGATAGATAAGGCTTTATATAGCCTTTTCCGCTTCCTTTGACATGTGGCTTGAGCCACATAATGCATATTTTGTTCGCTAAGGAAAATAGAACAACTCGACCATAGCTCAAAGAGATAAAAATAGACTCGCCCTTGCATGAATCCGTTGATAGCTCGCCAATGCAAAAATCAAACTCACCACTTATCTCAATGAATAGTTTGGTGTAATGTGGCAATATAGACCAATGAGGAAATTTGGTAAAGAGACCATGTGGTGGTGTGAGGACCCCGATATAGTCTTTTTATCGAGTTGATGATGATGACTAACCTGCACAACTATGAGTATCAAATACCGGAGGTATGAAACTTCGACCCATGATTATCACCTTCACTTGATCTTGATTTCGGAAGATTCAAGGAACTACTATCCTCCATATCACTATTACCTACAAGAATATTAAAAATACAAAGGATCATTTCCCATACCTTACTACCCTAGAGGTATCCCAAAATCCCAATCTCTTAAAATTTTATTACATAGGAGCTTGAAAGGAATTCAAACACATATGCTCTTCTTCAGTTATGAATCCTTCAACTAAGGAAAATTTATTTTCTTGATTAAACTTGGGCTTGAGAGCCATGTTTTCAATCTTACTAGAACTAGCATCCTTCTTGATAAATTTCATATGTTGCGTGGTGGATAGAGAATCAACCTTCTTAACCTCTTTGAATTGAGCAACCTCTTTTTTGTTCTTTGAATTAGACCTTGCAATAAACCTCCTCTTAATTTGAACAAAATTAGTTATATGACCATATTTATGGTAATTGAAGAAAAAGACCTCTTTCATTCTTCTTGGCTTAAGCACAATCAAATTTCATCCACAGTCCTTAGCCTTGTGTCTAAACTCATAGCATGGAAAGCATTCACCTTTTAAGAGTCCTACATTATCCCTAGGAGGCCGCTTCTTGAAATCTCTAGCTCGTGACCAAAATCATGACGAACAAATAAATATCCATTGAATGAAGAACCATATGTTCACATCTAGTTTGGAACTATTCCCAGCTTCATGATCATTCTTAGCTTCAAATGCTATGCTTGTTTTTTCATCTAATTCTCTTTGTCCTTTAAAACACTCATCAAGAGATTTAGAGCTCTTCTCTAACTTGTCATACATTTTCAACCTATTAGAATCATCCTCTAAATCAGACTCCATATCTTTCAACCTCTCTTCATACCTAGAACAAGCATCCTCTTTCTCCTTTAGGGCATTAGAAAATCTTTCCACTTGAGATTTCAAACTATTGATAGCTATATCATGATATTTCTCTATTTCATCAATTGTATCTTGCAATCCAAAGACTAAAGAATAAAAAATTTCATACTTTCTCCTCCAAAGATCAGCTGACTTACCCATTTGTGCTTCTAGTATCCCCTTCAAGTTGCTAAAGTTGTTTCACAATGACCTTCTCTCGATACCAATTGTTGGAAGAAAAATGAACGAGGGGGTTGAATCAATTCTTTAAACCTTTCCAAATAATTTTATATTATCATACATGCACCATTAACATTTATCCATCCATGAATGCACGATTAACAACATGAAACAATCAAACATATAATCACAACTAAAGAGAGCATACACATGCACACTAAATATAAGTGGGAAACCCTCATGGGGAAGAAAACCCATTGAAACTTTACTTATATTACACAAATAAAATATTTTTAGTGAAGCACCAACTTCACAAGGAAAACCGACCCATGATTTATTAAGGCACCAACCCCACAAGGAGAACCAACCCCTAGTTTAGTAGAGCACCAACCCCACAAGGAGAACTGATGCCTATTTTAGTAGAGCATGAACCCTACAAGGAGCACCAATAGCTAATTTAGTGAAGAACCATCTTCAAAAGGAGGATACAACGCCATAGGATTACTAAGCACCAAATCACACACCTATATATGTTTTATCTATGATTTTTCTACTTCCACAACTAATTGAGATAATAATTTCAGGTCACAAACCCTAGCTCATACACTAGGTCTTTAATCTCTCATAATCTTGCTCTTTCTTCACTTTTCAAATCTCTAAAACCATGTAAACATTCTCTCTAATATTCCTCAACCTATCACTATCTTCCTAATCCTTCAAAGCATGCTCTCGTACCTACAAAAAAATCTCCTCTAGGTCATACTTCTTCCCTCCAAGAGCACTAGTTCAAAAATGAACCCAAAATAACACTTTTATACCTTTTACTCTCATCCAACCCGAAGGATGCCAGTCATAAACCTTTTTCCAACCAATGCATCATTAAAATATGACCATAAATTTTCCAAAATAACAAAAAATGAGCCATATGGGTCGGCCTATTAAAAATATAGTTTCCATGCACCAAAATTCACCCAAACACATGCATTGGGATGTCAAAACTCTCCTCATTTCCAAAACCATAATTTTTCATGACCCATAAATAACCACACATGTTTAAATTAATATTTAAAAAGCATACATGGTTCCAATTTATCTCAAACAATCAAATTATTTTGTTTAATGGGCCCAGTGTTCTATGTACTTCTCAAAACAATTGTTTCTTACACCCTTCAGGAACCTAAAACATTAATTATACCACTAAATAACTTAAATTAAACTAAAAATTCCATGAAATTTTTTTATAGAAATGAAAAAACCTTTAAAACACTTCTAATATAGCTATAATCCTTGAAACAATCACTTATACAAACAACAGTCACTTTTGTCTTCACCAAAACAAGTTATCCAAAAAGTAGTTTCTAAAAATACACTTGTTAACAATCTTCATGACCTTTTCACGAATCCAAAATGGATTCATTGGAATAAATATTCATTCCTTTTAACATTCTAGGTGGTATAAATTATCAACTCAAACATTTTATGCTCTAAACAACTCAATACTTCAGAAAATATAGTTTTGTCCCGCATTGACAAACACCTTCCTACTCACAAAGTAACCTAGAAATCATATCAAATATCATATTCATGAGGAAAACCTTATATCAATATACATACCTCTACATTATCTTTCCAATGCAAATTTAATCACCTCCTAACTTCACTTGTAGATGATGTTATGCTCACTTTATTGAACGTTACTTTTTATGTCCTCAAAAATGTCGTTTGAAAATAAACATGAATGGAGCTCATTTGAACAAGTTTTTGCATTAAATTTTCCTAAAACCTCTTTTTACATAAATATAAAATCACATACATTCCATAATGCCAATTTATCCATTACCTTCTTTGGAGAACTTTTCCTCAAATTAAAACTCTTGAAACTTACATTTTTAGCGGGGCCCACATATGGCCACATGCTCAAACACACCTTTATTGAAATATTTAAGAGTCCTATAAAACATATAATCATCATTTTATAGGAACCAATCAAAACTAGGCTGATACAAAAACTTTTTTGCAAGTTGCTCCTAATTTAGGGTTGTAAACAACTTTACCTTCTTAATGACAATTCATAAAAACGTGACGATAAAAAAACCTCATTATTTTTGTTGAATATTTATAAATGAACTAAGAAGATAACCCAAAGATCTTAGGTCCCCATAAAAATTACACATCTCACAATGAGCATCACAAGGTTAACTTTTTCTATAAAAATGCAATGGAACTCACCTGGTTTCACCAAAACTTGCATAACTTCAAATATATTCTTTATAATCACCTAAACCTTGTCATGAAGCACTATAAAATAATCCTTTAGCTGATAAAACTCACCACATTTCTCAAATACACATGGAAATATCTAGCCACACTGACTTACCTATGTTAAAAGCTGCATGTTTCTCATCTATTACTTCCCAAGAACCTCATAGAAGCACTGAATCACAAAATGTAGACCTGAAACTCATCGGACATGCTCTATATACCATCTCCATTCTACTACCATGATTCAACAAGACTGATTAGGTCCAAATCTCATTTCTTGACCTCAATCTACAAGATCCAGGGCTAGAAACAAGCCTGAAATGACTTGACTCAACCATGACAACTCATGACTTGACCTTACCGACATCATGAAGACCCAAGAAAACGTATAACACACCTCATAGGCAATATATGACCTCATAAAAATAACCAATCACCTCATAATATCTCATACTATGACACATCACCCTAGACCATGTACCAAGACTACATGAAAACTTGCTAAACCACATGAAGAACATGCTTAACACATGAATAACATCATATGGGGACACATACAAAACCATGAAACCTTTTTCCATCAATGGTGGTTGACATCAATGAAAAACAACCACACAATGGCCAACACATATAATATACCTCTAAAAATATATTATACATGAATCAAACATCTCCTCCCTCAATTAGATGTCACTCAATGATTTCATCTAATGGTTCCTTAATTATATCAAGGAGGATTTGTGCTAGTGATGTGGTTATAGACCAAAACACCATAACCTCTACCTATGCTCTTGTTGATCAAAGAATACTTGTTAGAGAACACACAAGGAGTCCATGCGGGAGAGAAGGCTAGGATCAAGGGTGCGAGAGGAATAGGAAGGACCCATGCACGGAAGGCAAGTTTAACTTTCAAGACTTAGCCGATTTTGAGCATGAAGATATGTTTTTAGAAGATGTTGTGTGGAATACACCAACCATGTAGAGATGTGCACGCCACGCATTGTCTATCTTTGGAGGATCAAATCAAAGCATTTTACATGGAGACGAGCTAAGAATAGGATTGACACTTTAGTTAACTACAAGAGGTCTATAGATAACACACTTGCATGTGTGGTTATGCCTATAAATGGTGTGTGGCTATTAATAGCATGTGGCCTATTTCTAGAATAGATAAGTGGTGAAGGGAAAGTCCCCACCCTATATATATGATGTGAGGTACATAGCAGTAAGATATATGTGTAATAGAGAGTATACACAAAGAGAGATGGATATATGTGTGTGATGGATGTATGAAGGTATAGAGATATACGCATATGACTGAATTATTATATCAGATCCATGTGTGCATTGGTATAGATTGACATTATTGTAAGGAGCTTCTGTGTTTATTAATAGATGGAAGATATTGGCTGAATCTAAGTGTCATTCCTGTGTGTAATTGAGTAGTGCATGTTATTGATTCAATCATGATTACTATTTAAGCTTGTTATTTCATAGGTCTGAATGTAGCATGTATTTTAGAATGATGGATTAGTTATGGATATATATGTTTCTTCCTTCATCACCCTAAAATCCTACTATAGCAACCCTAAAGATGGACCTGGTACTTTTGCGAGCTTCGGGTGAGCACTCAATCTAGGCTGAGTGATGTGCCAATGCGATTAGGGTGTTATCTGGTAAATTCTACGCTGCATCATTGGTTCATTGCCGGACCTCTTTTTCGTTATTTTCGGGATGGTTCGCGATGAAGACGCGTCGGTTAACTCTAGCAAGTATTGATGAGTGGATAAACGATCCGGTGGAAGAATATGCATGACGGTTCAACAGTGGATCCGAGTTTAACACATGTACTTGGGTAGAATAGAATCGTATGATAGCTTATACAAGAGATTTTTTCACTATCTTTCTAGTAGAGCTATACGAGTGGCTTCTTTGCTTATACATCTTAGAAGAATTGGAGGTATCATGTACTTATCTAGACATAGGAAAAATTTCAGGCCCTTTATGATAATGATATTATCCGGACTCACGCTTTGGATACATGGTTTCGTGGTGTTCTAAATAGTTATATTTTGGAATATTCAATTTCGACGTATTCTTTCCTAGAGGTATTTGAGTTCTAATATTTGCGGTATTCCAAGAGGAGCATATTTATAAGGTATTCTATTGGCGATTAATATTGTGAGGGTAAATTTGAACCTGGAGAGTAAACTAATGACTAACTAAACTTCACCATGCGTGAGGGAAGGAATAGGTTTGGTGAAATATGGAAAACTTAGTGGCGAGAGAGGTAGAGAGAGGAAAGGTGGCTTAAGGATAATGAGGTGCACGAGAGGGAGATAGAGAAGTAGCGTTTCATTACAAATTGTATGGCGTTAAGGAGACGAGAAGGCTCATGAGGGATTTAGAGCTCACATAGAAGACATGGAGCTAGAACATCAAGAACTCCCCCATCTTGGAAAACATGAAAGAGATCCCCCTCGGCCTCACATGGAAGTGCACCAGCAGAGACTACCTCGGCCGTGGGTGCACATCTTAATCCACCTGATGATCTAGCCCTTACACTTGGTTTTCCATTATCTAGTACAACAAGTAACCAAAAAGCTAACTTGGGAAGTAGGAGATCAGGATTAAGTCAGGGAGTAAGTACATCAATGGTAGGATAGATGGCTTTAATGATATTGAGAGGAACATTCTTAGGCACATCATCCACATAAAATTTGATTACGTAGAATGTTGGATTCACCTCTGGAAGTGGAACTACCTCATAGATTGTAGGGGTTCAGTATAGTACTACTATTGGAGCACAAGGGAGTACATCTACAGGTCCTATTCTAGCTACAGGTGGAGGATAAGGAGGTATAGGTGGTTCTAGTTCCGGTGGATCTAGTGGTTTTGGAGGCAAAGGGAACACAAGAGGTTTTGGATCAGGTGGTCAAGGTTTGTAACAACCACAAAATATTTATATGGAGATGTCTCTTTGTTTTCGGAGTATAGAGGCATAAAGGAAGATAGAAAACATGTGCATATGTGTAAAATCTTGTGGTGCACTAAAGGGATCACGACTTCTGAGTGAAAGGAAAGTCAATTTTATACTACATTACATGGACGTGCACATAGCTGGTACTGGAAGTTTGACCCTGATCAAACTTGCATGGATTATGTAGCATTGAAGGATGCTTTCTTGAAAGAGTTCCATATTCCTAAGTTTGAGTAGAAAAGTATCAACACACTCAAAGATATCAAGAAAGGAACTACTGAGAGTGTACGTGAGTATGATGCCCATTTTAAGACACTTCTATCTAAGTTATCTTATGATATTCACACAAGCCAACATGCACAATGGTTTGTTGGAGGATTGATTACACCATTTATAAGGACACTATCATATAAGACATACACTAATCCACACAAAGCACTAGAAGAAGATTTTAATGCTGAGGAAGTTTGGAGTATTGACACTGTCGTTATTCCATTCTTAGAGGCACAAAATGCAGCTATGGAAAAATAGTTAGAGAAGCTATCAACAAATTCAGCCCATGAAATGCACTCAAGAATTTAGTGTACAAATTATGAAGTAAAAGGTCATACCGAGAATAGTTGCCCCTACATAACCTGGACGCTCATTATTTTTGGATTATGAGATCTGTCATTTGAATCATGATGCTAGTCACTATGCTTTTTAAAAGTGATCGATAAGGAAGAATGTATCTTGATTTTATAAAATTTGTAGGTCCATGAACCATGATACTGAGGATTGTAAGCTGATTGGTCGATCCAGGATGCTATAGGCATTGGGTACAACAGACAAGTGTAACAAATAATTCTAAGGGTAAGAATGAGCACGAGGATCGGGATCATAATCAAACATGCTATGACGGGAATAAGAGGCATTTTGAAGGAGGTCATGGAAGAGGACACAGATATCATGGATGATATGGAGGATGAGGCCGTGGTGGAGGAAGAGGTGAGTTCCCTCATGGAACTCATTATGCATGTAGATCTCCGACCACTATAGGCACAAATGTCCTTAGAATATTACATGTTCTTTCTGCAGAAGAACCATAGCTTTGAAGAGTGCCGGACTTATATGAGCATCCGAGTAAATAACATAAGAAAGAAAACAAAGGCACTAGGATGGTTAGAATCCAATGTGTGGTAGAAGATCAAAGTGGATGCCTAAGATATCGAGAAGGACTGAGGCACTCGATAGTGTAGATTAATATGTGTGCCAAAATGGCACGCGTAAGATAGGCATTGCGCAGCAGAAGCCTATAATCACCAAGGAGGAGGTTTTACATGCAAGATACCCAGATCCTGCTCATCAGAAGGAAGTTTACCAGGATACCATGGAAGTTATAAGGAATCTTTAGGGTGAGATACAATACTTAAAGGAATAGAAGAAAGCATTAGAGACAGTTCAAACTGATATCAATGATCTCGAGAGAAGTGTGTAGAATGTTGCACCAGGAGAACATTATTCGATATTAGGAAGTTGGTTAAAAGGGAACACTCCACGCTCAAGTCTTGAGACTAGATGATAGATTATGCATGTAAATCTTCCCCCTGATAGCATTGACTATGACAAAGAAATTAATTTGAATGTTTTTATGGATGGATGGTGAGCTCTTGAGAAACATATTGATTAATACAGTGCAAAAGTAAATGTGCTTACATTAGATGTATGGGTACAAATTGGGATGCCTCCATTGTAGCCATCATCTAATGTGTTGTTTATGGAAAACCAGACTAAGGCCACTCCCATAGGAATTTTGAAAAATGCATCTATAACCATACAAGGGGCCAAGTTTACTCAGGATTTTGAGGTATTAGAACTTGTAGAAGTAGTTAATTTTCCATCCTTGCTTGAAACCCTTGGAGTTATGTGAATAATGCTAAATTGAGATTTAATAAGGGGTATATCAGCTATGAGAACAAGGAGGAAAGGGTTGTGATACCTTTGATAGATGGAAAGTCTACGCCATATGTTGAGCCTCTAAGTGAGGAGGACTTAAACAAAATTTATGTACAGATTATTCAGGACCCAGAGGTCAATGAGCCATCAAAATAAGGTATCCTACAGTGGGAGGATTCTCATTCTATTAGTGATACTATGAGTATTTCTTGCGACAATTGGGCTCATGGTACATATGAACTAGTTGGGAACAAGGTAAAAATCATGGTTGTGTGTAAGAATGGACTTCATTTGGTTTGTGAGATAGGTGGAACAGTACCTTGGTATAGAGGGGTAGAATATCTTCCTACATTTTTGAAGGCCATGGAAATACAAAGTGGACAAATCACATTAAGAGAAGAGATATGTTAGTATATACCTTGTGCGGGATAGCAACACACTGGTGGGTAGTCCATAGAGATAATCTTATGGAATGGGAAGAGATTGGAATCACCTTATCTATTAGGTTTGTAAGGAACAATTCACCTATGTAGATCTACACTTATCATGGTGATCAACCCGTTCAGCATCACATTTAACAGCGTGAGAGAATCTAGACAATGAACAAGAAGCATTACCACCTTCACTCTGGGTGCATAGATTGTATTCTACACTACAAGGATGCACACATACCTGGTATGAATATGCAGAACTACATCAAGAGACTGGGAACTGGAAAAAATTGACTACATGAATGATCCAGACCTTTGACTACTTTTCTTCCCAACCTCCAATAGAAGAGTCATTAAAATCTATCAAGTGCTTAACTATGGGAGATAGTGCAAAAGAAGAAGATCATATTCAAGAATTATTTGGTGAGGAAAATTCAGAGCACATTTTGAAAAAGAATAAGAAGCTGGACTCCACACTACTTGAACGCACGTGCCTTGAGAAAGACAAAGGAAAGATGGTTTACATTGTGGATGATGAGGAAGTTGAGAACCTAGATATTGAACATTCATAAGGGGTGCACGAGGTTTTGGACAAAGTGCATACAAGGATATACATGCTTATCACAAAGCCATGAAGACAAAGAAGGTGAATATAGGTTCGTAGGCTAAGCCTAAGGAGGCCATCATTGGAGACTACTTGAGGGGACTTAGAGGTAGCAAAGATCATTGAGTTACTCAGGATTATCGGGACTTATTCCTTCGAGGGTATCATGAACTTAAAGACATGTATACATCACTTGGGAAATGAAGATAAAGCTTAAGGATAGCGCATGAATAGTTAGAAATATACCTTACAAAATGAATCCTAATTTGCATGAAAAGGTAAAAGAAGAAATTGATAAGATGTTGAAAATATAGAATTATCAAGCCCCTTGATGAGTCAGAATGGGTTAGTCCAATGGTGATCAATATCAATAAGGATGGATGAATTAGAATATGTGTGGAATATAGGGAACTGAATGTTGTATGCATCACCAATCCATTCCCTACGCCTTTTACTAAGGAAATACTAGAAGGTGTTGTAGGGTGTGAAATATATTCCTTCACAGATGCGTTTTTCGGGTACCATCGGAGTTAGGATTGCTCGGGAGGATCAAGAAAAGACATCATTTAATCTTTTGAATGGGAAATTTTTTTCCTATCTTGTGATGCCTTTTAGATTGAAAAATGTTCTGTTGTATTCTTGTGCATAGTTTCTTAGGTGTTTAAAGACTTTATTCACAACTTCTTACAGTCTACCTAGACGATTGGACAAGTAAATGGGCTTGTGAAAGATCATTGTAACAATCTATGCTTAATGTTTGAACGACATAGACAATTGAGTATCTCTTTGAACATCAAGAAGTGTATATTTTCTACACCATTTGGAATATTGTTAGGACATATAATCTTCAAGGAAGGTTTCTTTGGTTGATCCGATTAAGGTTGCGATCATTTTAGGAATGGAAGCGTCTTCTAGTCAAAGTGAGGTGCATGGATTTTTGGTTCATACAGGTTATTATAAAAAATTAATCAAAGGGTATGCCAAAGTTGTTGCACCCTTGGAATATTTCTTGAAGGGAAAAGGCACATTTTATTAGGGAGAACCATAGTAGCGCGTTTGGGATATTAAAGGAGAAACTTACTACCGCACCCATTCTGACTTTCCCTCAAGGGATAAACCATTTCACGTGCATGTGGATTCCTCTGGCATGGCCATTGGCACTATGTTAACTCAACTTGGAGAAGTTATTTTCGATCATCCAATTAGTTTTGTTAGTAAGAAGTCGACTCTTGATGGACAGTGTAATTATACAACTATAGAGCATGAAGTTTTTCCATGATCAATGCATTGCACAAGTTTTGACAATACTTGTTAGCAACACCATTTATGTTTTATATAGATCATATGGAATTGAAGTACTTGGTAAAAAAAATCATCTTACATGGGCACATATATAGATGGGTACTCCTATTTTAAGAGTTTGATTTCACGGTTGTGGTGAAGCTAGGGAAAAGCAATTCTGACCAAACCACATGTCTAGAATTAACTCAAGAGAAGAAGCATAGATAATTGAAGAAACCATGCCAGATGCACAATTATATAGGTTATAACATGCACCATCAGAATTAGAAGACATTTTTGTCTTTCTATGGACTAGTGTGGCACTAGAAGGAATGAAGGAATTAGAAAAGAAATAGCTTGTTATACGCGTGACACCATTTATGTTAATTAGTGGTGACCTCTACAAGTTAGGTAGAGATGAAGTATTACGTCATTGTGTATTAGAGCATGAGCACAAGGATATTATGGAAGAAGCTCATGGTGGTATTACAAGAGGCCATTATGTAGGTGATGCGACTACCCGAAAGATCCTACTTGCTAGATTATGGTGGGAGACATTGTATAAAGACTATAAAGAATATTGTAATGTGTGTGATCATTGTCAAGCACCTAGGAAAACTAGGGCAAAGAGATGAGATGTCTTTGAGACCAATTACTAGTGCTAAACCATTTGAGAAATGGGCCATTGACTTTGTAGGACATATTTCACTAGCTGCGTGTAAGAATGGATCATGCTATATCATCACTTGCATAGACTATATCACATGTTGGGCAAAAGTAGCACCTACGAAGGGCAGTACAATAACTACAACAACTAGGTTTTTATAGGAGAATGTTCTTACAAGATATGGATGACCTTTAAGCTTCACAAGTGATAGGGGTTCACACTTTTGAATGAGACAATCAAGATCCTATGAGATGAGTTTATGGTTGCACACCATAAAACTACACCCTATCATCCTCAGGAAAATGGAATTGTTGAGGCTTTCTACAAGATTTTGAGACAGACATTGACAAAAATTTGTGATGTTGGAAGAAAGGATTGGGATGAAAAAGTGTTAGCTATTCTTTGGTCATATAGAACAACTTATAAGATATTAAATAAAGCCACACCATTTTAGTTGGTGTTTGGCATGAAGTTGTTCTCCTATAGAATTTATGTTACCTTCTTTGCGCATTACATGCACTGGAGGTCTAGCTGATGAGAAGGATTTGGAAGAGTGTATCGAGAAGATGATTCAACTAGATGAATGACGAGCCATAGTGCAATGGAGTTAGAAGTGGGAAAAGGCCAGGTAGAAGGCATGGCATGACAGAAACATAAGGGATAAGAAGTTTGAGATTGGACAAATGGTACTTCTTTATGACTCTAAGTTCTTTTGCCATCTAGGCAAGCTCAAAGTATATTGGTTGGGGTCGTATGTCATCACTTACATACTTGAATCATGTTCTTTCCAGTTAGAAGCAATTGATGGAACACGGCTACCTGGTTACTTTAATGGGAGTAGGCTGAAGCCCTACTATAACTAAGTCCTCTTAGTGTTTGTATTAAGGTAGTATTGCCATTTATATTAGGTTTTCAGTTTTGTATTTCCTTAATGTATTTCCTTAATTATCGTTATACTTTGTCAATTTAATCATTGTGTTTGTGTAATAAGTGAACTTATGCACATAAAGATAATTACTATATGAAGAATGTTTATGCACGAGAGGATTTGCATATACTTTTAGTGTGGGGTAGTTGTAGTTATCCAAGTAAAAGACTGTGGGAATTGAAAGGTGAAAGGAATAAGCTGCTACGAGTGTGCTTTGAGTCAAAAGAAGATTGCTTCTCAAAAGTGACCAAGGATGGAGATGAATGAAAGGAGATTGTAATTTGAGGTAAGTGGAAGCCATGATAACTACCAGGAGAAGGTACGGTGATGAGATACTCGGGTGAAAGGGAGCACACTGAAGAGAATTCTGTGACCAGAGGATAGGAAGGTACACTAGAAGGTTATAGCTGGGGCCCAAATATGTACCGTGCGAGAATGAATGAATTTGGTCAATAAATGAGAGGATATTTGGTAAGTTAAGGAGCAATAAATGCATCAAAATTTGAAAAATTATATAAGGATGGGATGCGGATTCATTTTTACCATTGCAACTAAGAGAATTTGAGGAAAGAGCTAAGTGTGAATATCCGAGTGATCAAGTTAAGGTGGGAAGGGTGTGAAATCAAGAAAGACAAATAGATATGTGTGAAAAGAAGCTTATGTCCCTAGTGGTGAAGGGTTTGAGTGAAACAAGGAGACGAGAAAGAAGTTAGGGCACGAATTTTCCACCTAGGGCATAATTGAACCGAGCTAGGGTTTGATTCACAAGTTGCAAAGTTAAAGAGGAGATGATTGCAAGGTGAAAATGGCACCCAAGAAGGAAGCTATAGTAGGAGAAAAAGGAAAGAGGAAGATGGTCATTGAGGAAGAAGATATGGCACTCGAAAGTGATTTTTCAGAAATGCAATATCCATAAGGAGTCATCATCATGGACAGGAATGGGATTCACCCATCAGAAAGAGAAAAGTGAATGAATACAACCACGGGACCACAAAAACAAGGAGCTTGATTCCTTGCTCACTTTGTTAGGATGAAAAAGCATATGGTGGATGACATCTTGGTTTATGATGATGCAGTGAGAAGCTTCGAATAGAATTAGGGTTTACCAATTATATGAGCTTATATATTTTAGGAAGGATGAGCCCTTGTATCAGTGGCTCATGAGCAGAGTACACGAGGACTTCTTCTACTTTGCAGGATGCAGAGTTAGAATCTCATCTGTGCTTATCTCATCAGTAACAGGTTTGAAGGCCACATGAGAGGACATAAAGAATGATCTCATAGATAAAGTCATAATCTTAAAGACTAGACAAGATTTGGGGTACCTAAAGGGTCTGCGCAGTATGTATATAGAAAAATTGAAGAACTGTCTAGTTGTGCAAGCAACAACACACCTTGTTAAAAAGTTGAATGATAAGGAGCAAGTGGTCACATGTTTTCTCATAAGATGTTAGAAGGGGCAATCTACAATATTGTAGGCTACATTACAGAACAAATAGTCAAGGAAGAATACACAGGAGGGAATATTAGCTTTGGGGTTGTTCTACTATCACTGGTATTCATGGAAATTAGAGTACCAGACGGGCCGAAGGAAAAGGTATGGGAATACCCCATGGAGAACAAGTCACTAGCTGAAAGGTTCAACAAGTACATATGTAAAGGGGTCATGACAAACGCTATTTGTAAAGTAAAAGGTAGAGAAATGGTACAATAAGCTCCACGCGGAATTTGGAGAAGAGTGATGCATCCCAAAGGACCTACCATTAGTAGTAGGGAAATAATTCTAGTTTGTTGTATATCAGCATTTCTACATCGCGTGCTTCCCAATGAGAGATGGAGTTTGGAGCCCTTGGTGTAAATTTCCTTACACATTCACTACAAGGTATTTCCAAGCATCTGTTCATAGATTCACAGACACGTGCCGACTAGTATTCAATGCAGATAAGGTAGACTATGACTACCATATGTTGAGGAAGAATCATGTGTATCCTGGAAGAAGTGCATATACCAAGAGGATCATTTTGGAGGTGTTGAATATTAAGCCAATAAGTCTGGATGTAGAAGATGTAGGGGTAGCATTGGTGTCTTCAGATGAAGCCCAAGATGGAGAAAGAAAGTATATGGAGAATTAATTTGCACTCCCAAGGCTGCTAAAGGGTAAGCACACAATAGAAAATGTACTAATGCAAAGGCCCATAGAATTTTTTTGAAGTAGAGGGTGAAGAGGAGTGTGAAGATAGTTGAGGCTTGGAGCGCAGAAGAAAGAAATCATATGATAAAGAAGAGTCACGGTGTGCGGCTAAAGACAAAGGATGCAGAGATAGCATGCATAACACAAGAGAGGGACTTCACGCAAAAGAAGAATGAAGTATTTATCAGCATCGCAGAGGAGATTGGGGACAATGTCATCAGAGAAAGGCCACACTTGGAGGCCAAGGTACCATAGACATTTCCTCCAATGATACATGTAGGAAATTTTGTGGACTTGAAACTTGAAGATGAACCTCTATGCATGACAATGCCAAGGAAGGAAAAGCAAGATGTAGAATGGGAGAAAGCCTCGGCGTTGCTAAAGATTACATCTTATAAAAGGTTGTTGTAAGTGCTATAAGAAGTATTGAAGAAAGTAGACCAGACTTTGAATATGTGCATAGCTCTATAGGCGCTTATCAATATAAAGACCATAGAAGAAAACAATGAGGTCCAGAAAGCAATGAAGGATGATACATTAGGCCACACAGAAAGATTTTTAATAGTTAAGTAGAAGTGCGAGGCCTTGGCAGCAGCACAAGAGCCGCATAAGAATCAATTGGAAGAGCTTGGGAAGCTAATTGCATAGAAGATGGATCTTTTTTAAGGAAGAATGACCTAAATGTTCAATGTTGTGTTGTTTCTATAGATTGAAAAAGGAGAGATTGCAAGGGATGAGTTGGATTCTATTGTTTTGGAAATTCTAGAGAAAGCGGAGCAAGAACTCACCGAATGGTGGGTCTTGGAGGCCAAAATAAAGGAGGAGTATCCAGAGTTGATACTTCAAACTGATAAAGAGGAGGCTGCCTCATATCCACATAAAAATTCTTTATTTATCTACATTCTTTCATTCTTATCCTTTCCATTCTTCTATTATTTACTTCAATTTTTTGAGATACCCATTATCGGGATGAAAATGAGATTAGTGTGGGCTAATGTTGATCAGAGAATACTTGTTAGAGAACACACAAGGAGTCTGCGTGGGAGAGAAGGTCAGGATCAAGGGTGTGGAAGGCTAGTTCAACTTTCAAGACTTAGCCAATTTTGAGCATGAAGACCTATTTTTAGAAGATGGTGTGTGGAACACACCAATGATGCAGATATGTTCGTACCATGCATTTTCTATATTTGGAGGATTGGATCAAAGTTTTTTTCATGGAGATGAGCTAAGAATAGGATTGACACTTCAGTTAACTACAAGAGGTTTATAGATAGTACACTTGCATGTGTGGCTATTCCTATAAATAGTGCATGGCTATTAATAGCATGTAGCCTATTTACGGAATAGATAAGTGGTGAAGGAAAGTCCCCACCCTATATATATGATGCAAGGTACATAATAGTAAGATATATGTGTAATAGAGAGTATACACAGAGAGAGATGGATATGTGTGTGTGATGGATGTATGAAGGTATAGAGATATACGCATATGACTGAATTATTGTATCAGATCCATGTGCGCATTGGTATAGATTGACATTATTGTAAGGAGCTTCTGTGTTTATTAATAGATGGAAGATATTGGCTGAAACTAAGTGTCATTTCTATGTTTAATTGAGTAGTGCATGTTATTGATTCAATCATGAATACTGTTTAAGCTTGTTCTTTTATAGGTCTTGATGTAGCATGTATTATAGAATTATGGATTAGTTATGGATCTATATGTTTCTTCCTTCATCATGCTAACATCCTTCTACAACAACCCTAAAGAGTGACCTAGTACCTTTGCGCGCTTCGAGTGAGAACTCATTCTAGGATGAGTGATGTGCCAGCACGATTAGGGTGTTATCTAGTAAATTCTAGGCATGTGTCAGCTCTAGTTTTTAAAATATCCAACTCCAAAATTTAGGCCACAATTTTACTTGTTGTGAACTCACCACTTATGCATTTGTGAGTCTCACTTCCTACTCTTGTTCCAACATTGCTTTACCCTAGAGATTACTCTACACAATGCGAGTCATTTATCATTTATCTACAAACTCCTAAACATCCCGATATCTCTACATCTAATGATATTCCTCTCATACTATTATAAATTCACCCACTAATTATTTTTCCGTTATAGATACAAGCTCTTCCATCATAGATGAATTTTTTAGGACTAGTGTACTATCTAATATATCACACCAAACACTGTCAATTAGGGAGTGCTAATCAAATATGGCCCAATTAGTAAAATAAAAACCCTTATGACTCATTATAAATTAATGAAAAAATCAATTTTATCTACCATAACAATCTAAACACAAATATACCTAAATCACTTTGAGGATCACCTAAGTCACCAGGTCACTTAACCAATACATCTCCATCTACTCAACCTTGTAAAACTACACAATCATCATTATATATCATTATGAAGGCTCCCTTTATCCATTCCCACTTTTCTCAAGGGACCATAATCATATACGATCCCCTCATAGACTTGATTATATTCTTGGGATGCAACATCACATAAGTGACAATCTATGCATAGAGGGCTTAAAGATATCCTCATTTGGGTCTCTATAACCAAAACTCATGGTGGCATCCCTTATGTCTCTCTACTCTCCTCTCTTTTTGCATAGCTTTTTTCTTAAGGCTACCCCCACCTCAATCACAAGTAGTCCCTTTTCTCTTTCTAATATCCTTTATCACTTTCATCTAGAACTTGGATGTGGTACATGCCTCACTTAACATGGCCTCAATTTTGGAATAGATACTACCATCCCTATTCTATCACCTCTCTATAATATATTTGATGGCATGTTGAGATGAGTGGTGGCATTAAACGGGCTAGGTGCCCATTCTAAAAATGAAATCTATCAACTAAGTGTGTCTCCACCCACAATGCATAATGTCCAATAATTTTTGAAATACCCTCTATAGTAATGATCATCAACAAATTAGGAAAATAATCCATTTTCCTCTATATGGATCCTAGACTTCTTGATCTTATGTAACATGAATCAAGGACTTATATCTAACTATGACCTCATTTCTAGGCTTCTCTCCCACTATCGTATCCTCAAGGAATCTCGTGATACCTGTATCATTGTTCCTATATGTCTATACATAGGAAGAATTCATTTATCCATGATTCCATAATCATAATAGGTCTCATAGCTCTTTCCTACCTAGCTTAAATTTTATAGAGATCACATACTAACGATACCTAGGTAATACACCCTTAGCTAAACTATATACAAAAATATAGGGAATCCCTACATTCCATAATAAAAAATAATGAATCTTTTCCATATACCTTATGAAACAAGATCTTTATCACAACCATATCAATGATCAAATTCAAGATATGTGAAATCTATGTAGCATACACAAAACTCAATGAACCATAAAAAAATCTTGATGATAATCATCACTACCACTAGATCACTATTTTAGTTTCCTCCTTTCTCCAATACTTGTAGGCACATCACAAAACATAAAAATAACTTGATTTGGTAACCCAAGAATTGAATGAACATCTGATGATGTCACAAATGCCTCTATTTTTATCCTATAATCCTATACGAAAGTGTTGGACATGAACTTCTAATATCCTAAAAATATATGTATCATATTCAAATCTAGTTAGATCCACACCATATGCATAATAAATACAAACCAAAGTACCTGTAACTATGCTACATCTTGTGTAGATATGTCATGTAATAAATTTGGTAGCCACGCCACATCTATTAATCTCCATGACTGGATCCTATGCAGAACATAAAAATATTACAAAACAAGAACCCATTAGATATCAATCCAAAATAATCATAAAAATATAAGTTAAATCATTAAAAATAAAATGATTCAAACACCATCAACCATACAATTCATTAAAATATTTTCTACTAAGAAAAATCCATCCCTTTTATAATAAATTGGTAACCTATGTAAAATTCAATCAACTATACTAGAAAATGTCATTATCCAAATGGAATCAACCAATGAGGCTCATACACCATCGACCATGCTTTAAAAATCAGTCATTGACCCTAATGGGATTTAATGGTCTAACATGGTTGATCATATCTATCTTCGAGGTGTTTGACCCTTCTCAGCACTAAATTAACACAAATTATTCCAATGAGTCTAAAAATTAAAATGCTCCCAAACCCACCTAGAAATGGACCGGATATATATTTTAACTATCTTTTTGGAAAATTTATCTAGCTAAATTTTATTTAGTACACACTTCTCATTTTTATCCTAGCTAACCTTCCTAATTTTAAAAAAATTACCATGGGATTTACATTGTCATATTTCTTGTCTCAACCACTTTTTCGTCATTCGTATTATCACCATTATCACTAAATTTTCTCAAATTGGATAATCTCAAAGCTTGGTTTCTCTCGAATATCAATTAGCAAAGTGAAAATGACTATATCCCTTTACTATTAATACAAATTATTATACCTGATTTTCCACCATCTCTCCTAATCTTCAAACCTTCATATCTTTCCAATGATAAAAATAAACACATTCCATAAATTATTCCATGGTCATGGTAGTAACCCAATCATTTTCACATATTATAGACACCTCTAAAATGTTTTTCTAAAAATCCTATTCTCTCACACTTATTTGTCATTGTGATTCTCAAGATAGGTGATTTATGTCTATTTTACTTATTCTCTTATAGTGTTTCTTATAATTATTGCTTCTTTAGGTTTCCAAGTAGCCATTGTGCATATTGTTATCCATTCCCCCTTACAAAATGGACAACTTGAAAAAATAAACCTAGGTATTTTTAGGGGAACTTGGTGACGAATCTACAATTATAGGTATTCCTCATGTTTTAGACACTTAGAACCATTTGGATGCATTTCCCTTCTCTCGTAAGCTTCAATTTTATCACTCGACCAAAAAAATCTAATAAAAATGGTAAACATGAAGAAAATTGGCATTGGGATACTTTACTCTCCTTTTCCTAGCTCCACATATCTATAAAAGTCTAAATAGTTAGAGAAAAATGAGAAAAAATGGAAAAAGTGGTCATTTATAGATCATTGCGGGGTTTTTCGGGTTTATGGAGAACACAAGGTATAAATTCCTTGGAGGTAAGAGTTCCCTGCATCTCGATTTTTCCACACAATAAAGATTTTGGATATTTTTAATGTGTTTTGGATTGGTGGTGAGATACAAGCGTAAGCGGGTTGGGTGGAACAAGATCCATAGGAAAAATGGTTCTCCATAAGGGTATATTAGCCAAAATGCAAAGGTGTGAGGTGAAGCAAGCGTAGTGTGGATCCACAAGGATGTGAGAGAACTTAGCGTGGGTGGAAAATTTCTTGAAAAACCCCTTTGATACTGTATTTGTGTTCGGCCCACGAGAAAAAAAGGTGGAGGGGAGTTAAGGGATGAATATTATTGTGGAGAAGTGGTGGTGTGGAAGAACTAAGGTTTCGGGTCCACAGGAAAAATTTACAAAGTGACAAATCAACGTGAAAACCGCAAAGTTGCATGCATTCTTTGAAACCCCAAAACCTATATCTAATCAAGAGAGGACATGTGGAGAAAATTGTAAAGCCACAAGACATAGGTGTGAGGTCTGCAAGAGTAATTGACAAGGTAAAAGTCAAGTGCAAAATGTAAAAAAAAACTGAACCCCATGATGACTCAAGGGCGAGATATGTGGAAAAGTTTCAGAACGTGGACTAGTTTACAATTTTGCATTTTGAGAATCACATTTTTGCATTTTTTTGCTCCATGACATGATTTTTTAAAAATGGCAACAACTTTCACCCTAGTTGTCCAAATTTGATAAAATACATATCACTAGAAATATCTTTTCATGCACTACACCATGGAAGTGGAAAATATTGAGTTAAGTAAGAGTAGATAGATGAAAAATTGGGTCCCATACACATTCTATTATCCATGTGAAAGGAAAATTACATAGTCAACACCATTTTTGACAAGTTAACAAGGAGTTCACATATGCGTAAAGTGGAATTTTTGTTAATTTGTGACTAATTCCCCTATGCATGCCAGGATGGGATCATAGTTTTGATGGTTGTATTTAATTAAAAGAGATAAATTATTCATGCAATTGGAGTAAACTAGTGTTGTAAATGAAGGTGTTGAGCTTTAGCTCCACCTCCCGTTCTTATATATTCTAATGCTTTTGAAGCATTTAGAGAGTTTGGTTGATGTAACAAATTACTACCGAATTTTACCAGCAAGTGCCCACTATTAATAAAGTGATTTTACATTTTCAAAAATTCTTTGCAATATCGTGCATATAGGTAATTGATTCTCGTGTCATCCCTAAATCTATTAAGTTAATTTCTTATGATATCTTTCCTAATTGCAAGAAGTTAGTGTTGTGTGTTAATTTTAGTGTGCATGCATATTGTAAGTTGTATATTTTGAGTCATCCCTTAACATTTTTCAATTACTTTTCCTTGAAATTTCACACAAACCTTCTGGTTTGTGTAAGCTTGTTATTTTCATTACTAGTTCTTGCACAATTCCTTATCAGCAGTCTCCAAAAATTCAGGGTGTATCACCCCCTTTTCATTTTTTAAAGCTTTTATTCTAACATTTACCCCCATAAATTTTAGTTATATATACAATGAAAGGAAGGCGGCCCTTCAAATATGGATATTCACCTCACTTTTGGCATACCCATATCCTATGAGGTGTTTCCATTGTCTATACACATAAGTGAGGAGAGAGAAGACCAAAATATGACAAACCTCTCAATGCTGCACTTTTTCTAGATAACAATACTACATGTAAGTTGAGAGATAATTCTTGATAAGTATGAGGTAAATATATTTCATTTTAGTGGTGTACATTACTTTCTTTACAACCTTAGACTATCATTTTACTTTCAACATTTACTCTCAATTTACAGTGTTTTATAAATATTTTTCAAAAGAACATATCAATTTTTAATATTTTGACCCAAGTTGATATTTTCTTGGGGCCTATGTATTCACCTCATTTTTTAATGCTTGTTAACATATTCTCTTATATAGGGGTAACTAATGCACTTTCCTCCAAAACAGGTTCCTCAAGAGATTAGGGTGTGATTAAAATAGACCATACCATTTGAGAGATGTCCACATTATGCCATAGTTTCCTTTCCCTTTAGCTTGTTTCCTACAATTGTTCATGAATTATACCCATCATGTCTACTTGTCACATTATGTCCACTTTTTTATACTCATGCAAACTCTTATTTATGCTCCAATCATCTTGGAACTTCTTCATTTTATTCTATATATTCTTTGGATTTCATATCCCTTTGTTTTACCCTCGTGACCTTAACTTTCTCTCAAGGATAATAATGTCACCCATGGGTGATGGTGTTAGGTTTTTTTCTACCATGTATGATGTCATTACCCATAGAAAATCATGTTGGGTATATATGCTTGAACACACTTATTATTTTGTACCAATCAATCAATCACCAATTCATTTTAAAATACTACACTTACACATTGGATGCTTGCACATATTTTACACCTAGTTTTTAGAATTGAGATTTTAGAGCCTTCCACTTTTTATTTGGATAACCATAGCGAGATAGGACTAGAGGAATTATTCTTGATATTTTCTCATATCCACCCATAGTGATTCTCTCTTGGTGTTATTATATCTTAAAAGGATCATGCATCAACAATTACACTATTTTTAAGTATTTATAACTATTATTTTTATTTTATTTATTGATTACAATTATATATCTTATCTTATCTTATCTCTTTATGTATATGGGGTGATATATTTCTATATTCCTTTATATGTATAATAGTTATATGACATTATCTCCCAATATATAAACACATCATCCATCCCCCTCTAATAGAATATATATGGGGATAGGGCCATATAGATCACATGCCATTGGTCCTTAGCTCGATTCTATGAGTAATGGCCATCGATTCTCTCGCCCTGCATAAATGGAATGATTCTCCTTTGGCTGCCTATATAGATATATATGGTGTGTTCCGACTATAGAATAGAACTATATATAGTTGGGAGCTAGGCCCAGTTAGATAGTTGAGGGTAGAGCATAACTAGAGAGAGGATAGTGGGATCCCACCATATATAGATATGGCCCTCGTATAGAAAAGAAAGGAAGAAATAAATGATAGTGACCGATCAACTTAGATTTAGATAAAATATAATGGGGAGTGGCTACACTTTGTTGTGTTTCATTGATCCACTTAATATCTAGGAGGGGCACCTATATATATATATATATATATATATATATATATAGGCCCCCTCTACTTTAGATACATATATAGATAGATATATAGGCCCCCTCTACTCTAGATACATATATAGATAGATATATAGAGAGATATATCTCTATATGGAGAGGTATTGACAACATAACTATATGTAGGTGGTCAATCCCTCACCAAAACTCACTAACCTCATATAGAGATCTATATGGGATTGGTATCAATTGAAGAAGTGAGAGAACATAGAATCAAAGAACCAGACAATAACCGAGAGAGGAGTGAGCACTAGGAAATCAAACTAGTTCTATATAGAGTATATAGGGCACCTATATCTATCTATACAATATAGGGGCTTGATGAATATATATAGAGTATAGGGGTGTAGGCACTTGTATCTCTCTATATAGGGGCACTGGACCCCATGTAATCATCTAGATAGGGCTGCAATCCTTAACCCCATTCCCCTAGCCTTAAACCAATTCCCATATATAAAATATAAGATAGAGTTCAGAGGGGGGGAAATGCCCCAATCTATTAATCCCATGCCCAATCCTATATAGGTGTATAGGGGTTTGATAGTTTTTAGCTTCTAACAATGTTTTATATTGGCCCTATCTATATATTTTCACCTTCCAAATATATAGATAGCACCAAATGAGGCACTAACCTATCCAATAACCCAATCCAGGCATTGCTGAACCACGTATCTAGGGGCACTACCCGATCTAGTAACTAATATCTTCCCCATGTATCTATCATCTCCCACCTATAGATTTATTTTATGTTACATATAATAAGCGAGGAAGGTCCAAGTCATGTTATGTCTCTAATAGAGACTACATCACTTCAATGCAACCTTTCATCTATATAGTAATATGTTATTCCAACTAATATCAATCAATGGATGAATGTTCAATAGTCGTCAATTCATCGATTGGGTGCAAGGGAATATGGTCATTACCATATTGACTTGGTAGTGATTGGTTGGTATTGAATTGGTCGATTCATTAATCGGGCGTAGTAATGAAAATAAATAATAAGACCATTAGATATGTGGGAGACATATGCCCTTGATGTAATCAATATGTTGATGGCATGAGACACATACCATATATAGATAGGGCCCTAAACTCAAACACACACACAACACACACACACACACACACACACACACACACAAATGGCCTTCTATAACCTTATAAAAATATGTTTTTTAGGGTAGGTAATCAGAATCGCAACTAAAAAAAGGGGTCAAAAGGATACCCATGTGAGAATCCCCCTAGCCACTATCGAAGGGGAGGTCATTGGTTTCCCTACAAATTTCCATAGAGTATAGAAAAATCCTATATACTTATCTATGTCACACCCTACAAAATTTAGTTCATGATTACAAAGGGTAAGTCATAAAATTATTATTTTAGTGTTTTTTTTTTTTTAATGATATTTTGTTGGATTGATTAAACTTGTTATTCTACTAGATGATCATACCTATTGTATAGGCATTTCGAGTTAATACTAACCTTCTTATGTCAACATGGGGTCAAATGTTGTAAATTGTAATAACGCCCCAACAATGAACATGTGAAGTTAAATGATCAAGGTATTATTTCAATTTGCATTTTTGAAATATATACATTTATAGTCAGTTTCATATCATTCTATGAATGACTATTTTGATGTCCTAAACCCCTACTCTCAATGGAAAGAGGTTTTCATTGATCTCTTTTATTGATTCGAATCACTAAGTTAAATTGAACTTTGGGTTAAAATATATATGGGAGTATACTTACCATAGTATTAGACCATTTTTTCCTATCTAATACTCTTGGGTCTAGACTAAATGAGTCAAAGGTAATAAGACCATGTTTTTATAATTAATGTCACCTTAGGCCTATATTCTGTGACTATGGTGGAAGAAAAATGTTTGGATGATACGAATGAAGTCATGTTTATAATCATGGAGGGGCATGACTATTAAGGGAATTATTAAGTCAAAGCTAAAGATGTACATTTGAACCTATAGTCCTAAAGGCTAAGTGTTGGGCATTACCTTATAATAATGATAAGGTGTTGAATTAATCATTATTAAGGTTGATTTAATTGACCACCCTATAGTTATAAAGATTTTCTAATTAAGTATGGGAAATATGGTAACCCTTACATGTAATATTATTTAAGTTAAAATTTTACTAGAACCCATGCATGGCGAGAATGGAGGAAAAGGTAGTGGAGGGAGTTTCAAGGAACCACCAAGTGGCTATCTTAAACTTAATGGTCATTTAATTACCTCCACATACTTCAAAATTTGGGGAATATTCTAGTTGAAGCTCTTTTGCATGAGATAATGAGGGTTTTTACTCTGGATGTTTTGTTGGTTTTTACGGAAAACTTGATAGAGAAGCGGTGCATGTGTAGTCTCTGTGAGTTTTAGGAAGATCTACATGTTTGAGGCTTTATCTATCATCATATTAGTTATTTGTTTTTGAGTTGTTGCATGTATTATGTAACCATCTGTTGGAATTTATTTTGAGGAAACATTGATAAACAACTATCTATAAATAAAATTGGATATTTTTGTGCGTTTTAGTAGTAGAATCAACTCCAAGTTTTGGCTTTCTAAGAGAAGTTGAGAAAAGAAGAAGAAATCAAGATCCCATATATAAGCATGATGAACTCTATCTCTTTGCTAATGGATTACTCCATTTATTATTTATGTAAATAAAATCTATGTAGTTTATTTTGTGTGATTTTATGGAAATGGGTTTTAAAGGAATATTGAATTTATGTATCGAGATAATTAGCTTTGAATCTGGATATGAATAAAAACTTAGGAATGTTGCAGTGTTTTTAATGTCCGGCGCTTGAGCTATTTTATTGGTTGGGAGAAAATTCACTTCAAATAATGTTTGTTGACAATATTATGACACCTTGTGGTCTGATTTTTTCTCGTACATGTCCTTATACTCTCATCTAATGGAATACTAGTATATCTATATCCATATCTTCATGATTATTTTGTTTTTGGTATTAATAATTTGACCGGATGGGGTCGAATCTCTGTTTATTAAATGAAATTTTTCCCATATCTACAATGGTTCAAACTAAGAGTAGTGTTACGATCACGGTGATGGTTGAAAGTTTAGTCTTATGAAATGTTTTGATCATCTATTATACCCTTAGTTACTCTTAGTTTGCCATGGATGTAACATTCCCATTTGAAGAATTTAGAAACATGGGAATTTTTTTCACAATGTTCTCTGTTCTAAATAAAACATAATTTAGAACACACATTCCATGCCAATCAATCTCATAACAGATAACCATATGCAATTGTAAATGACTTAGTAAACTACCAATATCTCATTTCATGACTCAGTTTCTAACCAATCTCTCATGTTTTTCTTTAAGTATTTAATACTTTACATATACTATGTATACTTGGTTTTCTTACCCTATTTTGTGTACTAAGTGATCTATTTAAAGAACCTATCTGAATATTTGTTACCAATATTAATCTAAAATCACGTTCCTTAAACTAGGTGACATAGGACAACACAACCAAGAACTTGCGATACTTTGGCCAAATATTTCCAACATACTGTTTATGTTATTATTACTAGATGACATATTCGTCAAAATGGAATACGTCCTTCACCTCACTCTTCTGTTATCTAGAATGGTCTTTACTAAGTTTTGTCAGTCCACTTGTCCTAGGTTTGACCCTAACCTAGGTTAGCAACATAATTTGGTATAAGGAATCACTCACAATGACTTAGGGTATATGGGCATGCTCAACCAACCTAATTTGATCGAATGTGCCTAGTTACCCTAAGTCATAAAGAGCTACTTCCTATTCCACTTCATACTGCTAACTTGTCCTAGAGAGAAACTAAGTTAAATTCCATATGAGTTTATATATAGATGAACTAATACGGAAGTGTGTTGCAAGTGTCAACTACAACATTGTATCGTCATGAAGACCCTAGTCTTCATGAAGGTATATTTGTGCAGTTGGCGTGTGCCAACATCCGACCGAACTACTTCATCACGATGTACATACCTTTCGAAGGTCATAAAAACTTAATTAGTTTAGGTTTAAGATTCAAATTACAACAACCTTGCAAAACCCTAAATCCAACACTCCTTAAGTTCTTCATCCATATTTGGTTTAATTAATATTAAAGAACTTCATTAACTCATAATTGATTTTATGTTTATTAACTTTGGCTTGGCAATTAGTTATCCAAAAACATAACAACATACATCATAAGGTTAATTTAATGTAACTTAGTTGTTCCAAGAAGGTGTATCAACCACACAGGTTCTACTAGAGTAGACTTCATAGAAAATGAATTCTAAATGATTAACGATCATAAACACCATTCTTTTTCTTTACATTCCTTTGAGAGAGAAGAATATTTCTCCTTATGGTTAAGTGTTAGGTTTTTTTATACCCTTTTTATCTTTCACACTTTCAATAGTTTGATAGTATGTTCAATTAACATCCCATTACTATACTATATTGTTTAGATAAAGAACATCATCTTATGCAACCTAGCAAGTTGCATCCAAGTAAGGGAGGTTAAACTATTCCCCCTTCATCCAACTCATTAAATGACAATAGAAATAAGAATACAAATAGATATGAAAAATATCAACAAGATAGTATTCCAATTTCCTTCATAAAATGTACAAGAGAAATTACACAGCAATTTGTAGTAAATCTCCAAACTGTTCAATTCATCATGATAGAAATACAAAATTTACAAGACTAAATTTTAGGCATATTACATTTCAAATAGCATAAATATCATTAAAGAATACAAATTTTTTTGTCAATACAACTCAAGAATGAATCGGAGTTCTTCAATAAAATATCCGGACTTTAAATCAACTAATAAATCATACAAGCTATTGATTTCCTTTATCACTTATGAAGTCCATCTATAAAAATTTCTAGCACAAGTCAATTCATGAACCGAGCATGATAAGCGCTAAGCATTAAAATGAAGTACCTTCAACTAATTGTTTCATTAAAATAACTCGCTTTTACGAAACAACTGGTGAAATCATACAAATAAATCATAAGTAATAACAACCATAACATAAGTATAATAATAAATCTGAATTCACTTTATAAAAAAATATCATAATATAATTAGCAAACTATTGCATTATATCAGATAATTATTGTCCCAAACAATTACTTATTTATATCAAATAACAATTCCTATCAATTAATTATTTCATAATTCTTTCTGAATTTGAAATATAGAATCAACTTCACTATATAAACAAAAGAGTTAATTTTAGAAGAAAATACCTTCTTGTTCATCTTTACAAAGTTTCAAGAAAACATGTATAGTCAAGTTCATTCAAGCATCATAACATTTATAGGATGAATCATCCAACAACTTAAATAAATAAGAGATTCACAATTCAGATGTGGCAGCCTAATTCTAGGTCAAATATATAGCCTAGGTTCTTAGATTAGGTCTCTTATTAACATTAGAAAAGTATTTCCCAACCACAATGTTTTACTTCAATTAACTGAAACAATTATTAATTTCCTTCAATAAAATTTAAGTGGAGAAGTAAGTAGTAAAAATTACTACTTAATTACTTTAATAAAAGTAATGCAATTGATTCAATTAAACCTATAACAGGGTTTATATAAAGAAAGGAAGATTGAACTGAAGAGTAAACAGTTTACAACTTCCTCATCATTCGGTTAAACTGAATTCCCATATGCATCTTCAGAAAAGAAGAATCAACATCCTACCCTATAGTTTCAAAAATGACAATGGAGAGCTTATCACTGAGAGTGGAAGAGGAAGGAATTATGCATAAGAAGGGATTTCTATTGTTCATTCAAAAGAAATAAGGTAGTAAAAGAACCAGTAAAGACTGCATTCACCATACCCCCAATTCTTTTAAGAGATAGAAATTAGGTACAAAAGATATAGAACCGATTACATACATAATTGTATCTTCAAATAAACCTACAAAGAGATTCACCATTTAAAGAAACAACAACCATTAATCAGATACTTATTTCATTCCAAGAAGGATGTGAGAAACAAAAATAGTTATCAACTCACTACAACCTTAGTGAATTGTTCTACATCATTGAAGATTCTAGTCAGTGATCCACAACCATTCATTCCTTCAAGAAAAGTAAGTCTACAAAAAGATCATCTCATATTCGTAACCATTCAGAGAAGGAAGGAACCATCCTTTGAGTGAACAAAGATCAAGAAAGCTTACAACAGAAATGATTTGGTTCATTCAACACACAAAACAAACAATCAAAGAGTTGAATTATCCATTCAACGAATCCCATGAAGTTACAACAGTCATATCTTACATGATACATTAACAAATTACCAGGTAGTTTCCCAGCTCTGGATGAGTAAGTTTACCAACCACATCCAAGTCCTAAAAGTGTTAAGGATGGAAAGATAAAACTTAAGAAAGTTGAACAGAGCTAAGAATGATAATAACAATATTGACTTGGAGAAGACCGTCTACCAATGTATTTTTAAACAACATAACTTAAACTATCTACCGACAGCTCAACTTCCAAAATATTAAAGGAAAACTCAAGCAAAAATGAACTGCATAGAAGAATTCATCACTAGTGTTTCCTCAGTTAAATTCCAACACCATTTAAAACCCAGAAGTCCTTTCAAGAGTTTCGAAAGAGAATACTAAAACCAAATGACAAAGTTGTAAGTCAAACTTTCCTTCTATTTCCGTCACGAGATCGAACTGAAACTATTAATCAAAATACCATAAATTACTCAGCTCCCATCTATTTTAAGGTTGAAGTAGTGGAGATCTGTATAAAAATAGAGTAAGTTTTCCTTCATAGTTTTTATACAAGTTGGAGTACAGAATACAGACAATTCCATAAACCTCATTCACCCAATAACTTTTTTTTAACATGAGTTCAAGTCCATACTGCAGATCAAAGTATACAAATACAGTCCTGAAAAGGAGTATTTAAACTTCTACAAAACAAGATATGACATAGGAGAGTATTCTTCTACCTTCCAAAAACAATCAAAGGCATTCAGTTTGAACAATGCAAGTTTACCTAGAATAGATGAAACAAGATATCCATTCCTTACCTTCATACAAGTTCGTGTTCAAGAAATGATTTGAAATATATACCCATACAAACCAAAAAGGAGTAATACAACTTTAATAACTCAAATATGCATCAAAGAAGAGTATTCATTTACCTTCTAATTTCAAAAGAGACTCCTAGTTTGAAGCTCGGGAAAGAAAAAAAACTTACTTAAACCCTTTTTCGAGCAAACAATCCAGAATATAGATTCAATAAAAAACACTCAAGTCTCAAACAACCCTAAGTGTATTTTTCCATCGACTCATTCAGAGAAATCACCCAATGATAAAATTATCATGCAAAGGTTTCATAAACCAAGAAAATAGAGATTCTTGCAGTAAAGAAAAACAAATAACCAAAATAAAAATAGAAACCCATTTATCTCATGAGAGTCGAGTTCCTTTAATGGAACATTTTGAGAAAAGAAAGAAATCTTAATGGATAGAGCCTATCATGCTTGATAGTGTTTCTGTCGATTCGAAGAAAACTTCCAGCCGACCCTCCAAAACATCTTCTTCTCCAAGAAATATCAACAACAAATTTTTTTTTTCCCCAATGCCTCATATACGTCCCTTGAATTGAAAATAGACCAAGGAAATCAAAAATGGCTTCAAACTAAAAATAGAACTGCTGGTTTGAAGAACCAGATAGCTCTATGAAGAGAAAAACTTAGAAAGCATGAATGACTAAACAACCTCCAACAAATCCACCCACATGGTTTCCAAGGTGGTATTCTCACCAAAAATGAGATTCATAAATTCCATTAATTCCCAAACTCCCACCTATCTCTCCATGCCACCGCCATCCAAAATTGGTGAGACCTAATTCAAATTCTGCATGCATCACTAAATCTTTGTGATGAATCCATGTACACTCCCACTAAATTTCCTTGTCTCTTCCTAAACTAGTAGTACTCTGTTCATTAATTTCAAAAATTAAATCACATTAATAACTTAGGAACCATTGCCAATTCTCCCAACTTTCCATACAACCCTTAGGTCCCCTTCCAACATTTCATTAGTTTAGGATATATACCATTAGCTTAGGATATGACGATAGGGTATTTTTGAAGTATTTATCATAGGTTTACAAACATTACAATAGGTAAATTTCCATCCTAGGATAGGTCATACTTCACAACAATTTATTATTAGGTATTAGGTTAGAAATAGACCTTACATCACCTTAGGTTATTCCCCACATCCCAACTTAGAACATGAAACTTTAGATTAGGATGTTATCCCGAATAAAGTAGACATAGATAGAAAATAGGTGCATTTACCTTAGTTTAGAATCCCATTAGGATAGATCTCATAGGTCTAGGACTTAGTTCTTTTTCTTTACCTCAATAGTCATAAAGCAGGCCTCATTCCACTTAACGTCGTTAAGCATCTTGAAGAGATCAATCAAAAATATCCGAGCACATAACATACAACAGAATGCAGGCATAATCTTTCAAGAAGATAAAAGAATTTGTAAACATACAAGAGTTCAGTCCATTATGTCTTTAAACCTCTGAATGTCAGTTTACCATTCAGATCAGGTAAGAAGATTTAAAACATACCTTGGATCAATGGAATTGATCCAAGGATGTGATAATAAATAGAGATAAGTTTTCAACCATCATTACCAGATTACAAATTATCTATTTGAAACAAAAATTGATTCTTTACAAGCAACAACATTTCAGCCTAATGAATCCAAGAGCAGAAATGACTTATCCATGGCAAGCATGATTTCCAACAATCAAAGGAACACACCTTATCAAGAAAAATCACATGTCAATGCTTGCAATGCAAAAGAGGAAAGATAACAATTTGTCAAAGGTGTTACATACTTCCCTCCTAAAAAGAATCATCGTCCCGATGATTATCTTATTTTAACAATTTACATCTAAGACAATCAATTTATTCACTTTCTTTTCATATGTTCATAACATATCAAAAATTGAAAGTTACAAAAATCAATATTTACATAGTTGTTTATTTTTATTTATTTTTATTTTTATTTTTAAAAAAATTAAAAATAATATCTACCAAAAACATGTAGATTTATCATCATAATAGGATAAAATCACAAATTTTTATCGAGTTATCGTAATTGATTCTGTTTAAATAAATACGGAAAAGTAGTTTTAATATCTTCTAGATTTTCCCAAGTTACACTTTTTTGCTAAACCGATCCCATTGGACCTTATATTGACTTATTTCACGATTTCTTAAATGCAACTGGTGATTTCCAACACTCATATGGGTTTAACCATGATTATTCATGGGTTTGGACTGCAAGGAATTCTAATTTAACACATGTGATAAATCTAAAATGTATTTCTTAAGCAGAGACATATGGAAAACATAATGCATTTGTGACAAAGCAGAGAGTAATGCTAAATGATAAGCTACATGGTTGATTACTTAAATTATTTCAAAAGGTCCCACATAACAAGGTGATAACTTGGTAGCCTTCACAAAATTTGTAAAACTCTTTTTGGTTTAACCCAAAGAAATACCTTCTCACCGAGTTCAAATTTCCTATCAAACCACTTCAAGTTAGCATAACTCTTTTGCCTATCTTTGCTTCTTTCAAGCATTCACAAATCATTTTAACTTGTTCCATTTTCATAAGGATTTCAAGTCCAATTACCTCTCTATCCTCAATGTTGTCAAAACTAACCATGGTTCTACATTTTTTCCATATAATGCTTCAAAAGGTGTCATCTTAAGAGAAGCATGATATGTATTATTGTATGAAAATTCAACTAATGGAAGGTACTCTTCCCACTTATATTGTCGATCCATACAATACATCCGTAACATATCCTCTACAACTTGATTAACTCTTTCAGTTTTTCCATATGTTTCTGGATGATACGCAGAACTAAAATTTAGCTTATTTCCTAGATCTACGTTAAGTGTTTGCCAAAACCTTGAAGTCATTCTAGGATCTCTATCAGATATGATTAATTTAGGTACTCCATGTAATCTAAAAATCTCATGGACAAACCTTTTTTCCAAAACAAGAGAATCATCCTTCAGATTACCATCAATAAAATGTGTTACTTTTGTTAGTTTATCCACAACAACCAAAATAACATCATGTTTATTTCTTGACATAGGCAACCCTTGTACAAAATCCATGCTTATTACTTTCCATTTGTATTGCGGTATGCTATGATGATACAATAAACTAGTTGGGTGCCTATGTTTGGCTTTAACATGTTGAAATTCCAAGCAATGTGTCACAAAGTTAATAACATATTTTTTTCATCCCTTTCCAAAAATATTTTTATTTTATATCGAAAGCATCTTTGTAATGCCGTGGTGTCTAGAAAATGGTGAGTTATGAAATTCAACTAATAATTTCTTTCTTAAATCATTTAGCAAAAGTATGTATATTTTTTTCAAATCATAAGATTCCTTCATTATCAAAGTGAAAACCTTTATATCTCACATCATTTGGTTCTACAAGTGTTATTTTACTTTTGAAAATAAGAATCGATTCCATAACACTTTTACTTCATCCTTAAACCGAGTTCTCAATGTTATAAGAGTACAAATGTGCTTCCTACAACTTAGAGCATCAACTACCCTATTTTTCTTTCCTTTAATGAACTTATGTCAAAATCATATTGAGATAAAAACTCTAACCATCTTCGTTGTCTTGTATTCAAATTTGGCTGAGTGAAAATATACTTCAGCCCAAGTTGATCGGTTTTTAGTTCAAAAGATTTACCAAGTACATAATGCCCCCAAACTTGAAGTGTATGAACAATGGAAGCAAGCTCTAAATCATGTGGAGCATAATTCAACTCATGTAACTTAAGTTTTATACTTTCGTAAGCTATGACATGATCATTTTGTAGCAAAATACCTCCAAGACCTTCCCGATGCATCCGTTACAATAGTAAAGTCTCCATTAGGGTCTGGTACAACTAAAATAGGTGCTGAAGTTAACTGATCCTTCAAAGTTTTTAATGCAGATTCACATTTTTCATTCCAAACAAATTTCTTATCATTTTCTGCAATGAAGTTATTGGTGCAGCCACTTTGGAAAAATCTTTTACAAATTTCCTATAGTAACCAACAAGACCCATGAAGCTTCTAACTTCATGTACATTCTTTAGTGCAGGCCACTCAATTATAGCTACAATTTTAGAAGGGTCTATAGAAATTCCATTCTTACTTATAACATGACCCAAATAGTGCACTTTTGTATCATAGAAAGAACATTTAGATAGCTTACCAAATAATCGTCTCTTTCTCAAAATTTCCAAAACTATCTTCAAATGCTCATGGTGTTCCTCAATAATTTTATAATATATGAGAATGTCATCTAAGAATACAAATAAAAACTTGTCCAAGTATTCTTGAAAAATATTGTTCATCAAATTCATAAAATTACAGGTTCATTTGTTAATCCAAAAGGTAAAACTATGAACTCATAATGTCCATACCTTGTTCTAAAAGTTGTTTTATGAATGTCCTCATCCTTAATCCATAATTGATGATATCCAGATCGAATATCTATCTTAGAATATACCGATGCTCTACGCATATGATCAAATAGATCATCAATTCTAGGGAGTGGATATCTATTCTTGATTGTTGCTTTGTTTAACATTCTGTAATCAATGCACAATCTAAGTGTTCCATCCTTCCTCATGTAACTTAATTTTTCTACTTTTGTAAGCTATGGCATGATCATTTTGTAGAGCAAAATACCTCCAAGACCTTCCTCGGATGCATCCATTACAACAGTAAAGTCTCCATTAGGGTGTGGTATAGCTAAAATAGGTGCTGAAGGTAAGTGATCCTTCAAAGTTTTAAATGCATATTCAAATTTCTCATTCTAAATAAATTTCTTATCCTTTTTCTGCAATGAAGTTATTGGTGCAGCCACTTTGGAAAAATCTTTTACAAATTTCCTATAGTAACCAACAAGACCCATGAAGCTTCTAACTTCATGTACATTATTTAGTGCATGTCACTCAATTATAGCTACAATTTTAGAAGGGTCTACAACAATTCCATTCTTACATATAACATGACCCAAATAGTGCACTTTTGTATCATAGAAAGAACATTTAGATAGCTTACCAAATAACCGTCTCTTTCTCAAAATTTCCAAAACTATCTTCAAATGATCATGGTGTTCCTCAATACTTTTAGAATATATGAGAATGTCGTCTAAGGATACAAACACAAACTTTCCAAGTATTCTTGAACAATATTGTTCATCACATTCAAAAAATTTATAGGTGCATTTGTTAATCCAAAAGGTAAAATTGTGAACTCATAATGTCTATACCTTGTTCTAAAAGTTGTTTTATGAATGTCCTCATCCTTAATCCGTAACTAATGATATCCAAATCGAATATCTATATTACAATATACTGATGCTCCATGCATCTGATCAAATAGATCATCAATTCTAGGGAGTGGATATTTATTCTTGATTGTTGCTTTGTTTAACATTCCGTAATCAATGCACAATCTAAGTGTTCCATCCTTCTTTTGAAAAAAATTACTTGTGCTCCCAAGGTGAAACACTCGGTCTAATCAAACCTTTAGAAAAAATTCTTGTAGTTGTTCCTTAATCTCTACCAATTCTATAGTAGTCATTTGATATGGTGCTTTAGAAATAGGCTTGGTACCCGGTTTGATTTCAATTGTGAAGTCAAATTGTCTTTTGGGTGGAAGACACGGTAACTCTTCCGAAACACATCAATATAGTTTTTAAACAGAGAATAACGTTCCATGAAATCATTGTTTTCCTTAGTAGATTCTGAATTTTTTACTGCATATAAGGTACAACCTTTATTTTTGACATTTTTAAGTTACATAGCTTGAAAATTTCCTAACTGAAATTTCACATTTCACACCCCGAATCTCGCTATTTTCTGCAGGTCATCTAAATAACTAATATGTTTTTCAAAACAATCCACTTTTGCTTTATGATGAGCTAACCAATTAACACCTAGGATTAGAACATATGATCCCAAAGGTGCAACATAAATATCAGCTTCGGTGGAAAAACTAGGTAAGTCAAGGAGTTCCTAGAAAAATACACATACTAATCAGTATGAACAACATTATATCCATAATGTACAATCCATGTTTTATCTATTTTTCTAAATTTTATTTTTATTTTTTATGTTAATTTACTAGAAATAAACATTTAGTAGCTCTGTATAAAAATAATAGTTATAGGTATGCCAAATAACTTACCCTGGAAATTCTATGGGTGTGACTTATTTTTCAAAGATGTTTGTCATGTTAGGAAATATTATTGATAACATTATTAAGTGTGTAAATAATAAAAATGCAATCTCATATTGATTTGTATTTTGTAGTTGTACATGATTTGTAGTACAACTTACTAGATCTATTCTACGTGAGATATATTAGGGATGAGTATGAGAAAGTAAAGGTTGAGAGATATGAGGAAGATAATACTTGAATTCTAGTTTATAGGATCAAGTATTAGTATAAGAAGCTCACCAAGAAATAAATAAAACATCCCGAATGAATTCATTTCTTATTATTATAATTCGGTGCTCATAAAATAGTGGTTTTTCTTGAGTTAATCTTATTTGTTTACAACATGTCAGCCATCGCAAAGCATGTATCTTGTGCTATTGATTACGATCATCCTTTTTCAAAGGACATTAGTTTGCATAATGATCCTTGCCACGTTATAATAGCCTTACAGTCCTTTTTTTTAGGCTAAGATTTATTTCCAGCCTTAAAGTTATCATTCTAACCTCCATAGGACTTCGTCTCGTTATTATTATTCTTGACAAAGTTGTTTTGTACATTTCTAGTGGACTTATTTATTGTTGTTTTCTTATTATTATCAGATAAAAACTTACTTTTCATACTAAACTTCTTCCATGGTCTTTTCTTAGGTGCAAGAGATGATGAAGAGGAGTTGGGAACTTTCTTTCTTACTTCCTCCTTATGAGAATAAATTGCCTTTAATTTATGTTCCTGCCTTATGGCTTTTTCAACAACCCATTCCATAGTGGTTGGGTTATGAACATCCACCTCTCCTCCTATAATGGGATTCAATCCCATGATGAATTTTTGTATCCTTAACTTCTCATTAGTTTGATACAGAGGTACATACTTAAGGAGTTTAGTAATCTACTCCCAATACTCAGTTATAGTTAGCTTTCCATGGGCTAAGTTCTGAAATTTAGTCATTTTCTGATCATAATAAAGTTGTGGCAGCCAACATTTCCTAAAGTAACTTTTAAATTGATCCCAAGTAATATTAGTTTCATCAATATTCAACTCATCCTTACGGATGTCCCAACATGAAGATGCGTCATGGGAAAGCTAATATGCTCCCCATATTTCCTTTGTTTTTCTGAGAAGTTCCTTATTACAAATTACTCCATTTTTCTGAGTCAATTCTCAGCTCCATCACCTAATGTGGTGCCATCAAACTTAGGTGGACTTATCCTTTTTATATCATTAGTGAGTTCTGCTATCGGCCCTAGCCTTTTTGTTTTCGGTTGATCAAGTATGCTCACATTATTATTATCAACAAACAAATCGGCATTGTCCTCGGGAGGTGGATGATTATTATTACCAGCATTTTCTTCCTCCTCATTTCCCATTAATTGTTGTTCAAGTACAACCAAATGATCTCTTGTGTCCACTAGGGCAGCAAGGATCTCATCAAGTTTTTGGGAAGTTGTTGCTCCTTCACCAGGTGGTGGATTATTTGTAATATTTCCTCTTGTTCTAACCATTTTTTGTTAACAAGAAATTTAAGTTTTATCAGATTATGGACACAATAGGTCCAAGAGCTTCAACCTTAAGTTCTGATAGCAAGATGTAACATTCCCATTTTAAGACTTCAGAAACAAGGTAGATTTTTTTTTTTTTCACAATGTTCTCTATTCTAAATAAAACATAATTTAGAACACACATTCCATGCCAATCAATCTCATATGAGATAACCATATGCCTTGTAAATGACTAAGTAAACTATTGATCTCTCATTTCATGACTTAGTTTCTAACCGATCTCTCATGTCTGTCTTTAAGTATTGAATACTTTAAGTATACTACGTATACTTGGTTTTCTTACCCTATTATGGGTACTAAGTGATCTGTTTAAATAACCTATCTGAATATGTGTTACCAATATTCATCTGAAATCACATTCCTTAAACTAGCTAACATAGGACAACACGACCAACACTTGCGATACTTTGGTGAATATTTCCAACATACTGTTCATGTTACTATTCCTAGATGACATATTCGTAAAAATGGAATACATCCTTCACATCACTCTTCTGTTATCTAGAATGGTCTAACTGACTTTTGTCAGTCCACTTGTCCTAGGTTTGACCCTAACCCATTTTAACGACATAATTTGGTATAGGGAACCTCTCATGATGACTTAGGGCATATGGGCATGCTCAACCACCTAATTCAATATGCGTCTAGTTACCCTAAGTCATAAAGAGCTACTTCCTATTCCACTTCATACTCCTAACTTGTCCGAGAGAGAAACTAAGTTAAATTCCAGATGAGTTTAGATATAGATGAACTAATACGGAAGGGTGTTGCAACATGTCAACTGCAACATTATATCCTCATGAAGACCCTAGTCTTCATGAAGGTACAATTCTGCAGTTGGTGTGTGCCAACATCCGACCAAACTACTTCATCATGATGTACATACCTCTAGGAGGTCATTAAAACATAATTAGTTTAGGTTTAAGATTCAAATTACAACAACCTTGCAAAACCCTAAATCCAACACTCCTTAAGTTCTTCATCCATATTTGGTTTAATTAATATTAAAGAACTTCATTAACTCATAATTGATTTTATGTTTATTAACTTTGGCTTGGCAAGTAGTTATCCAAAAACAGAACAACATACATCATAAGGTTAATTTAATGTAACTCAGTTGTTCTAAGAAGGTGTATCAACCACACAAGTTCTACTAGAGTAGACTTCATAGAAAATGAAGTCTAAATGATTAATGATCGTAAACACCATTCTTTTTCTTTACATTCCTTCAAGAGAGAAGAATCTTTCTCCTTATGGTTAAGTGTTAGGTTTTTTTAATACCCTTTTTATCTTTCACACTTTCAATAGTTTGATAGTATGTTCAATTAACATCCCATTACTATACTATATTGTTTAGATAAATAACATCATCTTATGAAACCTAGCAAGTTGCATCCAAGTAAGGGAGGTTAAACATTTCCCCCTTCATCCAACTCATTAAATGATAACAGAAATAAGAATACAAATAGATATGAACAATATCAACAATATAGTATTCCAATTTCCTTCATAAAATATACAAGAGAAACCACACATCAATTTGTAGTAAATCTCCAAAATTTTCAATTCATCATAATAGAAATACACAATTTACAAGACTATGCATTTCAGACATACTACATGTCAAATAACATAAAGATCATTAAAGAATACAACTTTTCTTTTTCAATACAACTCAAGAATGAATTAGAGTTCTTCTATAAAAGAGCCAGACTTTAAATCAACCAATACATCATACAAGTTATTGCTTTCCTTTATCACTTATGAAGTCCATCTACAAAAATTGCTAGCATAGGTCAGTTCATTGAACTAAGAATGATAAGCACTAAGCATTAAAACGAAGTGCCTTCAACTAATTGTTTCATTAAAGCAAATCTACTTTTACAAAACAATAGGTGAAATCATATAAATAAATCATAAGTAATAACAACCATAAAAGAAGCACAATAATAAATCTGAATTCACTTTATAGGAAAATATCATAATATAATCAGCTACTGCATTATATCAAATAAGTATTGTCCCAAACAATTACTTATTTATATCAAATAATAGTTCCTATCAATTAATTATTTCATAATTATTTCTGAATTTGAAATACAGAATCAACTTCACTATATAAACAAAATAGTTACTTTAGAAGAAAATACCTTCTTGTTCATCTTTACAAATTTTCAAGAAAACATGTACATTCAAGTTCATTCCAGCATTGTAACATTTATAGGATGAATCATCCAACAACTTAAATAAATAAGAGATTCACAATTTAGATGTGATAGCCTAATTCTAGGTCAAATATATAGCCTAGGTTCTTAGATTAGGCCTCTTATTAACATTAGAAAAGTATTTCCTAGCCACAATGTTTTACTTCAATTAACTGAAACAATTATTAATTTCCTTCAATACAATTTAAGTGGAGAAGTAAGTAGTAACAATTACTACTCAATTACTTTAATAAAAGTAATGCAATTGATTCAATTAAACCTATAACAAGGTTTATATAAAGAAAGGAAGATCAAACTGAAGAGTAAATAGTTTACAACTTCTTTATCATTTGGTTAAACCGAATTCCCATATGCATCTTCAGAAAAGAAGAATCAACATCCTACCCTATAGTTTCTAAAAATGAAAATGGAGAGCTTATCACTAAGAGTGGAAGAGGAAGGAATTATGCATAAGAAGGGATTTCTATTATTCATTCAAAAGAAATAAGGTAGTAAAAGAACTAGTAAAGATCGTTCACCATACCCCCAATTCTTTTAAGAGATAGAAATCAGGTATAGAAGATATAAAATTGATTACATACATAATTTTATCTTCAAATAAACCTTCAAATAATTCACCATTAATCAGATACTTATTTCATTCCAAGAAGGATGCGAGAAACAAAAACAATTATCAACTCACTAAAACCTTAGTGAATTGTTCTACATCATTGAAGATTCCATTCCGTGATCCACTACCATTCGTTCCTTCAAGAAAAGTAAGTCTACAAAAATATCATCTCATATTCATAACTATTCAAAGAAGGAAGGAACCATATTTTGAGTGAACAAAGATCAAGAAACCTTACAACAAAATTGATGTGGTTCATTCAACACACAAAACAAACAATCCAAGAGTTGAATTATCCATTCAATGAATCCCAAGAAGTTACTGCAGTCATATCTTACATGATACATTAACACTTTACTAGGTAGTTTCCCAGATATCCGAACATTTAAGTTTACCAACCACATACAAGTCCTAAAAGTGTTAAGTATGGAAAGGTCGAACTTAAGAAATTCAAAAAGAGATAAGAATGATAATAACAGTATTGACTTGGAGAAGACCATCTACCAATGTATTTTCAAACAACATAACTTCAACTATCTACCGATAGCTCAACTTCCAAAATTTTAAAGGAAGACTCAAACAGAAATGAACTACACAAAAGAATTCATCACTACTTTTTCCACAGTTAAATTCCAAGACCATTTAAAACCTAGAAGTCCTTTCAAGAGTTTTGAAAGAGAATACTAAAACCAAATGACAAAGTTTTAAGTCAAACTTTCCTTCTATTTCCCTCACGAGATCGAACTGAAACCGTTAATCAAAATACCATAACTTACTCAACTCCCATCGATTTTAAGGTTTGAAGTAGTGGAGATCAGTACAGAAATAGAGCAAGTTATTCCTTCACGGTTTTTATACAAGTTAGAGTACAGAATATAGACAATTCCATAAACCTCATTCACCCATTAACTTTTTTTTAACATGAGTTCGAGTTCATACTACAAATCAAAGTATACAAATACAGTCCCGAAAAGGAGTATTTAAACTTCTACAAAATAAGATAGGACATAAGACAATATTCTTATACCTTCCAAAAACAACCAAAGGAATTCGGTTTGAACAATGCAGTTTACCTGAATAGATGAAACAAGATATCCATTCCTTACCTTCATACAAGTTCATGTTCAAGCAATGATTTGAAATATATACCCATACAGACCAAAAAGGAGTAATACAACTTTAATAACTCAAAGATGCATCAGAGAAGAGTATTCATTTACCTTCTAATTTCAAAAGAGACTCCTAGTTCGAAGCTCAAGGAAAAAACAACTTACTTAAACCCTTTTTGAGAAAACAAACTAGAATATAGATTCAATCAAAAACACTCAAGTCTCAAACAACCCCAAGTGTATTTCACCATCAACTCATTCAGAGAAAGCACCCAATGATAAAATTATCATGCAAAGGTTCCATAAACCAAGAAAATAGAGGTTCCTTTAGCAAGAAAAACAAATAACTAGAATAAAAATAGAAACCCATTTATCTCATGAGAGTAGAGTTCCTTTAATGAAACATTTTGAGAAAATCAAGAAATCTTAATGGATAGAGCCTATCATGCCTGATAGTGCTTCTGTCGATTCGAAGAAGACTTCTAGCTGAGCCTCCAAAACTTATTCTTCTCCAAGCAAGATCAACAACCAAAAACTTCTTTCCCCAATGCCTCATATACTTCCCTTGAATCAAAAATAGACCAAGGAAATCAAAAATAGCTTCAAACTGAAAATAGAACTACTAGTTTGAAGAACTAGATAGCTCCATGCAGAGAAAAAATTGGAAAGCATGAATGACCAAACAACCTCCAAAAAATCTACCCACATGGTTTCCAAGGTGGTTTGCTCACCAAAAACGAGGTTCATAAATGTCATTAATTCCCAAACTCCCACCTATCTCTCCATGCCACCGCCATCCAAAATTGGTGAGACCCAATTCAACTTTTGCATACATCACTAAATATTTGTGATGACTCCACGTACACTCCCACTAAATTTCCATGCCTCTGCCTAAACTGGCAGTACTTTGTTCATTAATTTCAAAAATCAAATCACATTAATAACTTAGGAACCGTTTCCAAAGCTCCTAACTTTCCATACAACCCTTAGGTCCCCTTCCAACATTTCATTAGTTTAGGATAGATACCATTAGCTTAGGATATGACCATAGGATAGTTTAGAAGTATTTACCATAGGTTTACAAACATTACAATAGGTAAATTTCCATCCTAGGATAGGTCATACTTCACAACAATTTAGTATTAGGTATTAGGTTAGAAATAGACCTAGCATCACCTTAGGTTATTCCCCACATCCCAACTTAGAACATGCAACTTTAGATTAGGATGTTATCCCGAATAAAATAGACATAGATAGAAAATAGGTGCATTTACCTTATTTTAGAATCCCGTTAGGATAGATCCTATAGGTCTAGTACTTTGTATTTTTCTTTGCCTCAATAGTCCTAAAGCAGTCCTCATTCCACTTTGAATGCCATTAAACATCTTGAAGAGATGAATCAAAAATATCTGAGCACATAACATACAAGAAAATGGAGGCATAATCTTTCAAGAAGATAAAAGAATTTGTAAACATAAAAGAGTTCAGTCCATTATGTCTTTAAACCTCTGAATGTCAGTTTACCATTTAGATCAGGTAAGAAGATTTAAAACATACATTGGATCAATTGAATTAATCCAAGGATTTGATAATAAATAGAGATAAGGTTGTAGCCATCTTTACCAGATTACAACTTATCTATCCAAAACAAAAATGGATTCTTTGTAAGAAACAACATTTTAGCCTAATGAATCCAAGAAAAGAAATGACTTATCCACGGAAAGAATGATTTCCAACAATCAAAGGAACACACCTTATCAAGAAAAATCACATGTCAATGTTTGGAATGCAAAAGAGGAAAGATAACAATTTGTCAAAGGTGTTACAATGGAGCTAGTTTCTATAGATGATACCCACAAGGGTATGTGGGGTCTGTTGAGATCATACTTAGTGGTGATTTTCATTTTGGCTCAATAGGTATTTTTTTATATAACATATATATATGTCTTCTAATCTTACCATCGATGATGGTAGTTAGTGACTATAAATCATGACACCCTTTCTTCTCTCTATTCAACCCCAAGACTCTATTCAAAGCATAAATAGATCACAGAGATAATTTACATTATCTAATGAATGGGTTATTTGAGGGTGTAGTGTTATCCTGTGAAGTCTTGCTTATGTTTGGAATGTTTAAAAGGAACGTTATTTTTGTTTTTTAACTAGGCTCTCATATAATTATTGTTTAATAGTTATAATCCCTTTCCTAAGTAAATATAATAGATGTGTTGTGTGGGTATCCTCTACAAAGTATGATATAATTTATTAGAGTAGACAATTTTACGTTAGTTTGACACTTAGCAAATTTTAAGGTTAATGAGATTTATATTTTTATAGTCGAACCCTATACAATCTTTGGCTGAGACCTTACGATTTACAATAACTATGTATACTATGATGTTTTGGTCAAGGTTAGTCAAATGGTATTCTCTAGGGTATGTGGATTCTAAAACAAATTTTTGCCTGATTGTAATCCCTCTCTTGGCTATGAGACTATGAATTATTATTAGAAGACGGTATTAGTTATGATATTAATCTCAATATTTCTAAATGATATATTACCCTATTTATGGGAATAATAATTGTTTCCACATCTAGTTACATCTATATCGGTGATTAAGTCTTTGTTGGCTACATGTATTGGACAAGGTGATTAAATACCATTGTTAATGGTATTTAATTAAGCTATTAAAATATTCTTGAAATGTGTAAATAATTCAGTGAATATATATATCATTCTCTATTTGCATTTGATTTTTTACTAAAATATTATTGATACTTTTATCTCATGGAGTGATATAATACTATTGGCACTTATTTAATATAGTGATTTTATATATCATTGGTTATTTGTATTTGATGTGTTGACTCAAATATTATTGATACTTGTATCTCATTGAGTGATAACATACTATTGATACTTGTATTTAATTCAATGATTGGATACCTTGATGATCATGTAATTAATTGGGAGATTGTATAATCGGTGCTATATAAGTTACTTGGGATTATATAGTCTTGATATAATGGTGTACTTGTAATCGAGGTTTATAATGAATGGATGAAAGTGGGATGAATTGTATTATGTTACTTATCATTAAGTAGATACATATAAATAAAGTAAAAATAAATATGAATGCATAATATTTGTATGGTTATGCTATAAATATGGTATTGTGTTCTAGTAAATCAATGATTTTATTTCATTAAATGCAACATTTAATTTATGTAAATATTAAATGGCTAAAATTTAGAAGGGAATAAGAATTATCATGTGATGCAACCTATAATTTACCAATAACACCATAGACGCTACGGCACATCACTCAACTTGGGACCGAGCACTCACCAGAAGCACACAAAGGTACCAAGTTCCTCTTTACGGTTGCTATAGTAGGATGTTAGCATGATGAGGACTTAAAGCTTACAGATCCATAACTAATACATCATTCTACAGTGCACGACAGTTTTGGATCTAAGGAAGAATAGAATTTAAACAATAATCATGATGGAATCAAGTACATGCAATATCCAATTACACACAAGAATAACACTCAAGTTCCACAAATATTCTCCATATATTAAAGATAACAATTACATGGAAGCTTCTTACAGTAATGGAAATCTATTCCTATGCGCGCACAGATCTGATTTAGTAATCCAGTCTTGCACATGTGCATACATACATATCCCACTCTCTCTATGTATGTATATTCACCATCATACATGTATATCTACTACACAACTCACTACATAAATAAGGGTGGGGCCTTGCCCTTCACAACTTATCCATTCCAAAAATAGGTCACATGCTATTAATATCCACACACTGTTTACAAGGATAGCCCCCCTGTAAGTGTGATAACTATAGACTTTTGTTAGTTAAATATAATGATAATCTTATTCCTAGTCAGTATCCATGAAAATATCTTTGTATATGATCCTTCAAAAATAGCCAATGCATGGCACACACATCTCTGCCTCATTTGTGTGCTCTACACGCCATCTCTAAAAATAGACCTTCATGAGCAAAAATGGCTAAGTATTGAAAGATAAACTACTTCTCTGCATGCGTGTTCTCCCTATCCGTTTGGGCCTTTGAATATGGCCTGCCTTCCCATGTGGAGTTCTTGTGTGATTTTTTTCAAGTGTTCTCTTATCAACATTACCCAAAAACAAATCAAAGAATTTGAATAGAAGAATAGAAAAAAATTGGATGAATGAAATAATTTTTTTATCCTACAATTTCTTCTTCTGCAACCTGAAAAATTAATTCAGGATATTCCTCCTTTATTTCTGCCTCCAAGGCCTACCACTCAGCAAGTGCTTTCTCTACTTTCTCTGGAATATCCACAAAGCAATGGATTCCAGTTCATCCTGTGTAATTTCTCCTTTCTCATTTTACAATACCAACACAATGTTGGACATTACATTCATCCTTCCCTCTAGCAAATCCATATTCTGCGTAATGAGTTTTCCAAGCTCCTCTAGCCAATTTTTTTGTGGTTCTTGGGCTGCTATCAGGGCCTTGCACTTCTGTTTAACCATTTCTAATCTTTCTGCGTGGCCCAACGCATCATCCTTCGTCACCTTCTAGACCTCATTGTTCTCCTCCGTGGTTTTTATGTTTATGACCACTTGTGGATCGTGCATGAGATGTTCAAAGCTTAGTCTCGCCTTCATTAGTTCTTCGTGCAATGCTTGCAACTTGAGTCCTTTATATGATGAAATATTTCACATCACTAAATCCTTTTCTCATTCTACATCTTATGTTGGATCCTTTGGCACTATAATGTGCAGAGGTTCATCTTTAAGCACTAAGTCAACCAATGTACCTATATAGTGTATTGCCAAAGGAAATGTCTTTGGTACCTTTAGCTCTAAGTGTGGCCTAGCTCTTATGAAATTATCACCAATTTCCTCTGTGATGCTGATAAATACAAATTTATTATTCTATGTTGATTCTCTTTCCTATGTTAGGCATGTTATATCCTCATTTTTAGTTTTTATATCTTCCCTTAGTGCCCTAATTGTGGTAGCCTTATCCATATTCCACCGTGCCACCTTTGTTGAAACTTTTACCAATGCTCACTTGTTCATCTGACATAACAATAGGATTTACAGTTATGTGGCTAGCCTAAGGTGTATTTTTTGACCTCCTTGAAATGCGTGACTCTTCAAACACATCAAAATATGGCTCATCCATGTGTGTGTGCATTGACCATGATAATTTCTTCCTTGTACACACTGTAGCCATATCTTCATGCATTAATTCCTAGCCATATAACTCCTTTTGCATCATTTTTCTCTGGAAACGGGAGCGTATAATTTTACCCATGTCCTCAAAGATAACCCATGTATGTGGAATGTGCTCCTCACTTGTTCTTCTTAACCTTGGCTACTTAGGAACATGAGCTTCCAGGGTGGGACTTGTGTTTCCATGTCCTGAGTAGTCTCGGTAGTTGTCTCATATGTTCTCTTTTCTTCCTCTTCTCCTTCCTTCATTTATTCATCTTGTTGTCCTTCTACATTCTCTGGAGGTGTAGGAGAATTAGGCATGCTTTCCTTTGACTCTTCCACCTCCTCATTCAATTTTAGTTTCCTTCTCCTTTTTGTAGTTGTCTCCTTCTGTGGAGAGAGTTCTGGGTGATCTGTGCACTATTTGTAGAGTAGCACCTTGGGTCCTTGTTCTCCTGAACACTCTCTTAAATTAGTGCTCTCCTTAGACTGCATCCAAGTCCTCATCATCCCCCTCTTGTGGCTGAGGTGGTGTAGTTGTGCACTTAGCTTCATCCTTATTCGTAGGATGTCTTCTGCCTCTATGTTCCAAACCACCACTATCTTTGCGCTCATCCTCCTCATCCTCTACTTCAATTGGCTCTATGGGCTTAGGCATTGGAATGTTCTCCATGGCATGATTACCCTTCAAAGCATCCATGGGAGCATGAACTCATCCTCTATGTACTTGTTATTATCCAACTTGGGCTTCAGTTGAAGGTACACCAGTGCTACTCCAACATCTCCCACAACCAAGCTTACTAGTTTAATTCTCAATACATCTTAAATGAGTGTTTCAATATATGCTCCCCATCCTAGATACATGTTATGTTTAGAGTTTCGTACACCTTCCATGTGTTACACTTAGATATTTTTACGGTAGTCCCACTCACCGGTGAGTGGGTCAAGGGGGTTCGGGGGGGTGAAGCCCCCAATGGGGGCTTGGGGGTGAAGCCCCCGAAGCAAATTTTCATGGGTGGTTTATTAACCCATGGGTAATGGGTAACCGTTATGGGCTATTTTTGGGCCCATGGTTTTTCGGTACCCATTGTTTTATAAAACTACCTCTTCGGCTACCTATTGATGTACTTATAAATAGATGGACATACAATAGGATTTACATGAGTGTGTTTTGTGAAGGTGAATAGTGTGTGTGAATTCAAGTGTGAATTCGGGAGGGTTTGTTGAGAAAGCCTCCAAACAAGATCTGATTATTGTAATTGTGAAGATTGTTGGCTTGTAATAAAATCTGAGCAAGTGTTCTTAGTGGATGTAGCCCACATTGGGTGAACCACGATAAGTATAGTCTTCATGTTGTGCATTTTTCATTTCGTAATTCTATTCATACTTCTTATTATTGCGATTCTAAGGAATTATTCCACATTAGATATTATTAATTCCTAACAATACACATATTTCTTCCTTAGCATGTGGTAGTCATAATCTACCTTTTTTCGCATTGAACATTAGGCATCGTGCATCTGAGAACTTGTGTACTGACACCTAGAAGTACCTTGCTATGAAGGCATATGGTAACTTACACCAAGGGATCCATGCTCCATCCCTCATGGTGAACCACGCTATGCAAAAGTGCTGGTATATAGTGAATTGAACTACCTTTCCAACCACCAAAGGCAATTCCTTGGGGATGCGCCATTCTTCTTCAAAGGTCATGTGGAGCCTATCATACCACTTCTTAGCCCTTTTCTTGACTAGTTCTGTCATGGATCCTTCACATAGGTATTTGCTGATCTGCTCCGCTAGTGACTTATGCTCCATGAGATACTCCCATATCTTCTCTTTTGGTCCATCAGGTACTCCAATCTCCATAAACACCAACGACAATAGAACAACTCCAAAGCTAATATTTCCTCTTGTGCGCACTTCCTCAACTATCATCTTTGCAATGTAGCCTAAAATATTGTAGACTACCCCTTCAGACATCCTCCTCACAACATGCAGCCACATGGTGTTCACTTGTGACCACCTTTCCTGGTCATTTAACTTTGTAACAAGATGTGTGATTGCTTGCACAACTGGATAATTTTTCACTTTATCTATTTCCATGCCACACGGACCCTTTGTGTACCTCAAATCCCTTTTGGTCTCAAAGATTGTGGCCTTATCTCGTTGAATAATTCTTCAAATATTCTCATGTGCCCTTCAATCCTATTACCATGGAGATTAGTGCAGCTGAAATTTTGGCTCTGCATCTTGCAAAGTAGAAAAAATCTTCGTTCACTCTTCTCATGATCCACTAGTACAAGGGCTCATATTTCCCGAAGTAAGGGAGTATTGTTGCAAATCAGCAACACCCATGGATGTTGATCAGGATTCTAGTTTGACATCTTCGACATCCAGTGTGATTGTACAACATTGAATCCTCTCCCCAAGTGTGGGACTTGGAAAAAATGGGAGAGGAATCTCTAGATTAGAGGCTGGTTCCTCAACTCCTCTGATTAGATATGCCACTTATAATTTATACAAAGGTTTCAAACTCAAAATCCTACTCTAAATTCCAAAGTGGATAGAGATAGAGAATGCAAAAATGAAACTAGTGCTAATAAGGTGATGCACCAAAGGAGTGGTGAGCATTTCTTACTTCTGCAGATTGACACAGTTCATAAAAATGCAACAAAACTTCATGCACAAACTGATAACTATAATGGAGGGTCAGAAATGAATCAAACAACACAAACAGAGGATTAAAACTCATTCACAGAGCCTGTATTGTCATTTTAACATAAAAAAACCACTTGCATTACAACACCTGAGAGGAAAAATAGGTTGCAGTCTTGGAAAAGGTCGATTTTTCCACAAAAATCACTTTTAAAGTGACAGAGGGAGCCTGCAATACATAAAAATGTTCAACCCTTTGAAAATGAGCCAAATCTGGCTTTTACAGTGCAAGCCACGACCCCAGGAGAGAGAAACATGGGAAAACATGGGAGAGCTTCAACCACCGACCCAAAATGCATTAAAATACATGGGCATCCTTACAGGCCCATCCCCTGACATTTTTCACCATGCTGGGAGAGAATGCGAGCCATTCTTCATTAAAAATGGTGGTTGAAATGTCATTTCTGGCCCATGACCACGTGCGGAGGTGTTTTTATTTTCTCTCTCCAAACTCCATCAAAATTTAAAAATGACCCTATAATATTGTAGATAATTTCACCATATTTCCATTGATATAAAGAACGTGAAAAACTGAGCTCTGGATCGAAAGATATGGTCGTTTGAAATTTTAGGGCAAAACAGGCCAAATCGGATTGGTGGGCAAATTTTTTTAAATTTTCCACTTTTTGGTCATTTGGAAAATTTTCCAAAAATTCCCCATGCTCCACCATTTTGGGTGCCACGTGGCATGTTTTGATTGGGCGCGAGCCTTTAATGCTTCATTTTTCATTGTTTTGCCCTTTGGAAAATTTTCCAAAAAATCCCCGTTGGGCCGATGATCTGAGGACACGTGGCATGTGCTGATTGGGCGTGGGCCTGTCCTTCTAAATTTTCCATTACTGTTTGATCCTATTCCTTGACTCGGACACATGGAAAAACCTCATTCGTTGTGGGCCTTTCCCTTCAAATTTTCCATGCGGGCTTGTCTTGTATATTTTTCCGCCATCGGACCCATGGTAAGATGTGATTTGTTTCATGCGTTCGAGGGGGATTTTTTTCTGTAAAATTTCCTCCTTTTTCCCTTTGGGAAAATTTCCCAAATTTTCCCCACCTTCTACCGGTCTAGGACACGTGGCACCATCTTACTAGATGTGGGGCCTGGGAAAACATTTTTCCTTTTCATTTTAGCTTTTGGGAAAAAATCCCAATCTCCCCCATGGCCATTACCCTGCGTGCCCATGGACATGTGGCATAATATGATTGGTCGGCGGGGGCCACGGGCCAAAATCTTCTTCATTACCTTTTACCAAAACACTTCACCAAAATTCTAAGTTCACCTCACCCTCTCGCCATCCCGACCTCCGGTGACACGTGGCAAAACATGATTGGGCGCGGCCCTCCTCTAAAATTTCTCCATGGCGCCAACACTTAGTCGATTTTTTCAATTTTCCCTGTGGACACGTGGCACCATCTGATTCACCGGGGGCCTAATGGGTGAAATATCCCTTTTGAAAACTTTTCCAAACACTTGGTAAATTTTCCAAGTCTCCCTCCGACCCCGCCACTTCCTTGGACACGTGGCGCCATTTCATTGGCTGCGGGCCTTTCAGGGGAAAATTTCCCACAAAAACTCCACCGGGCCATAACTTCAAAAATACATGGAGTTAGGAGGAAAATTTACCTTTCTAGAAAGATGAGAAAGAGCTCTATCCAATGGTGCCATTTCAGAAAGTTTTGAGTGCCTAAAAAGCAAAAAATTATGACTGAGGCACAAGAGAGGGAAGAATGAAAGGAGTTAGCCACAAAATGAGCAAGGGGTACATTTTGGATAACAATTTTGGCAACTCAGAGGGGTCATCTGCCTGTTGGATGAAGTTACCAGTTTCTGAAGTAATCCATTGGGCATGGAGTCATCAAATTCTCTGTTTTGTACCCCAACTGACTAGAACACTGCAAGGAGGAAGATGGATGGTGGCACATCATCTGATTTGAGAAAGGCCTGCCAACACATTTCTAGGAACAGTAAAGCTTGTGCCAAAGCACTTAGGGAAAGAAAACTAATCTACAGTAAAACAATGTGCACAAGCACTTGGAGGAATGAAATCCTAAGCTAATATGTACAAGGTGGAGAATTCCCTTCAGTAGTAATGCTTTAGATAGATCCCATTGACTGAAATCTGTAGTTCTTCACCATCCAATGAAGATAATTGGAAAGAATTGATGTTCTTGCACTTTGTGACCATGTATGGGCCACTCCAAATGGCATCAAATTTTGAATGCCTTTCGGTTTTTCTCTATCTGCATCCCCTTTTAACACTAGATCTCCAACTTGGAAATATCTATCATTGGCCTTCCTATCAAAGGTCTTCTTGATAAAAGCTTGATACTTCTCCATTGCTCGGGATGCCCGATTTATTATTTCTTAGAGCTCCATCAATTCTACATATCTAACCTCCATGGGCTCAAACTCCAACAACTCCAATCTGTTTCATGAGTTCCAATGTTGGCAACTCAAGAGACACGGGAAAAATTCCTCACTCCCATAAACAAGCTTAAATGGAGAGTTACCTATAGATCTCTTGGGAGTTATACTATCAGCCCATAAAGCTGATTTCAATTTGGTATGCCAAGACCTCTGATTTTCATCAAGAGTCCTCCTAATGATCCTCAACAAGTTTTTGTTTGTAGAATCAGCCTGGCCATTACCCAGAGGGTAATAATTTGATGAAGTGCTTAGGTAGATCCCATTCTTGACATCCCATTCAGTCACCTTGGACCCAATGAATGCCAATGAATTATCTCGATATTATTGTAGTAGGTATGCCAAATCTAGTTGTTATTCCCTAATAGAATTCTAGGATGCTAGATTTATTTGCTTCCTTGAGTGCTACTACTTGAGTCCACTTGGTGAAGTAATATGTGGCTATTAAAATCCATTCGTGCCATTGGCTTGAATTGGGATTAATGACTCTAATGAAGTCCAAACCCCATTGCATGAATGGATAGTCAATTGAAATTCGATGCAATGGAAGGGCGGCTACCCTCTCTTTACTCGTGAAGAATGCACAATTCTTGCACCTCTTGATCCATGCATAACAATCATCTTTGAATATCTTGGGCCAATAATAACCAGCCCTCATGATCTTTAGAGCTATCACTCTTGGTGCAAAATGACCACCAGCTGGTCCACCATGGAACTCTTCCAACACCCTATGAATCTGATTTGTACCAATGCATCTTAGTAACACTCCATTCACGTCCTTTTGAACAAAACAACATCAACATGGGCATATGGGATAGCCAAAGCAATCTGAAGTGTCTTCTTTAGGTCTTGTTCATCTCTGGAGGGTATAGAACTATGTTTAGGAAGTGCATTATGTCTTGGGTCCAGAAATGAGTGAGAACACCATTATTTTCCTCTTGAGTTCTTCCTTGCTCATGGTTGTCTTGTAACACCAAAACAACCTCCTTCTCATTACATGCTTCCTTTTGTTTGCTCAAAATCAGCTGCTCACACAATCCTTTTCCTCTGACCAACTTGGTGACTTTGATCTTAATGTCATAATCCATGACACGAGTAATCCAACCTGCTCTCTTTTCATTCAAGTCTTTGTTGAGGAGGAAATCTTTAACTCCCACATGAGAAACCAAGCAATGAACCTTGTTGTTTGAAACTAGATGCTTGAATTTCTTCAAGCTCCTTATTACTGCAAGAACATGCTTCTCAATGAAAGAATATCTCACCTCATAGTCCTCCGGGCTTTGGCTAAAGAAATCAATTGTCTTCTCATCATTGTTTTTGTTCTCGTTGTACCAAAATTGTAGAAATAGTATCATCACCCCCAAATGCATAGAGGATGAAATCCTTGGAGAAATCCAGGTTAATGAGAGTTGGGGCTTGAGAGATGGCTTCTTTGATTGCTTCAAAACTCTCTTTCCCTCTGTTGTCCATTTGAAAGCCATGCTTTTCCTTAACATCTTGGGGATAGGCTTGATAAGGGCTACAAAATTTGGGACAAACCTCCGAACAAAATTTATTCTCCCCAAGAAACTTTGAAGGGCCTTCTTGTGGCTTGGCGGTGGTAGTGCTCTTATGGCTTTAACTCTTTCTCGGATCAATTGTTAATCCTTATTTGGAGACAATGTGGCCAAGGAGTTTTCCTTCATGGGCTAGAAAAATACACTTTTTAGGATTCAAGGATACTCCAAATCTTCTACACCTTTGGAACACTTTTCTCAAATGAAAGAGATGGTTTGCTGCATTTTTTCAAAAAACAGTGATATCATCAAGATATATCAGCACAATGTTGTTAATCAAACCCTTAAACACCATGTCCATTGCTCTTTAGAAGGTAGCTCCAGCATTGGACAGCCCAAATGGCATTTTCCTGTATGCATAAGCTCCCCATTTGGTTATAAAGGCTGTCTTGAACTGATCTTCTTCTTTCACCATAATCTGATTGTACCTCGAATAGCCATCAAGTAATGAAAACCTCTCAGAGCCGGCAACAACTTACAAAATCTGCTCCATAGAAGGAAGTGGATAATGATCCTTGAGAGATTCTCTATTCAAATCTCTGAATTCAACACACAATCTGATTTCCCCACTCTTCTTTCTAACTAGAACCAAGTTATCCACCCAACTAGAATGCTTGATAGGGAATATGATTCTTGATTCTATCAACTTATTCAATTCCTTTCTCATGAGAGGCTCCATGTGTGGATTGATTGGCATTTATTTTTGCCTGATGGGTTTAGTATTTGGATCCAACTCAATGGTGTGTTGAGCTAGCTTGGGATTGAAACCTTTCAAATATTCATAGCTCCAAGCAAACACATCAGGGAATTATTGAAAAAGTTGTATGAACTCATACCTCTCTTGTTCAGTTGTTACCTTACCAACTCGGAGTGATTTTCCTTCTTCCACCAAGATGGACATTGAATCTTCTCCCTTGACTTAAATGTTTGCTTTCTCCTTCCTAAACTAATCATTAGGATTGAAAATGGACTCCAAAGTAATAAGTCCCTTAGGTAGTTTGTTGGTTCTCAGCTGTACCACTTGGTCACCATCTTTGCTGCTCCAACTTTTCCCGATTTTTGGTGAGAACTTAGCCTCTTGTTGCAAAAAAATGGATGATTTGTTGATCATTTTCAAACACTTTCCAACTTACATTATTGTGCACCTGCACTGAGGCCCTTACAATCACATGGATTTTTGGCTATACCTTATCCTTTTGAATTATTTCAACAATGTCAAAGGCTGCCCCAACTATTGCAAAGCATCAGTAGCTTGGTTCTCTTTTCTAGGAATGGATTTTATGCCAAATCCCTCAAAATCTTTAATGATGTCCCACACCCTATTCTTATAGCACTTGAGTAGATCATTATTGACAGCATGCTACCCCTTAACTTGGTTGAAAATCAACTCACTATCACCAAAGACTTGCAAGTTCTTTATTCCTCTCTTGATTGACCAATGCAATCCATGTATCAAAGTTTCATATTCAGCAGTGTTATTAGAGCATGCAAACTGAAATCTAAAATATGAATAATACTTAACTCCTTGAGGTGAAACAAGCATAGCTCCACCTCTTGCACCTTGTTTACTCTTTGATCCATCAAAAAACAACCACCATACCTCATTGTCATCCTTGTGATCTAGCTTGGTGATGCTAGGAATAGGCTGATTTTCTTCATGAATACAATAGACTCCTAGCTCAGATTCTTCTATTTCTTGATAAGGACAAAAATCATGCACCTTATTTTCCCATTCATCAAGAGTTAGATTTGGGATGCTTCCTACCTTGGTGTCAGCTTCATCAGTGCTTGGATAATCCTCTTGATCAAATGCTGAACAATTGGTATTGATTTGACTTGGAGTGTAAGGCTCAATGTGAAATTTTGCAATAGGTTCAGATATGATTTTGGCCTTGGTTCCATATCTTGTTCTGAACAACATGTGTGACCAATCAGTAGATAATCAGCCTCCAATATTGGCTATGAAATCCCTTGAAAAACATAGGGCAAAGAGTGGTGGAAGATCTATTATTGAGACATCTTACAAAACAACAACGTTGGGGCATGCATGCAAAGTAAGACTCAAGTTTTTTATCACTCCAACTATTGTTACTTTGCTGTCCCATCCAATTGCACTACCCTTTTGGATATGACTTCATATTGAAGCCCTAACTGATCAGCTATTTTCTTGGGCATTACTAAACTACTTGCCCCAGAATCAATCATGCAATTGTGTACTAATTGGTTTCCAATGATCAATGAAACATAGAATGGAGGGGGCTTCAACATTTTACCTTTCTATCCTCCATGATTCCCTTCAGGTTTGGCAGAATTTGTGAGCACCTTCTCTTGCATTTAGACTTGTTGATTTGAAGTTGACCAGTCCTTCATGGTAGCTTGTAGAAAATCTCTTTGCCCTGGGATAAATAGTGATTCCCACATTGATATGTTTACATTTGTCTTCTTCATCTGATCAACGATGTTGAATGGATATGAAGCATCTCTTTGTTGTCCCTTGGCCTACACATTCATTCCTTGCATATGGCCAGCAACGACTGGCATTTGAGTTGGCCTAGGGGTTGTTTTAGGCAGCCCTTGTGTGCTTGGAACTAAATTTTGTTTGCCAATAATTTGTGGAGTAGTAGGAGGTTGTGGATTATTTGGAGCCAATGGCTATTCTTCACCCAAATTCCTCCTTTTTGACCTTGTGTTGGCTGCAACACTTTGGGAAACTATTTGATTCATGCCGCAAAAATCCTCTGCCTACCAGTTTACAAGTGTAGTATCATTTGGAGCCGATTGCTGCTGGAATGTTTCTTATTGTTGGTTATTTCCTTGACTACCTTTTCCCTCCACACCAGTAGTTTTCACCATTAATGCTTGATTTAAGGCACCATTGAAACACATAGACTAGTTGTGAGGTTCATTGCATGGGAAACACCAATCATACTCTTGAGCTATGTTGTTTTACACTGGCACTAATGCCTTAGAGGCAGATATAGCATTGGGATTATAGGGCTGAAATGGTCTGTTGGCAGGAGGTCTTGCTTGGTTTAAATTTATAGCTAGATTGGGTGGTCTTTGAGGTTGGTATGGCTACTTGTTAGGCTGAGCTTGAGGCTGGAAGGGAGGTCTAAAACCTTGGGCTTGCTACCTCTTGAGTGTAACCAGCTCATTGCCTAGATTTTGCAATTGCTTCATGACTTCTTGAAGTTCATTTGAGGCACTAGAAGATGAAGTAGAAGCTTCACTTAAATTCTGATTTCTAGGAGTGGGAATAGGAGCTAAATTAGGCACTTGGCTAGTACTTGGGCTTTCTAAACTTGGAAACAATGGCATTGGAGGCCTAGGAGCTAGCTTGCCAACTTGAATCAAACAATTTTCAGCTCTAATGGCAATGTTATAAGCAATAGGGATAGTTATGCCTCCCATGGATTGAATTAACATAGAAATATCAGAATTTAAAGCTTTAAGGTAATATAGAAAAGCACCTTCTACTGCTAGCCTTACTACCACTGGAATCCTCTCCCAAGTCATTTGAAATCTAAAGTTGAAGTCAGTCAGTGGCTCATTGGGAGCTCTCTTGATGGTTGTCAGCTTCTCCAAAAGGGACAAGTTGTCTCCCTTTTCTCCAAACTACTCATGGAGGGTTATACATAAGCGGTTCCAATTTTGGATAGAACACGAGGTAAGACTCTGAACCATTTCAAATCTTTCCCTTTGAATGAAGATGCCAACAGTTTGACAGCAACTTACATCTCATTAATCTCATGGATTACACAAATATTAGCAATATCCTTGACATGATCACCAGGAGTGGTCTGATTTTCTCCAGTAAAGTATGGAATGTTCTTCAATGTAGTAACTCGGGATTGGATTTCGTGGATTGAGAGCAAGTGGGCTGTTGTCAGTGAAGTTGCCATAGGGGTTGTTTTGTACCATTCGATTGGCCTTAGAACCCTTTTTGATTGAATGAAAGGCCTACCAGGAGGAGGAGTTGAGAGAGTTATGTTTGGTGGAGATGGAGACCTTTGAATTCTCCTCCCTCTTTGCCTTCTTCTTGGAGATAACTGCGAGATACTCAAACAAAACCTCTTCTTCTCCAACTCTTGACCTTGTGGTGATTTTCTCATGATTTTTTAGGTCTGCACTGCTAAAACTAGCTGATTCTTCTTCCTTGGAGTCGCCAGATGTGTAATTTAGGGCTCTTTTAAGAAAGAAACTTGCAACAAATGCACAACAATTTTTGCAATGAAGATGAATACCTATAAGGTCCCACTGGTATGCCAAAATTGTTGTTGCAAATCAGCAGCACCCCTGGATGTTGATTAGGCTTCTAGTTTGACATCTTGGACATCCAATGTGATTACACAACATTGAATCCTCTCCCCAAGTGTGGGACTTGGTAAAAATGGGAGAGGAATCTCTAGATTAGAGGCTGGTTCCTCAACTCCTCTGATCAGATATATCACTTACAAGTTATACAGAGGTTTCAAACTCAAAATCCTACTCTAAATTCCAAAGTGGACAGAGATAGAGAATGTAAAAATGAAACTAGTGCTAATAAGGTGATGCACCAAAGGAGTGGTGAGCATTTCTTACTTCTGTAGATTGACACAGTTCATAAAAATGCAACAAAACTTCATGCACAAACTGATAACTGTAATGGAGGGTCAGAAATGAATCAAACAACACAAACAGAGGATTAAAACTCATTCACAGAGCCTGTATTGTCATTTTAACATCAAAAACCACTTGCATTACAACACCTGAGAGGCAAAACAGGTTGCAGTCTTGGAAAAGGTCTGATTTTTCCACAAAAATCACTTTTAAAGTGACAGAGGGAGCCTGCAATACATAAAAATGTTCAACCCTTTGAAAATGAGCCAAATCTAGCTTTTACAGTGCAAGCCACGACCCCAGGAGAGAGAAACATGGGAAAACGTGGGAGAGCTTCAACCACTCGAACCAAAATGCATTAAAATAGCATGGGAATCCTTACAGGCCCATCCCTTGACATTTTTCGCCATGCTGGGAGAGAATGCGAGCCATTCTTCATTAAAAATGGTGGTTGAAACATCATTTCTATCCATGACCACGTGCCAGAGGCATTTTTAATTTTATCTCTCTAAAATCCATCAAAATGCAAAAAGATGCTAGAATCTTGTAGATAATTTCACCATCTTTCCATTTATATAAAGAACGTGAAAACCGAGCTCTAAATCGAAAGATATGGCCATTTGAAATTTTAGGGAAAAACAGGCCAAATTGGATTGGCGGGCAAAATTTTTAAATTTTCCACTTTTGGTCATTTGGAAAATTTTCCAAAAATTCCCCATGCTCCACCATTCTGGGTACCACGTGGTATGTTTTGATTGGGTGCGGGCCTTTAATGCTTCATTTTCCTTTGTTTTCCCTTTGGAAAATTTTCCAAAAAAATCCCTTTGCCGATGATTTGAGAACACGTGGCATGTGCTGATTGGGTGTGGGCCTGTCCTTCTAAAATTTCCTTCTTTGTTTGATCCTATTCCTTGACTTGGACACGTGGAAAAACTTCATTTTCTCGTGGGCCTTTACCTTCAAATTTTTGATGTGGGCTTGTCTTGTATCTTTTACCGCCACTAGACATGTGACAAGATGTGATTGGTTCGTTCGGGGGGGGATTTTTTCCTTTGAAATTTCCTCTTTTTCCCTTTGGGAAAATTTCCCAAATTTTCCCCACCTTCCGCTAATTTGGGACACATGGCACCATCTTACTAGACGTGGGGCCTGGGAAAACATTTTTCCTTTTCATTTTAGCTTTTGGGAAAAAATCCCAATCTCCCCGCGTGCCACTACCCCGCGTGCCCATGGACATGTGGCATAATATGATTAGTCGGCAGGGGCCATGGGCCAAAAGCTTCTTCATTACCTTTTACCAAAACACTTCACCAAAATTCTAAGTTCACCTCGCCTTGCACCATTCCAACCTCCGGTGACACGTGGCAAAATGTGATTGGGCGTGGGCCCTCCCTCTAAAATTTCTCCATGGTGCCAACACTTAGTCGATTTTTTCAATTTTCCCCCTGGACACGTGGTGCCATCTAATTTGCCAGTGAACTCTTTGGGTAAAATATCCCTTTTGAAATTTTTCCAAACACTTGGTAAATTTTCCAAGTCTCCTCCGACCCCTGCCACTTCCTTGGACACGTGGTGCCATTTCATTGGCTGCGGGCCTTTCAGGGGAAAATTTCCCACAAAAACTCTGCCGGGCCATAACTTCAAAAATACATGGAGTTAGGAGGAAAAATTTACCTTTTTGGAAAGCTGAGAAAGAGCTCTATCCAATGGTGCCATTTCCAGAAAGTTTTGAGTGCCTAAAAAGTAAAAAATTATGACTGAGGCACAAGAGAGGGAAGAATGAAAGGAGTTAGCCACAAAATGAGCAAGGGGTACATTTTGGATAACAGGAGCTCATATAGCTGGTAAACTACAATCTTATTCAAGAGCTTCTCACCAAAGCATCTTCGCACACCAGAATGTCTTCCACCGTGCATTTATTTGTCTTTGTGTTCAACAAGGTATCAAGCTCCTTCTAATTTTATATGGTATGGTCGTTGTACTCACTCACCTTTCTTCTCTTTATGTGAGAATCCCACTCATAGCCTATGATGACCCCCTCTCAATATTGCATTTCATAAAAATTACTTTCGAGAGTCATCTCCTCTTCTTCTATGACCACCTTCTTCTTTCCCGTCACTCATGCTACAACTACATTCTTGGCTGCCATTTCTTCCTTGCAATCCTTTATAACTACTCACCTCTTGAATTCTACAATGTGTGAATCAAACCATAGCTCAATTCAACATGCCCTATGTGAAATCACGTGCCCTATCTCCTCTCCATCACCTTAATTTTCTCAAACCCTTCACCACTAGGGACATAAGCTCTTTCTGCACACAGATCTCTTTGTCATGACTAGCTACACACCTTTCGCACCTCAATTCGATCACTTGGCTCTTCGCACTTAGCTCTTTTTCAAATAATCTTAATCACAATGGTAAAAATGAACTCACATCCCATCCTTATATAGATTTTCAAATTTTTGATGCATTCATTTCTCCTTCACCTACCAAATATCCTCTCATTAATTGACCAATTTCATTCTTTCCATGCGGTACATCTTCGCACCCCAGCTATAACCTTCTAGCATGCCTTCCTACCCTTTGGTCATAGAATTCTCTTTAACGCACTTCCTTGCACCCGAGTACCTCATCACTACACCTTATTTTGCTAGTTGTTATGGCCTCTACTTATGTCATGTTATACTATCCCTTCATTCATCTCCATCTTTGGTCACTTTTTAGAGGCAATATTTTGACTTGAAAAGCACCTGTAGTAGCTTATTCCTTTCACCTTTCAATTCCCACAATCTTGTACCTAGATATTAAAAACCACCCCACACTAAAAGTATGTGTAGTCCTCTACACATAAACATGCTTCATATAGTAATTAGTTTCATGCGCGTAAGCACACTTATTACACAAGAACAATAACTAAATTAAAAAAGCATAACCACAAGGAAGTAATTACATTAAGGAAATATAGAATTGAAAACCTAATCTAAATGGAAAATCTTGCCTTATTATAAACACCAAGAAGACTTATTTACGGTAGGGCTTGAGCCTACTCCCATTGAATTAACTGGGTAGTCGTGTTCCATCGGTTCTTCTAACCATAAAATTCTTATTTCAAGGATGTAAGTGATAACAAATGGCCCCAAAAAATGTACCGTAAGTTTTCCTAGATGGCATAAGAATTTAGAGTCATAGAGAAGCACCATTTATCCAATCTCAAACTTCTTGTCCCTTATGTTTTTTTCATACCATGCTTTCTATGTAGACTTTCATTGCTTCTGACTCCAACATGCTATGGCTCTTCATTCATCCATCTTAATTATCTTTTCAATCCATTCTTCTAAATTTTTCTCATCATCTAGACCTCCAATACACACAATACACAAAGAAGGTAACATAAATTCCATAGGAAGAAGCTGCTTGGTCACAAACACTAATCGAAATGGTGTGGTTTTGTTAACCTTTTATATGTTGTCCAATATGCCCAATGTCTTGTAGAGACTTAATCATCCTAATCCTTTCTTCCAACACCACATATTTTTATCAATGTCTGGCTCAAAAGTTTTTGAAAGCCTTAGTAGTTCCATTTTCCTAAGGATGATAGGGTTTAGTCCTATGGTGTGCAATCATGAACTTACCCAATAAAATTCTGATTTTTGTATTAAGAAAATATGTGCCCCTATCACTGGTCAAACTCAAAGGACATTCATACCTTCTAATAATATGTGCCGTCACAAAATCACTACACCCCCGAATGGCTTGAACATGAATCACGACATTTAGTGTGATTGGGACACATGGGATCAAATCTCCAAGCTATGGGACTTGGGATAGAGGTGAACCTCGGAGAAGGCCGACTTCCTCTTCCTAAACTAAGCACTACACTACTCCTAATGTAATAAAAATGGTTAGTTAGACCTATGATAACATTCCATGGGATTAGGGAAAGATATTTGCAAAGAAATAAAACCTATAATAGAAGTGGTGATGCACCAATAATGGGTGTTTCTAGACATAATTTTTGCTTATCGACAAAGAGAGATGATCATGAGAAAGAATGACATGTATTACAAACTGAATTTTACATACAATACTTCACTCTTTGATAAGGAAAATGACCTCCAAAACTTGTAAGAGAAACCCACGGATATATAATTCATTTGAAAACATGAGAGAGGCAAGTAGAAGAAACAAAATCATGAAAGGAAATACAACTGATCACAAAGCATAATTATCATTACTTCAAGAACTTTACATAGTGCATCATTACATCAGTGAAAAGGAACATGTTGCCATTACAATTTTATAAGAAAAGGATTGAAATCCTACAAATCACAGCATCTCAGCTTGTGAAGAGAGGGGAAGGTTGGAAAGTGTCTAATTTGTCAAACTTGTATGACTATCGGAACTTACATGTTGGAACTTTTTATTCTATTGGATCCCCTTGCATTTATAGAAGAAATTGAGAGAGAGGAGAGGAGTCATAAATTCCCTCCCTAAATGGAAGGCACATGATGTATCACTTATTACAGTCAGTTGAACCACTTGAAAAGGTTACATCATGCATCATTAATGCCTGTTGACATAGTCTTCTAAAAATTAAAATAATAATAATAAATATTATTATTTAAAATACTTTTAAAAAATATTAATTAAATTAAATTACTAGTGGGTCCCATGTTGACCGGTTTGGGTTGAGGAGGGAGGGGTCCATGAAGAAAAGACTAAAAATAAGTCCAACTCGGTGGTTGGCTCGCCAAGCCAACTCACCGAGTTGGGTCCAAGCTCCATCGTTCATTACATTGACCAAAGATCCCGAGCTTGTAATAGTTATAGGAGGGTAGAGTAGTGGCTTTTGAGTCTCACAAAATCAAAGATCACAAGCTTAATTATCGACCCCGATCCCGAGCTTGTAATAGTTGTGCATGCTTTGGTTAGATGTAGGCACTTTCTTCTTGGCAAGAGATTCACACTCGGGACATCATTTGAGTCTTCGCCACTTTTTCACATAGCCCAATCTCAATTCTCATCAACGACATTGGATGGAGTTGCTTTGTGAGTATGACATGGAGATAGAACATGTTAAGGGGAAGGAGAATGTTATAGTAGCCACTCTCAGTAGATGAAGACATGTGGTTATAGCCACCTCAGTGAGCACATATTTGCCAAGTAGGATCCTTAGCAACTTCCTCTTGATAAATTCTATATTGCGGTTCAAGCAGAGATCTAGTCATAGAGATCCATAGAGGGGAATTTTGATGGTTTTTCCTTAGAGTCAGATAGCCTTCTTAGGCACAGAGGCTAGATATATGTTCCCAGAGCTGGAGGCTTGAGGTAGGACATCTTGGTAGAGGCACATTGTGCACCATATTCAACCCATCCCGGGGTGAAGAAGATGGACGCCACCTTACAATAGTTGTATCATTGGAGATGAATTTGTAAAGACATGGCTCATTTTGTGTCACAATTTTTAGAGTGCTAGAGGGTTAAGGCCAAGCATCAGCATCTAGCAGGCCTTCTTTATCCTCATGCTATACCAGAATGGAAGTGGGACACCATTTCCATGGACTTTATTGTTGGGTTACCGATGTCGAGATATCACCACGATGCCATTATGGTCATGGTTGATAAATTGACAAAAGTGGCTCACTTTTCTCTTGTGAAGACCACTTATACAACTAGAGTAGTGACACGATCCTTTGTACACTTCACATTTTGGACTACCATGTAGTATGTCCTTGGGACAAGAATTAACTTCAGCACAACATATCACCCCGAGACGGATGGACAGGACCTAGCGGGTGAATCATATTTTAGAGGATATGCTCAGGATGTATGTGATAGATCATCAGTCTAAGTGGGAGGAGTACCTGTACTTAGTGGAGTTTTCCTACAATAATAGTTTCCAAAGTTCCTTAGGTATGGCTCCTTTTTAGGCTTTGTATGGTAGAACAGTACATGACACCTCTTAGTTGGGACAAGTTAGAATACAAAGTATCTCTTTGACCAGCTCTTCTACATGACATGGAGTAGTAGGTAGTGTTGATTAGGTAGAGGTTGTAGGAGGCACATGACAAGAAGAAGAAGTATGCGGATCAACATAGGATGGATTGCAGTTTCGATTTGGGCATGAAGGTATTTCTTCATGTCAGGCCACACAAGAGCCCTATCCATTATGGAAAAGGTTCTAAGTTGGCTCCTAGATTTGTTGGACCTTTTGAGATCTTGGAGTGTATCGGCCCTTTTGCCTACCATATAGCATTGCCACCTAGCTTGTCTCGCATACATAATTTTTTTCATGTTTCAGTTCTCAGGAACATATTGCAAATCCTTCTCATGTGTTAGATTGGATGTCATTACAGGTGCAGGATAAGGGGCAGGTGATGGTGGAGCCCGTTTGCATCCTCAATCACAGGACCCTGAGCCTTCGAGGTAGAGAGGTTGATCAGGTTCGGGTGTAGTGGGATAGATATGATGAGACTACAACTATATGAGAGGATGCTACTTAATTACGAGTTCAATTTCCACATTTTTTCCAGTGACTTATAGGAGGAATTTGAGTCTAAGGGGAGGGGGATGTAGTGCCCACTTCCCTTTGACACCTTTTGATGCTTATGCTGATACTATTGATCACATTATAGACATTATTATGTTTTGATTTAGTATGATGTTAGACATTTGATCATGGATTATTGTTGATCTTGATTTGGATATGATACATGATGATTAATTAGAGACACTGATATGTGGAAGATGGTGTTAGTGCCATTTCTGAGCTTACATTGTGTGCCCTAATTTTTCATGTCTGATTTTTCTAAGAAACGTTTTATTTCTCAAATTGGTGATCTATATTTTCTCCCCCTTGATTGAATGTTTCAAAATTGCACATAAAATTGTTGTTCTACCCGGTTTAAAAGAGAAATCCATGAATGCTCTTTTTTGTGCCCTAGGTTTTTCCAATTTTCCGGCTATGTCATTTTCCTTTGCAAGTCGTGCGAGAAATTGAAATGGATCCAATCTAAATTATATGCAATTAATTTCCCAATCCCAAGATCGAAAATAATGTCAAATCATGCTTCAATTGGTTTAAAATCAAGAAATCGGCCATCCTTGTTGAAAATTTTGAATTCTAGGGCATCCTTTAAATTTTCACGATTTGACGGTCATACGGGTGTTGTTTGCCTGTCAAATTTATCATCACAAGGTAATGGCAACGTGGTGGGTTCCTATTGGCCAAGAGATGTCAGAAATATTTCTAACTTACCATTTTTTGAAATTTTGGGAAAAGGGAAAATTTTGATCCGTGGCTCCGCCTTCTGCAATGAGGTGCCTACGTGGCACATTTTGATTGGCTAGGGGATTAGCGGGTGGCGGGATTTCCTTAGGAAATTTTTCTTTCATTATGCAAAATTTTCAAAATCAATTTTTGGCCCGAAGGCCCATGCAATGAATAAGGAGAGGACACATGGCACGGAGGGCATGTAGATGGTGGGGGACTTGGAGAATTTTGATGTTTTATGGCTCAAAGTGTTAAGGTGAAAATTTGGCCCAAAACTCCGCAGCCAATCACAGGTGGACATGTGTCCAGGAAAGGTTAGGATGGGGCAATGGGTTTTGTGATGACTTTGAAGTTTTTAACTTCAAATGGTAAAAGTGAAAAATTGGGCGAAGTTTTGGAACCAATCAAAAGAGGACACATGTCCTCAATTTGTAAAAATGAACAAAGGGGCCAAAGGAAAACTTGATGATTTTTTTCTTTGTTTTCTAAAAGTGAAAAATGGATTATAGCCCCACTCCAATCAGGTGGAGACACGTGTCCAAAAATTCAAAAGTCAAATGCCTTGTGTGAATTTTTATCAAAATGAAGAAGCGGAGGTTCGGACTTCGGGGGGAACTTTGGCACTTTTGCATTTTTGGAAAAATAGGTTAAAAGTATAAAAGGGAGACTTAGCCCCGTAGCAAATTAGAGATCGCCACATGGCATCGGGAAGACAAGTGCGGGGATTTTGGGAAAAAAATAACCATGCTCAAACTCCTCAAACACTTCAAAAACACCAAGAAATTCCAAGAATTCCCTGGCAATGGTGCCACTCGTGTTGGTATCCAAATTTGTTCTCCTTTTCAGTTTGAGCAGCACCACAATTATGTCATGGAGCTTAAAGACATATTAGACCATGTTGTATGTCATTGATAGTCGGGGATATGGTCTAGCTAGCACTCAAGTTTGTGGAGAAATGGATAGTGCTCTGATAGGACTTGATCTTGTCCTAGTTGTTTTAGGTTGTGCCTTACAACCAAGATAAGAGGACCTATTTTGTAACCTTGTAATGGTGAAGGAGATGAAGATGTCTTTCTCTTTACTTGAAATTCTATGATGGAGACCTTGATGAAAACATGATCAACACCCCATATCTGAACTCTCACAAGTTGTCACTTCTCAAAACATGGGCATGTTCTCAAAACAAGGCAAAGGTTACTAGAGACATTAGAAATCCTAATCTGTTATGCATAATTTTGCAAATGGATTTTGATCTCCTATGGGTATACACATGCAAATTAGGTATAGTACATGATAGGATCTTGTTGTTGGATTATTTTTGGTGGGAGATTGATAAGACAACTGGGATAGATTAGATCTTTGAAAATATGTACATTACTTGAACAACTATCAGATGTAATGCCTAAAATAATCAGGATGTTCTTTCAACTAGAAGAGGCACAAATGGAAGCCCAAGTTGCACTCTTCATACAATATTTGAGAACTCACCACAAAATATTGAAGTAAAGAATTCAAATAAACACAAAATTCCATGATCAAACCACACCTAAGGTACACCCAAAGGCTTACAAGAAATCTGTACAGTTAAGGAAGGTAAAGTGATTTTAAATTTGTTTATATCCTTATCATATGAAGGCTCTTCTGAGTATGAGATTGCAAATGCCACTAAACTATCAACAAGAAATGGAGACCCTGTGTGACTTCTAAAGATTTTCAATGCAAGATTGCAATAAGAACAATAAAATTTATTTGTAAGCATTTAAAATTGATAACAAACATCATATTGCCCAAAGGAAAACATAGATTTAATTCAAAACTTGTTAGATTCAATAGAAAGGGAGAGTTACATGAACAATCTCAGAGCTGTGTGGTGGCTATACACTTGTAACCAACCCACATACATGAATTTTCCAACACATGAGACATTAACCTGGTTCTTTGGTGGATTTTCTCAAAATTTGCTCATGATTTTCAACTCTCGACCATTCACAAAATCTTCAAAATGCATTATATACTTCATGCCACATTGGAGTCTTCCTTCCCAAGCAAATAATATGCTATGGGATCAATTTTTACGAAAAACCTCATGATTTAATGACAGTGACACCAAACGGAAAAATAAGTTGTAAGTTGCCAGGTATGCACAAAAACTTAAATCATTACACAAATTTGGATCACTATCCACCTCAAGGGCACATTTTTATCATTCATGCATGCAAGAATCTTTCATTCATCATTTTTTACCTTTTTCCCTTTTCAATTTTACCTCTGTGACTTTTTTATTGTTGACATTTCATGTTTTTTCTCGGGCCTGAGCCAAAATTACATCAAAACACCACAGATCGAAGAATTAGGTCATGAAAATGATGCCATTGTTCTCAGAAGGCCAAGGCAACACAAAATCATATAAAATTTGATGAAAATTGATGAAGAAATCATGATTCCATGCTTCTTAGAGCTCCCATGGCGGCCTAAACAAATGAATGCATAGTAACCGTCGATCTCATACACTTTTTAATATCAGCCCTCCACGTGGAAAATGCCATTTAAAAATAAGCTCAATATTACCTTTTTAGACTTTGGATAAGGCAAGACACGTGTCAAAACATGACTGGATCGGGACCATGCCTTTAAAAAATGCATTCGCGACCTTTTGAAAATTTGGAAAATTTTGCAAAATATCCCCGCTTCTCCACTTCTCCCACCACGTGTCCAAAGGTGGGTCCTATTGGAACCGAGACCAATTCTAACAATTTTACCTCCTTTTGGAAAAAATATTTTTTTCCCAAAATCCCCGCACTTCCGTCTTCCTAATGCCATGTGGCGATCTCTGATTTGTTGTGGGGCTAAGTCTCCCTTTTATACTTTTAACCTATTTTGCCAAAAATGTAAAAGTGCCAAAGTTCCCCCCGAAGTCTCGAACCTCCGCTTCTTCATTTTGATCAAAAATTCACACAAGGCATTTGAATTTTGAATTTTGGACACGTGTCTCCACCTGATTGGAGCAGGGCTATAACCCATTTTTCACTATTAGAAAACAAAAAAAAATCATCAAGTTTTCCTTTGGCCCCTTCGTTCATTTTTACAAATTGAGGACATGTGTCCTCTTTTGATTGGTTCCAAAACTTCGGCCCAATTTTTCACTTTTACCATTTGAAGTTAAAAACTTCAAAGTCATCACAAAACCCGATGCCCCATCCTAACCTTTCTGGACACGTGTCCACCTATGATTGGCCACGGAGTTTCGGGCCAAATTTTCACCTTAACACTTTGAGCCATAAAACATCGAAATTCTCCAAGTCCCCCCGCCATTTGCATGCCCTCCGTGCCATGTGTCTTCTCCTTATTCACTGCGGGCCTTCGGCAAAAATTGATTTTAAAAATTTTGCATAATGAAAGCAAAATTTCCTAAGGAAATCCCACCACCCGCCAATCCCCTAGCCAATCAAAATGTGCCACGTAGGCACCTCATTACTGTAAGGCGGAGCCACGGATCAAAATTTTCCCTTTTGCCAAAATTTCAAAAAATGGTAAGTTAGAAATATTTCTTGACATCTCTTGGCCAATAGGAACCCACCATGTTGCCATTACCTTGCGATGATAAATTTGACGAGCAAACAACACCCGTATGACCGTCAAATCGTGAAAAATTTAAAGGATGCCCTAGAATTCGAAATTTTAAACAAGGATGGCTGATTTCTTGATTTTAAACCAACTGAAGCATGATTTGTCATTATTTTCAATCTTGGGATTGGGAAATTAATTACATATAATTTAGATTGGATCCATTTCAATTTCTCGCACGACTTGGCAAAGGGAAAATGACATAGCCTAGAAAATTGGAAAAACCTAGGGCACAAATAAGAGCATTCACGGATTTCTCTTTTAAACCAGGGTAGAACAACAATTTTATGTGCAATTTTGAAACATTCAATAAGGGGGAGAAAATACAGATCACCAATTTGAGAAATAAAATGTTTCTTAGAAAAATCAGACATGAAAAATTAGGGCACACAATGTAAGCTCTTAAATGGAACTAACACCATCTTCCACATATCAGTGTCTCTAATTAATAATCATGTATCATATCCAAATCAAGATCAACAATAATCCATGATCAAATGTCTAACATCATACTAAATCAAAAATAATAATGTCTATAATGTGATCAATAGTATCAAGCATAAGCATCAAAAGGTGTCAAAAGGAAGTGGGCATTACATCCCCCTCCCCTTAGACTCGAATTCCTCCTAGAAGTCGAGTGGAAAAAATGTGGAAATTGAACTCGTAATTAAGTAGCATCCTCTCATATAGTTGTAGTCTCATCATATCTATCCCACTACACCCGAACCTTATCAACCTCACCGCCTTAAAGGCTTAGGGTCCCGATTGAGGATGTGAACGGGCTCCACCATCACCTACCCCTTATCCTACACCCGCAATGACATCCAATCTAACACATGAGAAGGATCTGCATTATGTCTCCTAAGGCTGAAACATGAAAAACATTATGTATGCGAGACAAGCTAGGTGGCAATGTTATATGGTAGGCCAAAGAGCGATACCCTCCAAGATCTCAAAAGGTCCAACAAATCTAGGAGCCAACTTAGAACCTTTTCCATAATGGATATGGCTCTTGTGTGGCCTGATATGAAGAAATACCTTCATGCCCACATCGAAACTACAATCGATCCTATGTTGATCCACATACTTCTTCTGCTTGTCATGTGCCTCCTACAACCTCTACCTAATCAACACTACCTACTACTCCATGTCGTGTAGAAGAGCTGGTCAAAGAGATACTTTGTCTTCTAACTTGTCCCAACTAAGAGGTGTCATGTACTCTCTACCATACTAAGCCTAAAAGGAGCCATACCTAAGGAACTGGAAACTATTATTGTAGGAAAACTTCACTAAGTACAGTGTACTCCTCCCACTTAGGTCGATGATCTATCACATACATCCCGAGCATATCCTCTAAAATATGATTCACCCGCTAGGTCCTGTCCATCTGTCAAAGGGGTGATATGTTGTGCTGAAGTTAATTCTTGTCCCAAGGAAATACCTTGCATGGTAGTCCAAAAATGTGAAGTGTACAAAGGATCGTGTCACTACTCTGTTTGTATAAGTGGTCTTCACAAGAGAAAAGTGAGCCACTTTTCTCAATTTATCAACCATGACCATAATGGCATCGTGGTGATATCTCGACATCAATAACCCAACAATAAAGTCCATGGAAATGGTGTCCCACTTCCATTATGGTATAGCATGAGGATAAAGAAGGCCTGCTAGATGCTGATGCTCGGCCTTAAACCTCTAGAACTCTAAAAATCGTGACACAAAATGAGTCACGTCTCTACAAAGTCATCTCCAATGATACAATTGTTGTAAGGTGGCGTCCATCTTCTTCACCACGGGATGGGCTGAATAGGGTGCACGATTTGCCTCTACCAAGATGTCCTACCTCAAGCCTCCATCTCTGGGAACATATATCCAGCCTCTGTGCCTAAGAAGGCTATCTGACTCTAAGGAAAAACCATCAAACTTCCCCTCTAGGGGTCTCTATGACTAGATCTCTGCTTGAACTGCAATATAGAATTTGTCAAGAGTAAGTTGCTAAGGATCCTGCTTGGCAAATATGTGCTCACAGAGGTGGCTATAACCACATGTCTTCATCTACCGAGAGTGTCTACTATAACATTCTCCTTCCCCTTAACATGTTCTATCTCATGTCATACTCACAAATCAACTCCATCCAATATCGTTGACGAGAATTGAGATTGGGCTACGTGAAAAGGTGGTGAAGACTCAAATGATATGTCCCGAGTGTGAATATCTTGCCAAGAAGAAATTGCCTCCATCTAACCAAATCATGCACAACTATTACAAGCTCGGATTAGGGGTCGATAATTAAGCTTGTGATCTTTGATTTTGCGAGACTCAAAAGCCACTACTCGCCCTCCTCCATGAAGAAATGAGCTCCTCTATTGATCGAAACAACTCGAGCTCCCTTGCATCGAGTGCTTCTTAACCAACTCAATTTTGAAATGAGGTTCCTCTATCACTTCCAACACTCACCGCTGAGTTCCATTGTCATCATAACCGAGCTTCCCCTATTAAATAAATCCCATCAAGATTCCTTTCACTCTTGGATGGCTCTAAAATTTCCTTGAGCCCTTTGCATATCTTTGTGACTCCTTGTTGGTGTAGAACAGTCGACTCAATGAGATGCTTCATAACAATGAGCTCAACACCAAGATGATCTACCACCTTCACCGAGCTCTCCTTTATCAACTTGGTGGTTTATTTGCACTCTACCGACTTCATCTCATCAACAATGAGCCCGAGCTACCAAGTTACTCCTACTTCGTATCAAGCTTCTACCATCAACTTGTCCTCTCAGCCAAGCTCATCACCGATATGATATCCTTCGCTTAATCTCTCTGCATTAACTCTCCCATTGAGCTTGCTCACCTCTACCGCCTATGATCTCTTTCAATTGACTCGGTCATGTACGGTTCAACTGTGATCCATCTTCCAATCTCATCTCGCAAATCCTCAATGAGTAACCGAGCTAGTCATTTCACCCAAAGTCAATTGAGCTCCCTTCACTCCTTATTTCACCAAGTTTGTTGGCTCCTCCTCGTACCCGATGAGCTCTACTTGATTGTGCCAAAATAATACCACATATTCCTCTTCGATCACCCTTCAACAAATTGGTGTTGAACTTGATCTTGAGCTCCTCCCATCAAAATCACAAAGCGATCCCTCCACCGAGCTCTTTTCACTCTTAGCAAGCTGCATACCGAGTGAGGTTCTATTGAGCTCCTTTATCTTTCTCCACGTTAAACCTAAAATGAATTTCTATCCAATCTATAATTGAGCTCCATATAGAATCAAGTTCTTCCATTAAGTCGAGTACCCATGCTACTCTCTAATTCCATTTATGACTGGACCCCATGATATCTTCACAATCAACCAAGGCATTTCCTACGTATTGATCTCTTTTGATCCCACATTCATCTCCAATCACCATGCATCGGCTAATACCAACTTAGACCTCAACTCATCCATTTTGCATGGAATTCCAAATGAACTCTCTCCTTCACAAAAACATGTCACACTGATGTACCATTATCATCCAATACTTCGTGTCGCTTGACACTTGACTCGATCCTCCTCACGACTTGGCAAACAAATCACCACCTTGACTCGTGGCATCCCTAACAATTCGGTGGATGACTCATACTTGGGGCTTGACTAACTTAACCACATCGGACTTTGAAAATTTAACTTCTCGCCTACGCAGATCTCTCAACACACAAAATATTTAAAACCTGAAATGCCAAAATCTAAATTTTTGAGTTTTGAGCTTTGGAGGTATCCAACTTGATCAACATCTTCGAGCCCAAAAAATCCAAAAATACATAAGTAAATTGTCCAAAAATTCAAACCGGTGTCCTCTAAAACTAATCCTCGAAACATACATACTTTTCTACATGCCTTGGCTCTACATTCACTTACTACGGTGACATCCTTATCCCAAGCTCAAACCATTCTATATGTCCCATAGTTGATTTGGCTTCCCATTTTTTTCTTGTGTGAGCCCCTAGGAAGTATCTAATCTATCTTGGTTTACCCGTGGCCTGACCACTTTCTAATGCTTGTCCTGATGTACTTGGTCTCTTTCGGAGAGCTCTAAATTGGCTCGAGATATCCTTTGAACTCTATATTTCAAAATCTATCGGGAGGGCAGATCTATGGATAGATGAGCCAACGGTGTGTAGGGCATAGCCCCTCTTTCGAGCATGTAAGAAAGTGAAACTGGTTTATTGCTATTCTACCAAAAGAGGAATCTACACAAGTCCTACGAAGATTCTCGTATTCGGGGGTTTGGGATCTCATCCCGGTTGGAGTATTTCGACTATGAGTAGAAACTAACGAAGGTAGGAGAGTAAATAGAATAGATTCGAAGGGAGAAAAGAAATGAATTCCAAAGCAGAAAGGTCGAGTGTTTATGTTTTGGGATGGTAAGTGAGCCGAACCTACTTGCATAAATGAAAAAGCAATACTAATGAGAAAATGACAAAAAGTAGAGATAGATCGATAGAATAAACACAAAAATCTCTTGTAAGAAAGATCGATGTATATAACACATGTATTTAGCACAAAGTCTTAATATTTCTATTAATGTTTTCTTCTGTTACAAAAAGTACAAAGCCTTTTCTTCTCACTTCTATTTTTCATCTAAAAAATGCCCACTACTTGAATACAAAAATATCCAAGTATATATAGAAGGAGGAGGAGAAAGAAGGCAAAAAGAAACCAACTAATTACAAAATATCTGAAATTCAACCATTGACTTTGGGTAATTTGGTGGATGACAACATCCCATGGTGCAACATGGATGATGTCATCATTTGAGCCAACAAACTTTTAAATATTTTACAAAAGGAGAACATTCCTAGGAGGAAGGAGCCTATTCTTTGTCATCCTATGGCTGGAAGGGAGTATCATGCTTCGCTTTCAAGAGAGGAAATATGAAATTGAGTACAATACTCCAAGAATTTTCTAATCATCAATTGAAGTTGATTACGAGTAGGACCTTTAGTGTGATCACCGATGACTTCACAAGTCTCCCGTTCATCTCGAGTCTTTCTAGGAACTTGAAGTATTCATTACCTACCTCCATCGGGGTAACCCACAAAGTCATGACAAGCCGAAGGTTGTTCATGGATTCCGTGTCGAAAGTGCTTCCGGCCCTAATCCTTGTGACGTAAACTCCTTAAAGAGATGAATAGTGTCATTTGCCTTCCTCAAGGCGTATGATGGGGTGAGAAAGCTTGGAGACATCCTTAGGATGATCTGCTCCATTTGATGCATTGCATCCAAGGCTTCCTCCTTGATTTTATCAATTTTCTCTAAGACGAATTCCATCTGATCGACCCGATAGTCCAAAGTAGCAAGGACTTTGTTGGGTGCTCTGGGGTGATCAAAGACACCGAATTTCACTAAGTCATTGACTGGGTAGTCAAGCATCTTTTGGAATGTCTCATGTTGTAACCTAGCATGGTCCAACTCTTCGGAGATAGGTCCCGCAATCGCCTGGAGTTCCTTGTTAGCCTGATCAATATTCTGATATAGCTCTATGAACTTTATGATTACTTCCTCACTATCCTTGAGGATCTGGTCTCTCTAGGTAGATACTGCCATGCCTTATTCACCAATCTTGGTGTACTCATTTATATTTTCCTAGATAAGGGCCTTAAGAGTTTCAGTGGTAGTTGTAGGAGGTGCACTGCCCATTTTCTGCAGGGCTTGGAGGAGATGTCTGTTTTATTCTTTCAGTATCTTCTTCTCCTCCTTTTCCTCTTGAAGCTTTTTACAAAGGGCATCCACTGTAGATAGGGCCTCTCCCTGTAGGATTTATGAGGATGTTCCCATCGTGACCTATGTCACTATATAATCAATAGGAGATAGATCCTTTTTTTTCTTTGTGGGATCATGGTATGTGACCTCCATTACCCTTTCACCTGAAGCACTCTGAGAGAAGTGGGTTATCATCTTTTGCTTCTTAGCTCCTTTTGTTGGGATGACAGAGAAGTCCATAGGTGCAATGGGGACTTTCCTCTTATGTTGGCTCAGGTGCTTGGAGATCCATTCTGGACTTAAGGGAGTGGGACCAGAGGGAGAAGAGGGAACGGAGGTAGAAGGAGTAGCTATAGTGAACTCGGGAAATGTGTCGAGACGCTTGGTGGTGGCATTGATAAAGAAGCTGAATCTCCAATGCTCACAGGGGTAGGAGTCACTGTAGGAGAGGAAACCATGGGGGTGGAAGGGATTTGAGAGATGAGGGAAGAAATGCTAGGGGATAGTTCGAGAGGGAAGAGAAGATGGAGGAAGAGGAAGGGGGAATAGTAGAAGATGGGGGAGAAGACACAACTAGAGGAGTGGTTGTTTGAGTGATGTGAGGAGGGGAAGGAGGAGTGGAAGATGGGACGGTGGGAAACTCAGCGATTCGGTGAGTCACAACATCCCGAGTGGATGTGCCGTTGGAACACTTACCGCTGCTACTTTTTCTAGGAGACCATGCTTACTACTTGCTCCTGGGTAGTGGAAGGAGGACTCTCGGGAGCTTGTTCCTGAGTAGCGCTTGATTCTCCCTCTTTGTATTTTCCTTTGCCCTTTGGTAAGTTCTTTGGCCTAGCAGGAGCATCACCCAAAGGAGATGAGGTGAAGTATACCCCAAGGTAGATGAGGTCATTCTTTCAACACCAATGTTCTGCACCGCAGAGTGCCTTTAACCCTTTCCTCAATAGTCCGAGGTGCCCTCGTTATATCAATCTCAACAAATGGCCATTGTCCCTGTTTGTATCAGATCTAGAGACCCGATCAACTTCTTGATCAGTCATTTGAAACCTTTTCGGGACAATGGCCACATCAAACTAGATGATCTCTGCTTAGGCCGAGGTGGGGTGATCCTTTCTCTTGAGCTCAACCTTGTGATATAGATCGATATAGACATCTTTGATATGTGGGATGTGAATTAGATTGAGCTTTTCCCTTGGGAAGTAATTACAAGGATCGAAGGTTGGCCTTACCAGAAATTATGTTTCAAGTTAAGCAACTCAGATTCGTAAATATTTCCTAGCCTTTGGTGTGAGAAGTACAAAGTTTACCTACCCACTATGAGGGGAAAGGAGTTCCACCCTTCTTTCTTTTCAAGCACTTCTCATGGTATGTGATAAGTTTCCTGACAACTCCAATAGGATCGATTAGGCCCCTGCATACCTTGGTAGCTTGGTGGGCTGCCCAAAGAAGTTGGTGGCTTTGAGATAAGTTAAAGTGGGGAATTTCATAAATAATGCCCCCACTTCTATGTGGTAGTCACCATGCTCTTGGTTATCCGGCCGTGAGTCATATTGGGCCTCAAGAGGCAAATGATGCTATAGAAGAAGGCATCATTGATCTTGCTGAACTGTGGGATGTTGTTTTCCAGTCTCAGCTCTAGATAATACTCGTATATTTTTACTTGGGGCCACACCCGCATTGACTTGACACTGGGTATTCTCTTTTTAATGCAACAACGTAAACAATGTAGGAGTTCATGTAGAACCTCCCCGTTGTTTTGAGAGCTACTCGGAGATAGTGCTGCTGATGATCTCTGCCCATTCAAAACGCTGATCAGAAACATTTTTTCTCATTATTTATAAGTATCTGAGCATCCATTTATGAAATTAATGGGCATCAAGAATCCCAAACACCCTACTTAGGAAGGTGATGGTGTCACTCAGCTCTTCCAAGAATTCACTGTGATGAATAACCTGCAGCCACCTGGTTATCACCTTCTTGTTCTTCAGGTACACTTCATTCATGAGCTGCATACATTTGTCCTCATTCTCATCCCATGCTTTTATGCGTCTTCTTGGCTTATTGCCACAAATTTCTAGTGGTGGGGGATACCTAACATGATTTCAAAGTGCTGGGTAGTGAGGTTGAGTATAACCTTGTCCTTTTCATTCTCAACACACCTTGTGTCCTTATTGTAGCAGTGGGCCACCACCATCATGAATTCATTGTTTACCGTGCTCACAGGAATTCCCCAAATGAAATGCAAACCACTACCAACCAATTTGTCCATCCACAGACTATGTGTGACCTTTCTGGTTCTTGCCCAGAAGTCCTCCATATAAATGTGACCAAGTTCCAAATCTCTGATGTCCAAGTCACATTTTGTAAGGGACTCGGGCATCCTTACCCTTTGGTACTTGTACTTCATTTCTTCTTCTGTGAGTTTGGCCTTACCCTTAGACTTGGTTGGCCTCTTACTTGATGAAGACATATGTGAATCTAGGTTCAGCTGCTGATCTGCAATAAGGAGGGAAGTCCATCGCAGAAGAGCCATGTTAGTTGTTAAATCATCCATCAAAGCTTTACAGAATGAAAATTTATCAATTTACAAGCTTCTAGGTGCAAGGCGTAGTTCTATTACAGGCTACAAGGTCGAAAATCAAGGCACACTATTGGAGAGTGTTGCATGGAAGAAAACAGCACAAAAGGGCACAGGGCACAGAAAAATTACACACAACATTCAGTGTTGGTGTAAAAGGATGTGCGCCTACACCAAATGAAGGGTTTTAGATGGGGCAAAAATTATTTCAATGTTTCCAGGACTATGGGATGTGCTAATGGCGCAGAGATATTGAACATGTTGCAAAACATTTTTATGTGCCAAATGGCGTAGATTTGAAGGATGCATCGTTGAGTTAAAGTGCACCAAGGTTGGAACTTTTGGTGTGGCATGGGAAGAGTTTACATGACATTCAAATGTTGGTGTAGCTGGAATTGCACTTGTGACTACGTTAGGGTTTTGAAAGTTTTATAGGGCACGGGAGAAATACGTGTGTAGGAAGGGATAGTGTGCCCAATGACGTGACTATGTTTTGTGCAATGTTGATGGTGTTTGCACCAAAGGAAAAATCCATGATTCAGACTGTGATAACTTTTAGATTTTTTTTTTTTGGACAAGTTTGTGGTTTTTTACCTCTTTCAACATACATTTTGACAATGAGAGGAAAAGGGCAAAGAGGATTCTCGGATTCATTTCCAAGACAAGATCCCTCCGACTAGCAGATCTAGAAAGAGAGTAAAACTAGTTTGGGGGAGAGTTGATTGCAAAAACAAAGCTAGAGGTTATGTTTTATTTCTTAGGTTTAATTTCTTTGTTTTTAACAACCCCTAAAAACAATACAGAAAACCCACAAACAATCACCACAAGAAAAGAAAGGACCACTTACCAGGAATATATAGAATGGAAGAAACGATGTGGGGTCCACGAATGCGATGTAAAGCGACACGAGGATGATAGTAGCACTGATCAGGTGTAGAGAAAATAACTTTTTCACGTGTTTTCAATCATGAAAATGATAGGTCAGATGTGCCTATATATAACAAAAGGTGCAATAAATGCACCACCAACTTTTGGTCAGGTGCACCAAAACAGATGTCAACATAAAATTTGTGCACCAAAGGCACAGATTTGGGACTATCGACATTACCTCTTTAGCACCTTGGCGCACCATTCAGGGGCGCAAAAATTTTAATGTCAAAAGGTGGTGCATGCGCCTTGGCGCAGGTGAGAAGGGCACACCATGGGAAGGTGTAACATTTGTAATGTCGACACTCCAAAGGATGCACCAAAGGAAAGAAGGGGGCGTAAATTCATTTGCTGTTGCATGAATAAAATCTATGCCTAGCCAAAAAAGGACCAAATGACTAAGTTCAAAAGACTAGAATCTCTGGAAAGGGATTTTATACCATTCCGAATGTTAAGGGACCTTGGCGGGGAAATGAAACAAAATTTTGGTATGGTTACCTATAAAATTTCCCTTGTCAATTTTACAGGATAACAAACTTGAGCCTCCGAACGAGTCTTTACAAACTCCTTTGCATGTCTCAGTAATCCTTCTGGTGAGCTCATCTGAAGGATTAGTCAACTCACCCCCTACGACACTCATTGATCTCTAACATGGAAGAGCTCGAACTCACCCGCAACACATCCAAGCTTGAAACTAGATACCTCCAAATCCTTGCGACCTCACGAGTTGAATCTCCTTGCAGGCTTTTAGAACTAAAAACCTCATTGTCCTCACCCATGTAATTGATTGATGAGCTACTTAGCCCTTTCTCCTTATGTGAGCCATGCCTTGGTCATCCACCACCTCCTCCAAATTCACCGACATGCTCGATTCTCCCGATTCAAGTACCGATCCCCGAGTCACTCCTCTATGAACCACGCTTGTTGGCATGGTCACTCAACATGACCAAGCTCTATTCTCTTCATATTTGTGAGCTGGTATTATGAGTCCCCAATCTTGGGTCAAGTTGGTTAATTTGGCTATATTCTAAATTTGCATTTTAAATTCCTCGACTCTAATGGCGAGTTGTACCATCAAGACATGACCCAGCCAAGGTACATTCGATTGAGCCCTCACACAAGCTCATCTCCGAGTTGTTCCATATGCCCGATTGCTTTAACTATTATGGTTTGATATTTATCTTGACTCCTTCAACCGAGCTCTATTTTAACTAAACACCTTTTCATCCTAGCCATCTTGCTAAGTATCTCACTAAGATACTCAACAAACTAAGCTTTTGCTCGATGGCCCTTGGCCTATTTTATAAAATCCTTCTATTTTTGGAAACTTTCCCATCCTTTCTCGACTCAAGTTGACTTTTTTCAATGTTGGGCTCGGCGAACCCATTGAGTTGTGCTCCGATGGTAATGAATAAATTCTTAACCGAGTGAACACTGAGTTATTACTGAGTTGAGCTCAATTTGTCCCTGTTTAATTCTAGGTGAGCTCAATTATGCAAATTATTAATTATTTTAATCATGTTATCTCGTGATGACCAAAAATGGGCCATCGGGACCAATGTCATAATGTGATCATAATAGGACCCCGTTGTCTAATTTTTCCATGTGTGCAAAATTGGATAACAATATGTTCCCATAGAAACTAGGCTATTGTAGCCATTATACAGTCCTTTGTAGGTGCTACTTTTTCCCACCTTTTCAGATATTCTATGAAATTTATAATGTAGCATGATCTAGTTCTATGCATGGCTGGTGAAATAGGACCCACAAAATCTATAGCCCATTTCTCAAATGGTTTTGCGCTAGTAATAGGTCTCAGAGGCATTTCATCTCATTGACTTGGTTTTCCAAGACGTTGACAATGATCACATGCCTTACAAAATTCCTTACAATATTTATAGAGGGTCTCCCACCATAATCCAGCAAGTAGAATCTTACGCATTGTGGCATCACCAACATAGTGGCCACCTAAAATACCACCATGAGCTTCTTCCATAATATATGTGTGCTCATGTTCCAATACACAACGGCGCAATACCTCATCTTGGCCCAATTTTTACAAGTCACCACTGATTAACATATAAGGTGTGGCGCATATAGCAAGATGTTTCTTCTCCAAGGATTTCATTCCTTTTGGTGCCATCCATGTTCGTAGAAAGACAAAAATGTCCTCTAGTTCTGATGGCATGTGTTGTAACCTATATAATTGTGCATATGGCATGGTATCCTCAATTTCTTGTGCTTCTTCTCCTGATTGTATTCTTGATAGATGGTCTAGTCTAAAATTACTTTTTCCTAGTTTGACCACAACTGTGAAATAAAATTATTGAAATAAGAGCACCCATCAACATATGCACCCTTGTAAAATACATTTATTTACCAAATAATTCAATGTCATGTGATCTATATAAAAGATGATGGTGTAGCTAGTAGGTACTGGCGGAATTTATGTAGTGCATAGATCATTGACAAAGCTTCGTGCTCTGTAGTTATGTAATTTTGTTCTGTAGGAGTCATCTTTCTACTAACAAAACATATAGGATGATCTATAATACCTTCTCTAGGTTGAGCCAACACCAAGACCAATGGCCATGCCAGAGGCATCAACATGTACATGAAATGGTTTTTCCCATGAAGGAAAATGTATAATAGGCACGGTAGTAAGTTTCTCCTTTAATGTCTCGAATGCGCGTTGTTGTTGTTCTCCCTAGTAGAATGTACCTTTCCCTTTCAGTAACTCTTCTAATGGTGCAAAAACTTTGGCATAGCCTTTGATAAACTTTTTGTAATATCCTGTATGACCCAAAAATCCATGCACCTCACTTTGACTAGTAGGCTCCCTTAGGCCTATAATGATTGCAACCTTTGTTGGATCAACCAACAAACCCTCCTTGCAGATTATGTGTCCTAAGAGTATCCCAAATGGTGTAGCAAATATGCAATTCTTGATGTTCAAAGAAATACTCAACTGTCTACACCATTCAAACATTAAGCACATATTGTCACAGTGATCCTTAACTAATCCATACACCGTCAATTGTCTAAATATACATGTAAGAATTTGTGAATAAATTCCTTGAACACTTGAACAATTATTCATGAAAATACTGTAGGCACATTTTTCATACCAAAAGCATTACAGTATAGGAAAAGCTACCCCATTTAGTAGTAAATGTAGTCTTTTCTTGATCCTCCGGGAAATCCAAACTCGATGATACCTAGAGAATCCATCTGTAAACAAATAGATTTCACACCCTAAAACTTCTTCTAGTATTTCCTCAATGAATGGCGTAGGAAATGGATCAATTACACATGCAGCATTCAGCTCCTTGTAGTCCATGCATTTCCTAATATGTACATCCTTCTTGATACTGATCACCATTGGACTAACCCATTATGAATCATCAAAGGGATTTATAATCCCAAACTTCAACATGTTATCAATCTCTTCTTTTACCTTTTCATGCAAATTGGGGTTCATCCTGTAGGGTCTCTTTCTTACTAGGCATGCACCCTCTTTAAGATTTATCTTCATTTCCCCTAATGATTCATGCACACGTTTAAGTTCATGGTACCCCTAGTAAATAATTCTTGGTAATCCCTTAGTAACTCTAGGATTTTTGCCACTTCAGAGTTTGACCAATAGTCTCCAATTATGGCTTCCTTAGGCTCAGTATTTGTTCCAATATTCACCCACTTTGTATTCATCGGTTCATGATAGGTGCACGTGATCTTATCCACATTATCTAGTACATCATGCCTCCCTATTGAATGGTTTACATCCAAATTATCTACTTCTTCATCATCCACTAAGTAGGCCATTTTTCCTTTCTCTTTCTCAAGGCAAGTGCATTAAAGTAATGTTGCATCGGCCTCTAGTTCTTCATCAAGATGCACTCCTAAGTCTTCTTTACCTAATAACTCATGAAGGAGTTCTTCAACCTTGGTGCTATCTATTATAGTTAAGAAATTTATGACTTTCAATGCTTCTTCCACCTGCAGAGGATTCGTAGAGAAGAAGTCAACCTGTCTAGGCCATTCATATAATTAAATCCTACCAATTTCTAGTTTCTCTATGGATTTTCGTATACAAATACCAAGCACGTGTGTAACCTTGTAAAGTGGAATAAAACTTATGCACCCATAGCAAAGGTGGTAAAGCTTCTTTCCCTTCTATCCGAGTCTCTCACACTTTTGAATGTGTTTCTTGAATAGGTTGATTCTTTGTGATAAGTGAATATTTGAGTAGGTACATTGCTCCGAAGAACCTAGTAGTAAGAATTTCACCTTTTTCTTAGATTTTTCTTTGAAGTGTTGAAGAAACAAATAGGGTAACTAGCATAAAAAAGAATACTTGTTCAAATTTTGGTTGATGGGTTGTTGCGCGTGTATGACTTCCGAATCCACACTGATTGTGAGAGCTTCCTTTTGGCTAGGAGGAACTACCTGTAATACAAAGCAAGACCACAAGAAGGAATTAAACAATATGGGTAGTGAACCGCCCAAACCGTATACTAGATCCGGAAGTGTGATACTTCCTAGATGGATGTCAGTCCACTGTTTTAAAAAATTTAATGTTGTAAACAAAGTAAATCCTATTGTAGTTTGAAATGATTTAGGTATCTCACTTAAAACACAATAAGAAATAGATCTAATCTAATAGACTAAGATAGAATAGAATCCAAAGGTCAAATGATTGGTTTTGGGTTCTACAAGTTTGACAGAAGTCTCAAGTAGATCACAGGTGGATGAGGGTGAGATGAAATTAAGTGGGTAGGTATCTATTCTAGGTTATGTGGGAAAATACAGAGACCGATGTTGGTCAGGGGTAACCGATGGTGGTTAGGTGTGACCGGTGCCGGTTACTGTGAAATCTGGAAATGTCACAGAACAAGATTTTAGGTCTCCTTTGTGATTGCACAAAGGACTTTGGTTGGTTAGGATGAGGTATTGGGTGACTGGGGTAGGCTTCGGTGAGGCTTTAATGGGTATATGGAGGTGGAAATGTTGGAGAAGGTCAATAGGTGGCTAGGTAAGCAATAGATGATAAAATAATGATGAAATGAAATAAACTAGAGAAGTATGACGTTATACTTACTTGGATTCTGGTCTTGGATGCTTGTGTGAAGGATGGAGGTGCTGATGAGGGGCTTGAAGGCTGCAAGTGATCACCAGCTGAAGGAAAGCTTCTGCATGGGCTACATGTGCATTCCTCTTTGCTTGGTTAGATTAGATCATGGTTGTGTAGGAAAATATGTTTGATCTCCTTCCTTGCATGTGTGGTCTCATTGGAATTCACTCTCTGAAGATGTGTTATCTCTCTAAGATGTGATAATTCTCACCAAAATTTTTTGTTTCAAACTTCCAACCTCCAACCTTGAGAATAAGGTTGTTTTGGGGTTAAAAGGGTAACCGACGGTGGTTCCAACTTAACCGGTGATGGTTAGGGGTAACCTACATTGGTTAAGGTGGGATTTCCTAGGTTTACTAAACTAGGGAGATCCTATTTATTACCTTAGATCTCGTGTTGTTAACCCATGGATTAGACTGGGAGCTTCTTGTGAGCATGCGAGAATGTGGTTAGAGGGAATGTAGACATTTTTTTTTAGGGTTTGAGTATGTCTTAGTTAGTTATAAAGCAACTTACTAAGAATATGTCTTAGGTTGAGTTGGCTTGGTGAGGTGTCTAAGTGAATCAGTATGTGTGGATATTATTTAAAATATGATATTTAAATAATAAATATAGTGAGGATAATGCATTAATTTAATTTAATTAATATTAGTGGGGTGAAAGGGGTCATGGCTAGGTGAATGTGATGAAGGGTGCTTATTTGTCAAGGGACCAAAGGGGAGTGTGGCCTAATTTTAGTGTCTACAGAAGAATAATCTTAATTTCATTCCATCGACAAGATTATCCTTGTGGACCACCCACCAAAGCAGTGTCTTCTTTGTCCCACATAGTGTATATGCTAGCATATTTATTCTTTCCAGATGGTCTATCCACTTTTATTCCATGGTACATAGGAATACCATGAGATCCCCTTCTCCTATGTAACAAGGTATCGAGTTGTTTCCTATCCTCCTGACATAACACGGTTTTGTGCCTCGAGGAAATATGCTCTTTACTTCGTGCCCTACTAACTCATAAGTGTTGTGAGCCGAATTATCAAAAGCAATACTTTTAGTAACGCTAATATACTATGCATCCTCCCACCGAATTAGTCCATCTTTTTTTGGTTTAATCATCTATGGATCTCGGATAGCGTGTACATAAATCCTATTCAGATCTTCTTCACTTAAGGGATCAACATAGGGCACATATTTTCCATCTATTAAAGGGATAATAACTCTTTCTTTGTTTTAAAAACTGATATATCCCTTTTTGAACTGAATATCAACATTATTTATATAGCCTTAAGGATGCCCTAATAAAGCTGGGAAGCTATCTAAATCTGCCAACGCTAAAACTTCAAAGTCTCTAGTGAACTTGGCTCCTTGTATGGTAATGGATGCATCCTCAAAAACTCCGATGAGAGTGGCCTTTGTCTAATTAGCCATGAATAATACATTAGAGGATGGATACAATGGGGGTCTTCCCATTCGTACCCATGCATCCAAGGTAATAACATTGACTTTCGCGCCTATATCAATCAATATATTACTTAATAACCATCCATCCACAACAACATTTAGGGTGATTTCCTTGTCATAATCTAGGCTACAAGGGGGAATATTCACATGCAAGATCTACTATCTAGTCTCAGTACTTGTAGATGGATTGGTTCCTTTTAACCAACTCCCTAATAGTGGAATGATGTTTTCCCAAAGCACAACATTTTACACACTTCCCTCAAGTCATATATATCATTTTGGACAATCTTTTTCTCCTTTAATCTGTATCTCACCCTGAAGATTCCTTAGAACTTCCATGGTTTCTTGATAAACCTCCTTCTGATAGGTAGGATCTGGGTACCGTGCATGAAGAAAATCTTCTTTAATGATGGTAGGTTTCTGCTGCAATGCTTCTCTAATGTGTGCCACCTTAACATGGATCATGATCTTCACTTGTCATTCCCTTGATTCCTCCTCCAACTTAGGCATTCATTGATTTTCAATAGTGAGCTATATCCTAACCATATCTACACCTTTTTTTTCTTTTTTATGTTGCTTACTCAGATGCTCATATAAGTTTGGGCACTCCTCATAGCTGTGGTTCTTTCCACAAAAATAATATGTAATATTATGAGGACATTTGTGCTTGTAGTGGTCAGGCAATCCACATGTATAACATGTTCCGCAAGGGAACTCACTTCTTCCACCACCACAACCTCATCCTCAGAATTCACCTTGATATCCATGTCCTCTTCCATGACCTCTGTAAAAATGCCCCTCATTCCCGTAATAGCATGGTTGATTGTGATCCTAGTTCTGGTGCTCATTATTATTTTTAGAACTATCTACTACACTTGTCTATCGTACCTAATGTTTATAGCATCATGTATCCGACTAATCAATCTATAATATTTAGTATCATGGGTCATGGACCAAATTTTTTTACAATAAAGCAGGATACATTCTTCACTATCACACATTGTAATAATGGGAAGTGGTTAGCATCATGGTTTAAATGGCATAATTCACAATCCATCAGCAATGAGCATACTATTCTATGAGGATAACTATCCTTTGTGTGACCCTCTACTTCACAATATATGCACCAAATCCCTATGTGCATCTCATGTGATGAATTCACTAATAGTTTCTCTAACTACTTTTCCATAGCTATAATTTTTGCCTCTAATAAGGGGGTAACACTAGTGTCAATACTCCCAATTACCTAAGCACGTAGGGCTACCTCCAATGCCTCACACGGATCAGTATATATCTTATGTGATAGTTCCCTTCTAAATGGTGTAATCAATCCTCCAATGAACCATTATGCATGTTGGCTTACGTGAATATCATAGGAAAGATTAGATAGAGGCATTTTAAAATAGGCATCATACTCGCGCACACTCTCGGTAGTGCCATGCTTGATTCCTTTGAGCACACTTATAATCTTCTGCTCAAATTATAGAATATAGAACTCTTTCAAGAACGTGTCCTTCAATATTGCATAATCCACGTAAGTTTGATCAGGGTTAAACTTCCTATACCAGCTATGTGCACGTCCTTGTAATGTGGTAGTAAATTGGCTTACCTTGTGCTTTGAAGCCATGATCCCTTTTACATGCCATAGTATTTCACACATGTGCACATGTTTAGTAGCATCTTCTATTCCTCTATACTCTGGGAGACGAAGAGACATATCCATGTAAATATTTTGAGGTTATGGTGGGCCTTTCCCACCCGATCCAAAACCTCCTATGTTTTCTCTCCCTCTAAAACCACTAGATCCACTGGAACTAGAACCACCCATACCTTATGATCCTCCACATATAGTTAGAATACTATAATGAACCCTTATAATCTATGAAGTAGTTCTAATTCTAGAGGTGAATCTAACATTATGCGCACTCATATTCTCGTGTGGACGATGCGCCTAAAAATTTACCTCCAAATAATAATGAAGCCATCTACCCTATCATTGATGTAATTTCTCTCTTACTTCCCAAAATCACTTGTTGATTACTTGTCGTACTAGATACTAGAAAACCAAGTGCAAGGGATATGTTATCAGGTATGTTCAAATGTGTACACATGGCCCAAGTCATCTCTGTTGGTGTGCTTCCTTGTGAGGCTAAGGAAGGTTCCCTGTCATGCTTTCCTAGATGAGGAATTTACTAACTCTCTTGCTCCACGTATTCTACATGAGCTCCAAATACTTCATGAGCCATCTCTCTCCTTAACTCCATCCACTCTGTAATGTCACACTACTTCTCTATCTCCCTCTCACATGCCTCACTATACTTGAGCCACCTTTCTTCCCTCAACCTTTCCGCCGCTAAGTCTATCATCCTTCACCAATCATGTTCATGCCCCCGCACATGGTAGGGTTTAGCTGGCCATAGGTATTTCTTCCAAATTCAAGGTTACCATTAAGATCTTGATTGCCATCGGGATGCCTTGTAAGTATGGTCCTCTGGGATACCGCAAAAATTGGAATTCAGCTACCTCTGGGAAAGAGTACGTTGAAATTGAATACTCCAGAATATAACTGTTTAAAACACCATAGAACCACGTATCTACAGCACAAGTCTAGATCAGATCAGCATCATAAAGGGCTTGAAATTATTCATGTGTCCAAAAAAGTGTGTGATATCTCCAATTCCATTTAGACGCATATGCAATCAGCCATTCATATAGCTTTACTAGGAAAATAACAAAGAAGCTCTCATATAAAACGTGATACGGGAAGTCTATTAAACTTAGATCCAATGTTGAACCTACATGTGTATTCTTCCTCCAAATCATGTATCTACTCCTCAACACTCACTAGAGTTAATCGATACGTCTTCATCATGAACCATCCTAGAAATAATCGAAAAAGAGGTCCCAGAAATGGATCCAATGATGCAACCTAGAATTTACCAGTAACACCCTAGACATGCTGGCACATCACTCGACTGACCGAGCGCTCACCCAAAGTGCAAAAAGGTACTGTGTCCCTTTTAGGTTACTTGTAGTAGGATGTTAGCATGATGAGGACTTAAAGCTTATAGATCCATAACTAATACATCATTCTATAGTGCACGATAGTTCTGGATCTAAGGAAGAATAGACTTTAAACAATAATCATGATGGAATCAAGTACATGTAATATCTAATTACACACAAGAATAACACTTAGGTTCGGCCAATATCCTCCATATATTAAAGATAACAATTACATGGAAGCTTCTTACAGTAATGGAAATCTATGCCTACACGTGCATAGATCTAATTCAGTAATCCAGTCTTGCACACGTGCATACATACATATCCCACTCTCTCTATGTTTGTATATTCACCATCATACATGTATATCTACTACACAATTCACTACATATATAAGGGTGGGGATTTCCCTTCACCGCTTATCCATTCCAAAAATAGGTCGCATGCTATTAATAGCCATGTGCTGTTTACAAGCATAGCCCCACATGCAAGTGTGATAACTATAGAATTCTATTAGTTAACTACAGTGATAATCCTATTCCTAGCATGTATCCATGTAAAGCACTTTGTATTTGATCCTCCAAAAATAGCTAATGTGTGGCACACACATCTTTGCCTCATTTGTGTGCTCTACATGCCATCTCTAAAAATAGACCTTCATGAGTGAAAATGGCTAAGTCCCAAAAGCTGAACTTCTACTCCGTGCGCATGTTCTCCCTATCCATTTATGCCTTTGAATATGACCTGCTTTCCCGCATGGACTTCTTGTGTGCTTTCTGTCAAGTGTTCTCTGATCAACATCATGTCAGTTCTTTCGAACTGACTATTGCTAACATTTTACAGATGGAGCAATTTAAAACTACAAGGTGAATGATGTTGAAAGAAATTATTTGTTCAATTTTATTATTTAAATGCTGCAATGTATTAAATAAGTGAATTATAATCAAGTGAAATATCGTTATTCAATTTTCATGATTAAGAGGCTAACTTAGCCTATTTTGTATGTATCTATTCGTAAAGGAATAAATATGATGTATTCATTATTTTCTTGAAATTTGATTTGCATCGGAAAAATAGATGAAAGGTCTCCTTATCTTAATTATTTATATGATAAGAAACTTACATGATTTAATATTATGTATTAGTAAGAAGAACAAATATTATGTACTTAATGAATGATATATGTACATTTGCATTATTAATGGTTCTAAGTATAAAATTTTATGTTAAGTAAATGAATACAATGCATATACTAAATGATACATGTGAAATTAAAGTTACATATGAGTGACTTATATATTTTTTATTAATGGTAAAAAGAGGGTTAAGGGGACATTATTCCGTACATCAAGAAAGCTCCATGAGAGCAGACAAAGCCAATTATAATAACATCAAAAAACCATAGTATAAAAGTTCATAGTAATAAGGGCACTTAGGAGCCCATATAGTGATACTAACAGCAACAAAAAACCATAGTGAAACTAACAACATCGAAGGAACTAACAGCCATAGACAGAGATAGTGAAAGAACAGATCATTTACTAGTGCAAATAGATTAAATATGATATGCAATATTAATGCGGTGGGATGATTTAAGTTTACAACTAGTAATCTAATTGATCATGTTGTAATGAATCTAAACATGCAATTGATATTTGTGAATCCCTCATTTAGATCCTTAGGTACGAATTCTATCGTAATGAGAGTATCGTTGAAACATGGGAATTGACATGTCGTAATACTTTTCCAATATAATGAAATAAGTATGAAATTTCTAATGCATGGGTCACAACAGGCCAACTTTTGATGGCTTATGTAGATTAGTATTCATCGAATGATGCATGTCTTTCTTTGAACACTATCATATAACAGGTATCCCAAATTTTCCCTCATGGTCCATTTATTATGTATGTCGTAATCTATAAGAATTATAGTTATGAAAATTTGGCAAATATGTGTCCAACATACAGGGTGAATAAGTTTGCACCTTTTTATAACTTAGAATCAAATTAAATTTAATTAGTTGATTTAATTTTGATAATTAAAAAAATGGATATGGTGATGGGACATGTTTCTATTGATGAATGTGCTATCATAAAACTAAGCATGACATACATGACTCTAAAACTTTGGCCAAAGTAGTGTATGGTAGTACATTGTCAGGATGCACCTAGTTATAGCATAAGTGTGTGATGTGGATGGGATTCGATTGATTGAAATCCTGGTAGACACTTAGAACAACACTTGTAAATCAATTCGAGAAGGGAACTACTGGTATAATTTGTATACTGACTTGAAAGATTTTTCTATAGGGGTCGAGTAGGATCTAGTTGACCCATAATATTGCACATGCTTAATTTATTTTTTATTTGAAGAATTGTAATTATTTGATTTTGGATTTAAATGTTATTTTGTACATTTAAATCATTAAAGGAATGTGTCTTATTGGGAAATAAATAAAATTATGATTTGAGAAGCGTAATTGATTAACTAAAAAGTGAAATCTAATACTATGGATAGTATAACCACTAGTTAATATAAATAGGAGGACTAGAACAATGTATAAATTGACTAAAATAGTATGGAATAATTGCAAATAATTATACAAAGTGAAATAAAACCCTAAGTATGCAAGTAAAGAAGGATAAATGACTTATCCGATTAAAAATACTATCGCAGTTGTTACAAATATGATAGTAAAATCTAGAGGTAGGAATGAACACCTAGAAGTATCGAAAAGGCCAAATATGGAGGATGTGAGAAGACTCGAGGTTCTTGGGAAGGTATTGGGGTGCCACAGGGTGCCTTAGTTTGTATATTAGGTGCCCTAATCTCTGTAAATGCCTAGGATATGAATTTTGTAGGGTCGTAAGGTGTATTAAAATACTACCTGTATATTGCATTGGATTTTTTGAGTTACGCTAGATGTGTTGAATAATGAAATGAAGACATGTAAAAATAAGGAAGTATCAAACCCTGAGAAAAATAAAATATGTAGAGTGAATGGGTCATACTTGACCTAAGATGAAAAACTAGTGCTCTTATCACTAAGTGTTACACTACATTTCAAGCCGATGTAGTTTTGGTGTGTGTGTGTACATGTCGCTCCCTAGGTGTTATTATGCTAGTCACACTTTATGAAGCAGAGAGAGAAATAATAACAATAGAAAATGTAATAACATGTGTGCATATAATAGAATATGATTCTCCCCTATGCTATGTGTGTTGATGCGTAACTCCTAGATTTAATTTGTGGCACTATGTGGATGTAATTGATGTAATGGATGCAACTCTAGATGGAGTGATAGTAGTATGTGCCATTAAAACCCTTATTATGGTCTTATAAATTTATATTTATAAGGTTCTCTTGCTCTAATTTTGTAATTAACCTTGACATGGCTGAATAGGAAAAAGATAAGGATGAAAAATGGATAGAAAGACCCCAAAAAGAAGTGGGAAAGTGGAACATGGATCGGGGTGCCATAGGTGGAACCAAGGCACCCGAGATGCCCCAATACTGTGTCCGGGTGCCCGTGTTTAGGCTAGAATGTCAAGATAGTTGCGAATTAGTTGGATATGTATGAGGAAATATGCAGGAATGATGAAATAAAATATAAAAAAAATGTGGCCAAAAGGTAGGATTAATTAGTACTTTATTCACTTGAGAACCCTCTAAATAGTAGTATAAGACCGGGCTAAATAATGCCTAAAGTGCATGATGTTTTGTCTAGAGTAAAAGAGGTTGTTACAATCTAGGAGCCAACCTGAGAAACCTCTAGATTGAACAAAATCATCACCCACATGTGACATTGGTCAGTCACTAATGACAGTAGCTTGATCCATGAATGCATTAATGCCTACTCGTAGGTAGATGCGTAGGTCTAATATATTATACACATGATACAACTTATTCTATACTATATGTGATACAACATATATTATATGATAGTATAGTATAGAATAAAATATGATAGGTTGTATCTTGTATATAATGGATGGATGGATGGAGGATGGAAAAATTGACCATATATAGATAGATGGGGAGAGCCTCTCTAGAGGTCTTGTCTATATGGGAAACATTCCTAGATCATATCTATAAATATATATGGAAAGGGAAGGGAGTTATCTTATTGCGTGTTTAAGAACTATATACCTATGCTATAAACCCTCGAGATAGATATATAGGGATCAATTGAACAAAAAAATCTATATCTTATCTATCTTAAAGGGCCCCTCTCTTAACTATCTTGGGTGGCCCCCTCCCTAAAACATATTATCCCAACTACTCATCTCACATCTATCTATAACCAAGAAAGAACACAAGCATATATCTATATAGGGTGAATAGACTTACAAATATACTTCTTGACCTCTACCATATTGACTAACCATACCTCAACAAATAGATATATAATCCTATCCTCTGAATCCCCTATATATCTATATGGAATCTCCTCAAACATATCTATATTTGTGTGTGTATATATATAGGCTGCTAGATAGAACTATATGGGGGGTAGATAGAGGGGACAACGCTATAAACACAAACATGTTCTTACATAAGATATGGGATATGGGCCATTGGTACTCAATAAAATGAGTATTACCGCTCAACCACATCCCCACAGTCTCAAGTGAACCCAACTATCTAGAGAGAATATCTCTCCCCTCAACCACCCCCTTATCTAACTATCTAAAGGGGAAGACCCCAATCAAATATATCTACACTCCCCCACCGATGAAGGATCTCTCTATCTTGAGGGGGCTCACCTCTACCCTACCCTAAATATATAATCTAGATGGCCCTCAACATCATATCACCCAAGGACACCCTATAAATATTAACCCGAATATGAACTTGACCAAATGGAAATATAGGGGCCTGTTCGGATAAAAAAATCTCCAAAACTACACATTGTATATATATCTAGTGCATTATGATTACCCACCACTCGGGTGATATAATTTGACTCCCTCACCCTCCTTAGACTTGAGAGATTCCATTCATCAATATAGAAATCTAGGATGAGCGTAGTATAGTGAACCAATCCATATCTATATGGGGATGACAATGATCATTGGAGAGGGAATGTACTAGATAATGGACCCATCTATCTCCCTATATATAGATGAAATTATATATATTTCTAATTCATATATCGGGGAGACACCGACTCAAAATACACCAAAAATTATGAAATAACTATTAATGTCTCTCGGTCCTAGAAGATATAATCTATATAGGGATATAGCTATCTGGTTTGGTTTTGATATTCATCCATATATGATCTAGAGCTTGATTATATTCCTACCCCATCTTCCCTATATCGATATGGGGCCCTATATATAAAACTAATTTGATCATCAAGAATATATATAGGGATAGTTGATGAACATAAGCGTGAAGAGACATGAGTCTATACAAGGCAAGTCACTAGCGATTCATGTATCCTTTTCTATATGTATATGAGGAAATATGCTCTAATCCAAAGTATAATTTGGTACCACACCAATTTGACCACCTTTGGCAGTTAACATTGTTTCTTGAACTCATAATAAAGAAAGAACTCAATTATGGTTGGTATTTTTATATACATTAGGATAAATGTATGTTTGATTTGTTCTATCATTTTTCCTACTACATTATTCCCCTTTGATTTATCGATATCCGATTTACAATTATTCTAAATCCTAGTAATATACCTCTCTTTATATTAGGTATAGACCTTAGAAACCTATAGCTACATGAGGGTTATGGATACTATCTTATAGAATTATTATAGTAATGTTCCTTGAGCACATTTGACATCTATATATTATGTGTAGGACTAAATTTAATCCCCAAAATAAAAAAAATAAGGTATGGATCAATTTTATCCCATCATAAAAAAACATAATTTCACTAACCCTTATCGCACATGTGATAGAGTAACTACGACATTAATTATTGCATATAAACAACATAATACACATATCACCTAAATAACACAATTTTCGAAGATGGTATTTAAATCAAGTGTGAACATGACACTCACAACTTCCCTCCCTAAATATAAACTTAGGTGATAATCAAAATATGGATCTCAATTGTACATAATTAATCTAATGCATGATTGTAAGTGTTATTCAAAAATTTATCCCTATCAGAAAAACATAAAAAGAAGGAATCAATCATAAATGATCTCTAAGAAGGATAATTATTTGTGTTTATCAATGTGTGTGAATATGCCATAACATTCATATAACCCTTAGAAATAGGAACTAACCCTACTTTAGGTAAGGTTACATAACCACCTCTTGCTTAATATGTTGAGTTGCATAAATGCTACAATGTTTCGCTCATAGTTTAGAAAAATGAAAAGATTCCTAGAATGTGAAAAATTAAGAGGTATCTTATTCTACCTGATATTTTGGGATATTCAATAAATGGAAGGATGGATGGAATATGTTTTTCAGAAAGAGATATATCTTGGAAAATTTCAAGTGAGATTTGTGGAATTGGATTCCCATTACAAACCTAAGAAAGATGTTGTCTTTGTTTAGAACTAACTATTTTCCCATTTTTGAGTGTTATTTGTATAAAGATGGGTTTGAGGTACTTAATTATTGTTGTGCAAGCTTTGGAGACAATAAATTCCTCCATAAATACAACAATCTATAGAAAATTATACATTTTCTTATACTACATAGTGATAGGAGAGTGTTATTGCCTCACCCATTGGATTTTTCCCACATTGGGTTTATAGAAGATAAAAATGTTTGTTTTAATGTGTATTTGGTAATTTAATTTATTCTTACTTATTATTTTAATTAACTCATAATCATTTACAAAACTTCATATATTTAGTTTAAAAATATTTGAGTTATTCACTAACATTTACTAAGTTGTGTTGTTATACACATCAAAATAAATGCACATTTTGAAGTTAAGAGTGATGGAGGAGGAAAATTTTAAACCATAGGTTAAATGGGAATATGAAAACCCAAAATATATAGTGGAAGTTGTTACACCAATAACATGTAATTCTAGTGTAGTGAGATATGGGGAAGGACCCAACTCGTGTGTAATGGACTCTAAACCCAAAGAAAAGGTCCCACATAAATAGTTTGGAGGATATTTTGGATCAAAGTGGAATTTTCTCTTCACACCTAGCAATGTGAAGAAAAAATAATCCATATCTCTAATAGGGAAATATTCGAATATTCCAACTGAAGGTTCATGTATAATCAAGTAGTTTGGGAAATTAGACCTCTAATCTTGGACCTTGGTCCCAAACCTAAACTTGTTATAATGATCCCATGAGGAATTTTCCACTCCTCCCATACCATGTGATGAAAAGGTCCAAGTTAATTGTTCTATAAACCAATATATGACCTCCTTCTCTATAAAACCCTATGCATAAAATGATGAGCTATATACCAACATCCTAGATTCTATTGTTGAGAAGAAAAATATAAGATTAATTAACTCTATTTTGTATATATTTAATGGTTTTAGACCTAAAATTGACTCCTTTCGGAGTTATAAATACTTTAAATGGAAGAAAAAGGTATAAATAGAAGTTGTGGCAATGGAAAAAAAAATTCCTTATCGATTTCACAAACATGGAAGACTACTATAGGGTATTTTATGATGGTCCATGGTTCTTGGGTAAATTGAATATGTGTACCAAGAAGTAGAAAGATGACATCAACTTGAATAGTCCAACTATGGAGGATGTCACTATATGAGTGAATCTCTTAGATTTTCCTTGAAATTCTAGGAGGATGAGATTATTTTGGGAATAGTGAAGTCCTTGGGATAACCAATCATGTTAGATTCTATAATTCATAATAAAGGGAAAATTTTGGAAGCAAGGTTTAATATCTTTATCGCAACAGTCAAACCTCTCCAAAAATTCATCAAGATTAAATCCAAGTATGGGATTTTGAATCATTTTTTCATCAAAGGGGATATGAAATATACAAATATTGTAATGTTTTAAGTCATTTTGATAAATTTTTCCCTAAGAATAAATGATATCTATAGAAAGATAAACACAAATGGAAAACAAAATCCTCATCTAGTATTCATAAAGAAGGGATTAACATAATAATCGATTAGTACAGATCCGAGAGAAGACATAATAGAAACCTTACAAAATTAGAGAGTCCCCATCCCCTGTTAGGAAAGAAAATGAGAGAAAGAAAGGTTAATGTAAGGTGGACCTAATAAATCACAAACATCCCATCCTTATAATCTCCTTGTTGATAATGAATATCCTAACATGGTCTGAATAGAAGTTATCACCTTGCCTAAGGAAAGGGAAAAACTATCAAATGAGGGACTAACTATCAAATACATATATCCTAATATGATACAAAACCTAGTTTTTCATATATGATAAACTAATGGAAATAGGTATATCACCATACCATAATAGTGTATTTTATTTAGTAAGTACAATAATTTATTTCATTGTTTTGTCTAGTTGATTTCATCATTGTTTCATAACCAATACGAACACAACTGATCATTCCATAATGATATTATTAAATAATTAGATTTCATAAAAAATAAAATTTCAATCATAAATTGTTGTAAAACAATATTATACACTTACACATTTTATAAGTATGATATAAAAAATAACATTTATTTAATAATAATAATGATAATAATAATAAGAACAAATAATAAAAATAGTATATTAGGTAAATTTCCTTCATACATCATGAGAAGTCAATAATTTCATTTATATAACAAGTACAATAATTAAAATTGGCTAATATACAATCAATGCATGATGAAATCATGTGTAATAATAAATCCAATCACTTTATAATGACTACTCCATCCTGGATGTCAGGAGATAGAAAATGTTATAGATGGCGACCAACAAAATGACATGAATTATCCACTCATTTCATGTTGTTTTAAAATGAAATAAATTAATATGATAAGGTTTACCTAATAATATTCTTAACTTCTTACTTATGACTTTATTCCTTAATCAAATGAAGAGAACTATCATTCAATAAAATGCCTGGATCTAACTTATAATATGATCATTATATTAATTAAGTAAAGTTTAATGCATATTATAGTCACCTTGATTAACTAATTAAGTCCTTACACTCTTCATATAAAGGTAAGTAAACAATGTTGACTTTTAAAAAACCATTCATTTTGTAATGTTTCATAGTATCTTATCATATTCTTCCAAAGAATAATTAAAAGGAAGAAAAAATATTTCCTTTTCAAAAATAATCATTTCTTTCAGAACGGATGACCTACTAACTATCTTAAATCAAAATCATCATTCATTATTACTAACTCTTAAACATTGTTCTAGGTTGATACAATGATAAGTCAACATCCTCATCCATTTCAGCAATTTATATTTCACAAATTTGGATCAAATACACAAATTATTATAACTATAACAACTTAATAAGAGTTACTGCAACTATTAATTTAAAAACTCATATTTAATTGAAATAGCAATGCTAGGTGGAAATAACGATACAAAAACTAATGCTCTTAATCCATGAAATTTAGTCAACAAAATTTTGACATGGGTCCCAATTTAAACTTGATTCAAATGGAACAGAGATACGGTTCAATTTATCGATATCGATTCAATAAACATATCAGTCAATGGAAAGATTTTTCCAGCTTGGTTATTCCACATAAACCAACAAACGAGATCGAATCGAGCTGGAACAACATCATAAATTCAATCCCATAATGAGATAAGGAAAACATTCATTTTACTAGCACACTAATTTTTCAAAAGGTAATACAACTCACCCATTAATTAATATTATTCAAAACTCCCATTAAATGAAAGGAAGACCATAATCTAGATGAAATAACTAGAAAACATATATACCGAATATTTCTAGTGAACCCAAAAACCCAATAAATAGCAGATCTTTACAACATCTGTTTCAAAACCAAATACATTTCATGAAGGAGAACACGATTTTTAATAATATTGTATTTTATTTCAAACTTGTTCACATTACAATATATTCAAATATACAACAACATTTTACAACTTCTAACGAGAACCAAATATTTAAAATCTCAAGTAGATCGACTTCACAAGTAACTTTAAATTTGTGAAGGCATTTAAACACTCACAAGATAATACATCAAGAATTAAGATTAAATACCCACTAACCTAGTAGGTCAAATACCATCCTTAATAGAAATCAAGAATTAGAATATAAAACATTATGAAAGAAATATTCTCAACACATACCTAGAACCAAATTCCTCAAGGAAAAACTATTTACTTTATTTTTAAGAAAACCCATTTGCTCATGCATTTTCCATCCAAGCTTATAACAAAACTTCATGAATAAATCATTCGAAATTTAAAACTAAATAAGTAAACCACATTTTATCCCATTATTTTGAACAATAACAACATGAAAAGAGATAAAAATTCATGCCTTAAACTTCAAATTATTGCTTCATACTTCCCACAAACTTCCTCGCTCAAATATTCCCCAAAATCAACCATCAAAACTTACAAACACATCCCCATATTTAAATAATTTTAATTCCATTATTCTAAAAATAACAAAGTGTTATTATTACTGAATAGTCCCTTTAAAAATCCAACAAAAAATTTCCATCTAAAATCCATGCATAGCTCAGGAGAGAGATCAAAATGGTGAAACAAAAAGGTGAAAATGAATTGAGATTTTCATATAATGGATTCCAGATGAAGCTCACATCTCCCAAGGAACCCCAACTGATTCCTAAATAAATAAATATAATAAATGACATTAATTAAACTTTCAGTTGTATATAATTACATGGGATGACTTGCCACCTTATTTCCCTCAAAAACCTTACATGGTGATGTAAGCGGTCAAATATAACACTAAACACTAAAAAATTCCAATTTCCTTACCAATTTCCATTTGGTTGATGACTAAGTTTACAACCAAAAACAAATTAAATATTACCTTATTAATCACCAAGTTAAATGGTCTCGAGTCATGGATTTACATAGCCTTATAAAATTATTCCTAACCATGGTTGATGACCATATAAAAATAAAACAACATATTTACTTGAGGTCATCAACCCAAATCATACGAGACAAAAATTAAACATTGTTAGGTTTTTATAGTCCATGACCATTTTTATTAATAACAAACAATAAACATTCAACCCTTCCAAGTTTATATAGTTTGTGACCATTGCACAATCATCATTTACTAACAATAACATTAAATTATGGCTTAAGGAAAATATAACAACAATTAAACATTTACCTGCGTGCCGATCGAGACCTTTGTCCGAGTAGTGGTAATAAAAATTATTGTTAATGCCTTATGATTTATGACCGAGTTTTTAATGTGAAGGATAATAATCATTTAAAAATAATAAATATCACATTATGATTACCTTGTAGAATGGTCTCATAAAAAATCAATCAAGATGTTAGAAATAAATAAATACTTCCTGAGTAGTCTAAGACCGATTCCAAAACATCTTATCATTGTCAAATAATTAAAACAGTCATAACGATTTATAAATTATCAAATTATTAATTATAGCTAACAATGGTGATGTACAACCACCAAAACCAGATAATATGTGGGGTATGACATACTTCCCCCTTAAAGAATCATCGTCCCGATGATTTAACTCATCAATAGAAAAAATAATAATAAAAGAAAGTCAAAACATAACTGTAAGAGGAAAATGAGTTCATATATTCACATTCATTTTTGAAAATTTCCATATTGTAGTCAATTCGCAACTCATAATTCTTGGTTGTAACAACATTTCTAACAAAAAAATTCAAACAATCATCAACATGGTTAAATTTTTCCATTTTAGTCAATTAAATTACCAAATAATAATAAATATATATCTATTAGATAATCAAATAATCATTGAAACAAATAAGAAAAAATTGTTGTCATATCATAATGATTCTCTCAAAGTTCACTATTTCTTGAATATTGGTCCCATTGGATATTTCTCTAAAAATATATCTATTTCGAGAGATGCAACCTGTGAGTTTTCAACACTCTAACTTATTCCACCATGACTATTCTTGGGTCCTAAACCTGTAAAGAGTTCCATTTTATGACTTGTGTTATATTTGATACATAATTTTTAAAAAATTAAATATGAAAAACATCATACATTCTAGAAAATGTAGAATGTAATACCATCAATACTTAAAAAGGTCCCACATATCTAGGTGATACTTTGGAAGACTTGGAAATGTGATTGATCTTTTTTTGGGTTTAACTCTTAAGAAAAATTTATCTTGAAGATCATATTTTGGGTTAACTCTTTTCGTATCTCGCATAGCTTTTCTTCTTATTAGAAACTTCCTTCAATTACTCACGAATGAGATTTACTTTGTTTTAAATTTCTATTAACATTTATGGGCCTACTATCTCTCCATCCTTAGTAATATCCTAGAGTTTAATACCTTCTCCCATACAACGCTTCAAATGGTGACATTTGATGTGAAGAATGATAAGTATTATTATAGGAAAATTTCACCAATGGAAGATATTCTTCCCATCTGTATTTCTAATCCATGCAATACATTATGAGCATATCCTCCATAACATGGTTGAATATTTCTATTTGACCATCTATTTCTAGATAGTATGTTGAACTAAAGTTCATTTTTTCCCCAAAGATGAGTTTAAATTTTACTAAAATTGAGAGGTAATCCTTGGATCCCTACTATAAATTATCAATTTCAGAAGTTTTTGCAATCTTAAAATTTCATGTACAAAGCATTTAGAAAATACAGTGAATCATCCTTTAGATTACCCAATATGAAGTGAGATAATTTAGTTAATTTGTCAACTACAACTAAAATCATGTCATGCTTATTTTTAAACATAAAAATCTTGTACAAAATTCATGCAAATCACTTGCCATTTGCAATGTGTAATGCTATGAGGGTATAATAGACCAATAAGATGCATGTGCTCGCTTTGAACACATTGACATTCAAGACAATGAGAAATGTAATTTTTCATGTATTTCTTTATTCCTTTCTAGAAATATTGTTGTTTTACATCAAACAACAATTTCGTCTCTTCATGATGTCTAGAATAAGGAGCATCATGGAATTATTTTATGACTTTTGTTCTTATGTCATTGCCCTAAAGAACATAAATATTTTTATCATATCTTAAGACTCATTCGTTGTCAAATGTAAATCCTTCATACCTTTTATCATTCGGATTTTCTGCTAACACAACTTTTACATACTAATAATATGGATCATCTTGTATTTTCTTCTTAACTTCATCTCTAAATTAATTTTTAAGGGTTTCAATAGTGGAAACATACTTCCTACAACTTAGCGCATCATCCACTCTCTTATATTTTTGTTTAATGTAACTTATATCAATGTCATACTAAGATAAAAACTCAAGCCATCTATGTTGTCTTGCATTCAAATCACATTGCGTAAAGATATACTTCAGCCCTAAATGGTCTATTTTCAGTTAAAAAGGATTTCCTAGTAGGTAATGTAGACACAAATTTTTATGTCTACCCCTCACCCCACGTTCTCTCTCTGTCCTCTTTTCAAATACATACCTCTCTTCCCACTTATTCAAATTTCTCCTTTCCTCCTAAATTAAATTTATCCCACTTATAATTACTTCCTATCTTTAATTAATCATCCATAATTAATTATAATCACCATTTAATTCTTTTATCCTCCCTAAATTTCCCATTTTATCCTTACTAAGCCTTTATTTAATAAATTCACCTCTTCTTTGCATTTATTTAACATTTTTCACCTCCCACCCGTAACTTTTGTAGGTTCACCAACATCTATGAGTCTAGTATTTTCCTTCTCGGCTCCTTATTTCCATTTGCAGATCTTCTTTCATTCCCATTATTTTCCATCAAACCCTAGATCAGTCTCATTTTTTGTTAACCATGCTTGATTTTCATTGACCCAACTCCCATCTTATCATTTTATCTTCCATTCATATCCTGAACCATCTCTTTTCAAATCCTACAGAAGTTCATACCCTTGGGTCTCACCATCCTACCTTTCTATCACTTTTATATCTATTATGTTAACCCCTAGTCATCATTGATTACGCCTAGTCACCATTGACCGAGTAGCCTTCATTACATCCACCTTCATATTTCCTAATTTTCTTGCATCCTTTTCAATTAGATCCAGCCCAGGATCTCTTGCACATTTTTGTTGTTCATCTTAATTCATCATCAGCTCTAGATATGCCTCCAAATCCTTCATATCTACATTTTCTACCACTATTTCAGTTGATATGCTCTAGTCACCATCAATTGATCCTCGTAGACATAGGTGGTTGTAGACCCACACATGTATGGTTTAATTTTCTTAGATCAAATCTACATTTTATTATCTTGACTACATTTCAAGTTTCTATTTTATATCAAATTCTATTACATCCAATTTATCAATATTTTATCTTATCATTATCAAAAATGTGGGTCAACAACCATCCTAGAATGTTTTCACTTTTTGAGACCGACATTGATAGGAAACCCACCCATCTATTTACTAATCCATTTTCTATTGAGTTTCTCTTGATTTGTAGGACATCTATCTTATTGTGGAGAAGGATATCTCATTTGAGCCCATATTCATTGTTATCGCATCTCGAGGTACCTTAAAACCTCGCATATTTGGAGTTGTTTGTTCTCTTGTTGTTATTTCACTAATTTGAAACATGTAGTGAGGAAACTTTCTCAATAGGTAACGCCTCAATACTTTCAAGGCACAAACTATTTTAATGAGTTATAAATCATGGGGATCATATTTAAGCTCATGTACCTTCCCCATTTTTCTTTCATACGTGATCGCATGATCATTTTGTATAAGTATTCAACCAAAACCTTCACCAGAGGCATCACTTACCATGGTGAAGCTTCTATTGGGGTCTAGAACCTTTAAAATCGGTAATGTAGTAAGATTCTCTTTCAAGTAAATTGAAAACTATTTCACACTTATCAGTCCACACAAATTTCTTGTCCTTTTTCTGTAAAGAAGTTATTGGAGCAAATCACTCTTGAGAAATACTTTACAATTTTTCGTAATAACTAGCCAACCCCATGAAGCTTCTCACTTTATGTACATTATTTGGTGTTGGTCATTCTATTATGTCTTTGATTTTTGATGGGTCAACTAAAATCCCATATTTATTGATTATGTGACCAAGGTACTTTGCACTTAATTATGATAAAATGAAAATTTTGAGATCATACTCGCACAATTTTATCTTTCTAAGAACTTATAATACTATTTTTAGGTATTTATTTTGTGCTCTTCCATATTTTTATAATAAATAAAAATTTAATCCAAAAAATAGCACTAATTTATCTAGGTATTCATAAAAAATATTATTCATTAAGTTCATGAATGCAAGCTGGTGCATTAGTGAGTCCAAAAGGTAACATTGTGAAATCATAATGACCATATCTTGTTCTAAACAATTTCTTCTATATGTATTCATAATTTATCCTAAGTTGATGATAAATTGGTCATAAATTGATCTTGGAATAGATAAATGCATCTCACATCTGATAAAAAAGGTCATCAATCCTTGGTAAAGGATATCTATTCTTGATTGTGGCTTTGTTAAGCATGTGATAATTGATGCATAGCCTTAACCATTTCAACCTTCTTCTTAACAAAGATCAATAGTGCTCCAAAAGGAGACATACTCAGTCTAATTATTCATTTAGAATGTAACTCGTGAAGTTGTGATTTTAGTTATACTAATTCATTTGTATTCATTTTATACGATGCCTTAGAGATTGGTTTAGTTCTAGGTTTGATATCAATTATAAAATTAAACTCATGTCTTAGAGGAAGTCTTGGTAATTCCTCTAGAAATACATCCATGTACTTATGTAACAATAGATAGTACTCAAATGAATTATTACCTTCCTCACTAAAATATGATATATTTATCGAATAAATCATACAACCCTTATTCTTATCCTTTTTAAGTTGCATGGACGAAATCTGTCTAACCTAAAATTTCCTTTTTATGCCTTGTATATTTGATATTTTTTACAGATCATCTAGCCATTCTATTTAATTTTTTTTTAAAAACAACAATTTATTTATGTTTTAAAACCAATTTACACATATAATGATGTCATAGGAACCTACAAGAGCTGCGTATAGGTCAAAATCTGTTGTAAAAATAGGTAGTTCCAATGTTGCATCAAACAAACATTGGTTTATAGTTTGGAAAATATTGTTCTCGTATTAAACAAACCATGTATTGTTCATATAACTAACTTTATTTTTCATTTTTTCAACAAATTTACTAGAAATTAAGCATTCAACTACACCAATATCAAATAGAATAGTTACAAGTAGACCATATAGCTTACTTGGTACTTCAATATGTGTTGCGTGTTTGTCATCCTAGTGGTTTGACACTACAACATGAATTATTTATCGTGGATTATTTTCCTTATTCCTCAAGGAATATTTATTTCCATAGTGGTCACCACCACACTTGAAACACCCAATAAAGGGTCCTTTTCTTTCAATCATATTGTCATTGGATAAAACACTATTCTATCCATTTCTTTTTCTTGTGCGAGAAGGTTGTGTTGTTGTGCTATTTTTACCATTTTTATCCTTATTGCCAAAAAAATTTCACCAAGTATTTCTAGGTTCCAATGGTGAAGGTGAGTTATAGTTCTTCTTTTAATTTCCATACCTATGAGTAGATATAGCTTACAACTTCTGCTCTTTCCTAATTTCCTTCTCAAAAATAGCTTTTATCATAGGACCATACACATAAGCTTCACCCCAATGATTAGGTTAATTCCCATTACAAATTTTTGTATCCTGAATTTATCATCCTTTTGATACTATGAAACATACTTCAAAAATTTGGTGAACTTTTTCCAATATTAAGTTACAACCAGTTTACATTGAGTTAAAGTCTAGAACTCAAACATTTTTTGATTGAAATATAACTCCGATAACAAGTGTTGATAAAATTACAGTTTAAACTATTCCCAAGTGATATTAGTAATGTCAACTCCCAACTCTACCTTTCGGTTATCCCACTAAGAGGATGCCTCATTGGAGAGTTGAAAATTACCCCAAATAGATTTGGTTTCCTCTAAGAATTATCACATTTCAAAATACTTCTCCACTTCACTCAACTAGTTATCAACCCCATATCCTAAGGCTATTCCATATAACTTGGGTGGGTTGATTTTCTTGATGTATTTTAATAGCTAAGCTACCAAGCAAGCTCTTTTGTTTGTAGGTTGACTCTCTGGTATTAGGATTTCTAGCATTAGGATTCTTGACATTTATGTTTCCAACATTAGTGAATAAGTTGTTGTACATCACTATCACTTTCACTTTCCACACCCATTACCTATTGTTCTGGAAATCTATATGGTTACAAATATCTTGTAGAAAAACTATTATCTCATCAATTTTTTGGGATGTTGTAGATTTAGGAACATTATTTATATTATTTTCTCTTATTATAACCGTTGTGTTCATTAGAAAATAAAAATATATTTTGTTAGCGTTATGAACCCATGAATTCCAAGATTTGGTAACCTTTACGTCTGATACAAAAATGTAACACCCATGTTATTATTCATCAAATTAAGGGAATTTTTTAAAGAAACCCCTTAAATCATAATTAATTCCTTCAATTATTTTCAACATGCAACAATTAGAATCTAGCCTAATATAATGTTTAAAATCAATATGATAACAATTGATAACCATGTGCAGATGTATGGGTCATTTGGATCTACCCAATCCCCCTTATTATTAACTCTAACCAAGTGAGTATAAATTGTATACTAGTGGTTAAACCTTTAAAATAGGTCTTGATAACTATGTGCAATTCCTAGTATCAAACTGAAAAATAATCAAGTTGCATTCCATCCATCAACCAACACATAAACTTAGGAAAATGGTTATTTAACAGTGTACTGGCTATTTACACTACTTTATCTAAAGGTTTAAGCATTTCTTTGCAAGATTAGTCTCGTGTTTGCACACTAAAAAATGAAACTTGTCTTCACTTTGCACAACTATCTCATCAAAGTTATCTAGATCTTAATTAACTAAAAATGTGTAATGTAGATACTAAAGTTAATATAATCTATGAACAACTATAAATAAAGTAAATGGATACTATGAATAAATGTAAAGATGGCCCAAGACACTATGAAAAAGGAAATTCTAACCCTAATGTGTAAAGAGATAAGAGAAAAGAACTCAGCTAAATAGAATATGCTCATGGGACTACGTCACATAGCTAACTAGAGAATTTGGAAATAGGAATAATTATGCGGAATTCCTAAAAGGATCAATCTAGAGTTTCTAACTATATCTTGGAGAACCTTGAGTGGGACTCTGGGAACCTAGGGTACTCTAGTCTCGTAAAATGGGTGCCCTGGTCTATGAAAAATATCTAAAATTGATCTTCAAAGGTTTGGTAGATTGTACAAAATCCTTGATGTCCGTCGCATTAACTTCCTCACTGCAGTGCTCTAGATGTCATTGATATTCCAAGATGATGAAAAGACTTGTAAAATACCAAGGAGTATCAAAACCCTAAAAAAATAATTCAAATGAATGGGTCAAAATGAACTCAACTACCAAAAAAGTGGGTTCACTAACTAAGTGATGCACTACATTTCAGACCCCAAATGTAGTTGTAGTGAATGTGTACATAATGTTCCCTAGGTTCTCTTGTGTCAGTTGCACTTTGTGAAGTAGCGAATAATAACTAGATGTAGAAAATGTAATAGAATGTATGCATGAAATAGTATAATCCTTCCCCTATGTTATGTGTGATATAGATGACCTAGCCTTGTTCCTGGTGATGGAGCTATGTAGATACAATTTATCTCCAATGCAATAGATGAATGCAACTCTAAATTTATGATAGAGTGACTAGTGCTTGGTCCCTCATTATGGTATCATAAATTTATATTTATAGTGTTATCTTTCTCTAATTTTATAATTAACCCTGAAATGGTCAACTACCAAAAAGATAAAAAACCTCAAACATCTAGAAAGATTCCAAAAAGTGGAAAGAACATTCAAGAAGGATTGAGGATCCCATGGTGGGACCATGGCACCCATGGGGACCCCAAGACTATCTTGGGTGCTCCATTCAAGGCTAAAATGATGCAAGATGATGAAAAATGATTGGTAATGTGTGTGGTGAAGGTTGCAAGTGGTGATAAAAATAAACTAAAATGACCAAGAGATAGGGGTTAATTAGTACTTTATTCACTCAAAACCCTTTAAATAGTAGTATGAGACTAGGAGTAGATAATGTCTAATGTGCATGATTTTTGTCTACATTTTCCCCCATTTTATGTTGGTGAGTGAAAATCTTGGTAACATAATGTAGATAGAGATGCGTACATGATGCCAATGTAGAGTAATAAAGAAGGCATGCCAAAGGAATTTAAAAATCATGGAATGACAAAAAGATGATGGAGCATGGAAAATAAAGGTGAAAATATGAAAAAAGTGATGAGAGTGAACCTAGGGTGGAACACGTGTGTTGATGTTGGTGTGTATAGTGTACCCGCATAGTTAGTATATATAGTTTGCTACCACAAAGTTTTTTTGTCGATGTCATTATTGTTTCCCCCATTCGACTACTTATTTCTCATATGACCAGGACTTGTAAGGATACAATGATCAAGTAGTCAAATATGTATGTATATGGGTGTAAAAATTCAATACAAAACATGAATGTAAAATTATGTAATGTAAAATGTACAAATGAAAGAGTGTAAACGGAACATGTGCACCTGATCCATGTAGAGAGAAAGAGTGTACAAGGATATCATGTATTCTTTGAGGTTTTTGGGTGATCGACGCTATAGGTGAAGAAGTATAGGGAAGAAATGCTTTGTGTCCTCAAACCTTTAAATGATTCCCTAAACTATGTTTCAAGAGATCTTTTTACCATCTTGGTTTTTTGGGTGATCTAATTCCAGTGGTAGAAGAAGTATAGGGAGAAATTCCACTGTGTCCTCCAACCTTTAACTGCCCCTTTGAATGCTAAGAACACCATGTCTTATAAAATCCGTGTGTATGGAATTCGTAGACTTGTTTGAACTCACTCATTGTATGTAAACCCACAATTCCAATGGTAGAAAGTGCACTAAACTAAACTGATGTAAATACACTATGTAGACTTTAAAACCCCAAATGATGCCCCCTCTTTAGGGGCACACATGTATGTCGTTGATAGGAGGATGTGTTTCCATAAGAGGACCAACCACATGTACTCATAAATTTTTTTCTTGTAGAGGGAAGGGAATGCACTTGGTATAAACCAAGGCGCATATAAATAAGGATGGATAGCCAAAGAAAAGTGTTAGTATGAAAAAACATGCATGTAAATAGATAATGTGTAATCTACTGTGAAACAATGTAAAAGATACCAAGAAAAGTAGTGTAAACACGTAAGAGGACAAGTAAGCACCAAAAAGTGGGTTGTAAATATGGAACATCACTCATGATCTCACAAGACATGCAAGTCCATCATGGTCGCATACAAACAAACAAGTGTGGACACCACACATAATCCAAGGCCAACATAGAAGAGAAAAGAAAAAAATAATGTAACAAACAAGTATGAAAGCAAATATTTCTGCATAATAAATATTGCACATGAAGCAACCATTAGTATGTTAGAAAGATAACTAATATGTTGAAAGCGTGTATAACCAAGGAATGTAAAGTGCTAAGTAAAATATGAAATAATAGCCCTATGAGAGACGAATGTGGATTCCCCAACAACAAAGTGTAGGAAGGGTAGAAGATGAGAATTTGTGTTACATGTAAGATACTTGTACCTAAGATCACAAATAGAAAGATACGTGAACACACATGTGTGGAAGATATAGATTAATACCATAAAAGAAATATAAATATCATGTGTAATAAAGTGACCATGAATAAGCAAAAGTAAGCAAGAGTAAAAACAACCATAATATGCGGTATGCTTTGGATGGATGCAATGGAATTAAAAATGGAGTGATATGAGTTGCATGCCCCCTAAGTTAATGGAATTTTATGTAGTGAGGTTCCTTTAGTTTCCCCCTCGGTCATCAAGAATGAACCATAAACGAGAGTGTATCATCGAGAAATGGTTGAATAGTGTGTATAGTTTCTAGCACGATGTGATGAGTATGTATATATAATGATGACGATATGCGACATGTGTAAGAAGTGATTCGTACATGAGACCTATAGCCTAAGATTATATCACGAAACAATGAAGAAAATGAGTGATGATTTATCCCTAAGAATATATCACTACTAGATTAATCATAAGGAATTTTGATGTAGCCTAAATCGTATACCACTACAAGATGAATAATAGGGAGTGGCGATGTAGTATAAAGCATATACCACTATAAGATGTTAGAGTATGTGACCATTTAACCTATAGTGTATGTCACTATCCTATTAATGTTGCATGATGAAAGTTATAATTATAAACATGTGATGAATGTATGGTCTATTTTATTTGTAAACCCTCGGCTGAGGTTGAGTATGGACCGAGGAAGTAAAGTGCATCATATGGTAATCGATGCAGCACATAGAAGACAATGAAATGTGCATGATGATAATAGATGACCATGTGATGAATAAAATATGTAAATATATGATGTGTAGAAAGAAATGAAAGATGTGTAGAATATGTAAAGTGTAACATATGGAGTGGCATGTAATGTATGTGGATAGACTAGTAATGTAGTATGTAGGATGAAGAGTGTATGATGCTAGACGCGTAGACAATATAAGTATGATATATGCATAATGACGACTAGTATGATGTATGATGTAGGATGCACAATGTGTGATAAAACATAATGTGTAATTCCTATAGTACAATTTGTGGGGTTCATGTGTAGTAATCCCTCTCAGTCAAGTTTGAACCGAAGAACAAGAGTGTGCTATCGGGTAGTGGTCGATGTTATAATGTGTGATGAGGATGTCTATATGAAAATGTAAAGATGATAGATGCTAGGGTGAGTGAGGTGGTGTAATAGATGTAATACCCCCAAGTATATATGAGTCATAAAATAACCAGTGATAATTAAGAACAAATGTCCATCATTTGATGTATGCAATGATGAAAGTGTATGATTATAGTATGTATGTATAACAATGTGAAAATGTGGTATGTCAAAAAATTTAGAAGTGTGATGTATAATTATGTAAGGATGTGAATGAATGATAAGACAAACATAAGAAATGTTTTGATGATGAGAGAGATGGGGATGTGAAGACTATGCCCCCAATGTATGCATGATGAAAGAGGATATCATGTAAAGTCATCTAAGAGATCATCGTTATTATGATCATATTCAAATGGATAAGCATTACTGACTTGATAACAAATAGTGTCTGGTTGATCACATAATGAGACATTAAGGTGTAAGTTATACATGCTCATAGAATACTCCTCATCGGTGAATTGAGGAAGTGGAAAACCATGTGAATACCAATGAGTGAGATTTTGAATGTATCCTAGGAAAGAGTTATTAAAAATGAAAACACGTCCAAAGGGCATAAGAAAAGATATTTCTATATGATCGGGATCTAGAGTTCTCTACTATAATCAAACCATGATTTACCTAATCTAAGTGGTAAATATCGAGGAGTGCACATGTAAGAAATATCATGAGGTGAAATATATGTAAATCATAAGTGTGAGTGATCTTTGACATACCCATAATAAAGATGATGAACATATCATGTAGGAAATAGGTCCTTAAAAGCATAGCCTAAGTAAGCCAAAAATCATATGTATATATGGTGTCATAAAGCACATAGGATCAAATCGAATATGTTCCTAGTATTAATTATTCATGAAGATTTTGCAAGTAAATGGTGGGCACACTAAGGGAGATGGTACATGTGAAGGTTTATGTGATAGAGTGACATCCATGGACTAGATAGGCACCTGATAAGGAATAATAGAAATAGTAGTAGAAGGTGGCACAAAATAAATTGTATCCATCACATAAATGGTACCATTAAGTGATACTAAGTGAGGTGGTTATTCTCAAGGTTGAGGCTCATCTGTAATATATGTGCGTGGAATAGCAAGGCCGATATTAGGATCCCTATCACAATACTGAAAGGGGTCACGGTCACAAAAGACAGTATACTCAATTATCTCATGTAATAATTTTACACAATTATGGATAGTAGAAGCGACAACTTGCATGGCATGAAGGCATGACCTACCAAGTAGACAATTGTAGGAGATTGGGAAATCAACAACGAAAAAGACAGTGTGGACAATTTTTGGACCAACAGTAATAGGTAATGTAATGTGGCCGAGACATGGGTGGACAAAACCATCGTAAGTATGTAGTGATATAGAATATGGACTAACATCATGAGTGGAAATACCTAAAAATTCAAGGAATGACATAGGATACAAGTAAATTTTAGATCCATTATCAATAAAAGTATGCTTAATGACAACATTATAAATATGAGAGATGATATGTAACAAAGTAGGTCATTATCAAAATTATAAACATTAGTGGGAAGGTTAGACTTGAATAATATGTGAAGAAAAAGAATCAGCCAAAGCCTAATAATCCGAGTTGGTATGCATGTCAGCATGAATGTGAGTAGTAGCAAGAAAGTGTTGGAATCTATGTAGTAAATCAGGATTTGCAAGAAAATAATCATTGATTGAGATACTCATGATGAACAAACCCTAGGATGAAAAACAATGAATGAAGAAACTAAAAGCATGAATGAAGGAAGTGTTGAAACGTGGGGTTCACTAAAATGATTAACTAAAAATGCATAATGTAGACACTATAGTTAATCTAATCTATGAATAGTTATAAATAAAGTAAATGGATGTTGTAAATAAATGTAAAGATGTCTCAAGCCACTATGCAAAAGGAAATACTAACCCTAATGTGTAAAAGGGACAAGAGGAAATAACTCAACTGAGTAGAAAATGCTCCCAATACTATGTTGCAGAGTTGATTAGAGAGTCTGGAAGAAGGAAGGACTATGAAAAAACCCTGAAAAGGTTGGATCTAGAGTATGTGGCTAGACTGGAGTGCTTGGAGAGGGAGTGTGGCACATACGGGTGCTCTGGTCTGCAAAATGGGCACCCTGGTCTATGAAAAATATTTTAAACTAATCTTCATAGGTTTGGTAAATGGTTTGAAACCCTCGTTGTTTATTGCATTAAATTCTCTGCACTTCTTCAGATGTGGCTAATATTCTAAGATGATGAAAAGACCTATAAAAGAACGAGAGGTAAAAACCCTAAAAATTTAAAGAATGCAAATGAATGGATTGGAATGACCTTAGCTGCTACAACATTGGGATTACTCTTTGATCATTGTACCACATTACGGACCCAAATGTATTTATGGTGAATGTGTGCATAATGTGCCCTAGGTGCTCTTGTTCCCGGTCACACTTTGTGAAGTAGCAAGAAAAACTAGATGTATAAAATTTAATAGAATGTGTGTATATAATATAATATAATCCTCCTCCTATGATGTATGTGATGCAAATGACCTAGCGTTTGTGCCTTGTGATGAATCTATGTGGATACAAGTGATCTCTAATGCAATAGATGGATGTAACTCTAGATGGATGATGGTAGTGAATAGTTCTTGGTCCCTCATTATGGTATCATTATGGTATCTACACTTCATTACCATTTCTCTATGATTTCATCTTAGATATAAGTTATTCCAAGTATCATTATGTTATCCATTCTCTATAGAGGTGTACAACTAATCTAGTTACCATATTCTATTATTACCTCTTATCACACTATTGTAATGAAAATATATCATCCTTTGATGGCTTGTTTAAATATCTTACACATAGGATTAATCCAAATCATAACTATAGTAATAATACATATGTTCAATTATTGTCATTTAGTCATAATAGTACACTTACATTAACTAAGTACAACTATACCATAACTTACATTTGTTGTAATGTTTCCTTAATGTACTATGATCGTTAATGACATAATTGTTTTCCTACCATGATACTTTAAGAATAGTTATGATTTACTTAATGAATATTAATTATCTTATACATACATATATTATTGTTAAAATTCAACAATTTGTTCTCCCATAAGTATATCTCCTAACTGATACAAAACCTATTTGTTCATACATGGTAAACTAATGGAAACAAGTATATATACCATAATAGTGTATTTTTATTTTGTAATTACAATAGTTTATTTCAATGTTTCATCTTGTTGATTTCATCATCATATTATAACCAATATGAACATAATTGATCATTCTAAAATGATATTATTAAACAGCTTGGATTTCATAAAATAACTTAATTTGTTTTCAATCATAAACTGATGTAAAACAACATTAATCACTCGACACATTTTAAAAGTATGATGTCAAAACAACATAGTATTTATTTAATAAATAATAATGATAATTCCCATATTTTTTGAAACAATAACAAAAATAATTAGAATAGTACATTAGGCCAATTGCCTTCATACATCATGAGAATTTAATAATTTCACATATAAAAAAGTAAAATAAATCAGATAATATACAATCAATGCATGACAAAATCATGCATAATAATAAATTAAATAACTTCATAATGACTACTTTGTCCTGCATGTTGTAGGAGAAAGAAAATGATATGGATGGTCAATTCAATGAACTGGAATGAATTATCCACTCATTTTATGTTGTTTTAAAATGAAATAAATTAATATGATAAGGTTTACCTAATGATAATCTTAAATTCTTACGCATGACTTTATTCCTTAATGAAATGAAGAGAACTATCACTCAATCAAATTCCCAACTCTAACTAATGATACTATCATAAGGTTAATTAATTAAACTTTAATGCATCTTACAATCATCTTGATCATCTAATTAAGTCCCTAAACTCTTCGTATAAAGGTAAGTAAACGATGTTGAATTTTAACAAACCATTCATTTTTCAATGTTTCATACTACCTTATCATATTATTCTAAAGAATAATTAAAAGGAATAAAAAACAATTTCCCATTTCAAAAATAATCATTTGTTTGTAATGATTGGCCAATTAAATATCTTAAATCAAAATCATCATTCATTATTACTAACTCTTAAAAATTGTTATAAGTTGATACATTGATAAGTTAGTATCCTTGTCCATTTCAACAATTGGTATTTCAAACATTTGGATAAAATCCAAAACTCATTATAACTATAATAACAACCGAAGAATATTTACTAGAACTATCAATTTTACAACCCATATTTCATTAAAACATCAATGTCAAGCTGAAATAAAAATCTACAAAATTAACACTCTCAATCCATGACCTTTTAGTCTACAAAATTTCCACAAGGGTCCAGATTCAACAAACATAAGAGTCTCTAGAAAGAGTTTTCTAGCCCGACTCTTCCTCATAAAGAAACAAAAAGCTCGAATCTAGTTGGACAAACATTATAAATTTAATCCCATAATGAGATAAATGAAACATTTATTTATCTAGCACACTACATGTTATAAGGCGATAACTCAACCATTAATCCGTATTTTCAATAGTCCCATTAAATGACAGAAGACCATAATGTGGACCAAATAACTAGAAAACATTTATATTGAATATTTCTATTGAACCTAGAAATCCAATAAATAAGATATCTTTAAAATTTATGTTCTCAAAAACTAAATATGTTTCATGAACGAAAGCATGATTTTCATAATAGTGTATTTATTTTTAAAAAATTATATTCCAATATATATTTGAATATGCAGCATAAATTTACTTCTAACTAAAACCCAAGATTTAAAATTGACTAGTAGATCGACTTCACAAGCAACATTAAATCTATGAAGGTATTTAAACACTCACAAGATAATACATCAAACATAAAAACCAAATAACCACTAACCCAATAGGTCAAATACCATCATTAACAACAAGAAAGAATAAGAATATAAAATTTCTTGAATGAAATATTCTCAACAAAAACCAAGAAATGAATTCCTCAAGGAAATTTTTTTACTTTATTTTTCCAAAAATTCATTTGTTCATAAGTTTTATGTCTAAGTTTCAGAAAAAAATCATGAAGAAATCATTCCATATACATTACTAAATAAGTAAACCATATTTCATCCTATTATTTTGAATTATAACAACATGAAAAGAGATATAAATTCATGCGTGAAACTTCCAATGCCTCGCTTCAAACTTCCCAAAACTTCCTCACTCAAATCTTCACAAAAATTGATTGAAAAAACTTCCAAATGCATCCCCATATATCCATAATTTAAATATCATTATTTTAAAAATAACAAAGTGCTATTCTTACTAAAAAATCCCTTTAAAAACTCCAACAAAAAAATTCCATTAAAACTCCATGCATAACTCGGGAGAGAGGTCAAAACGGTCAAACAAAAAGGTAAAAATGAATTAAGCTTTGCATGCAATGGCTTCATGATGAAGCTCCCATATCTCAAGGAACCCCCAACAACTTCCCAAATAAATAAACGCAATAAGTTCTATTAATTAAATTTACAGTATCAACTAATGGCATGGGATGACTCACCACCTTATTTCCTTCTAAAACCTTACATGGCGATACAAACAGTAAAAGATAACACTAAACACTAAACAATTCTAATTTTCTTAGTAATTTCCATTTGGTCACTAACCAAGTTTACAACCACAACCAAATTAAATATTATCTTAATAATCACTAAGTTAAATTGGTCAATATTGATGGATTTTCGTAGCCTTACAAACTTATTGCGAATCATGGTCAACGACCATATAAAAATTAAAATAATATATTTACTTTGAGGTCATAGAACCAAATCCTAAAGACATGAACTTAATCATTGCTAATTTTACATGTTCCATGACCATTTTTATTAATAAAAATAAGCATTCAACCCTTCAATGTTTATATGGCTGTGACCATTGCAGACAAACATCATTTACTAACAATAACATTGAATTATGGCCTAAGGCCAATATAACAACAATTAAACATTTACCTCGCTTTGGGTGAGATACTTTTGTCCATGTAATGGTAATAATAATTATTTTTAATGCCTTGCAATTTATGAATGATTTTGCAATGTGAAAGAATAATTGGTATTTTTAAAATAATAAATATCACATTACTATTACCTTGTGGAATGGTCTGCGTGACCAAATCAATCAAGATGTTAGAAATAAACATATACTTCACAAAAATGTATAAGACAAATTTTGATACGTGTTATCATTTCCAAACATTTAATACAATTAAAAATGATTTATGACTTTTTAAATAATTAAGTATAGCTAATAGTTGTGATGTGCAACCATAAAAAATAGATAATATGTGGAGTGTGACAATGACATGGTTCTTGCAGATTCATGAGGAACCATCTTTATTTGCATACTGAAGTTCCCAAACAAGTATGTTCCCTTGGATTGGAATCCAGTACCTACACCACCATCCAAAAAAATATGAAGGAAAGAAAAGTGTATCACATTTCTATAAAAATACTCATATCAAATAATTTGAGTAGTCAATACATCAACTTGGGTTGGCTCATAATCAACAATGTTATGTATTTCAAGTTGTGCAAGGATGATAGTAATATGCACATATCATATAGCCTCTATGATGACAACTGCAACTCACAAGAACACAACAACAATTATAAATAATTTGAAATACAACTTTAGACCTACTCACATTGCTGTCAAAATACTCACATTGACACATGAGACCATATTCATGTGTTCAATTTTTGTACTCCAACACCTTATTTGTATTTAGGAAGACATAGGATTTCAAGTCTATCATTGACATTTTCTCACTTTCTTCCACCAAAGGAATTTGACATTACAATGAGCTAATTTAAATAAAATTATATAATGATGTTGGATTATAAATATTTTAAACACAACAACCGCACACATATACAAATATTTTTTTATGATGATAAGTTCTAAAGGTTATATCCTTGAGATCTATAAGTTATACAAAGAGTATTGTGAAGAAAATATGTAAAGGTCGACCCTAGAGACCGCTAAGTTTGTGTAAATATTTTTACAAAGAAAAAATCTTATAGATGTGGTTAGTGACCACTAACCTATGATTTTGATTTATTTTAGAAGAAAATTATATAAAGAGTTTTCTAAAGAGATATCAAAGGACCTTTAAAATAACACAAGGGGAGGGAAAACAACGTCATAAGAGGTTAGAATAAACTCTTATCTATTATTAAAACAATATCTAGGGTTTGAAAGCATAGATAGGGTTTGGAGATGAAGCTAGCGTTTTAATCAATCTTTCACCTTGTAATTTGATATAATTTTCATTCATTTTTCCTTCCTAATAGAGCAGAGTAGTGGCGGCTAGTTTTTTTAGAGGCCTCCATATGGTCAATATTTTCAAGAGAGGGTTATGGGTTTAATAGAGTTGTTACAATGACCCCATATAGTGGTGTTTCCTTTCCTAACGCAATGTCATATGAATTCAATGATGAGTGGTGTTTTATTTTTCATTGGAGTGTCACATTGAGCTTGAAACACGACACAATGCGGGGAGACTTAGGGAGGGCTCAACACTTTATTGGTGGGATGGTGTGTTGGCTTGACCTGATCTTAGAGCAATGTAGAGGTGGTTAATGTTTGACTCGGTCGATGAAATGTATTCCACACATCTCTCGAGGTGGTTAATGATTGAACATGCTCAAGTCCCCAACTTACCAATTATCTCTATTGAAAAATTCCAAGCTCAATTTATAGCTCGTTGACAACTTAGAATAGGGAAACTAAGTTAAATAGAGGGTATGAAGGTGTTGCTAGGGTTTAGAGGTGAATCTATGGGTTTAACCATGTGGTGAGATAATTTTATTTCATCTAAAGATATAAGCCCCCATCCACCACCTGTTAATTACAATCTACAATGAAAGAAAAATTTGGTAATTATTTCTTCGGAAGTAATGTTAATCACATGGTGACGATGCATATTTGAAACACAAAAGACATGTTGAGGATTGGTAACATATTATTTCAATCAAACAATGCATGAGATTCATCACAAAAATATTTTGTCACCCTTTTTATCATTAGTTTTGTGGTTGTGTACAAGATGATTTTTCTTTTCTCTACCCATTTTGTTATCGTACAAAAATATAATATATTTTTTTCATTTGGGTAGCTACATATGTACAAAATTCTTCTACTAGAGCTTAACCCGATAATAGGATTAGTGTGTGTGTGTGTGTGTGTGTGTGTGTGTGTGTGTGTGTGTGTGTGTGTGTGTGTGTGTGTGTGTGTGTGTGTGTGTGTGTGTGTGTGTGTGTAAATTATAGATACACCTGCAGACTCCTATTATTAGGTTTTCTCCGTAATGGAAATGTTCATATAAATTTTGCATCATAAAATGGCTTCTTAAATGCATAATACTATGTCATACTTGAAATGTTCATATTTAGAAAAATTTACATTCCCTCAATAGTTTCTTTTATTTATTTAAGACGAATAAAGATTACCCAAATTGTCTTGGAGCCCTTCTAAATCTTCAAACATGTCATTGAATAGGTTCCCACTCCTCTCAATACCTTACAACATAAAATCTACTCATTATTAGCTCATCAACTTGTAGATATATTTTATTGAAGTAGATGATCTCCTTCTTCACACTAGGTATTTGGTGTCCCTGCATTTCACCTTGAAATCTAGGACTACCCATTTTAAAAAAAAGTTCTTTTAAAATAATGGGTCATTTTATGCTTTTATTGTCAAAAGATGTCTCAGTATTATGTTAGGATATTCCACATGGTTAATAGATGTGTTTTGTGTGAATCAGATTGTGAAGATGCCTCACACCTGTTCCTTAACTTTCCTTTCCTTTTTTCGATTAGGGAAACCATCCTTAACATCTTTGATGTTAACTGGGTCTTCCCGGATTCCATAAAATTGTTGTGGATCCAATGGACTAGTCCTTTTAAGAGCCAAGGTCTGAAGTTCTTATGGATTTTCTCTATAATTCATTTGGCTTGGGAAATATGGAAGGAAAGAAATAGAAGAATCTTTAAAGGGAAAAAAGAGTCCCATGTTAAAATTGGAGCCCGTTGTGTGAGATCCATCTGGCTAACTTTTCTATCTTGAACTCCCAAAAGAATTCTTTCTCTCAGCAGGAATCTTGTTTCTCCTTGAAGTGGGGTCTGGGACCTTCTACCCTTAGGCCCCCGGGTCTAAACCCTAGACTAAATGGATGGGTCAAACCTAGCAAGGACTATTTAAAATTAAACTTTGATGGCACCTCCAAAGGTAATCCTAGGCATGCTGGCTGTGGTGCGATCTTTCGTGATTCTGAAGGAAGTTTTATTCTTGGATACTTCTACAATTTGGGCACTTAAAAGAATAATGTTGCTGAAGATGCTGGGGTCTTTTGGGGTCTATCTATAGCTCTTCAACACAACTCGTTAATTTGGAAGTGGAAGGTGAATCCCTGAACATAATTAACAACATAAATAAGAAAGGTCCCATATTTATTGCCAATTTTAACTCTATTAAGAGTATTAAGTAAATGGCCCATTCTTTTAATTTTATCTCCTTCAAACATGTGTATAGGGAAGAAAATGCCATGGTGTATTTCTTTGCTAATATGGGGGTTAATGGGAATGATTTGACACTTTTGAGGGAGGTGGAAATTATCAATCCCAAGGTGTGGGCACACTTATTAAAAGACACTAATGCCCACATATAAGGTCTCTTCATGGGGGGTCTATCCTATCATGATTTTTGTTGTATGATGAATTTGCATTTATTTCTTAATTATGAGAAGATCGGGGTTGTGATTTGCACATATTTTTGGAGAACTTTATCTGGAAACCACTACTGTAGAATCATTTTGTGGTGTGCGAGTAAGCTCTCGGCTCTCTAGTTTCTGAGTCGTTTTGTGAAGAGGCCTTTGTTGTTTAGCGGTATGGGTGGGGATCTCGTCAGGACTGAACCTGCTGACCTTGTTGGGGTCACTCCCGATGCTATGTCCCTATTTGATAGCAAGGGTTTTACCCCTTTTCTGAAAATATTTGAAGGGCACTACGAGAATCTCAGCAAAGAATTTTCTAGTGCATGGAAAGTGACCAAAAAAGGTGTTGTTGTTGAGATGAAAGGGATCAGTCTAGAGATCATTGTGGATTCGGTGGCTAAAGTTATGGGTATTCCGATGGTGGGGAGGGAGGTCTAAAAACCAAAGAAGGAAGCCTCTAAAGAACTAAATCTGTTTCTTAAAGGTAATGAGAATCTCACCTCCCATTTTGCTGGCTACCTTAGAATGTATTTACTTAAACCATTTGACAAGGTGAATCTCACCTTAATTCAATTCTTAACCCTGGAAGGCTACCACAAATGTATCTATGCTTACCACCTCCCAATGCTAAACCATTTTAGACAGGGTAAGCCTTTTATTTTCCCCTATTTCTTTTATATTTCACATAGGATCTCTGTCCCTCTCCACCATGTATTTATCCTTGCCCTTGTCAAAGGGAAGCCACGGACATTAACAACACTAGTGCTCTTAAGCTGGATTTGGAAGCTTATGCAGATGGTTCGGAGTCTGATTTGGAGGAGGAGGATTTGAGTGATGATGAATATTCTCTGGATGAGAACACAGAAGAGGATGATGTGGAGGTGGTCACGGCCCAAAACCTTCAGGACCTGAAATCTAAGAAGAACCTGAGCACTGAGCCGAACACTAAGGGTTATTCTAGCAAACAGGGTGCCCCAACTCCCATAAACATTGAATTGGAACAACACTATGAGGCTATGGGTCAGGTCGGATCAATTAAAGGTGACAATCACTTGGCCAGGATGGTTGATGATATTGATGATCTCAAGGGGGAAATGCGGCTCACTAAGATCTCGGCCCAATTACTTTTTAATGATTGACACAAGATGAGGGAGTAGGTGCGGGAAAGCTGCTAAAGAATGGGTAGGGTGGCGAGATTTAGATCCTAAAGTCCAACTTGGGGGCCATAACTAGGGATATGGATCATGTTAAAGCTATCCTCCATAGCTATATATAATGGAGCATCGTGACTGTTAAGTCGACCCTACTACACCTTCAAACTCTAGGGCAGCTTGCCAATTCTTATTACATTGTGGATAGTCGGAAAGGAAACAAAAGGCAACCCTGAGATGGTTTAGACACGGCTCTTTGGCTATTAATATTGATGCTCTTGCAAAATAATGGGCTAAGGTGCTGGACGGTCTTGAAAAATCCTATAAATGAATTTGGTGTGGGGTGTTCTATTTTTTCACTATCTTTGTCTTTGGTTGTTAGTTCTTTCAATGACGTTAGTTTCACCATGGTTTTTATGTTTTTGTTAGTTTCTTTTTACGAGCTCCTAAGTGCCCTTTTTACTAAGAACTTTTATACTATGATGTTTTGATGTTATTATAATTTGGCTTAATTTGATCTCATGGAGCTTTCTTGATGTACGGGGTAGGGTCCCCTTAACCCTCTTTTACCACTAATCAAAAAAATGTTAGGATATTCCTAATGAATCATATGAGCCAATTTTTACAAATACCTAGATGCCCAAACTCATTTTATCCCTCCGCCAAGTTTTGTCTGCAAAATTTTTTTATCTAATTATTTATTGAATAAATAATGCCCCATTTGAAGTAAATTGTACTCCGGTTGAATCATGTTGAAATTTTTCATGCCGTATTCACTCATCTCAATAGGGTTTTCACCAGGAATGAATTTAGGGCATTATCTCGCAACTTCGCCGGCGCGTTTTTCATTTTTATTTATTTCTTTCACATTTTTCTCCGATTTTCTCCACAGTTTCTCTGTGAAATTCTTCTAAGTATGTTCTTTGTCCAAGTATATTTTATTTAATTACTTGAAGTATCTGGAGATCATCTACCGATGCAACACCAGAAGGAATCAGCCTCAGAATGCAAACTTCTAACCAAAAAAGATGAAGTCATGCACAAAAAGCCTCTCTCAGGCAAGTCACACTTTTTGGAATAAGTGGATTTAAGTTACAGTGGGATTTTGGTAGTGGCAGGAAGGTGGAAATTTCTTACCTTCCTTGTAGGGTAAAAATTTCCATTATAAAATAAAGAAAAATCACTTAAAGCACCGATGGAAAATTTTTGCTTGTCTGCGGCAAAGAGGCTAACTTTTCCCACCAAAGAGATTTATTCACCCATGCAAGTCGCACTTTATAAAAGGAGGCAAATTTTAAAGTAAGTCATGCTTTTTGGAAGGAAGACTTTAAGCTACAAGTGGGAATTTTTGGCGGTGGAAAAAAGGCAGAATTTATTAAGCGCCTTGCAAGGTAATTTTTCACATGAAATCAAAGTCACTTAAGCTACAATGGGAATATTAGAGGTGGCAGGTAGGCGGGAATTTCTTACGTACCTTGTAGGGTAAAAATTTCCATTATAAAAGAAAAATCACTTAAAGCACCGGCATAAATATCTTTCTGCCTTGCAGGGTGAAAATTCCCATGATGAAAATCAAATCACTTAAGTGGAAGAGGGGATTTTTGGAGCTGCAGTGCAGGGTGGAAATTACCATCAAAGTTGACCTCCTATTTTTAGAAATTACCCTTGCTAAAAAATGTGACCCACCTTGGTTGAATAACAATGCATTTAATAATATTTATTAATGGTTTATTCACCCAATTTTTGTGCCATAAATAGAAGGAAAGTCAATGCAAGTGGAAGAGCTAAAGAGAAGTCACGAATGCATGCTAAAAAAATAAAAATAAAAATTTAAAAGCAACCAAAGCAACATGCATAATTGGGCGCCCAATTTGGGTGAATAAATATAATTCTTTATTAATTAAATTTCCATAAATAGGGAGAGGCAATTATTAAAAATAGTATGTTGAGGATTATATAAGCATGGGCCATCATAATAAAGAAGAAATTAATTTTTTTATGAGAATTACAGCCCATACGGGTTTTTGCAACAAAAGGAGGATTTTGCATTAAAAGTTTATTTTCCACCTTTGAGGAGAGCTTCTAGTTTTGGAACCTAGGGTTAGAATGGCTTAATTCTTTCTATGATGATTATCTCGCATGTTGGTATAAGGCCCATCTAAAACAAGCTAGTCAAGGAAATATTTATTAAGAAGTTGGGAAGGAAGAAGAAGGATCCATCTCTTGTATAGGTCACTAGACAAATAACATATATTATTCTTGGGAAATCAGTTCTACCCAATTATATTGATCTAGGTATCCCTCTAGTTAATGTCACAATCAATGCTATAGTGATAAAAATACTATGATTGACTTAGGAGCAGTAATAAATGTAATGATAAAGAAAATCATGGATGATCTAAAATTAAAAGGGTTAAGACCAACAACCATAGTCTTACAACTTGCAGAGACAAGTCCATAGTAAAACCTAAAGGATTTTTAGAGGATGTAGTAGTAGTGGTAAACTTATTGGAATACCCTACTGACTTCATTGTTCTCTAGCCAAAATCCAATGTAAGAGGATATCCTATTATCCTAGGGAGACCATGGTTAGCAACTACTGATGCATTTATTGGATGTAGATTAGGTAACATGATCATCTCCAATGGGAGTGGCACTAAAAATCTTATGATCTACCCACCTACACAACCATTCAATGAAGAAGATCAAACCATTTGGGTGGAAGAACCAAAAGAAGATCAGAATTTAGTACAACAACTCATGATGCTGGAGAAGTCATGTGTAATAGAAGGACAAGAGGAGGATGTTGTTCTTTCAAATGTTCTCTAAAATAATTATGGTAGGAATGAGCAAGAAGTTGGAAAATTGCAATACATAAGCTTCCCCTGGGAATCAATTTTTGCCTAATCAAAGTATTAAGAATATTCAAGGTAAGGAATGTATTTTTCACCAACTTCTCCAACATGAATGTATTCTAAATTTTGTAAATAGTAGAATATGCTTCATGACTGATCTTTCCAATAAAATTGATATTATACCTCACAAGTCACTCAATGTGAAAAAAATATTAAGCATACAATACCAACAACTATTATTTGCACTCCTCAAAAATCATAAGACAAGATTTGCATGGGATTATGGAGACATGCATGGAATCCATCCTAAAATTTACACTCATAAGATTTATATAAAGTATGGTTACAAGCCTATAATACAATTGCAAAGAAGAATGAACCCATTAGTAAGAGATATAGTAAAGGATGAACTAAAGAAATTGTTGGATGTTGGATTCATTTATCCAATATTGGACAGCCAATGGGTGTCACCACTTGTGATAGTACCTAAGAAAAATGGAAAATGGAGAATTTTTATGGACTACGGGGAGTTGAATGCAACAACTAAAATCTATCATTTCCCACTTCCTTCTATTAACCAGTACTAGAAACTCTTGCTAACAAAAATATTTTTATTTCCTAGATAGTTATAGTGGTTGTAATCAAATTCAGATTACTCCACAAGATCAGGAAAAAAACATGTTCACGTGTCCTGCTGCAGAATGTTTGCTTACTATGTTCTTCCATTTGGACTATGTAACACACATGCAACATTTTAAAGGGTAGTTCTGAGCATCTTCTCATATTACACCAATGACTACATGGAAGTGTACATGGATGATTTAACATTACATGGTAGCACTTGTGATGAAGCAAGGAAGAACTTAGACAAAGTTATCAACCAATGCAAGGAGCATAATCTATCTTTGAGAAATGAAAAATGTTATATGATGATGTCAGAGGGGATTGTGTTAGGTCATTACCTATCATCTTCCGAGATCCAAGTAGATCCATAAAAATATCAGTGATCATGAATTTTCCAACACCCAAAAAGTAGAAGGATGTTGCATTTTTTTGGACAAATAATGTGAAGTTGCATTCCAAACATTGAAGAAAATTCGACATCCGAACCTATTTTAAGAGTAACCGATTGGAACTTTCCATTTCATATACATAAAAATGCTTCTGATCATGCCATTGGTGCAATCTTGGGGGAAAAAATGGTATACTTAACTAATCAATCTACTATGTAAGTAAGAACCTACAACATGTTGAGCTTAATTACACAGTCACTGAAAAGGAATTCTTAGTTGTTCTATACGCCATCAACGAATTCGGCACTAAATCATGGGATATCAAGTATTCATCCATATTGATCATGCTGTCATAAAGTATTTGATCAATAAGATAGTTCTCAGTATAAATATCATATGGTGGTTAATTATCTTGCAAGAATTTGATGTAACAATTGTTGATAAGCCTAGAAAAGATAATGTTGTGGCATATTTTCTCTCAAGAATGGAGAATAACAGTGAGGAAGCATTAGTTGAAGACTCTTTCCCATATGAGCATTTTTTTCCATTTCTACCAAGACACCTTGGTATGTTGACATAGCCAAATATTTGGTTTATGGTAAGACCCATCCACACTATTTATATTATGAAAATAAATATATTGTAGAAAGAAGTTTGAATTTCTCTTTGAGAGTTGACTTCCTTTTTCACACACGGGGTAGGATAATGTGATGAGAAGATGTATTGATGATGAGGAGATATATAATGTCCTCAAGGCCTATCATAGTGAGCCATGTGGAGGACACTTTATTTCAAAATGAACAACACAAAAGGTATTAACAACAGGGTATTATTTTCCCACTTTGCATAAGGATACAACGTTATATGCAAGAATATGTGATAAATGCCAGAGGATGGGAAAGCCCACAAAATAAGATTAAATGCCATTAGAATATCAAATAGTATTGCAACCATTTTATGAATGGGGTTTGGATTTTATTGGTCCTATTGATCCTAAGTCTCAATAAAAATATTACATCTTGGTGTGCACAAAATACCTCACCAAATGGACTGAAGTAAATGCATTACCGAATCAAAAAGTGAACAAGTTACAAAGTTCCTATATGACCATATCTTTATAGGATATGGAGTGCCAAGAGATAATGTCACGGATCAAGGTACCCACTTCATTGTTGAAATGATTGATAATCTAGCAAAAGAATATGAGATTAGGCATAGGAAGTCAACACCTTATCATCCACAAGCAAATGGCCAGGTTGAAGTAACAAAAAGAAAAATTGAATCCATGCTTACAAAGTCTATTGTATTGCATAGGAAGGATTGGTGAGAAAGAATTCCAGAGGTAGTTTGGGAATTCAATACTACATGGAAAACAACCACTGGATTCACACGTTTTGAGCTATTATATGGTAAGACTATTGTCCTCCCTATTTAATTTGAGCATAAGACATTAAGAAATGTATTGGAATTAGACATAGATTTTTCGAAACACAATGACAAAGAATTCTTCAACTCAATGAGTTGGATGAAATGAGGAGGCATGTTGTTCATAATACCGATGTGGTGCAAAAATAGAAGATTAAGTGGCATAATAAATTTATCAAAATAGGGAAATTTCAAGAAGGTAACTGTGCTCTACTTTTTACTCCAAATATAAAGACCATATGGGAAAAATCGAGAACATGTTGGTTGGGACCATATGAGATTGAAATAATATTTCCAAATCAATCTGTGAAACTCACTACCATCGATCTATTAAGACTCAAATTACTTTTTAATTAGCATAGATTGATATTGTACAAGAAGAAAACTGATAGGAACACCTTTATCAAGCAATTTAGAGGAAGCCAAATCAATATGGAAATGAGAACATCAGAGATGAGATCAGAAGTTGAAGCTATTGCTTCATCCTTTGAAACATTTGAGGAATGATATTTTCAATAGCCTTTGTTTGTCTAACTTATTGAATAATCCAAGAAATAATAAAAGGTGATATGATCAGTCTTCATGGTGATCATTACCACCCACTAACATGTTTTATTTTATTAGTATTTTTGTTTTACATGATTTGGAGTAGTTGTGGCAAGGAGTGCATAACCTTTCATTCAAGAGGTAATGTAAAGAATAGCATGTCCACTTGCAAAAGCATGTAGCCAAAGCCCTATTTTGCTTTCTTTTTGGTGGAACCTAATTCTGAAGACTCGAAGACCCATTGGTATGATCCCTCAAAGATCTTTGCATGTTCAAAGAATTCAATCTTCCTTCTCTAGGAATTTTGGATTTGTTATGATAAAATTCTATATGGTACAACCTGCAACAACTCTACTTGCAGAGCCATGCGGTACCTCAACATGCGGCACTGATGCATGCATCCATTGGAAAGGAATTTGAACACAATACATGTCACCATCATTCGGAGGATATTTCGAGTTAAGTGCACTCGATTCTCTTTGATTGAGTATCTATAGAATAATTGTATATAATTAATATACGTGCTATGTTAGTCATTAAAATTTATTGTCCATAAAATTTTGCTGCCTTTTTAGTTGTGACTTGTCCCCCACATCATCAATTGACCATCACTTCACACGATAAATCTCAACTAAAATTAATAATCCACTTTTAGTTGCATGTGTACTTTGAATCAAACTTGAAAAACTCAGAATACATGTACCATCATTCCATTACATTTCTATTCTAACTTCCAAGTAGAGAAATTAATTTGCCAAGCTCACTCAGTTCTAATAATTGATAGTGGGAGGTGATTTAATCAGACACAAATCGACTGATCATTCATAGTTGCGGAGTAATCCGTAAATTCTTCAATAATTCCATGATAATGGTTAGATGGACTATATAAGTAAGTTTCAAGGCTTTAATGATTCCATAATTTCAGAGTTTGCAAGTACATTTAGAGATGGTGCTGAAATGGTGAAGGGTTTAGAGGTAGAAGTTGACAATGAAAAGCTTGCTATGGTAACTAGTCTTCCGAAAAGGAGAGTTATATCTGAAAAAAATAATGTTGAAGAATCTCGAGCAGATTTTTCCAACAAAGATGATAATTTCATGGTGGAATGATTTAAAAGTTACATTGTGAAATTATCTTAAACCTTTGGGTATAGGTCACTAATTACATCATCAAGTATTTCACATGTGAAGGTAGATACTCTAGACTGAACACTATCCATTTCAAATTGCTAAATCATTTAAAGAGAGGTAGACGTAGACACAAAATTTGGGTCAAACTTCCATTAAAACCCTATCAAAGAAATTAACCATATCCTACCCATTCATATCCCCTAGTGCACATGTTAATTAAATTAATTATCTTAGTTAAATTAATTAATATCCCCACTTAAACACCTCACCCAATCAACTCACCTAGCCATCTCACTCAAATGACCCACTAACACCTCATTAATTACCTAAGACCAAGTCTAAGCTTATCCTAACCAACTAGGACTTGGTCTAAACATAGAATTAAATCCTATTAACAAAAATAAAAGGAATATTACTTATCCTTCCGTTATCTATCACTCAAGACTCGAGAAAAATATTGGAGGCCACGCTAAAAAAATAAACAATTAGACTATTTTTTTCCAACTGAGATATTCCCGCCTTGACCGACGCCGGTTATATCTCAACCGATGTTGGTCACCTAACTGTCAAAGGTTAGGTTAAATACATTTCCAAAATCCTTTCCCTAGGTTGGTCATTCAATTCAGGATCTCATATGAACAGAGACTTGGAGGACTAAAAATTTATGAAGAACTTAGGAAAAAGGAAAATATATGGAAGCAATACCAACAACCATTTCCATTCATCATCTTCTTCATGATCATGGATTCACACAGATAAGCACGAAGGTTTAAATTGCCGCAAAACTAACACAACATCTCTTCTCTCTAGATCGAACCATCACCATCCTCATCACCTGCATTCTCCAAACCTACTATTCATTAAGTACATAACATATATTGATTTATTTCTGTTTTATTCTAGTAAGATTTATTATTCAAAGCTCATTTAACTTATCTTTCTCCACATTCATACACTCTCCTCCTCCCACCAATCATTTCACCTAGTTTTATCCTCTTTTAATCATCTCTCGAGCCTCCAAGTCCATTTCACGACCTTAACCTCACCATTTCCAACCTCGTGCAATCACAAAGAGGCTAAAAACAAGTTTTAAGTCCTTTTACTAATTTCCCCCTACCGACACTAGTTATCCAACCGACGTTAGTCATTTTATCTAATCGGCATTGGTCACACAACGACATTAGTTCTTTTTGTGTCAAATAATATTTCAAACCCGGTGAGCCATTACCTATTTCCTAACAGCCCATAATCACTGTAACCTTTATCGACCCTACCCAGAGCCTTTACTGACACTGTAACCCAAGACATCACCATCACCGAACCGTTTTGACCTCAAACAATATTTTGAACAACCTTTCTTATTATTTTGTATGAGATGCATGAATCGCTTCATTTATAATAGGATATTTATTTCATGCATTTTTTTAATAACATTAATCTTTGTTATATAAAAGTGGATTGATGACCTGTTTAGGAAGCATCAGGCTTCTCGGATCTAGCTTCGCTAGGAAGTCCACTCATTGTTTTGTTTAACTCTATCTAGTGGTATTGTTTTTCATTTTACATGTAGTTCCTCCTAGACAAAAGGGAGCTCTCACAATCAACTTGGATTAGGAAATTAGAATGTGTGCACAACCTTCAATTGACATCACAAATAGGTATTCCTCCTTGGCTTTCAACCCTTATCTATTTCATTAATATTTTAAGAATCGGTGAAACTTTTTGGCACTTTGGTGGGGCCCATCTAGGGTTCCTTGCATTTATTCATTCATAGGGAACAATTGTATGTTTCTTTCTTTTCAAAAGGAAGTTAACATTAAATTATCTCCCTATAAATCTTCTCTTTCTTCTATTTATCTCAATAACATTTATATTTTGGGACTAAAAAGAATCATTCTTTTTCTTCTTGCATTTGCATTAGTGAAAGTCATTCTCTTTCCTATTCACTCTTTGTTTACATCGAATATCACATTTCGATTTGGGTTCTAAAATACTTGTATTTCATACTTTTATGATTGCATTTTTAGCTCACATTAAAACTGAGGGCAACCTATACATTGGAAGTCATGCCCAACTGATGGTTGACATAATTGAATCATAAAGACTTTATCTTCTCTATCTTTTCCAAAATGCAAAAATATACATTTGCACATCTTCTTAAACAACACCTTACCTGGAAGAAATTTTCAATGATCACACGATCAGAAGATTGAAAGTAGGTTCCTAGTTGGTTTCTCTATCTAGTATTTAACACAGAGAAAGGACCACCCCCACCAAAACATAACCTAAAACCACATTTAGATCTTGCCTCTTCATAGGGCACCTTTCCAACCAATTTTTTTTTTCTGTTCACAAGTCAGTCTTAAATAGCATAATCTAAAACATAAAAATTCACTTATAGGATTTCTTATTTTTCTTAGATTTTTCTTGAGTTGTGTTTTGAGTTGTGAGGTCATGTTATTTATTTTATTCTTCCTTTAACACTCCGCCATCATAGTTAGTGTATTTCGATTGAGTATGAGTGTGTGGGGGCCCATTACTATCGTATTCGGGTTTCGGGTTGATATTTCATCGACTTAATTCAAAAAATCAATTTTTTCATTTTTTCAAAATTCCATAGTGACCTAAAGATCAGTCCAATGACCGCATCGGTTTACATCTCGACTCTCATCGGTTTACCTAACCATTGATTTCCATCTTTTTCAGCCATTTTACTAAAAACAACACTCATCACATATTCTATTCTTTTTTAAGTTCTCAGGACATCATCATACCCCCAAAATTTTAAAATCATAGTCAAATACAACTTATTTATTTCATTTTCATCATTTTTTGCCTCATTTGTAAAAATGTTGATTTCCCATAGTAATTGATATCGGTTACCCTAACTTTCATCGGTCACCCTATCACTATCATTGGTAACCTAACCGCCATCAGTTCCTATGTTTTAATTTTTAATTAAAACACCGAGTAGGTTAACCTCCCGAATCTTTGTTTATCTCCATTTCGTTTTTTTTGTGTCATTTACGAGATAACAAATTACTACTTTTTCGCTAACTCACATGGTTTTGACTCGTAACCAAGCCAGTGCCCTTGTGTTTCACGCTATCCTTTGGATGCTTCTACTTATCCCATTGCCACTTTCCATCCTGTCACCTATGGATCCAACTCAACCCATTACTATTAGTACCGGTGATGAGGATTTCACAAGAATCCTTGACAAGAATCCCACTACCCTACAACACTATCTCACCCACTCATCTACCGGGACTCATCAGGATAGTTAGTATACGACATGCCCATGTCTATCCCTCCCCCTCACCCTCACTTCCGTGTTAGCTACCACTAGCTTGGCATTACCTTCATCTACCTTACCACCTGTGGTGTCTCAACTAGACCCCACATCCTCTATAACTACTACACCTATGACATATGTCACACTTGTGGTGTCAACTATTCCTTCGTCAGCCACCTTGAGCATAGCCCCATCTACACCCTTTACCTCATATGTACCAGTTACATCACAACCACCCATGGTGTCGGCAACCCATACCCCATTCCAAAACCTCATTCTTTCCATCTCGCAATCCCTACCCCCAATTACCACAAGATTTGTTATGACTACCCCACCTACTTATACATATCACCAATAACCCCCAATCTCATCTATTGCCTATTCGGGATACCTTTCGCTGCATCTATTCCCCCTTCACAATTCTCATACTTGGCACCACCATATACTGGGATGCCATCCACATCATACATTCATCATCAACCTCCTTATACTGCAAGGGGTGCCCAATCATCACAACCCACCAACGAACTTATTAAAATGATGATGGAAAAGATGTAAACATTGGAAGCATCAGTTTTTAGCTCTCACAACTCCTTAACCTATAATAAAATCTGTAATGATCCCATCCATCCATCTATTCCCATTCGCCCATACCATGCACATTGGGAAATACCCAAATTTAATTGGTTCAATAGTAAATAAGACCCACAACAACACTTGCGGTCTTTTAAATATGGGTGTTATCTAATCATCCATGATGATGATTTACTCCTATGAACATTCCCCATTTTCTTAACAAGACCCACATTAGAATGGTATAGTGGTTTTCCTTGAAATTCCATTTACTCATTTTATCAAGTGGTTTAAGCTTTCTGGACCATTTTTAACTCAATATCATCAAGAAGGTCACTATGACTGAATTGTACTCAACTTGACAATATGAGGACAAGTCTATCACTAATTTTGTCACTTGTTGGCGGAGCCTCATCAACCAAATAACATTCCAGTTGCCTCAAACCGAGCTTATAGAGTTGTTCACTCAAGCTTGTGCCAGGCACATCTCACAAACTCTGCAAGTACAAACCTTATGTACCTTTGAAAAAGCATTTACCATGGCACAAATAATGGAAAATTGTGCCATTGAAGAGAAGAAAATTCAATTACGTAACAAAAAGGCTGAATTTAAATCAAATGATGCTTCTTCCTCTGCAAAATCCCAAAATAATTATTCAAAATCCAAAGAATTTTCCAATGTGGTAGTTTTAAAGGCTAGCCCATCTCATCCCTCTAATCAATTAAAACCTACCTCTAACCTTTCTCTCGTTCAAACTTTTCAGTTTAGACGGGAGAAATGAAAATACACTCAAATGGGGAGCCTTATTCTTCAAGTATTAGAAAAACTTCTTAAGGCCAAAGCCATTGCTCTTCCACCCATAAAACCACATATTGGTTTTGACCCCGCTCATCCTATGCCTACATGGTACAAGGAACATGACTATTGTAACTATCATCATGTCAAAGGCCATAGCGATGGTAATTATATAACCTTCAAGAACATTGTCCAGGAAATGTTAGATAATGGAGATCTCATCCTGGACAACCCGAACACACCCACCAATTAGAATTTGCATATCTTCAAGAAGTCGTTCCCTAACCATACCCTGTCATCAAACCAAATTGGAAAACCTTCAACTAATGAAAGTAATGTCTGTGAGGTCCATGCTATGTTTGACACCATACCATCCCTTCCAAAATTTCCTCCTCTCCCCTCTATCGAGGATATTCTAGCACGAGCTCTTATACCCATGGAGGAGCCTACAATTTCTCCCCTTCACCCATAGAGGACTCCATAATTTCTACCAATACTGGTTCACCGCTTACCTCACAACCTAACAAACAACCAATGATATTAAATCTCCTACCCATGGGAGACTCATCCTCACTTTCTTCTCCACTGAAAGAGGAAACTATCTCATCCCAACTATAATCTCCCCTGCCCATAGGGGATCCTTTAGATGCACCATTTCTTGTTGGGGATAATTCCCCATTGGTATTCTAGGATCCCGTTTATCTTCTCTCAGCTCTCTTACCCACAAATTCCAAATCCAACCAGTTCCCTATTTCATAGACATATTTTAGTTTAAGGTATTTCCACTAAGCCAATGCCATATTCTCTTACAATAGTGCCATTTTTAGGCCTCAGCTAACCGCTTCGATTACATTGATAATTCCATGCTTCAAGGAAACCTTTGAATCCCATTTTCAACCCAAAGGCAAATGTTGCCTAAACATCGCCACGATCTATCTAAAGGTATTTCTAGGAACCAAATCAACCATTACCATGCCTATTAAAATGGCCTCTTCTTCATCACCCTCGCCTACATCCAAAACTTTACCAACAACTAAATATGTTCCTATGCCTAAGAACCTAATTTTATCCACTCCTTCCCTTACACCTAGACCCATCACTACCTTGGGTGTCATGGTGACATCAAGTATAGTTCATCTCGCCTATCAAATTGGACTTAGCCATGTCTTCCCAAACTCGTGTAAAACCATTCCTCCACCTAAAAGGAATACCTAACCTTCTAGGCCGCATACACTAGTTTCACCCACTACGCCTTTGTCACCTTCGCTCCTTCCGTATATCTTAGGGCCTCACTCATCAAACTTGGCCAAACAACCACCTATCCAAGGAAAATCAAAAGTGAAACAACCCACCTCTTTATCACAATATTTTATTACACCTACCCTATCATCATAATGTACACCTTTGTCATTAATCACATATTTCATAACACCTATACCCTCCACCACTTACAAGAATAACATAATTATCTATGATATTTCCTTATCTTCAACCCATGCCTTCTACCTTTCCTCTACTAGCAACCTTCACTACACCTCCTTTATCACCTTGGCTAACTCATCCTCTGCCACCATCCACTTTCCCCTCTACATCACATATGCCTCCTTCACCTTTGCTTAGGAAGGTGCACCTAAATTGAAAAAACCACTACCCTCCAAGGAGGTAGTTAAGCCTACAACACCTTATATTACTAGTTCATCTACTACACCTCTACTCAAGAAGGTATAACCCAAGCCTAAAATAGTACCACCTACCAAACCATTGGTCAAACCTATCCCATCTTCAATTCCACCTTCGGCACTACCTCACACATCGAATCACGTACACTTCAATCTAGACCCACACTCACCTCACATTGTGATCCATTGGTAGGGTCTTATGCCAACATTCTAGCTAACCTTTTAGAGACCTCCATCATCACATTATCACCCCTTAGACCTTATGACCCACTCAAGCCCAAACCAAAAGGGTTTGACGATACTAAAATTTACGCCTACCATCATGTGTCAGGACATGATGTAGAAAATTGTAAGGCTCTAAAACCATTCTTCTCCAAATTTTTCCTCTTGAATAAAACTTTGATGATGATGATCTTCTAGATGAGGACCCAGTTCTACCTCCACCTATCACTACACATCCTCGCCCACTACCTATTCAAGCAACATGTATCACCACCTCCACGATGCTTTTATACACCTCCAAACTTTGAGATCACTATGGTCCATATAGGAGAGTTAGCCAAAACCCCACCAAAATTTCAAGTGCTCCCTACTCATTTTGCAAGGTTCATACCCCGCACTAGGTTTTTTTCCATCATGTCATTATAATTTTCTTGACACACCTTCTCCATCCACCTCTCTTCCTCAAATTAACATGATCCAAGTTGTCACTCATGGACAAAAATAAAAAGGAAAGGAAAAAGTAACTAGCTCATTTTCCAATCCTGTTCCCAACATGCCATTTGCACCAGCACCAAAAATCACCATTCAAGGACCCACATATCCTATTTCGATGGGGTTTCCCATCATACAATGATAAAACAATTGCACCAATCCCCTCTAAAAATTTCTTTGTATAACCTTGTCCAAACTTCTGAATCCCATCGACAGCCCTCATGGAGGTTCTACAATCCATCGAGGTTTTACCTAACAACCCAACACCTATGGCCTCCATTCTCACCCCTCACCATGTAGCTTCTCTCACCAATTCATCCCCTTCCTCTACACCTACCACTACTCACCAAGTAGCCACCCTTAGTTTCTTTGACGATGAGATTATACCTCTCTAATCAGATGATCCTAATCCCACCCTTTTCATCTCCATTTATATTGATAATATATGTTTTCACACGTTATGATTGATGGCGGTGCCAACATCAACATCATATCCTCCCACACGTACAATCAAATGCGCATCCCTTCAAATTGCATGCATAATAACCAGATTATGTTGCATTCATTCAATGATGCCATCACTTCCACTCTCAGCACCATCATCCTCCACATTCATGTGGGCCCCCATACCATTCTGGAACTATTCTATGTCTTAGAGGGGGAGTTCCAATACAACCTGTTGCTTGGCCAACCTTGGATTTGCGTCATGGGTTGTGTTCCTTCAACCTTACATTGTTATGTAAAATTTGAACATGAAGGACATAACTATACCATCCCCACTGACCCTTCACCATTTAAAACATGTAACATGTTGTCAGACCGACCTAATGATGTCCTTGTTCCACTTAAGGTGTCTACCACTATTGTCACTTCATCTTCACCCACAACCCCATACAATGATGCTACTACTACCTTTTCTCGCACCTACCTCCTCCATTCCCACTTCCGACATAGCTTCTACAAACTGACCCATCTTCTAATCTATCTACTTATCAACCGACCAATTCTTGTTCTTCCCAATCGCCTAGTGATTCATCTATTCCCGCTACCCGTATACTAACTATAGATCCCTTAACAAGTGTTTTTCAATGTCCCACTCTAGGGAGTACTACCTATACAACATCGACACACTCCTTACTCCTAAAGAGTATGATAAAATTTTCCAACATCCTCACTATGATCACCACATAGGAAAGGATAATTTTAGTGGGGAATATTTTTACTATGGAAAATATTCCATTTTTGAAAATTTTAAAAGGTGAATTTTCTAGCACGAGTTAGTGACTTGTTCTCTTAAAAATTACGTTTAATTTTTTTAGGGGTGATTACCTACCCTTGAAACTATCCCCTATATAATCCTAGAATATTTCCATGTAGAACACTACTAGCTCACTTATACCACATGGGGGCATATGTTTTACCAAGTATAGTCAATGTGCGACAAGAAGGCGAGAGGTTAGAGACGCGCGACATGAGGGAAGAGGTCTGTAGATGCGTGACATAGAGTTTTTTGATGAGTCATAGGGAGATTTTTTTGACGTGTAATAGGAGTGTGGAGGAATCGAGACGTGTGATAGAGAGTTTGTTGATTGACACAACACAGAGGATTTTTTGTCATGTGACTAGAGGGCAGAGGCTGCAAATGCGCGATAGAAATTTTTTTGTCATGCGCCTATAGCCTTGTATCACACCACTTGAAAATCATTTGAAATTTTTTCATACAACCCCCAAAAAATTCACCTTCCCACAAAACCATTTTTGAGGATATCCGTCAGGTATTTTCCACCTCCAATTTCTAAGAGGTCTCTTAAAATGAACCCTGCGCATAGGCGAGGTTTTCCCTTATGGTCCTCCTCACCTTCGTACAAACTTAACCTATGGGGGACTTGATAATTCTACCTACTCATTCGAGCCACCTTCCGAATTTGACCATTTTCTTTTGACCTTCAATCCCTCTCCAACTGCCACTTTGCCCACACTTTCCTCCACCTTTGTGCATGGAAAGGCTTTGGCTTTGGGTTATAAAAATAGGGCCATCATACTATCATCCCGTGTACCACACATAAACATAGCGACCATGGTGGTATTCACTTTGTTGAACCATCTTCCAAGAAATCCCATGTCAAACTCATTGAGGACGAAAAACCTTCTTCACCCCATCTACTAACTTCACCACCTTCACCCACAAAGTATATGGATCTAGAATCCATTCCTCCTAAAAAAATTCATAAACACCATTTTCCTGGGACCTCTAACTTATCAACCAGATGGCAAGGCTCCCTCTTCCCTTTCCTTCTTGTAGCTTGACATGCTCAATGAAGATACACCTTCTATTAATGTCATTCAATGTTAGGACAATGAGTCTATTCTCACCTACCTTGGTGTGGAAGATTTTTGTATTCAATGATCATTTTCTTCTCGAGACGAAAACCATGTTAAATGAATCAACCATCAAAATTAATATTAACACTCAGGATGACCCGCACATTCGAGATAGGCCAATCTTTAGATGCTGCCAAATAGGAAGATTTTACCTCATTCCTCTAAGATCATAACAATGATTTTTCTTGGCCCTATGTTGATATGCCTAGTATTGATCCCAACATTATGGTCTAAAATATCATAACTATTCCAAAAGCCAAACTCGTAAAATATAAGCTATGAAAAATGCATCCTCACATTTCCCTTCTTGTCAAAGAATAACTGCAACGCCTTCTATCGGTTTCCTTCATCCTACCCATTGATTATCCCCAATGGATCTCTAACATCGTTCTTGTCAAAAAAGTGACATGAGGACTTTGCATATGCATGGATTTCTGTGACCTTAATTTAGCTTATCCTAAAGACAAATTTCCTCTACCTCATATAGACCAACTAGTTGATCTCACCACCAACCATGAGATTTTATCACTCATGGATGGTTTCTCGAGTTTTAACCAAATATTACTCACCCCAAAAGATCAACACAAACCACCTTCATCAATCCTTGGGAGACCTTTTGCTATCGAGTCATGCCCTTTGGCATTAAAAATAGTGGTGCTACATATCAACGGGTTATGACTTATATCTTTCATGACATCATGCATCACATATTAGAATATTATGTAGATGACCTTCTTGCCAAATTTAAACATCGAGCCAAACACCTTATAGTGCTTAAGGTCATTTTTGACCGTCTCATCAAGTATTGTGTTCACCTTTAACCTAAGAAGTGTGTCTTCATTGTACTCTCAAGAAAACTCCTTGGTTATTATCATTTTTTTAAGTGGCATATAAGTTGATCCCATTAAAATCAAGGCTATTCTCAAAATTCCTCCACCTACTAACCTTCACCAACTATGTATTTTGCAAGGCAAGTTATAATCTATTCGTCATTTTATTTTGCATATTTCTTATTTTTTCCACCCCTTTCATCATCTCCTAAAAAAATATGTCTCCTTCAAATGGGATGATGAATGCTAGAAAGGCTTTGAGGCCTTAAAACAATACCTCCTCTAATCACATGTACTCATTCCTCTTAAGGATGACGAACCATTTTATCTTTACATTTTTGCTACGGATAATTCCTTAAGAGCCATGCTCTCTCATCGTGATGAGAAACATAGGGAGCAAGTGGTTTATTATATAATTCATACGATTTTGGATTATGAAACTCGATACACCCATGCTAAAAACTTTCTTAGCCTTATTTTTTATCTCTACTAAACTTCACTATTACCTACTTAACCAAAAAACTTTTTTTGTCACCAATGCAGACCCCTTACATTACATGTACACTAAGCCCTACCAACATCAGCGTGTTGCACGTTGGATCATGCTTCTTGTAGACCTAGACCTCAAATTCTCTCATCCAAAATCTATCAAAGGCCAAAATATCGCTGACCAACTTGCAGACGCACCTCTCTCTGGGGATCAGTCCTCTAACTTTGATTTCCCAGACAAATCCATCATTTCCCTCTCTTTGGACGATACCATTTACCACATGACCTTATTTTTGATGGTTCCAAATGTCGGCATGAGGGTGGTACTGGATTTATCCTCATTCCTCTTGATGGTGAGCTTATGTCATTATCTTTCAAACTAGATTTTGAATGTACTAAATATATTGATGAATATGATGCACTCGTATTAGGCCTTTAAACTGCCATTGCCTTAGACATAAAATAAATAAATATCTTTGCAAGTCTCAAATCGTTGTAAATAAATTCAATTGTATATAACAATGTCGTAACAAAAACTTCAAAAGTATAAACATCATGCGAGACATAATTTTTACTACCTTTAACCGCTATGAACTTCAAACCACCCCATGTTCCATTGATAAATTTGTAGACACCATGGCATGTCTTGCTTCTCAAATACCCGCTTCGCCCTCGACTCAAAAATATTTTTCATAGTACAAAGGTTGCAATCACCTTCTTATCTATTTCAAGATGTTAACCTTATCGAACCTGTTCAACTTTGACCCACTTGACCTTTGGTATAAGAAGTTTTTGAATACCTTTCCATTTCAATTCTACCTCCATACCTTACTCACAACAGACAACACACCTTTCTCAAAGGTATCTCTCGGTATTTCATCCTAGGAGGCCTTATTTATAAACATGCCTTTGATGGTATCTTCATGTGATGAATTGAAAGTTTTGAAATTCCCTACACCATCAAGGAAGTTCATGACAGAATTTTTGGAGGTCACTCTAGTGGTTTAGCTCTCACTAAATGCATTCTCCACTGGGCTATTATTATTTGCCAACCTTAAACCACGATTGTTTTGATTATGTAAAATTTTGTGTGAAGTTCTAACAACATGATAATATTCATCACAAGCTTAGTCACACCTTACAAGTCAAACGATACCTTTGGCCTTTCTCTCAATGTGGTTTGGATCTTGTTGGAGAAATCAATCCCCATTCTTCACAGTGCCATCAATGGATTATTACTGCTACTAAATATTGCACTTAATGGGTAAAATCCATACCTCTTATTTCAATAAAATATGAGAAAATATGTGAATTCATCAGTCATCACATCATTTTTCACTTTGGTGTTCTCCATTGTCTCATCATTGATAATGGAAAATAGTTCAAAAACCAAAATCTATGGAAGATTTGTGATGCCTTTGGCATTTAAATCAGTTTTTCTTCACCCTACTAGCCTCAAATAAATGGCCAAGCATAATCAACCAATAAAACCTTGAAAAATATTCTTATGAAAGTTTTGAATGATATTGGAAAGGATTGACATATGCACATTCCTTTTTCCTTATGTGATTACCATACTAATATTCATACCTAAACTATGGCTATGCCTTTCTCTCTGGTCTATGTTACAAAGGTTGTCATACCTCTTAAAGTCCTTATTCCATCTCTTTGTATCTCACTTAAGGAGATTCTCAACGATGATGACTTTCACCAAGACCGTTTGGCATAAGTCAAGTTATTAGATGAACGTCATCTTAATGCTCTTGATCACATTCAAATATACCAAAACATATCAAGTGGGCCTATGAAAAATGTCTCCATGAATGAACCTTCTAATTCAGTGACCTCATCCTCAAGGAAAATCAACATGTAACAAAAGAGGAAAAAAGTAAATGGGGCAACTTTTCTCCTATTTGGCTTGGACCTTATATCGTTACTCATACATGTAGATCAAGTGCTTATCGTTTGTCTTCACTTGAAGGTAAAATTGAAACCTGAGCCCCTCAATGCCTTGCATCTTCAACCATTCTACTATTTAATTAATCCTTATATCACCTCTTGTCTATTTAGTTCCCATCCATTGAGCACCATTCACCTTCCATTATACCTATTTTAAGGATCAATGACTAAACCAAGATAATGTGATTACCCATGACCTTTCAACCTTGTCTTCAATATGAATACCATGAATATACTCATGGCATGATTCTTGGATAATTTTCTTCTTTTTCAATATGGAATCACATGGTTGTTCATCACTTAAAACCTCTCTATCATAGTTAACCTCTATGTGCTATAGTTTTGTCTTAAAAAAAAGATCCTATTTTTTCTTTATAGTCTTGTCCATGACTTAAAATTCCAAAAGAAAAACAATTTCAAAAGTAAAATGGGATTCAACTCCTTGAGTCAAACTTCCAACAAAAATATGACTCCCTCAAAAGGACATCTACACTTTCTATCTCCTTTGTTATAAATAGACTTCTCCCTCGAAGGAAAACTATACAAAGCTATCCGTATTGTACTTAGTCTATCATCAAAAGAAGACTATTCTTGTAAAAACTAAAATAAAAATATTCTAAAGCTTCCCACATCGATCAGCTTCACAAAGACCTCAAGGAGAAAATATACTCATCCCACATAGACTTCCTGCATCGATCAATCTATCAAAAACAAAAACAAAAGCAAAAGCAAAAAGAAAAAGATTAACTTTTTCATCATGGACTTGCCTATTGTGATATTGGGTCTATTTTCAATTCAGCATGATGTCTCACACTAGGTTATGCTAAAACAACCCTACTTTTAGTTCATTACCTTTTTAACCCTAATTTCCTACCCACTCAAGGGACATGCCAGAAATGTGACATTTCATGATCATGTGAATTTATTCACCCTTAGAATATTCAATCATGCAGTGCCTTTAGGGTTTTACGTTCATTAGCCCATCTTCAATATGGTAGATGTGTGATGATTCCTACCAATCAAATGGATCTTTTGGTCACCTCTTACCCTTCATCTTTTTCATTACTCATTTGTTATCCTATATAGGACCAAGCCTTCGACACATCAATTTAACCACACCTCAATCACCTCAATTCACCCTTCCCTTCATGACCTAGACTCAATCATGCCTAAGTGACCTAAAATCAACCATACCTAATTGACCTAGACTCAACCATGCCTAAAACCTACCAACCCATTCCTCTACCTCATCATATTCTTCCCTAGCTTATGGGAGAACTACATTGGCTTGAGGCCCCTTTTTGTCAAGGCTATGTAGGTAGCACTCCAAGGGCATGGGGCCCTTGGAGGTTATCTCAGACACTCTTTACCCTAACCAATTTTCCCCACTTTTTTTATTTACATTCTATAATTAGTTAGTTTCCATCTTCTACATTACTTGGAAATTAAACAAACATACATATATATAATCATGTATACTTACCTATTTCTTACAACACCATACCATACATATTCATCATCATTTAATTTTTCATGTTACTAATAACTTGGAAATTAAATCAAAACCAAAAACTTAACTCCACCATGCCTAACTAACCTTGACTCAATCATTCCTAAATAACCTAACTCAACATGTCTAACCCACCAAGACTCCACCATTTCTAAATGACCTAAAATCAACCATTCCTATACCTAACTCCACCATGCCTAATTGACCTAACTCAAACACACCTATATCTAACTCCATCATGCCTACATGACCTTTAATCAATCATGCATAATTCACCTAGTTTCCATCACATACACAATAACAATGAAAATTCAAACACAAGTACATCATCCATACCATAAATATCATCATCTATAACAATAAGAACATTTATGTATCAATACAAATGTACACTAATACAAATAAATACTCAATATCTCAAAACTCTCATATACATCCTCACTATCTTTGGCATGCAGGCTGGTATAAAATCAAAATCTCAAAACTCTCATATAAATCCTCACTATCATCAGCATGTAGGCCAATATATATCAAAAATCAATACACTAATCACATCCGGTGACTAATCATCACCCTACCTAATATCCATACTTGTCTCATCTGTCTCCTCCTCCTCTCCTCCATCCCGACTCCTTACAAACATATCTCCACCTAGCATGGGTCTCGGTCTAATATATGCCTAGCCCACACTAGGTATGGCTTCCGTGAACTTGTACCATTACCCCGACCTTGTCTCTCATCTCACCACCCCCATGAACTCTTCAAAATATGAGTGTGGGATCTTGTCCTATCACTCATTCCATTTTATGCCTTATACTAAACATAAGAGTGGACATCTATCCCAATGGTCGTCAAATTATTCTCAGTAATACCATGCCTCATTCAAGGCATCCATGAACCTCACCATCAGCATCATCTGAGGTGGTGCCATAGGTCTCACAGTAACCTGTGAGCTTTGACCTTCTAATGTTGGCCTCGGACAATGCACTTGTGAGCCTTGTCCTCCTCCCTGTACCATGGGACCTTATCCGTCACATTTTCTTTTAGTGTGGGACCCTGTCCCTGAGTCTATGGAGGTGCTTGTGTTGCAACCTGGGTCTGTAAGGCCACAACTTGAGACTATACGGTGGCCAACTAACCCTATAAACCTTCTACTGACACTTGTAAGGTGAATACCTATCTCCCATATTCATCTCCACCCTGTGCGGTGCCGGTCCCTGTGTTATTTGTGCCTGTAAGGCTGCCACCTGAGCCTCTAAAATGGAAACATGTGCTTCTAACCTGGTAATTTTCCCCTCTAAAGTTGTAATCTAGGCCTAAGGGGAAGTCGTCTAATCCTATCAATTGGTATCATCTCATACTCACCGACATGACACCCCTAAATCCACCTCAGAAGTTATAACTCTTATAACTCCTCCGACATGCCCTCTGTATGAGGGATAACCAACATATGGCCTCCAAACAATATCAACTCCTAAGAGTCCCTTTGACAACCTCCTGTAATATGAAACATCATGTGTGGCCCTAGCCACTGGTGCTTCCACCAACTAGTACCCACTTTCTATATACAAATTTGAAAAAGCCACCCCTGAACCAATCATGTCGTGGAATACCAACTGGACATACACTTATGATGTTCTCATATGACCAACAATGTAGAAAAAGGTTCAATGCAAACTAAACCTGCCATAATCTCCCAAAGCCCACCAACTCCCTATATAGCTGCACTAGGAATGCAGTGCCCATGCAAAATAGATCCAATCCTTCATCATATGCTAGATCACTCGATAAATGCTCATGGGAACTTCTCACCCTTAGCATCTGGTAAGGAGAAACAACATACCACCTCCATCATAAAAACCCAACCTTGTCTCCTAAGGATGGGCTACATACATGTCTCCATAGCTAAGGCTCACACTATGGTACCTCAACTCACCCATCACCTCCCCAAACACAGCCACTATAGGCTCCACTGATGCCTCTGAAGAAATAGAATACACTCGCTCACCAATAATCGATAGCCATAAGATCTTATATACATCCTCTAGGGTGATAGTAATCTCACCCATCGGTAAATGAAAATTGTTGGTTGTTGATTCCCATCTATCGATGTGTGTGACTATCAAGATAGGATCTTGGGGTATATGCCTATAGCACTAGATCCCAATCAGTCCAACATCGGTCATATTCTCCCACTCCTCCACAGTCACACTAAACCACATCTCTACCAATAGAGGTGGTACTCTATCTCGCATCTCGTATTTGGTCCCTAGCCTACATCTAACAAACCACAACATTTTTAGACCTAACTACCTCTAATTACCTATTAACCCCAAAACCATACCCAACCACACCAATCATGATTACCCCATTTACCTAATTCACCTACAAGCCTACTACCCTTTACAATCATGACCCATTACCTTAACATTATTTCACCTACTCACCTATCCCATATCACCAAAGATCCTATTTTACCCTTATCCCTCTACAAGAAATCTTTACTTGCCCCTTCTTTACCCATTTTCCTTTCATACCTAGCCCTTCTTACCCCTATTCCTCCTTCACCCTAACCGGCGTCAGTCACCTTGACCATCACCGGTTTTTCTTGATCGACATTGGTTCCATTTAACCGGTGTCGGTCACCTCCAATCCGACCAATCTTTGGCCAAATCCAACCAACGTTGGCTAAACCTAGACCAATGTCGGTCTCTATCGCAACAACAACAAAAAAAAAACCCCTCCCCATTTCTTAAAAATTGGAAAAAACAACTTACAAACCTACTCAATCTTGCCCACATCTACCCCACATTTATTTCTTGCCCTATTTAACCTATATTGGACCTTTTTTCCCGATTTTGTTAATTTTTCACCCACAAATTCAAAATTAAATGCCCACCCAAATTTGTAATGAAATATTTTCACCGATACCATTTTTATCAAATAACAGGTTTGGATAACCTCCTACTCATCCGATGGCATTTACGTGTTGGCACATCTCGGCCACCGTGCCGGTGGTCCACCCAAACCCTCTCCCACCTCTGCCATGTTGAAATCTACCTCGAATCTCTCAACCAATCACATGTCTCCAACCACTCTCATGGACCCATCTACCTAGCTCCTCTCACCACTTAGTAGTCTCCACCTCATCAAGGTAAAATTATTTGTCCTTTTCTCCAAGACAAATCCACAAGTCACTCACTCTGTAGTTTTCTCAAAGTCAAAAGATAACAATGATTCCGTAAAATATGGAATTTCAACTTTATAACATTGACCTAATATGATCGACGTTGGTCATACCAAACCAACATTGGTAACCTTATAACCAACATCGGTCACCTACTAGTACCATTTCCTCTACATTTTTCCCATTTTGACCTAAAATCCTTACTGCCACATACCTTTTGGCCTTACCAACACTTATTACACCCTACCCATAAGCCTAAATTACCCATACATTTCCTTAATTACATTTAGGGACCTGTTATTTTACCTATACCTTGGCCTTACCCATGCCATGACCTATATAAATTGACCTAAACTTGTGTACTCATTATACCTTACGATGTTGTTACCTATGTTGTTTTAGCCTAATGACCTTACCTTTCCTATTTTCATGTCGTTTATCCCGACCAAACCTTCGATGTACTAGATCATACCTAAACGTTCCTCGCACCTAACTTACGTTGTGTTTTTGGACCATATCCTATACCCTGGATACTTGAACCACTTCAAACTTGTTTGGATGGACTTATCGATGTTGGATGATATATATTTTGTGAGCTCTTCAACTTTGGTACTATGTCACAATCTATACCTATGTGTGTTTGATGTCCATTACTTATTACCTAGTTTTACCATTACCCATTACCCCATGTTCCCATACCTTTACCTATAACCCACCTACATTAACTTTCCCCACCTACACATTTATCAAACCAGTCACCAACTCGTATCACACCTCATTAGTTCCTAGTTTGAGGGGGATCACCTCCACCCACACTTGGGGCAACCTCACCTTTAGCCCTACTTGTGGCAACCCCACTCTCACCTATATTTGGGGAAACCACTTCCTATTTTTTTCAACATCACTTACCAATACAAGCTATGGGACAAAAAGAGGCAAATGTAAACACCAAATTTGGGTCATAGTGCCCATTAAAACCCCGTAAAATAAATTAACCATATCCTACCCATTTATATCCCATAGTGCACATGTTAATTAAATTAATTAATATCCTCACTTAACCATATCACCCAGCCAACTCACCTAGCCACCTCACTCAAATGACCCACTCAAACCTCATCAATGACCTAAGACCAAGTCTAATCTTATCCTAACCATCTAGGACCTAGTCTAAACCTATACTTAACTCATATTAACACATCTAAAAGGAATCTTACTCATCCTTCTGTTATCTATCACTCAAGACTTGGATGAAGATTACAAACCACACAATAAATAGCAACAATTGGGCTATTTTTGGCCAAACTAGATATTCTTTCCTTAACCGATGCCAGTTATATCTCAACCGACACCGGTCACCTAACCATCGTTGGTTAGGTTAAATACATTTCCAAAAGCCTTTTCCTAGGTTGGTCATTTGATTCAAGATCTAATACAAATAGAGACTTAGAGCACTCAAATTTCTAAAGCACTCAAGAAAAAGTAAAATATATGGAAGCACTACCAATAACCATTGGCATTCATCATCTTCTTCACGATCATGGATTCACACAAAGAAGCACAGAGGTTTGAACTTCCACGACACTAACACAATGTATCTTCTCTCTAGATCTCATCCATCACTATTCTCATCACCTGCATTCTCCAAACCTACTCTTTAATAAGTACCTAACATCTATTCATTTATTTCTATTTTATTCCAGTAAGATTTATTATTCAGCTCAGTAATTTTTATTTCTCCACATCCATCCACTCCCTCCTCCTACCAACCTATCTTTCTACCATGCCTGACCCTTTCACCTAGTTTTATCCTCTTTTAATCATCTCCAAGCCTCTAAGTCCATTTCAATACCTTACCATCACCATTTCCAACCTTTGTGCAATCACAGAGAGGATAAAAAACAAGTTTTAAGTCTTTTTACTAATTTCCTCTACCGACGCCGCTTAGCCAACTGACATTAGTCATTCTACCTAATCGGCATCGTTCACACAACTAACATCGGTTACTGTGTCTGAGAATATAGCTCAAAACAATGAGCCAATACCTATTTCCTAACAACCCATAATCACTTGTGACCTTTATCAGACCCTACCCAGAGCCTTTTCTAGACTTGTAGCCCAATACCAACCCATCACATGACCCATTTTGACCTCAAACAATCTTTTGAACAACCTTTCTTAGTTTTTTTATATAAGATAGCTGAATCACTTCAATTAAAATAGGATCTTTATTTCAAGCATATTTTTAATAGCATTAATAACGTTATATAAAATTAGATTGACAACTTTGTTTAGGAAGCATCAAAATTCCCAGATCTAGCTTCCACTAGGAATTCCACTCATTATTTTTTAACTCTATCGATGGTATTGTTTTGCATTTTATAGGTATTTCCTCCTAGACAAAAGGGATCTCTCGAAATCAATTTGGATCAGAAATCAAAATGCATGAACAACCTTTGACCAACATCACAAACCGGTATTCCTCCTTTTCCTTCAACCCTTATTTGTTTCATTAATTTGTTAAGAATACTTTGAAACCTTAGGCATGTAAATGATCCAAATTTCTTATATGAAGGATTAAAAAAAATGAGTAGGGAATCACAGAAAGGAAGGTCCACACTTTTCCATTAGTTTATTGTTACTTTACTAGTGAAGCATAAATTGGTAACAAAATATCCAAAATTAAACCTGGGTGGATTTTACCGAGCATGCCATATTGATGAATTGATACGAAAGGGTAAGAAAATTCATGCCAACTCCTCTGTACCTCCATTAAAAACCCCTATGCCTTCAAAACCCCAATCATACCTAAAGTCACCCTAACTATCGATAAGAATACACCACTTCCATAAAAATTTCTATACCTATATCTCTTGAAAAGGTCCTTGTTGTAGAGGCTTTGTTAAATATTTCAACCCAAGTATATTCCTCTACTAAATTAAAATCTTCCTACAAAACCTTTAAACCTAGGAGAAAATTCCACAAACTAGAATCTAAAAAGTCAAGAGTTTTGAAACTGTGGAAGAAACACCAATTGCACTAGACAGGTGAAGAATAATAAATACGTGGGAATGATGAGACCATATCCATGGAGGTGGAACACAAGGTTGTGGAAGAATGAAAAAGTGAAATCGACAAGGAAAGAAAGTATGACTCGGATGTTCAACCTCCTTCACACGGTGCCCTATTGCATCCACCGAGATTCAAATAGAGGATGTTCATACGGGGGTAACCCAAGAAATAGATGAAGAACAAGTATTTCTGGATGGAAATGAAATTTTAAGTGATGTTCATAAAACCATGGAGAAATCATGCACTTCTTGTGAGCTTCCTAAAGGAGAATTCGTAGCCCAAGACGAAGTAAAACAACAATTGAAGCTATAGATGACACCTTGCCACTTGATTTAGGAGAGATGATAGATGACCTACTCAAAAGCCTTAAAGTTAATGTTTCCCATGACTCAACTCAACCCATGTAGATTGATGATCCCCATTACTATTATATCCTCTAATTTTGTGTCTCACTCACCGCATATGCAGCCACAAGTTATTATAAAGGAAATATTCAGAATCCCCTAGGCCACTAGATAATGAAATGGAAACGCATACTAGATGTGAATATTTGGTGAATAAATTTGAAGATTATTGCAACATATTGAAGAGAACATGAGACAAGGAAAATAAGGAGTTACTCTTCCAACATAGGAAAGGTTTGGAACACAAAGATAAAGAAATGAGAGAAAAAGATAAGGAAATTGTTAGATTTAACAATAAACAAGAGGGCATGGTGTAGGTTACAAATGAGATATTTAAATGCTGACCACTTTCCAATGTGTACTTTTTCTTTCTAAAAGAGTAAATGTTATAGGTGAATTTTATCATTCTCAAAATGATATTTATTTTGATATTAGTGGGGCTAGGTCATTCTTCAATATTTATCTCCAATTACCTCATGATCTCCAACAACTTTTAGGTCAATTCTATATGTACAATTATGTTGTGGAATATGATAGGGATTGGATACATGTTATGTATATTGGTGATGTTAAAGTAAGATCCTTATGCTCTTATTTCAACAATGAACTCTATAGGGAAATGAAAATGGTTGATTATGAGCAACTGTGCAAGGAACAACCATTAAAAATCATAGCAGACAAAAATAACACAAAGGCCATTATTGAAGAGTATTCCAAATTCATGAATGTGTAGGAAGTCAGGAAAAGAGTCTACATGATGTGGGAGGAGGCTCATACAGAAGTGAGTGATCATCTTAAGTACAATGCATCAAAAATAGCACAAACATGTAGAAGGAGATGGAAAGAATTGTCAACAGAGCTGAAAAAGAAGGAAATGCATTCTTACCCAAACATAATACCAACTCTCTTCCGAGTAAAATAATACATTTAGGAGGTCAAGGGATGTGGATTAATATGGTTTCCCATTGGTTTTAACCCACCTATATTTCACTTTCCAATTCGTCATTGGTCGGTGTGACAAAGAATTCAATGAAGTCATACAAGACTGGGTAATGGAGCACTACAGAAAGAATTCAAGTTACTTTTTTGAGCCGGAAGGAACATCTATGCCCATGGATTTTAGTCATATTTGTAGCATTATCTAGGTATATCCCAAGAAGAAAAAAAAGATACCTAAGGCCCAATGAGATAATGGCCAAAAAATGTGAATGAGGTCATTCAAGAGTTTAAGTCTGGGGGTGTGATGAGATCCATTAATATTGTTTAATGGTATCATATTTTATAATTTTTCATATGTTAGAAACCCTTACACTCTGTCGATTTAGTAATTTTTGTTAGAGCATCCCCATTAGGGCCTAAATATTGGCACATATATATTAAATATTATAATTATTACTAAATTACTTTATCTTATGATTTTTGATGTGCATTTTAATCTCTTAAATGGAATGAATGATTATCAAAGTGATTATCTGACTGATGTACTTGTTGCAAGAAGTTGTTATGTATTAATGCTAACAATGAAGCCAAAGATACTCTCTTTTAAGCAAGAAGACTCATTTGCAACAACTAGCATGCGTAAACTGGGACTCATCCGCAGCAAGGCACTTTTATCCAAGAGAGATATGCACATCCACATAGCCATGACTATGGGAAGATGATCAGCAAGAATGACTTGTCAAAATCCACACATGTTAATAAATAAATAGTTACGTCAAGGAAATCATGACTTACTTCAATGCCTAATTATTCTCTACATTTGCAATTTGTAACTAGTTAATCTAGTTCTACAACTAATTGTTGAATAGACAATTATTCATTTGAATGTATTAGAAATATTCTCTTAAATTATGTTTTCATGCATGGATTTCCATGGATTCTCGTAGGAATGATTTGGCCATAAATTAAAATTTAACTACCATTTGAATTTTTTTGTCCCTATTTAATATATAAAGAGAATAGAAAGTTGTTTTAGATATAGATCTATAAGATGGGAACTAGTTGTATTTTTGTAATCTTCATGCTGATCAATAAAATATGAGTTATGTAATCCTACCATAGACATAATCCTTAGGAAGGAGAGCACCCAAGTCGGGGCCCACTTGCGATTGATAACACCCTTTTCTTTCTTCTTAGTATTTAATCTTTTGCATGAATAGATTAGACTTGACGTAGTTTAGTTATCCACTTATGTTATGCTTTCATATGTTTTATATTTAACCGTAGCATTTACCTTTCATCTACAACGTAATTTCCATTTCCAACATTATGTTTCTATTGTTGTGACAACAATTTAGAATGTATACCTTATGAACGCCTATAACTATGCATACAACACTTGTGAGTTGATATCCCACATTCCTAGGTTTGATGAATAAATGAACGTGGATTAGTGAATATCATATTGATTTATGATAATTAATTTTGACCACCATACGGTTTGATTGTTCTCGAGATAAATTATAAATAAGTATGATAGTTTTTGTGGAAGAAAAAATGAAGCATCGGATACATCGAAGATTCACAATCGGGAGGAGTTGTGTTTTAATTCAATCCAATAAAAAGATTGTTAGCCTTGATAATGTCTCTTAAACAGTGAAAAAAAATCATTTTCTTAAAAAGAAGGCTGATAGATTGTGTTTTAGTATTGCAGCATGCTCCCACGAGTGTAAGAAGTTGCTCGGGTATGTTTAAGCTCTTCAAGATAGGGGATTGGTTTCCTACACTTCAAGAAGGTGTAATTGTGCTCCCTAATTCATATGAGGTATGTTCTTATAATTTTATCTATGTTTGGATCAAAATTTACACAATCTCAGTTAAATACAGCTAAGAGGACTGAGAAAATTGTTTGGAACTTTACATGAGTGTCAAAAGTGAATTATAGCTAAGTAATCAAGGTAGAATGCATGATTTTGTGCTTGGGTGATCGATATGATGCTCTTAAAGCTAGGGGAACTATAAATTTCCTTGTCGAGCTTGTATGAGGTGTTAGATCTTTTCAAAATCTGTCCTAAATGCATTGAGAGGATTGTTCAGGGCTATTAGCATCATGAATGGTATGAAGAGCAAGATTATGCCTAGTATTGCTAAGAATAGACCTAGAGATGATGGATTTTGGTCAAGAAAGGTGACATAATGTTTTGATGATTCTAAAACTAACATTTTTGGCATGTATAAGTTGAATATGGGTCAAATCTTAGGTCTTTACAATAGTCCTATGAAGGCCAAAACATGGGTAAAGGATAAAATAGGTGTTTTTTTGCATTCCTAGAAGATGAAGAATGATGTTGTAGCTCCTAACAAGGTGAGATCGTGCTTCTTTCATGATTTTTGGTGATTTTCAGATGTTTTGGATTCTCTGCTCAAGGGGAGCATGGTTTTTTCATGCTTAAAATTAAGGCAAGAATCATTTTTTGTTCAAAAATAAAGATATGGAGCTTTTTGAGACCTTTGGTTGATGTTTCTAACAAAATCATGATGGTATGAAGCTGAGGTAGGTGAAGAATGTGACCTACATGTATTCCTTTGTTATTAATGTAAAAAGGAGGAGAAGTTCAGGGTGTTTTCCATCAATGAAAAGGGGGAGATTGTTGGTGTGTGGTCCTATTATGTTTTTTCATTGATGAAAAACCACATTAATGAAAAATTGAATGTTGTATCATGGTGATATGATGTTGTACTTGATGCTAACATACTATTTCAGATGTGTTTGAGCCGATACAATGAGGTATGATTTCTCTAAAGAATCCCATAAAGGTGCCTAAGAGATACAACATAACAATATGCACTTCTTGAATGATTGGGAAACATTTTTAAATAATGGTTATCATGTTTTAAGGGTTCTTCAACACTTATAGCAGTGGCATAGTGTAGGTACAAGTGGTTCTCTAAGTTACAAGTGCTCATTGAGAGTAGGTATGATAGCTTGGAGGTGTGACAGAATGGTTTGGAGCTATACGATCTCATGGAAGCAAAAAAAGGTTTATTATGGAATATTGGGTATGTTTGGGTAATTTTCAAAGGTTTCTTGTTCAGTTATTGCATTATTTCAATTGACCCTAGCTTCTACAATGAGGATCTAACATGCAAGCATAGGTAAGTCTTAGTGACTAGAGAGATTGAACTATGGAATTCACATTATGATGATTTGATATGTTAGAGGAATGATTCATATTTATTTGAGAAAAATTTTAGGTTCCCATGATGTGTATTTTTCTAGATATGACTAATTTTGTGAGACAAGGTGAAAATCAAGTCATTTTCTAGCTCAAGTTCAACTTCAGATGCTCGTTGTGAATAGTGTGATTTACATGGGACCTTGTGAATTTTAGGGAATATTATATGGTGAGTTTATAAGGTTTCACAAAAATAATGAGTTCATTTGATTTTCATGATTTTATGAACGAATGTTAAGAAGGTAAAGTGGTCTAAAACCCTAGTTAAACCCTAGCTAGGAGCAGTTTACAGAGAATGAAGTATATTGACCCAGTTTTGATTGGTTCATCAAAATTTATGATTGTATGTTTCATAGGACTCTATTATATTTCCATAAATATATGGTTGAGGTCATGGTGATGAGTGGACCCCACTTAAAAATATAAGTTTATGGGAAAGAATGTTTTGGGACAAGGTTCTACAAAGGAGTAACATGAAAAATTTATGGTGCATTATAAATGGGAGTTGATATTGATTTACATGAATTTTAAGAGTAGTTTCATGCAAGTACATCACGTCTTGGGGTCCAAACAAGTTGACTAGTCAAAGGGTAGTTTTGTGATCTCAAATAGCAGTCTTCAGTAAAATGGATATAACTTGAGCTACAAGTGGAGCTTGAATATTATTAAAGTTGAATTGAGAATAACATAAATATTTTTTTCTAGTGATATGTGGTTTTCCTCATGATGATGTCATTTGATAAGATTTCCGGGGGCATTCTTTGGACAAGAATATTTGATGATATTTGAAGCATGAGATGGATTGGACGATGCTTTATATCACATGGAAAGTGAATAGCTATTAATCTAACATCCAATTAATCTATTTTGAGGTCTTGAGTGTTTGTATAAATGATTTTATGAATAATTTTTTGTCGAGTTGTTTTAATGAAGGCAAAAGTAGTTGTGGTTTAAATAGATGGATTTTTCATGACTTATAACTTTCTTAGAATTGTTATAAAGGTTATTATAGTTTAATAAATTGGTTACATGGCATGGTTTTATCTTGTTGAATTTATTTGGTGGCCTTATTAAGTTTCCAAGGTGCTAAAGAGTGTAGGAAAGAATTGTTTTGAGAATTACAAAAGGAATTGGGCCTAGTAAATGAAATAATTTGATTGGTTGAGAAAAACTGAGAACATATGTAGATGTTAAATTTTATTTTACTCATTTATGATAGATTTTGGGTCATGAATAAGTATGGTTTTGATGTAAGGAAAATTTTATAATTGTTCCCATGGGGTTTTGAGCCATTTTTGGCACATGTAATGAGGTTTTTAGCTAGGACATCCTATTTGGGTCATATGTAATTGTTGTAATTAAAATTTATGAATTTTATAGAGATTTATGGGTCAAAATTATCATGAGGGACCGACCTATTTTGTTTTAGAAGGAATAAAAGCATATTTAAGTGCTTGTTTGGTTCATTTTTGAACTAGTACTCTTGGAGGAAGAAGTGTGACCTATAGGAAAATATTTTGCAGGTATGAGAGCATTTTTTAAGTCCGAAGAAGAGAATGATAGGTTGAGGAATGTTTTAAGGCATGAGAATAAGAATTTATAGAAAAAACAAGTGAATCAAGACCAAGATTATGAGAGAGTGGAGACCTAGTGTTTGAGTTAGGGTTTGTGAGATGAATATTTGATCTCCATCGATTGTGGCAAGAATAAAATTAGATATAAAATATATTCGGTTGGATTAGTTTTTTCTTGGTCATATTTAGGGGGTTATAGCCTCCTTGTGGATTTGGTGCTTCACTAAAATAGGGGTTGTAGCCTCCTTGTGGAGTTAGTGCTTCACTAAATTAGGGGTCAAAGTCTTTATACTAAATGAGGGGTTGGTGTTCCTTTTGGGGTTAATGCCTTACTAAATCGGGGATTGGTGCTCCTTGTGAAGTTGGTGCTTCACGAATTTTTTTGTTGTGTACATAATATTAACAAATTTTTAGTTGGTTTTCTTCCCCTTTAGAGTTTTCTACATATATTTGGTGTTCTTGTGTACTCTCTTACTCTTGATATTTTGTATGATTGTTAATATTCTTAAGTTAAAATACATATGTTTTATGGTTGAATAAATGGTTGAATGAATTCTAATGAATAATGGATGAAAATGAAGTAAAATTTTTGTACAATTGATTCAACCCCCCTCTCAATCCTTTGTGCTTCAAAAAAACAATGCAGATCTTGGGAAAATATTTTTAATGATTTTATGGAAGCTAACATTTGTGCATAAAATAATAAACTAACCATAATTTTTATACATTCTAGTGACTCTTAGACTAATGAATTTAAAGAGATGTGAGACACTTCCAGGTTCAATTACTATGATGTGATTGAACCTTAATATAACTAGAGAATTAGTGAAGATATTATGAAAAAATTAGTAGAGGGTAACAATCCGGACTATAAGAATATAATAGAATGTAATCTTTCTTTTGATGTGCATGGTAGTGGCATGATCCACCATCTAGATGTGCTTGTTGAATTTCTATCGACAATCTTCTTTGTCTAGGTGATGCTATTCGGTGGTGGAAGAAGAAATTATAGATCTTCATTATCCTCTTATTCAATACGATTTGCATATCACTCTATCAAACACCATTACTACATCATCTGTAAGGTAATAAACATGTAAATTTTGGAAATATTCATGTGTCCGGAGTAGATTTTAAGGGTTTGTAGACACTCAAATCTCCCTACAAATAAAATTAAACAAGAATGTTTGTAAAAGTAGGTAATTTTTAACATATTCAACGGTGGATAATCGTGTTTGTGAGAAAAAACATATGACATTGAAGGATAAGTTGATCTCTACATGCATGTCATCAAGAAAATATTATGTGAACATGTTTCTTAGAAGAAAGAAAGAAACCAACTCAAGTCCTTTATAATGCATCTACGTATCTGCACACATATTTCAAAGACAAATTAATTTTAAAATCCATTCATTTTATTATGGAATCATTATTTTTAGGGGATCCATATTATAATTAATAGAATAGGTAAATATCCTTCCATATCATAGTTCTTCAACAAGCATACATCTAAAACTTGCACTACTAAGCATAGAGACAAAATGAAATAATAATTGACTTTATAGTACTTGTTACTTTCACATGAATTGATAAGAAGCATAATAGAGAAAAAGTGAGCTTAGTCTACATTAAAGTAATATTGAACTAAATGTGAGATAAACTCTTTATTTTCAAGTACTATGTTAAGAAAATTTTCTCAAGATATAAAATATTACCTGAGAGTAAACAGACATAGATTTGTTGTAAGTACGCAAATGATTTCTCAATAGTAAAAGGTAAAATCAAAATTTTAACTTTGAATTTTCTAAAATATACTATGATAAAAATTTCATGATGATTTTTAAAAATTAATATTTGATAGAATTTCTTTATAGAAAATAAATAAATCATTATACTAAATGAGGCAAGTCAAAAGGAGAATTGTTGCATTCAAGTGAAACACAACTGATCCTATCAACACTAAAAACCATTTAAAACCTAAAACAAAAATAAGTAAAGGACTCCATAGTAAGAAGGAAAGATGCATATTTTTAATTCTACCTTACTTCAATTTGAAAAAATGTTTCCTTCGAGTGGACCATTCGACTAGGAGAGTAAGATTATCATAACCATAGGCATTCAACTTATTGATAACTCTTTGAGCATCCTTTCTTGTTAACAAAATTAACAAAAATAAAATCCCTTTGGTAATCCATGGGCACGTAGACACGCATGATGTGTATAAATGACCTAAAAGCTTATGCAGATTGACATCCCTCCTAGTCCTCGAGATAGATTAGTAACTCAAAAAAATATTCATCATTTCTTTGGTGCATGCAGTCACCAGAGTAGTCCACACCACCCGTGAGACCGGGAGGCCCACAACAGGGAAGGAAGTGACAACACCGCCAATGATGCTTCTGCAGAGGTGAGGCCCTTAATGAGTCTTATCCATTGTTAAGGTGTCTGTGGCACTAGTTGAGGTGAGATCCTTGTAAGGGAATTTTTATGTGAAGTGATCACCCTTATTATTGTAGATACAACAAACTACTATAACTGTACTACTCTTGGAGTGATAAAGGGAGGACAACGAATCTCTACTAGGACATGGAATCGCCATCCTTGGATCTCGGTGGGTGGGGTCACTCCAATAGGGTTCCTTGGTGGTAGTGACTCCAAACTTGTTCCACTCACGCTTTTTGAGAGTACACTTGTAAGGGCACAAGTTAAAACCTGGATTCCAAGAGAGGAATAAATATGCATTAACATCCCCTTAATAGTTATAAACTTGGATTCCAAGAGAGGAATAAACTTGGATTACAAAAACATTAACATCCCCTTAATAGTTATAAATGCATGATGGAATTTATCATTGATCCCCCACGTCACCTTTTTCCATCTTTACGTTCCTTCAAACTAAGGACATGAACTCACTTTGTGGAAATTTTCCTCCCACACGACACTTTAAATGACAATTAAATTTCTCCTTACTTTTCAAGAGGATATATTTTCGTAAATGAATATCGATATGGAATAAATTAAAAATCCTTTTCTAAAGGTAGAATTATGGTAAATTATTTTAAGAATTATTTGAATTTCATTATAAAACTATTCATCATGCTTTGGAATCCGAAATTCACAAAATAAATCATAGAAAAATAAAATTATTTTCACAATATCTATGAATGCACTGATTATTGAAGTGGATGAGAATTTTTAATTACTTATATTCCTTACACCGATGTGAACAATTTATGTAGCAGAAAGTTTGAAGTTGAGAGGATAATATGAATTTAAAAAATAAAAGAAAGAGGGTTAAAACTTAACACTCACTAGGTAAATAAACTTTAATCAAATAATCATTCACCGAAACAAAAATGTTATGTACACTTTTTTGATATATTAACATATCTATTATTGTTTAAATCCTTATTCTCAAATACATATAGATAGACAGAGATAGACACACATAACATTAAAAATAAAATTATGTAATTTGTCCCTAAATTTATTTTAGAATAGATTTTCTGTATAATGTGTGTCTATCTCGAAATGGGATGCGACCAGCATGACCACTTCTTTATCTTCACACAGCTCCAGGAAATTGAACATGAAGGCATCTGTAATCTCAAAGTTTACATGAACTCTCTTGATTCTTTGGAGATAATCCATGCCTAGGTATTTCTCAATTTCATTCAAAATAGGTGTGGAGCCTATGTGGAATACATTGTATAGACGAGGTGAAGACACGGGAGAGAGGAAAGCCATGTATTTCTTCTTGTTGTGTAAGAGGATGAAAAGGAACACAGGTAGACACCATGAGAGGAAGGAGGAAAAGTAGAGAGAAACATGTGAAAATGAGTGAGGGAAGGTGAAATCAAAACCCAATTAATTATTCCTCCGACTCATGTGAGGTAGGTCAACGCAATAAAAATGGATGGTGTCATCAAGATTTTCCCATGCATTGGCTAGATTATGAATAAAGGCTTTCGCTGATTGATAAACACACATTATACAAAATAACATTACTAAAGATAGTCACACACATTATACAAAAATGTGTTATCAAATAAATCTAGGGAAAAATTACATAATTGTAATTGGGTTATTGATTTAATGACATCGCGTATGTCTCCACATCGTCTTCCACATCCTTGAAGATTTTCTATATAGGAAAAAATTCATCTATAAAGTACAATTGTAATATGCATTATAGGCCAAAATTCATCCTTTAATAGGTATATTTTTACAATTGTAATATGCATTACACCTGCTCTAAATGGTGCTAAGATTTTTGAGAAATATGTTTTGATTCCTGGTTCCTCGACAAACGGTAAGTTTGGTCACAATGTAATATTCTTGTATGAATATAATCAAAAAGCTATCGACATCCAAGAAAAATTATGTATCACGGGAATGAGGGCATCATGTCATAAAAATTGACATTCTTTTTTATCTCCACAAAATAATAAATGAGAAAAATCATTAAAATAATGATCTCTAAAACATTGAAAAGAAAATGTTTTTGTTTTATATGTGCTTATAATGTCTGCTAGGATTTGTTTTTCTTTAGAACAAGGTTTTATCATTTTAAAAATGTCATTAAGATTAACATATGAAGATTTGGTAAAAAATCATTTTATGATTTCAGGGAAGCCAACATGGATTTGTAAATCAATAAACATAACATGTTTCTATTTTATATGGTCTAGCAGTCCACTAGGATTATTTTTTTCTTCAAAATAAGGTTAGTATCATTTTCAAAATGTCTTTAAGATTAAACCATGCATAACTAGGAAAAATAAAATTGATTTCAGGGAAGCCAACATCGATTTGTAAAACAATAAACATTATATGTTTCCATTTTTAACATGCTAATGGATGCCAGGTTTAATTTTTGATTGGAATAAGGGTTTTACCAGTTATAAAATTTGTTTAAGTTTAAACTATGTAGATCTGGGAAAACTCATTCTTTTATTGGTCCATGATCCATGATTGTCTCTTCACCCAAGTTAGAAAAAATGTTTTCTTGCCAAAAAAGAATTAAAAAAATGATTGCACACTACGAATCTTTAAGAACCTTAAGGTAGTTATTTTATTCCATAAAAATGCACAATACATTGTTGGATTTGGAAGCAAAGTATACAATTCAAATGCCAATGGTGCATTTGAAATTTTTAATGATCTACACATGTTCTTGTGTTCTCCTACATGTTTCAACCATGTACATAATTTAGTGTAAATTAATGAATCAATCTTATAGTTTCCATCAAATATCTAGTATGTTGGGGTTTTGAGAGTAATTTCTTCTTTGAATTCGTGCAACAAGAATCTCGTGTCATCAATAAAAAGTATATTGTTTTCACCATATACATTACCATAAATGTATACTATTTGTTGACTGGTATTTGTTTTGAACTTACATTGGTGGCATCCCCAAATGAACCTAAAGTGGGTTTTTCTGTAGCCAACTAAATTTTTAATGAACATGTACTTCACCATTGTTGAATCCATAAATGAAGACCATAAGGAAGTTTCAAAATATTTTGATGTAGTACTTATCAAGTAAGAACTAAATTATCATTCAAAGTATTCAATATTCCCGAATCTAAAATATGGAACCATATTATGAGTTATTTTATCACCAATACAAGACATTCTAAACAACAAGCCTTCAACTCCCAAAACTAGTAATTTCCGAGGCTTCCCAATTGGATCTATAAAAGCAACTCATAATTAATGGAAGCTTCCAAAATTGATTTCAAATAGGTCAACATATTATTATGATAATATTTAATGTGGGTAATTCACACAAACAACTTATAAAACTATAATATCAACTCAATCAAAGTAAATATATAAATAATACCAACTTTTAAATTTGTAATCTCAACATATGAAATAAAGAGTGACCATATGACTATACAAATGAATATCATTGTAATTTTTTTTGAAATAATTAATAATTATATAATTTATGTTTTCTGAAATTTTGGAATCCCTCTATAACACTCAAACGCTGAGACAATATTTGTGATATGTTTGTGTAGAAATTAGTCATCAACCACGTATCTTTGAGACAGGTTTTATTTATTGGATTTCCTCCCCACCATAAAATTTTCCAAAGGGTTTCCCTTTGGACCCATTATAATAAACAATGTGTCTGTAGGGAAGAAAAAAATATCCTCTCTACTCCAAATATTTTTGAGATCTTTTACTTCAATTTCATCTTCTACACAATAATATTCTTTACTAAAAAAACAGTTTGAATTCAACCGCTATTTCTTTTTTGAAGGCTTAATCAACTTTTCAACTTTGTGAAGAGAGATAGCTAGAAAAAAATCACACTTCTCATTTTGTTTCTAATATCTTTAAAAATTCCTTAATCCCGCCTCAAAATTTGATAGTCTCCTTATGGAACTTGATTTCGAACTCCTTAAGGTATTGGTTTTTCTCATAGAGAAAACCCTCTAAATCTAAAATAATTAAGCAATCCTTTTGGCCAACTGCAAAGAAGTAATTTTTTCTCAATTTTCTGTAATTTGATATTAACCAATTTAAATAATAAAAAAATTAGTATGTTAATACTTACTAATTGAGATTCCATCTTGGATTCCTCACACTCCCCCTTTCTAGGTTTTTATGATGCACACTCTATTTAAAAAATAATAATCAATTCAAAATAAATTTTAAGTCAATGTAAAAAAATATGTGATACAACTTGCTTTTATACAATGTTGCATAGATGTAGTTGTATATTAGCAAACACTAGGCGTAAGCCATTAATGCTTGGAATTGTTTTGGTTGACAATATTTGATGGGATTAGCATTTCGCTAATGGCTAGCTATTTGGAAAGAAATTTTTTTTTTTCAATTCTTGGTAGTTTATTGTTAACCAATTAGAAACAAATTAATCTATTGAAAATAAATACCGTGGAAATGTAATTAAATTCATGATATAACTTGCTTCTATTCAAAGAAAAAACCTTTGATGGAAAATATTACATAGATATTGATGTATATTAGCGAAAACTAGGCTAACTCATGATATTACGGACTATGGTTGGTATGAAATTCTTTGATTAGCTTAGCATCCGCAAAATAGCCAATACATAAGTAATTTCTGTTTAATTGTCCAAAATTTAATATTAACCAATAAACCAAAAATTCACTCAATTCAAAATAAATCTAATTAAAATATGTATGTTAGTGACCACTAGGGTAATACATATAACAAATAAACTACTTTGTTATAGGTTCCTACAATTATGAGGAGCTTATAAATGGTTTTGTTTATAATTGTACATGACTATCATACAATTTTTGTTGTCTATGATTTCATGCTTGACATACCAATAGACTCCCATTTGGCATCAAATATGAAAAAATTTGAAGTTTTATTAAAAATATGTAAACAATGACAATCAAAAACTTCTTATAGTGATAAATTTATAAAATGAGTATTTCCCACTCACCTTTTATAGATTCATTGGATGGATGGTTAGAGACATATGGGGCAATAAGTTGAATTGGTTGCGATATGATAAGGATGAATCATATCCTTTGTTTGTATATGGAGAGGAACAGATGTTGTCTTCCTCTATTGGTTGGTTATCTACATAAATATTGTATTTATCAGTTCAAATGCATTAAACGAATACAATTGTTTAAAGTGATCTTAATCAACATAATTCTTTTCAAATGAGAATAGTAATGTTATAAAAACATTTCTTGATTATATGATTTAACAATAAAAGCTGCAGATAGACTGAGTCAACCAAAGCATGCAATGCAACACTACCACCGTAAATCACTATAACTAGAGAATTTTTGGAACTAAGTCAAGTGAACATATGAGACCAAAACCCATAATATCTTTATAAAGAAAATGATGTGTATTTCCTCGTAGGTCTATTTTTCTTGTAGTCATAAATCGTAGCAAAAGTTAGTCCATCTAATCCATGGTGATTTTTCTCTATCCCCATTGTCAACATCACAATTGTGTACATCATTTACTATATATATAAGACACAAGCTCTTAAATTTTCCACTGTTTTCATAAAATCTATAACAACCTTCCACAACTGATTCCCCCTTGTCTTTAACTTTTTGCATGTATTTTTTACCATCTCTCTTAACATTTTTGAAGAAGAAACATGTAAGAGCACAATAATAACACAATTTAGTAGACTAGATCGATAACTGCAACCAAGTATTTTATTACATCGGAAGTTAGTACAATCTTTGGAATAATTGTAGAAATATATGATCACACATTCTCAATTGAATGGAATAGTTGATGGAATAGAACATATGGTTGAGTAGAGATGGAAGGGATATGCACATTGATAGGAAAATTATTCGGTGTCTTCCATAATTGCTAGAAGTTTTTCTTCCATGAAAAATCACGTAGTTTTCTATAATTGTTTGAGCTACTGTTGGGAGAACCTCTGGCACTTCAGCATCAGTTTTTCTTTTTGTTTATTTTTCACTTCCTCCAGAATCAAATTTTATTTTTATGTTATTATCTTCTCCCAAGAGTACACACAACCGGCAAGAGTGAGAGTCATATTGACAAATTTTTCAAGAATATTATTTTTAGTTCATTATGCCAATATAATATTACCTTGATATTTAAATTTCATATATTTTAGAAATTTTCCTCTCATTCTTTTGTCATCTTTTACTCTTTGGCAGTAAGAATCAAAAGTCTTTGCTATGATGCCTACTTCAATAGAGCCAATTAGCCATACTTTCCTTGATTGCAATTTATCTGCTAGAATTGATATCTCCTCATCGGTCATTCCTCTTGTAGGCCTAAAGGAATTCGCTGTGAACCTTGCTAGTGAATTTTATTGAAAGTTAGGTTGGTTATACTTAAAAGGAGAACAAGCAAGCCCACATGATTTAAATAACTCAAAGGTTATTTTCCATTTTGTCCATATTTCCTCAGGTAAAAATAGAAATGTAATTTTATCAGAAATACTCTCTACCTAGCCACTTTAAAAACAACAAGACATTGCTTCTTGAAACTCTTCATTAAAAGAGGATATAGTATGTTTACTTTCTACACATTACAAAATTAAATTTTAAGAAAAAATGTGTTAAAATTAAGTTTTGTTACCTTTAACTTGTTTGTCTTTGTATTTACCACTCCACATCTCCAAGGACATCCTAGGGATCTCTACATCATTCGAGCCTTGTATAGAACATCAATTTTTTTGTATCAATCTAATTTTAGTTTACCTCATTTTGTTTTGCTTGCAAATATAAAAATGTCTTTGTTAGGCACATTTGAATACATAATGTGAGCCTTTCTTAACTACATCTAAGTATGTAATGAATTGTATTTACTTTTAGCCAAAAACAATTTTGTGCACAAATGGTATGTTAGCCTTTGAGAATGTATAAGCGCACTTCATCCCTTTTTAGATCATCCGGATCCTCAAGTTGCATAAGTTACTTTGTAGAAGGTGAAAATGGAAGAATAATTACATCCCTTAGTGTAAGAATAACATTAATCACCATTGAATGGACAAGAAGGTCAAAATTCTCATCATACACAACATGGTATTGATATTTTAGAGGTGTCACATGCCACCTAGAAACTTCAACAGGAAAAAGTAGCTATGGTTTAAATAGATGGATTTTTCACGACTTATAACTTTCTTATTATTACTATACAAGTTCTTATATTTTAATAAATTTGTTACATGACATGGTTTTCTCTTGTTTAAGTTATTTGGTGGCCTTATTCAATTTCCGTGGTGCTAAAGGGTGTAGGATACAATTGTTTTGAGAATTACAAAAGGAATTGGGCCTAGTAAACACAATAATTTGATTGGTTGAGAAAAATTGAGAACATATATGGCTGTTAAATGTTATTTTACTCATTTATGATGGGTTTTGGGTCATGAATAAGTATGGTTTTTATGTAAGGGATATTTTAGAATTGTTCCCACGGGGTTTTGAGCCATTTTTGGCACATGTAATAAGGTTTTTAGCTAGGCCGGCCTTTTTAGGTCCTATGTAATTGTTTTAATTAAAATTTATGAATTTTCTAGAGATTTATGGGTCAAAATTATCAAGTGAGAATGAACTTTTTTTTGGAAGAAAGAAAAGCATCTTTAAGTGCTTGTTTAGTTCATTTTTGAACTAGTACTCTTGGAGGAAGAAGTGTGACCTAGAGGAAAATATTTTTAAGTATGACATCATTTTTATAAGTTCGAGGAAGAGAATGATGGGTTGAGTAATGTTTGAAGGCATGAGGAAAAGAAGTTAGAGAAAAGACAAGTAAAGAAAGAGCAAGATTATGAGAGAGTGAAGACCTAGTATCTCGAGCTAGAGTTTGTGAACGAATATTTGATCTCCATCAATTAATGAGTAAAAAAATTAGGTATCGATATATTTAGTTTTCTTAGTTTATTCTTGGTCATCTTTAAGGGGTTTTAGCCTCCTTGTGGAGTTTGTGCTTCACTAAATTAGGGGGTTGTAGCCTCCTTGTGGAGTTGGTACTTCACTAAATTAGGGGTTGGTGCTCCTTATAGGGTTGGTGTTCTACTAAATTAGGGGTTGATGTTCCTTATGGGGTTAATACCTCACTAAATCAGGGATTGGTTCTCCTTGTGAAGTTTGTGCTTCACAAAAAAATAATATTAACAAATTTTCAGTGGTTTTTCTTCCACTTGAGGGTTTACCACATATATTTGGTGTTCTTGTGTACTCTCTTGCTCTTGATCTTTTGTATGGTTGTTAATATGATTAAGTTAAATCACATATGGTTTAAGGTTGAATGAATTCTAATGAATAATTGATGAAAATGAAGTGAAATTTTTGTAGAATGATTCAACCCCCCTCTCAATCCATTGTGCTTGCAAAAAAATGTAGATCTTTGGAAAATATTTTAATGATTTCATGGAAGCTAACATTTTATTCGTAAAACAATAAACCTGGCCATGTTTCCTTTTTATAAAGGCTAAGGACTCCTAGTCTGGTGAATTTCAAGAGATGTGAAACACTTCAAGTTTAATTACTATGATGTGATTGAACCTCAGTGTAACTAGAGAATTAGTGAAGATATTATAAAGAAACTAGTAGAGGGAAATGATCCAAAATATGAGAATATAATTGAATGTAATATTTCTCCTGATGCACATGGTAGTGGTGTGATCCACCATCTATACCTACTCGATGAATTTTTATTCGATGATCTTATTTTTCCATCCTGATGATATTCGGGGATGGTAGAAGAAATTCTAGATCTTCATTATCCTCCTATTCAATCTTGTCGCATATTACTATATCAGACACAATCACTGTTATCCCTAACTCAAGAAATGTGCAAATTTGGGAAATCCCCATGTGTCCGGAGTAAACTTTAAGGGTTTGCAGACACTCAAATCACCTTACAAATAAAATTAAACAAGCATGTTTGTAAAATTAGGTAATTTTTTAACATAGACAATTGTGGATAATTATGTTTGTGAGAAATGACATATGACATTGAAGGGGAAGTTTATCTCTATGCGTATTTCATCAAGAAACTCTTATGAGAACATGTTTCTTAGAAAAAAGAAAGAAACCAACTCAAGTTTTTTTATAGTGCATCTATGTATCTACTACATATTTCGGTACAACTTAATTTTAAAATCAATTCCTTTTATTATGGCATCATTATTTTTGGGAAAATAATATTATATTTCATAGAATAGGTAAATATCCTTCCACTTCACAGTCCTTCAACAATAATACATCAAAAAGTTGCACTTCTCACCATAGAGAGAAAATCAAATAATAATCAACTTTTTAGTACTTCACTGGTTTCACATGATTTGATAAGAAGCATGTTAGAGCCAAAGTGAGTTTTTCTACATTAAAGTAACATTGAACTAAATGTGAGATAAAATATTTAGTTTCATTTATAATGTTAAAATTTTTGTCAAGATATAAAATATTACCTAAGAGTAAACAAACATAAATTTTTTGTAAGTACACAAATGATTTCTCAATAGTAAAAGGTAAATTAAAATTTTAAATTTGAATTTTCTAAAATATACCATGAGAAAAATGTCATGATGATTTTTAAAAATTAATATTTGATAGGTTTTCTTTAATGAAAAAAATAAATCATTATACTAAATGAGGAAATTCAAAATAAAAGGAGAATCACTGCGTTCAAGAGAAACACAACTGATCCTATCAACACTAAAAACCCTACAAAACCTAAAGCAAAAATAAGTAAAGGACTCCATAGAAAGAAGGAAATATGCATGTTTTTAATTCTACCTTGCTTCAATTTAAAAAAATGTTTCCTTGGAGTGGACCATTTGACTATAAGAGTAAGATTATCATAACCATAGGCATTGAGATTATTGATATCTCTCTAAGCATCCTTCCCTATTAACAAAATTAACAAAAAAATCCACTACTAATCCATGGGAATGTAGACATGCATGATGTGTACAAATGACTTTAAAAGCTCGTGTAGATTGACATCCCTCCTAGTACTCAGATAGACTGGTAACTTGAATAAAATATTCATCATTTATGCGGTACATATAGTCACCGGAGTAGTCCACACCACCCTTGAGATCGGGAGGCCCCAATAGGGGAGGAAGTGACAGCCCTACCAATGATGCTTCTGCTAGAGGTGAGGCCCTTGATAGTCTTATCCATTGTTAAGGTGTCTGTGGCACTAGCTGATGAGAGATCCTTGTAAGGGAATTTTTATGTGTAGTGATCATCCTTCTTACTGTAGATACAACAAACTACTAGCACCAAACTGCTCTTGGAGCGAGAGAGGGAAGACAACGCATCTCTACTTGACTTCGAATCGTCATCCTTGGATCTCGTAGGTGGGGTTACTCTAGTAGGGCTCCTTGGTGGAATAAATGCCAAACTTGTGGAAATCACGATGCTTGAGAGGAATAAATATGGATTAACATCCCCTTAATAGTTATAAACTTAGATTGCAAGAGAGCAATAAAATTGGATTACAAAAACATTAACATCCCCTTAATAGTTATAAATGTGTGATGACATTTTATCATTGACCCCCGCATCACCTTCGCCATCCTTATGTGCCTCTAAAGTAGGGACATGAAATCACTATGGAAAGTTTCCTCCCACACCTGACACTTTAAATGAAAATTAAAATGTACATTATATTTTTAGGAGGATATCTTTTCATAATTAAATATAGATATGGAATAAATTAAAACTCCTTTCCTAAAGCTAGAATTATTGTAAATCATTTTAAGAATTATTTGAATTTCATTGTAAAACTATTCATCATGTTGGAATCCCAAATTCACATAATAAATCATAGCAAAATAAAATTATTTTCACAATATCTATGAATGAATTAATTATTGAAGTGTCTGAGAATTTTTCAATAACTTATATTCCTTACATCGATGTGAACAATTTATGCAGCAAAAAGTTTGAAGTTGAGAGGATAATATGACTTTAAAAACTAAAAGAAAGAGGGTTAAAAATTAATGCTCACTAGGTAAATTAACATTACTCAAATAAGAATTCGCTAGAAATAAAAATGTTTTGTACACTTTTTTGATATATTAACATATCTATTATCATTTAAATCCTTATTCTCGATACATATAGATAGACATATATACACACATAACATTAAAAGAAAATTATGTAGTATGTCCTTAAATTTATTTTAGAATTAATTTCGTATAATGTGTGTCTATTTGAAATGGTATGTGACCACCATGACCACTTCTTTATCTTCACACAAAGCACTAGGAAATTAAACACGAAGACACTGCAATCTCAAAGTGTACATGAGCTCTCCCAAAGCTTTGGAGATAATACATGCCTAGGAATTTCTCAATTTCATTCAGATTAGGTGTGAAGCCTATGTGGAATACATTGTAAAGACAAGTTGAAGACATAGGAGAGAGGAAATCCATGTCGACTTCTTTTCATGTAAGTAGATGAAAGGAAAAAGGTAGACACCGTGAGAGGGAATGGGGAAAAAGAAGATAGAGAAACGTGAGAAAATGAGTGGGGAAGGAGAAATCACAACCCAATTAAGTAGTCCCCTGACTCGTGTGAGACAGGTAAACATAATAAAAAATGGATGGTGTCAACAAGATTTTCCCATGCATTGGCTAGATTATGAATAAACACTTTCGTTGATTGAAAAACACATATTACACAAAATAACATTACTAAATCTAGTCACACACATTATACAAAAATGTGTTATCAAATAAATCTAGGGAAAAATTACATAATTGTAATTAGGTTATTGATTTAATGACATCGCTTATGTCTCCACATCATCTTCCACATCCTTCAAGAGTTTCTATCTAGGCCAAAATTCATCTATAAAGTACAATTGTAATATGCATTATAGGCCATAATTCATCCTTCAATAGGTATATTTTTACAATTGTAATATGCATTACACTTTCTCTAAACCATGCTAAGTTTTTTGAGAAATATGTTTTGATTCCTGGATCCTCAATAAATGGTACATTTGATCATGATGAACTCTTCTTGTATGAATATAATCTCAAAGATACCAACATCCGAGCCAAATTATGTATCGCAGGAATGAGGGCATCATGTCATCAAAATTTGACATTCTTTTCAATCTCCACACAATAATAAATAGAAAAATCATTAAAATAATGATCTCAGAAACATTAAACAAAAATGTTTCTATTTTATATGTGTTAGCAACTACTAGGATATATATATATTTTAACAAGGTTTTATCATTTTCAAAATGTCATTACAATTAACATATGAAGATCTGGTAAAAATTCATTTTATGATTTTGGAAACTAGCATGGATCTGCAAATCAATAAACATAACATGTTTCTGTTTTATATGGTCTAGTGGTCGCTAGGATTATTTTTGCTTTGGAATAAGGTTCTTATCATTTTCAAAATGTCTTTAAGATTAAACCAGGCATAACTAGGGAAAAAAATGTTTTTGATATGAGATAAGCTAACATCAATTTGCAAAACAATAAACATTATATGTTTCCATTTTTAATATTCAGCATGAGACACCAAGATTAATTTTTGACTGGGAATATGGGTTTTACTAGCTATAAAATTTGTTTAAGTTTAAACTATGTAGATCTAGGAAAACTCGTTATTTTATTGGTCCATGATCCATAATTATCTCTTCACCTTTGTTATAAAAATGTTTTTCTTGCCAAGAAAAGAATAAAAAAATCTTTGCATATTGAGAATCTTTAAGAACCTTAAGGTAGTTATTTTATTCCATAAAAAAACACAATACATTGTTTGATTTAGAAGAAAAGTATACAATTCAAATGCCGATGGTGCATTTGAAATTTTTCAATGATCTACACATATTCATGTGTTCTCATGAATGTTTCAACCATGTACATAATTTAGTGCAAATTAATGAATCAATCTTATAGCTTCCATCAAATATCCATTATTTTGGAGTTTTGAGAGTAATTTCTTCTTTGAATTTATGCAACAAGAATCTCACATTAGATAGATTTAATTAAGGCTAAATACCTAAATCAACAAACTATCTTTTCTTTCCTGCAAGATTAGCACCTCCCCTATGGTTCCATTTTTTGGAATAATCTAGTAAAGAGCGGAAATTTCATTAAACATGGCAGTAAATGGAAAGTGGGTGATGGTTGTGATATAAATTTTGGGATGATAATCGGTTTAATGGCGGTCTTATCGATGCAGATTTTGGATGGTCAAGGACAGTCTTGTAAACAAGTATGGCACTAAAATCAAGGATTATATTGAGGGAAATGACAACTGAAAGAAATGGAAAAGACTTTCTGTGGAGAGAGATGATCTGATTCAAAATATTTCCTCCCTTCAAGATCAGTTAGATCTTATTCCCTTAATCCAGATGGATACTAAGGATGAATTGTGCGGAATAATTATATTGATGGGGACTACTCTATCAAAATTGGATATAATACTTTCTTGACATGTAGTCAAACCTGAATTCAAATGGAGTAGGATTTGGATGGCTGAGTTAACTCCTAAAATAAATTTCTTCCTTTGGCTGGCTCTCAGAGGTAGGATTCTTACCACTGACAACCTGATGAGAAAAGGTTTCATAATGCCTAATAGATGTCATCTATGTAAAAATACTCCGAGGATATCAGTCATTTGTTTATACATTGTGATTATGCTACCGGGATATGGAGTTTTTCCCTCTCTAAATTTGAAGCTTTCTAGGTGGTCCCGAAGGATTTAAATCAGCTATGGACTCAACGGAGCCACCCTATAAGCATTGTGTTGTCAGAAGGATCTAGAAGCTAGTTATTCCTCATATTATTTGGAGGATATGGAAAGATAGAAATGATATTATCTTTAGAAATAAAAATCAAAACTACAAGCTCAATATTGGTAAAATTTCTAATGATATCAAAGAGAATATTGCTAGATTTAAACCCCCCAAGAACAAGAGTTATCCAGAAAATGAAGAACATGTCTTATCCCACTAGAAGATAGGAGCTGACAATAGCCGTAGTAATTCCGGTAATAGTATTGATAGATCTTTGATTCAATGGCATCCTCCTGATTTTAACTGGTATAAGTTGAACTTTGATGGGGCCTCTAAGGGTAACCCTAGGATTGCAGGGGAGGAGTGATCCGGGATCATAAAGGCAGTCTGATTGCTGCGTATGCTAGAAAAATAGGAATTCAAACCAATCATTTTTCGAAGCATTATCTCGCTTTATGGGGCCGAGAATTGCTCGGACTCATAATATCTAAAACCTCATTCTTGAAGGGGACTTGTTATCACCGAATCACAGCACCCCTGTGCATATACTTGAACTCACGGTGTGATTGGATAACATGGGTACTATCTCCAAGTTGTGGGACTTGCTACTTGAGATAGACCTCCAGAGAAAGCTGGTTCTTGCTCCTAAACTACCTACCACAATCTACTCTAATGCAGGATAAGCTAACTGTTCTAATCTAAATTTCCAAGGGACCAGGGAAAGAGAATGCATAAAATGAAAGCCTACACTAAAGCGGTGATACACCAGAAAAGGAGGATGGGAGAGTAGTCTCCAAATGTGTGAAATACAGAGGCAAAGTGCACACTAGAAGAGGTGATAACAGTTCACCATAATCTAGCAAAATGCATTCAAAACAATATTCCAAGCATACACAATGATAATGAATCCCTGCAAGAACACAATAAACAGACACAATATTCTTATAGAAAGATTAAAGGGGTAAGAAGAATGCAAGAAAACACAGCAGGGGAAGATACATCCACAAACCGGTATTTTATTGCTTCATGATATGCACAGTTCAATCTATTACAAGATAAGGGCCTAGATCACCATACAAGGAGTCCACTACAAGGGTCTACAACACACTGGCTTCAAAAAGCAATTTTGGTAGAGCTTTGCTACCCAAAAAAATCCCCCTTTACAATGAGCCCAACACTCCAATTTATAGAAAAATGAGAAGGAAAAGAGAAGGGAAAATGGAAATCCTGAAATCTGTCCTTCAACCACCTGTAAGAGGCATTAAATTGAGTGAAATGATTTTACATTACTTTCAAAAGGCTCCTCATACTATCCCATGTGCTGCAGCAGAGAAAGAATGATGACCATGCCTCTTAATTGCACTCCCAGCTACCAAATAAAACACTATTCTGAACCCGGCCACGTTTCCTTAAAAATCTCAATCAATTTCTAATAAAATATAGAATTTCTTGATTTATGTGCATTGGGCTTGGAACCACAATTCCAACGGTACCAATTTTGTGCGATTTTGTTGAAAAATGCAAAAGTTATGGCCTTCTGAGTGCGGGCAGCTATTTTGGGCCTGGCAGGCGTTTTCTGTCATTTGACGGGAATGAGCATTGACTGACTGGAGCCGAATATGTTTCTTTTATTTAAATATATCTACCCTCATTAAAAATAATAAATCGGAGCTCGGAGTCAAAAGTTATGGCCGTTTGAAGTTCCACGGGTCAAATGTTGACTTTTCTCCTCTGCCTTCGGCCGCTTCGGCTTTTCGCGTCCCACGCGTCCCTTTGTCCCATTTGTCCCAGTGCTGAAGTTCCCTGTTTCGGCCGAACCGGCCGGTTCACGTACTCGCGGCCCAGATGTCCCATTTGCTTTCGGACCGTCTGGGACAAATTTTCCCGATTCGCCCGGTTCGGCCGGTTCACGCCCTTTTGTCCCAACTGTCCCGGACTTTAAGTTCTCATTTCGGCAGATCCGGCCGGTTCGCGTACTTCACGTACCTTTGGCCCAACTGTTCCGGGCTGCCTTAAGTCTTTTCATCCGACTTGCATCCTCCGCGTACTAATTGCCCAGATGTCCCAGACTGCCTGTTTCAACAGTTAGTCATTTTTTTCCATTTTTCGGCCAGTTCGGATTTCCGCGTCCCACGCGTCCTTTTGGCCCGGATGTCCCAAATGCTGCGCAGACCGCCTTGCGGCCTTTCGGCCGGTTCGCGCCCAGATGTCCCTCATGTCCCGATTGTCCGAGGACTAAGACTTAGCCATTTTTCGCAATTTTTCTGGCCCGAGCCTATTGTTTACAATTTTTCTTACCTTTCCCCAAAAATTTCTCTCTCTACTCAGACAGGGGAGTTAGAAAAATATAAGGGGACCCTAGAAACATGACTTTTCACCCTGAATCAATATAATTGCTTGGGACTAAAGAATTTGACACATGTTATCAAATTACCTTGGGGGGTGAATTTTGGATAACAGAACTCACTTAATATCATTAATCATCTTAATCAGTGCTCACCTCCAAGTTAGAACATCAAGGATTTCATCTTAGAATCCATAATTATTTTCCAAACCTTTAATAACATTCGGATCATGCATACTTACCGGGAGGGTAACAAGGTGGCAGATGCATTGGCTAATTATGGCATTAATGTTAACCACATTGTTTGGGATAATAATAACATTCTTGAATAGCTTCAAAGCAACATTCAAGCGGATATCTATGTACATGCAAATTCAAGATATGGGATATGAGCATTGGGAGTGGATTTGTATTAATAAAACTCCCACACGTGTTGACTTTAAAACAACACTCATACAAATCTTGATGGACAATCAAGATTGTATGAAGTATAATGGGAAATTCAAGTGGATTTATATGGAAATGAAAGTCACGCATGTGGGAAATATTGAGCTCTCAACAACTTGTATACAAGGATTTACGGATTCCCAAGACATAAATAAAGATAATGATGATCTGGAGTGGGCTAGAAAAGGACTGTAGTTCCCACATGTGGAATTTCACAGGTTCATAACAGTAGTCACTCAAGTATTCATGGGAAAATTAATGGTTATTCTAATTAGCAATCTCACTGCATGGATAATAATAGTGAAAGGTGGACTGATATTAGCACTCTTAAGGATTCTAAAATTTTTATTTGCAAGCAGTTAAGCATGGGGAGAATGGGGGGAGCCCCTTGCCAGATTGAGCCAGTAGCGGATCCGGAATGGAAGGATAATGAGGAACTTTGGAATCTTCTCAAACAGGGAGGCATCACCAACTTTATGGAGAAGATTCAGGGCCACGACCAAAGTATTTCGGTGTGTTTTGTGAAGGATTGGAAGGATCACACTGTGGATTATGGAGGGCAGAAGATTTTGATCAACGAGGAGTTAATTGCTAAAGCGACGGCTTGGTATGGAGGGGTACCGATTTTTAATAAAAGGGTTGACAGAGAAGCTGAGGAGAGGAAATTTGTTGAGGGAACTGAGAAGTTGGTCTTTGTCATGGTGGGCCTGCAAGTTAGTTCGATCCCTTTACCTTTTGACGAGGTTACCCGTATGATGGTGTGTTTCATTTCTTTGGAGGGGAGGTTCATCACTGTGCCCGCTAAGCATCTTGTGTTCCTCAACCACTTCCACAGGAGTCACACGGTATGTTTCCCCCACTATCTACTTAACTCTCTTGAGCGCTCCATTTTAGAGTTTCAAAAGCATGCTCGTGTGGTTCCATTGCACCAGGGACTCATTTTCTTGTTTGAGTTTCAAAGACATGCTCTGTTCCTCCTCTACCCAATACCACACCCGCTAGCCCCGTCTCTCCACCTTCTGTCCCTACCACCACTCTGCTGTCACACCCCCTCTCTGCTGGCATTCTTGGCTCCATCTTCCATTCCCCCACCTCGCCCCCACCCCTTCGCTTCCACTTCAGCCAAACCTGTTACTAGGTCTTCTAGAAGACTGAACCTTGATACCCCTGCTGTGGGGAAGGTCCTCAAGAGATTGAAATTGCCCATAACCTCCTTCATATTAGTAGTTCTAGTTCTCAGGAAGCACATATTGAGAGCTCCGAGTAAAAGGATGGAAGCCTTAGAAGCGTGACATGAATGAAGCATTGAAGGAAGAGGTTAAAAACTTAGCAAAGTAAAAAGGTAAGAGGGAAGGAGGAGGAGGTGGCTATGGATAATAGTCAGGTTGAAGATATATACAAGAAGCTGAACTCCTTAGACACCCGTTTAGGGAAGGCCAAGACTTGCCATGATTATAATATGGCCATTTTTAATGCAATTGAAGAGTTTATTGAATAACATGTCCGCAACGTCTCCAATCTCAGCAGAGTTCCGGCAACCCTTTGGGGCACAGATAAGGAAAGAAAAAGGACCATTGAATAGCTGGATGTTACTGACTCTACCCACATGACGACATTGGCTATGTTCACCTCTTGGTAGAATATCAAATCCAACATCGACAAAGCCACCAAGAAGTAATTGTGGGTGCTTTTGCTGCACTTCTTTGTAATTATTGTTGTTTTTTTGCTGTCTTTTTACTGCTTTCTTGTAGTGTTTGTACTGTTTTTCTTTTGAGGGGTAGTTGCTCTTGGGCTACTTTGGGTTTCATTGTCCCATTTGGATTTTGATCCTTTTTGTTCTGGTTCTCATTCCTATTCTGGCTTCTAGGCCCTCTTTTGTTCTCAAGGGTATAGTCCCTTTCAAAAAACTATTTGCCAAAAAAACAAGAATCTCACATCATCGATAAAAACTATATTGTTTTCACCATATAAATTACCATAAGTTTATATTATCTGTTGAATGGTATTTTATTTTAACTTACATTGGTGAACCTGAAGTGGGTTTCTCATAGCCAACTAAATGTTTTGATGAATATGTACTTTACCATTGTTGAATCCATAAATGAATACCATAAGGCAATTTCAAAATATTTTGATGTAGTACTTATCAAGTGAGAACTAAAATCTCATTCAAAGTATTCTCGTATTCGAATCTAAAATATGGAGCCATATTAAGAGTTAATTTATCTCCAATACAAGAAATTCCAAACAACAAGCCTTCAAATCCCAAAACTAGTAATTTCGAGGCTTCCCAATTGGATCTATAAAATAACTCAAAATTAATGTAAGCTTCCAAAATTGATTTAAAATAGGTCAACATATTATTGTGATAATATTTTATTTGGGTAATTCACACAAACAACTTATAAAACTATAATATCAACTCAATCACAGTGAAGATATAAATACTGCCAACTTTTAAATTTGTAATCTCAACATATAAAATAAAGAGTGACCATATGACTGTACAAATGAATATCATTGTATTTTTTTGAAATAATTAATAGTTATATAATTTGTGTTTCCTGCCATTTTTGATGCCCTTTGTAAACCTCAAACATCGAGATAGTATTTGTGATATGTTTGTGTTTAAATTATTCATCAACCACGTATCTTTGAAACAGTTTTCTTCATTGCATTTCCTCCCCCACCATAAATTTTTCCAGAGGGTTTCCCTTTGGGCCCATTATAATACAAAATGTGTCAGTAGGGTGGGAAACAATATCCTCTCTACTCCAAATCTTTTTGAGATATTTTACTACAATTTTATCTTCTACACAACAATCTTCTTTACTAAAAAAGAATAGGTTTGAATTCAACCGCTAATTTTTTTTTGAAGGCTTAATTAACTTTTCATCTTTGGTGGAAGAGAAATAGCTAGACCAAAATTGCACTTCTCATTTTTTTTTCTAGTATCTTTAAAAATTCCTTGATCCTGCCTCACAATTTGATATTCTACTTACCAAACTTGATTGCCAACTTCTTAAGGTATTGGTTTTTCTCATAGACCAAACCCTCCAAATCTAAAATAATTAAATAATCCTTTTGCTAAACTGCAACTATGTATTTTTTTCTCAATTTTCCGTAATTTTATATTAACCAATTCAAATAATCAAAATTTAAATATGTAAAAAATTATTGATTGAGATTCCATCTTGGATTCCCTCACAATCCCCCTTTCTAGGTTTTTATGATGCACGTTCTATTTAAAAAATAGTAATCAATTCAAAATAAATTTTAAGTCAATGTAAAAAATATGTGATACAACTTGCTTTTATACAATATTGCATAGATGTAGTTGTATATTAGCAACCACTAGGCATAATCCATTAATGATTGGACTATGTTTTGGTTGACATTCTTTGATGGGAATAGCGCCCAATAATGGCGATTGGAAAGATTTTTTTTTCAATTCTCGGCAGTTTATTGTTAACCAATTATAAAAACATTAATCAATTGAAAATAAATACCATGTCAATGTAATTAAATTTTTGATATAACTTGCTTCTATTTAACGAAAAAACATTTGATGGAAAATATTACATAGATATTGATTTATATTAGTGAAAACTAGGCTAACACATGACTACTTGGACTATGGTTTGTATGACATTCCCTTATTAGCTTAAAATGCAAATAGCCAATCATACAAAAGTAATTTTTGTTCAATTGTCTACAATTTAATATTAACCAATAAACTAAAAATTCACTCAATTTCAAAAAAATCTAATTAAAAATGTGTGTTAACGATCCGCTAAGGTAATACATATAACAAATAAACTACTTTGTTATAGGTTCCTATAATTATGAGGGGCTTATAAATGGTTTTTTTTATAATTTTACATGACTATCATACCATTTTTTGTCTGTGAGTTCATGCATGGTGTGAAAATAGCCTCCCCATTTGGGACCAAATCTATAAAAAATTGAAGTTTTATTAAAAATATATAAACAATGACAGTAAAAAACTTCTTGTAGTGATAAATTTATAAAATGAGTATTTCCCACTCACCTTTTATAGATTCATTGGATGGATAGTTAGATACATATGGATCCATAAGATGAATTGGTTGTGATATGTTAAGAATGACATTGTCTTCTTTGTTTGTATGTGGAGAGGAAGAGATGGTGTCTTCCTCTACTGGTTAGTTGTCTACATAAATATTGTATGTATCAGTTCAAATGCATTAAACTAATAGAATTGTTTAAAGTGATCTTAATCAACATACTTTTTTTCAAATGAGAATATTAATGTTTTAAAAATAATTCTTGATCATGTGATTCAACAATAAAAACCCAGATAGACCTGAGTTAACCAAAGCATGCAATGCAACACTACCACCATAAAGCACTATAACCGAAGAATTTTCGGAACCGAGTCGAGTGAACATATGAGACCAAAACCCATAACATATTTTGTAAAGAAAAAGATGTGAATTTCCTCATAGACCTATTTTGCTTGTATTTATAAATTGTTTCCGAAGTTGTTCCATCTAATCAATGGTGATTTCTTCTCTATCTCCATTGTTAACATCACAATTGTGCACATCATTTATTGTGTACATAAGACACAAGCTCTTAAATTTTCCACTACTATCATAAAATCTATAACAACCTTCCACAACTGATTCCCCCTTGTCTTTAAATTTTTGCATAGGAAAATTCTTTGGTGTCTTCCATCCTTTCGTAATTTTTCTTCCATGGAAATCACGTAGTTGTCTATAATTGTTTGAGCCACCGCCGGAGAACCTTTTCCACTTCAACATCAAATTATATTTTTGTTGGTTTTCACTTCCTCTAGAATCAACTTTTCTTTTTCCTATATTATCTTCTCCCAAGAGTACACATAACTAGCGGTAATGAGAGTCATATCAACCAAAGTTTTCAAGAATATTATTTTCAATTCATTATGCCAATATAATATTACATGGATATTTACTTTTCACATATTTTAGAAATTTTCCTCTCATTTTTCTGTCATATTTTACTCTTTGATAGTAAGAATAAAAAATCTCCGCTATGACACCTGCTTCAATAGAGCCAATTAGCCATACTTTCCTTGATTGTAATTTATCTACTAGAATTAATAGCTCCCCATTGGTCATTATTCTTGTAGGCCTAAAGGAATTCGTTGTGAACCTTGTGAGTGAATCTTATTTAAAGTTAGGTTAGTTATCCTTAAAAGGAGAACAAGCAAGCCCACCTGATTTAAATAACTCAAAGGTTATTGTCCATTTTATCCATATGTCCTCAGATAAAAATAGAAATTTCATTTTTTAGAAATATTCTCTACCCTAGCCACTTTGAAAACAACAAAACATTGCTTCTCAAAACACTTCAATAAAATAGGTTATAGTATTTTTACTTTCTACATTGTTTAGTTTCATGAACAAATGCGTTAAAATTAAGTTTCGTTACCTTCAAATCATTTGTCTTTGTGCTTCCTACTGGACCTCGAGGACATCCTAAGGATCTCCAAATCATTCAATCCTTGTAGAGTACATCAATAAATTTGTATCAATATAATTTTAGTTTACCTCATTTTGCTACTTGCAAATATGAACAATGTCTCCATTAGGCACATTTGAATACATATTGCGAGCCTTTCTTAACTAAATCTAAGTATGTAATGGCTAGTATTTGCTTTTATCCAAAAAAAAATGTTGTGCACAAATGGTATGTTGTCCTTCAAGAATGTAGAACTGCACTTCATCCCTTTTCAAGTCATCTAGATCCTCAAGTTACACAAGTTCCTTTGTAGAAGGTAAAAAGGGAAGAATAATTACATCCCTTAGTGTAGGAATAACATTAATCAACATTGAATGGACAAGAAGGTCAACATTCTCATCATACACAAGATGGTATTGATATTTTGGAGGTGTCAAATGACACCTAGAAACTTTAACTAGAAAAACATAACCATTGAATAAAAATAATTCTAATTGTTTAGCAGTTGAAGTTTCTATTTGCTTAAATATATTGGTCACTTTCTTTAATGAAATAGGTGATTTTTATTATTTTTAAGCCCTTGAAACTTTGACTTAGAGGGATCTATCTCTAATTTATACAAATAAGATCACCTCATTGTTCTAAATAACTTTTCATGATTTTGTGGAGAAAGAAAATTTTAATTGTTCAGAGGTTGAAGATTCTATTTTCTTAAATATACTGGTCACTTTCTTCAACAACATAGCCAATTTTTTATTCTTTTTAAGCCCTTGTAACTTTAAATTAGATGGATCTATCTCTAATTTATAAAAATAATATCACCTTAGTGTTGTAAATAGCTTTGCATGTTTTGGTGGAGAAAGAATTTTTTTATATTCAAATAATGACAAATAGAAGAGGTATTCTCGGTTTTATACAATTTTTACGAAACAAATTCATGTTATTATGAATTTCAAGGAAATTTTCACATTCTTTTTTTTTTTGTATGAATAAACCCAATTTTTAACCATATTTAAAACAAGAACACATTTTACTTTCTCTATACGCCTTCATTTCCAGTTTATTTAACAATGAAACTTCCAACTCTATGTCAAGAATAAGGCACGTATTCATTACAATGTCAATGCGTTCAACCGAAGTAGGTAATGTTTTTGATAAATAAATTTTGAAATTAGTACCATACTGACTTCATTAGCAACATCTTCATCAACAAAAAATAACCACAGATCATTGTGGTAATTTTCTCGAGGAATGCATTTCTACAAACCATTCATTGTCTCTCTTTTTCATATCCTCTGCTCCTTCAATCAAAGGAATTTTCATGAATGAAGTGTGACCAATGGAAGACATATTACTTGAAAAAAGGAATTAAACAAATTAATAATTCGTAAGTAATTGGAAAGGATAAATATTATTTCTCAATAGTGTAATAGCAAGGAGATGTTGTATCTTGATGTCATTATTTTCATAGAGTAAAATTCAATAAGAATAGATATTTATAGCTTAGTGGTCACAGGAATAATTCAACACTCCTTTAGTTATAAAAACAAGAAATCATTAATAATTTTTTTGTTATGTGTTACACTAAGCAATTTAAACAATTAATCGCTATTAAATTTGGTTTGTTTCAAGTTGTCAATTTGTTTTATAAGTGAAGACTAGCGGCCACTAGCATCTATATATTCTAGGATATATTTTTATCGATATCAAAAAATATGTATATTTTTAGGATAGAGGATCTATTAGTGGATTGATGGTTATCTTCCCATCACTGTAAAAAACAAATTTGAGTTACACTACTTCATTGTGGAAACCTAGAATCCAACATGGGTGATAATGGTTGAGAATTGAATATTTAATAATAAAAAATATTACATGTCATGATGTGTTTGGGTGTTGTAATTAGGTTCCTTTTATAGTTCTCATAAGATATATTATGTATATCACATAATTCAAATCGGCTAGTATAAAGGAAAATGCCTAGTAGTTGCTAGGTTCAATTAGTATTTGAAAGTAATGCTTTCTCGGTTTTAATCATCAATAGTTTATTATTTTAAAATTAGTGATCGAATAACAAACAAATCATGGACAATGTGTTTGACTACGTGTATTGTATTATATTAAAATTACATTTTGAATTATGTCTATTAAAAAAATTCGTAAATATTTTTCTTATCTTGGAGTATTTGTTGTCTTCTCTTGTCTTGGAACATCAAAGAAATGTAGTAAGCATCCACCCTAGTGGTCACTAGTCTTGTAAAATTTAAATACAATAATGAAGCATAGTTAAATTTTTAGTGGATTTGTTACTACTTGTCCCATATGTAAGACAAAAATATCCTAGCACCACTAACCTCAAAATAGTCTTGTAATATTTAAATATTATAATGGAGCATAGCTATTTTCTCTGTTGAGTCGTTACTAATTGTCATGTATGCAAGACAAAAAATATCCTAGCGGCCGCTAACCTCAATTCTTTGTGATTAACACCGGTGCTATGTAATTATCTTCAACCATAACAAATTGCTAGAATTCAAATATCATGTTAGGATGGGAATAACATGTAAGAGACATTTAATATCATATTGAACTCAACAACCCCTAGGCTTACAATTTTTTTATAATTACGTGTATTCAACAAAGTCGTAAATATTTTTCTTGTCTTGGAATATTTGTTGTCTTCTCTTATCTTGGAACATAAAAGAAAGGAAAATGTTTGGCGACCGCTAAGCTACCTGACTTCCCTTAGGTAGTTTCCTCCATATTTTATCGGAATCCATTTTAACTTCAAGAGTAATAATCGAACAATGAATCCTTATGTATTACTTGTTTGATATATTGTCATATCACATAATTCATGTCGGTTCGTATCAAGTAAAATTATTAGTGACCTCTAAGCTACATTACTTATTTAAAGGAGCTGCTTGGTGCTCACTAGGCTCTACTATTGTTTTTCGTCTAGCTTAGTGACAAAGATAAGAGTTAGAGCATAATAATAAAAAAACATGTTTTAAACTCGAAGACGTATCCTAATCATCTTGGCTTTACATATTTCAATAAATTACTCGTTAAAAGATATTCATAAATAATTTACTAAAAATCGAGACTGAAGATGAACATGAATCTTTCTCAAGAATAAATGATCTGATTCCATAAAGAGCATTGCATGTTTTATGTTTACAAATTATTCGTTGATGAGAAGGTTATCATCCGCTAGCCTCTATATTATCGACGAATCCATTTTAACAATGAAAAATTAATCTCAATAGGTTTTTATCATTATTTGTAATTATATTATATTCGTTGGACTATCCCTATTAGAGCCAAGTCCTTGAATACATACCTTCGAGAATCCTAACACCTTATGTAGTTCTCATTTGATATATTGCACAAAAATGTAATTCAGTTTTTATATAAACAAAAATGATTTACAACTTGTAAGTGCCATTAGTTAATGAAAGGGAAGGATTTTATATTGCTAAGATAAAACATTTCTAGTAATAAACATAGCCACATAGTATGGAAATTCTAGATCATGTATAAATCATTAAGTTTAAGTGTGTGAACATTGTTGGTCCCTAGATAATGACTTGAATAGTAATGAATTAATTATTGCAAGAGACTCCCATATTATTGCTAACACCACCATAAAAAAGAAGACCTTGTCAAGGAAAATCAATCTTGTGTGAATAAATTTCCCTTTATATGCTTTCCTTAACTCCATATTGGACCTTAAATCTTATCTATTAAGATAGCTATTGAATAGGATGATTTTATAGAATATCAAAGTCTTTGACCAAGTGTTTTGTGATAAGATTGGTAATAAATATGTTGATTGGCTGGAATCATCACCTTTTCTAATAAAGGTTGATATTAAATCCCCTAGCAAGCTTGTATTAATTACAAACATGCGATGGCATATTCACTCCATATATTTATCTAGGTGCTCTCCCTTAATGTCATGCCTTTGGGTATATTTCATGAGATTTCATTTATTTTTTCATGGCTCGACCAATTTTTCCTTTCATGCAATTCTCCACGTTAGTGCGTGAAATGGGATTTTATACCAAAATTTCATGTCATCGTTTGAAATCCATTTTTTGGATTGAATTAGAGCAAGACATGGTTGTTATTGAGGGAGTTCTCAAAGATGATTATCTTTCTTTGCAGGATCTTCTAAGGGTGAATGAAGAGGTTTTTACGACCTTCATTTTTCATCTTCTTATCATACATCCGACAAAGGATTGGGATTTGGAGATGGGTTGTTGTTGGATCAAGCCAACTTATAGGGTTGGCATGGAAGTAGAAATGAACAAAACCTCGAGTGTTTCATGGTGATTTTTTTCTTATGCTAATTATAAACAGGAAGGTTTGGTGGATGTGGACATTTTTTTCGAGTTATACAATCAGTTTGACATGCTAATGTGTTTCATGTATGAAGTTTCCAATAGGGGCAAGAGATCGGCGAAGTGAGGTAGGTCTCTCCAATTTCCTAACCTAAATTCTATTTTTTTCTACTATAACAAGAACCAACACATTGGGATATTCTTCACAGGAAAGTTCGTGAGGTGTATTATTGGTTAAAGTGTCAGGATACTATTGGATAGGATCATCCTTTTTCAGAACCCCCTCCAGAAACTTTTTTTAATCCCGTTAAGGTGGAGGTTAAGGAGGTGTCTTCTGATTCAAATAAATAATTTCTTCAAAAATCTGCGATTGTATATTTATTCTTGTTCTTATATAGCATTGCTAGTTCTATTTTTATCTAATCATCTTGTCTGTCTTATTGGTATGTGGTTTTTTTGTATTCCCAACCACTTGTGTTTTTGGTATAGGCCCTTGCATTTTTTTAGAAAATTACTACTAGATCGTTTAGGTTTTAGAATGATCCTCTCATTTTATCTATAATGTAAAGAGAAAGGGACCCTTCAACCCTCCTTTAATTATAAAAACAATTAATTATTAATACAAGTTTATGTTATGCATTTCACTAAGAAATTTAAACTGTTAATCACTATTAAATTTGGTTTGTTTCAAGTTATAAATTTATTGGTATAATTTAATACTAGTGGCTGCTAGCATATATATTTTATAGAATATATTTCCATCAATGTAGAAAACAATATGTATAGTTTTAGGTTATATGGGTTTAAATGCAAGAAAAGAATTATCCTAGTGGCCATTAATCTCAAGACTTTGTTATGGTACACCAACACAACAGAATAATCTATGACCTTAGTAGTTGTTATCCTTTGAATATCATGTGGTAGACTTAAAATAAAAAATTGAAATCGGTGGCTGCTATGCTCAAAATTTCATTTTAAAATATGTGTAATCAAGAAAATCATTAAAATTTGTGATGTCATGTAATACATATTGTCTTTGAACATTAAAGAAATAAAGTAAACATCCAACCTAGTGGTCACTATTCTTAGAAGGTTGTATTGTAAAATCAAAATATATGAATTGAGTCTAGTTAGTTTTTATCGGGGTTGTTACTAATTGTCCTTTATGCAAGGAAACAACTACCCTAGCAGCCGCTAATCTCAACACCAACAAAATCTAATAATTTTCAATCTTAGGGACTACATGTATTCTGGAAAATTGTTAATATTTATCTTGTCTTCGAATATTTGTTGTCTTTTCTTGTATTGGAATATACAAGAAATTATGTAAACATCCACCCTAGAAGTTTCTAGTCTTGGAACATCATATTCTAAAATCTAAATATAATAGAGCTTACATCATTTTTCTATCGAGTCATTACTAGTTGTCCTATATGCAAGACGAAAACTATCCTAGCGGTTGCTAACCTCAAGTATATGTGATGTTACAACAACATTAATTAATAATATTTTACCTTAGTAGACAATAGGTTTCAAATCTCACCTGATATACTTTGAATATCATATCGAACTTAGCGGATGCTAGGCTTAAAATTTCATTTGGAATTACGAGTATTAAGGAAAGTCATGAATATTTTTCTTCTCTTGGAAAATTCATTATCTTCTCTTGTCTTAGAACATCAAAGAAATGTAGTAAGCATCCACCCTAGTGGTCGCTAGTATTTGAATATAGTCTTGTAAATTTAAATATAATTGTCGAGCATAGTTAGTTTTCCCGGTTGAGTCATTACCAATTTTCCTATATGTAAGACAAAAACTATCCTAATGGCCACTAAACTCAAGTATTTGTGAACTTACACTAGCATTATGTAATTATCTTCGACCTTATCATCATCTAGGAATATCCTGTGATAAAATTTGAATAGCATGTTGTACTTAGAGGCCACCAGGATTAAAAAAGGGTGTTGGAGCTTTGTTCAGTTTTCATTTTTAGTCGAGTCATTACTCAATTTTTGAATGCAAGACAAGAATTATCCTAGCGGTTGCTAATATCAAGTCTTTATTATGTTACACCAATGGAGTGGAATAATCTATGACCTTATTAGTCACTAGGATTCAAAGATCATGTGATAGACTTCAAATAACTTATTGAACTCAGCAGCCACAATGTAGAAAATTTTGTTTTAGAATGTGTATTCTAGAAAATCCTTTAAATTAATCTTGTCTAGGAATATTTTTTATCTAGGAACATCAAATAAAGAAAGTAGACATCCAACCTATCATTCAATAGTCTTAAAAGGTAGTATTGTAAAATCCAAATATAATAAAGGAGCTTAGTTAGTTTTTTAGTGGGTCGTTACTAATTGTCTTGTATACACGAAAAAAATATCCTAGTGGCCGCTAATCTCAAGTCTTTTTTATGTTGTACGAATGATATTTAATAATATTTGACATTAGTGGATGCTAGGCTTGAATATCATGTTAGTATTTAGATATCATAATATGAAAATCTAAATATAATAATGGTGCTTAGCTTAGTTTTCAGGTGAGTCGTTACTAGTTGTATCGTATGCAAGTCAACCAATATCTTATCGGTCGTTAGTCTCCATTCTTGTTTGAATAAATGTATTCAGGAAAATATTTAATATTTGTGTTGTCTTGGAATATTTTTTTCCTTGTGTTGTCTTGTAATAGCTAAGAAATGTCATAAACATCAAGCTTAGTGGTTGTTAGTCTTGGAATATGGTATTTTATAATTTAAAAATTGTTACTTTAGATTGGATCATTTATCAAGTAAGTCATTACTAATTATTTTCTACATGAATGTTTTCGACAAAGAAGAATTATACCTCTATTGCAACTAGGTTGAATGAAAATTTTCGTATTGACTTTACAAAAAGTACATAAATATATGAGTACAATCTTGTATTAATATATTTCAAAAAATTCTAAACTCAACCAATGATATGTAGCATAATAAAAATATATGGCATAGCATAAGGTCTGCAAAATGAAATATATTTTTGTAAATAGAATTATTAACATTTATATTTAATATTTACAAGCACATATAATGTTCTTACGTTTTACTAAACATAAAAAAACTCACTAAAGACATTACATTACATTTAACTATTTCGTGTTAAAACAAATATAAATAACTATAAATATCAACATGGAAATCATGTAAGCATTGAATATTAAAATAATTAGTCATGACCATTTCTTTCATATTACAAAAATCATTAAAGGAGGTCAAAATGATTACTTAGACTACAAAAATCAAACCATTAAATTTTTAAAAAAATGAATATGCGACTCGTGTTTTACAACTAGGGATAGATGCCACCACTTACAAGAAAGAATAAATGTAGGAAGGAGAACAAAAATACACAAAAATTAACTAGAGAGATAGATAGAAGGGAAAAAAAAGGGAACCTGTTTAATAAACACAAATACTTGAGCTACGACTGAACATAAAAATGGGTTTTCAAAAAGAATAAATATTGTAAAAGGGATTACAATTTCTTTAGTCATTTCAGAAAAATGTGTTTTCAAACATAGCAACATGATTTGACAAGGAGATGAAATGAAACTACAAAGGTGACAAAGGAAAAGGTAGGGATGAATTATGGTGAAAAACACAAGAACTAGGTGAATACAGAGCAACTAAAATTGCCCACCATCTACTATGGTACACATACAATAACATAGATGCTTTTGATAAATACATGTTTTAGTAGTATCTAAAAATTTTACGTGCTTGATATATCTGTTAAAGCTTCCTAATCTCTCTTAAAAAAGTATATGTGAGATTCTATCTATAACCTATTTTTCTTGTCTCTTTTTATTTCATCCTTTGTGGGCCTTCTAATCTGTACTCGTACCCGTGATCCATCCACAATCAATATTTTTTTGTCTCGTTTGTGTGCCCCTAAACAAGATTATAATCACTACTTAGATTTCCATTCAAAAAATGGCTAGGAATTGAGCACTCGAACTAGTAATTTAGGGTTTGTGCATTTTGTATTCTGATATCAAGAGCTTCTTTTATGTGATTTCAAAATAAAAGAGAATCCCTAAAATATATTTCTCTAGTGTATTTATTTTTTTCCCAATACATTCAACGAAAGAAATTCTGAAAACTAAAAAAATGGGAATAGGAAAATTTCAAAATTTGAATTTCCCCTTCTTAAAGTGAAAGTGCAGGATTTTGAAATTTCAAATATTTGCATTTAATGTCGGGGATTTTGCATGTCTAATTTTGAATTTTCCCGCTATTAATATTTGTATTTAATTTTGGGGATATCATGGGATATAAGTGTTAGTACCTATATATGACCGTTCTATTTCGGTGGTTTCTTGTCGATTTTTTTAAGGTAATAGGTCAATAATGGCTCGGTTTTGGGAATAGTCCTCCTAAGATTTTTGTCACAATCAGATGATTAGTGTCTTGTAGGTTTTATGATTTCTATGAAGGATTTTTAGAGTTTCGCATGCTCAAAATAAAACATAGACTTTATTATTGATGCAAAAGATGGGGTTTTGGACATGTTTGTTCAAAGGTAAGTGGTGCAAATATAGTTTTTCCCCAAAGCTGAAGGCTAAGAACCCCAGAAGAAATATTCCTTAGCCTTAAGGTAAACTTTAAGTAGCCCTCGAGACCCCGACCGGATGTTATTTACTCTCGATATTTACCCAAAGAGTGATCAAAAGGTAGCATTATTTTGATACCCGAGAAAATACCTATACCAAAATCATTAAGTGAGTAACATTTTGGAGACTAGGCCCAAATGTAATCCTGTTCAACTTTGAAGTAATCTATGAGTTTTTTCTGGACATGGTTGTCCAATCGAAGTTAGAAAGAACTAGAGAAATGTATTCTTACCCAAATTTTAAGGTTGAGCAAAGTAACAAGTTCCCACTCTTCTCTTCCATAAATTTTTGTGGTTAAGTGCGACATGAAAGAACACAGAGGTGAACTAAAACATCTATTTTGAGAAATTTTTAGTCACGAAAGTATAAAATGAAGAAATGTAAGGACATGGTTGAACATTTTTAAATAATGGAGTTGCACATAACATATAGAAAACAACTCAGAACAGATAGTTATAATAATCAAAATGGGGTTCTATTTATGGGGCCCTAACCCTCTGTTGTATAGTATGTATGAGAAAAATGATAAAACTAGATACATTTAATAGATACATAATTATAGTGGCAGTAAAGTTAGATCTCCATTTCCTCATACACATACAAGGGACATGTTTCAGGAGTTGGTCTTAGTGCTAAATTAAGTCATCATGGGCCATAGCCCCAAATACAAATTGTATGGCCCCGCCAAGCCCCCTTGATATTCCCTTCTTGCATAGTGCAAAGAAATCACCCTTGTCCCATTCGAGAATGTCCACTAGCTCTTTCCTCCACTCGGAAGAGTTTTCTAATTTAGGAAAAGAAATTCCACCTCTATTGTATGCTTTGGGATGTCGGTCTCTAGTCGAGTGGCCCCTAGAATGGGTGTAGCTCCGCTAGTTGGGACACCTCGAAGAAAACGTATTTTACGAGATGAAACCTTTTGTCAGAGGCCAACCACAACTTGAATATCATCCATAGTTGAATCTAGTGTGGTAAGTTGCTCTTTTATTTTACTTACATGCTCTGCTTTAAATAGTAAGGGGACATTATAAGCTTTGAGTGTGTGTCGGTGATCTTTATGGACATGAGGGAAATGGTGAGACCAATGATTCTAAAGGGATTTAGTATCCAAGTGGAGTTCTGGGTAGAAAAAATGGAAATACAGAGTTTGAAAGATTGGAAAAGAGGGACAAATCTCGGCTGGGAATTTTACAAAAGATAGTACCAGGGCAGGTTGATGAAGGTAATCTCGGGGATTGGCCCTAGCATTTGACATGCTAAAAACTTGGTGAATCAGAGCCTTGTTTGGCCTTGAAAGTTGAAATAATTGTCCGATATGGCACAATTCTTCCCCCGATGGATTTACACTTAGGGAGGATAAAGCTATTGCTAAGAAAATTGAAATGGGAAGAGATAACAGAAAAGGAACTGGCTCTGTAATTTCACATAAGATCTTTTAAGAGAAAGATAGGTGATGGAAAGGGTGGACTGGTAAACCACTTAAATAAGCATGGTGTTAGTGCTGATGTGAAAGGAAACATCATTACATCCATTAACGCCATATTGTATTTCTCTTTTGGGGTACATGTGAAGTTCAAGTGAAAATAAAAATTAAAGGTAAAAATTAATGAGGAATGTATAGTTGGAAAAGTTTTAAATACCTGCATATTTCAAGAAGGTCTTGTCACATTAACCCTTATGGCCACATCATACTTAGACGCATGTGGAATTTCTAAACAATAACTATTGACAATACCTACAAAATACTTTGTGGTATCATGATGACACTTGAAAGACATGGTGGGAATGGGAAAAAGTGAATACCATTTGTGGGTGTTCAATTTGCATTTTTCATGGTGGCCACGAGAAGTTGATTTTTTGATAGTTTGTTTGAGCATCTATGGAATATAATTCAAAAACATAAAAACTAAGGTAATATATATGAATAAGGATGGGTTTTAGAAGAGAGGTTGGAGGGAGGATCATTTTTTCCATAGGAATCTAAGAGAAGGGTGAGAAGCTCTTCAAAAAGAAAAGGGTGGAGGTAATTTGTAGAGGCAACTGAAAATGTAGAAAGGGAACCAAGATTGGATGAAGGTTGTCTCTGTGTAACCCAATCATTAGGAATTAGTGTTAAGATGATTGCATTTTGTATAGTCATTAACGAGGATTTGAGAGCATTAATATATGTTTCCCTTGTCTTTTCCTAAGTTTGATGGTTTTCACTTAGTAGATTCATCAAGATTCATGACACTAATTAGTTTTATTGTGAAATGGTGTTTAGGGTGAAATGATTTGTGTACCCTTGTTATAATTCTATGTGAATCATGACTATAGTTTAATTTCTTACATATCATGTACATGTTTAGCTCTTGTCTAGGAATGGTATGAGTATCTAATGTTCTTTGGGGTACCTAAAAATTCATTTCTAAAACCTATAAAAATATCCCTGTAGACTAAATGGGGTTTGGGGGTATGAATTGTAATTTATTAGGGGTCCCTTGATTTATAATTTTTGGTATGAATTGTAGGAGATGATATAGCCTTAGGTGTATTGATATGGATTTTCAGAATTTATACCTTGGTTTTCCTAGAGTTTTCCTTGCAGGCCAATCTCTTACAAGAGGGTCATTCAATTCATCCCTTACTCTCATGTAGTAGCTTGGAACACATGATGGTTGTACTCTATATCTACATTCTCACCAAGTATCCTTTGAATCTTCTTACCCATCATTCATGCCGTGTGAATCAAACTCACCTCCATCCCCACGTAAAAATCTTGAATACCTTGCGTAAAATCCTTAACTCATTATGTGGGTCCCAGTTTGCTTGTTAAATATCCCACCGAATCACTGAGGAGAAAATATTTTTGACTCATTCACTAAGCATGTTCTCATCCTCAACCCGAAGCTCCCCTTCATTTAAAAACATATAGCGTGTGAAAAAAATTTGGGATAATCTTGGAGGTTAGACCACCACTTCCCTTAGCATTCTACATCGGGTCCTTGGGTGTATATAGTATTTGGTGACCAATCCTTCGAGCGAATGTTATATCTAGTGTCTACACCCGACCCCAAACTTAATTCCTTATAATATTGATACCTCACCTCAAATTCATGCCCATAACCTTCACACACCCTAGACCACAATCTCAGTCCTCTCAATCGAACCAAGACATAGTCAAAACTAGCAGGATAGTAGCCACACCCTTTGTTTGAGTGCCTCCCATCACTCCACTAGGAGGGGAAGATGGACCATCGGGAGGGGACCTCACCCCGGCCATAGAAAAATATTTAACGAGGTTCCCCCTCCACCACCTAACACACATCCCCAACTGGTTCCCCTCCCCCTAGGTGAAAATCTAGGAGCCAATACCTTTTTGGCACCATTTCTAGGGATGAAACAATTACATCATGTATTTGTGTTTTCTTTGGTTAGTATCCTCATTTATTCAGATTTAAAATTGTGTTGTTTAATGTTGGTTTACTTATTTGAATGTCAAGTTATTTATCTTTCCAAGGTTTTGACCTTGGTGGTGAATCCATTGTCTCTTGATTTATGATGGACCAATATTCCTTATCTAAGTATGTTTGAAATCATAGTTTTATGTCCTATTTGACTTTGTGTTAAAATTTTGTTGGTGGGTTTCTTTTTTAAATTCATGAACTAAAGATCTATTGGTGAGATTTAGTCCTCCTTTCAATTACCTATGGGTGTCTGGGGTAGTGGTGAGAATTGTTTGTCCTCTAAAATCCCTTTTAAACCAAATACTTTTAAGCCGTATGACTTTGGAAAAATAAGTGGTTACCCACATCAAATCCCTATCAACATTAGGCTGAAATTACATGTATTCCAAGGATATGGTAACATTTTTGTGGATCATCATATTTCCACATTTAAGGAAGTGATGCATGAATATCAAGTGAGTTACGAATATATCTTTATGCGGTTATTTATGCAGATGCTACAAGGAGATGCTAGAGACTGGTTTAATTCTTTACCTCAGAGTTCTATTTATTCATGGATAGATATGGTAAATGTATTTGAAAAACAATTCAGTGATGACCATGTTTCCTCCTTTCATGATTATGATGAAGAAGCCTTGCATTTGGTTGAGGGAAGAAGGTTAATGTGTTCCAGGTATAAGGAAGACAAAAAAATTGAAAACATATCGATGCTAAGGCATGGATTTGTGATTATGTTGGGTAGAATGATCAGATTGGGTGTGCTTGTGCCTGGTGTAGAAAATATTTTATGCCCCATGCCCCTTATGTTGGAAATAATGTGCAAAATATTGATGAAGTTAAATTAAGCATTGAAGAGAGAGATGTATTACAGGGCTCCATAAAACAAAGTTGTGGGGCATCTTCCACTAAAATCCTGCATGCATGAACAACTGTTGAATTTTGGGATATTCTCTCTAAGGTATGTTAGGATTTTACTGAAGGTTACAAGGTATTGGTTTGAGAAGACTAGAATACTGATTTTTGGAAATCCTCTTATGTATTTGAAAATGGTGTCATAATTTTGGGTATAGAGGAGAATCAATTGAGTAATAATATTGAGAATTGTATTTGTCAATGAAAGGTATGAGGTTACTGATTTGATTTTGATTTCAAAATATGTGATACAAAATTTCATGTGAGACAAGGAGTATGTGCTCTTGACTCCTCTTTTCGGACAAGTGAGAAACCATTCCATGTTCCTGAATATTTGAGGATGCAGTGGGTTGTTTCACATGAGGATTATGACTCTCGAATACAGGTCAATTCCTCCCTTTCTAGATATGAGGTTGAGGTATGTGGGAAATTTGGTATTGGTTCACCGTTATTTGAGAAAAGTGCAATAGGGATAGAAAATATATTATTAGATGTAGGTGGGGATAAATGTGTTAACCATAACCTTGATGCTTATATTATGTTTAAGGATTGGATAAATGGAGAGTTGTCTACTCTGGAGAGAGAAATATTTATCAAGCATCTTGAGAAACACATGTAGGTCATTAAACTGTTGTATGATGTGGTGTGTGGAAGAGATGGAATTATCCATGACTGGACCGGGATTAGAGAACAAAGTGGATCCATGGGTATGGATGGAGACATGAATAGGATCTAGTAAAATGAAGGGATTTTAGTTGATGGTAAGCAATCAATGGTATGTTTTTCAGCTAAATTAAATGTCATTACTACCTTTAGGAGATTCCCTGGTGATTTGTGTTTCCAAATGAGATGAAGGCACATTATATGGGATCCTGGAGGATTTTGATGGAAGGTTTTGGGTCCTTAGACCCCGATGGTCTACTTGTATACTATATTGTGGTTTCTTTTTCCTGTTTGGGTTCCCGTGGGTTTTTTGGGATTTTTTCTCTTGTGTGTGGTGACTTGCAGTTGTGATTGTCTTCTGAATTTGTTTCCCAATGGATAGGTATCCGGTTTTATTTTACCTATATTGGTTTTGATGTTCTTTGGACACTGTGTGGGGAGTAAATCCCCGAGATGGAGCCAATGTTGGTACCTATATATGGCCGTACTATTTCAGTGGTTTTTTATCCTTTGAGTTATTTTTTTAAAGATAACAAGTTAGCAATGGATCGATTTTGGGAGCGTTACTCCATAGATTTTTGTCGCAATCAAATGATTAATTATGCAGTGGATTTTATGATTACTATGAAGTTTTTTTAGAGTTCAACATACTCAAAATATAACACAAACTTTATGATTGGTGCAAAAATTTTGGTTTCAGACATGTTTTGTTAAAGGTAAGTTGCACTAATGAAAGTTGTCCCCGAAGCCTGAAGGCTATAAAACCCTGGATAAATGTGCCTTAGCCTCAAGGTAAAATTTAAGTATCCCTCAAGACCCCAATGTAAATGTTATTTACTATCATTATTTACCCAAAGATTGATCAAAAGGAAGTATTTCTTCTGTACCTGAGAAAAGACTTATACTGAATTCGTAAAGTGAGTAACATTTTGGAGATTGGGCCCTGATGTAATCCGATTCAGCTTTGAAGTAATCTCGAGTTTTGTTCTAGACATGGCCATCTGATTAAAGGTAAAAAGAACTGGAGAAATGCATTCTTACCAAAATTTTAATGGTGAACAAAGTAACAAGTGCCCACTCCTCTCTTCCATAATTTTGTGTGGTTAAGTGCAACATGTAAGAATGCATAGGTGAAGTGAAATGTCTATTTTGAGGAATGTTTAGTCACGAAAATAGAAAATGAAGAAATGTAAGGACATGGTTGAACATTTTTAAATAATGGATAGTTACACATAACATACAAAAACAACTCATAATAGATAGTTATAATAATCAAAATGGGGTTATATTTATGGGGCCCCAACCCTCCATTGTATAGTATGTACGAGAAAAATGATAAAACCAGATACATAATTATAATGAAAATAAATTCAAATATCCATTTATTTAGACATGCAGGGGACACCTTTTAAGAGATGGTATTGGTGCCAAATTAAGTAATCATGGGCCACAACCCCGAATAAAAATTGTATGGCCCCCTTCAGGCCCCTTGACATCCCCTTCTTGTGCATTACAAACGTACTCACCCTTCTCCCATTCGAATGTCCACCATCTCTTTATTTCACTCGGGATAGTTTTCCCATTCAGGAAAAGGAATCCCCCTCTTTCATATGCTCGGGGTTGTTGACCTCTGGTTGGGCAGACCTCTAGAATAGGTGTAGCTCCACTAGTTGGGAGACCTAGGAGAGCACATATTTTCTGAGATGAAACAACCTGCAACCTAGCCACAACATGAATATCCTCCACAACTAATTCCAGCGCGACAATACACTCTTATGTTCTAATCAAGTGCATGTCGGGGTGGACTATTGAACTTTTCTTATTGTGTTGGGGCCGAATAAGGAATATTTTCTTCCAGCATGAATGGGGTATAATTATTTTTGAGCATGTGCCAATGATCTTTATGGATGTGAGGGAAATGGTGAGACCAATGATTCCTAAGGGATTTAGTATCCAAGTGGAATTCTAGGTGGACCAAGTGGAAATGTAGAGTCTAAAATATAATAAAATAGGGACACATCTTGGCTAGGTGATTTATAAAAGATAGTACCATGGAAGGTTGATGAAGGAAATCTTGGCGATTGACCCTAGCATTTGGCATGCTAAAAACTTGGTGAATCAAAGCTTCGTTTGGACCTGAAAGTTGAAATAATTGGCACATATGGACCAAGTATTCCTCTAATGGATTTGCACTTAGGGATGATGACATCATTACTTAGAAAATTGAAATGGGAAGAGATAGAAGGAAAGGAACTAGATCTGTAATTTTGCACAATAGCTTTAAGAGAAAGATAGGTGATAGAAAGGGTAGACTGGAAAACCATTTAAATAAACATGGAATTGGTGTTGATGAGTCAGAAACATCATTTCATTAATTAATGCCATATCTAATTTTGATTTTGGGGTACGTGTGAAGTTCAAGTGAAAATAAAAATTAAAGGTTAAAACTAATGAGGAATGTATAGTCGGAGAAGGTTTAAATACCCTTGTATTTTAAGAAGGTCTTGTCACATTAACCCTTCTGGCCACATCATACTTAGACACATTTGGAATTTCTAAATAATAACTATTGAAATGTTCTAGAAAATATTTGGTGGTATTATGATGACGCCTAAAAAGACACAAGTGGAAATGGGAAAATCATGGCCATTTGTAGGTGGTGGGTTGCATTTTCATGGAAGCCACGAGTAGTTGATGTTGTTGATAGTTTGTTTGAGCATCTATGGAATATACTTCAAAACCCTAAAAAAATAAGGTAATATATAAGAAGAAAGAGGGGTTTTAGAAGAGAGGCCGGATGGAGGATTGTTTTTTCTAGAGGTGGCTAAGAGAAGGGTGGGAAGCTCTTTAGGAAAGAAAAGGGTGGAGGGAATTTGTAGAGGCACTGAAAATGTAGAAAAGGCACTAGGCTTGGATGAAGGTTGTTTCTATGTAACCCAATCATTGGGAATTAGTATTATGATGATTACATTTTTTACAGTCATTAATGGGCTCGAGAGCATTAATATATGTTTTCGTTATATAATCCTAACTTTTATGGATTTCACTTAGCAGATTCATCAAGATCCATGACACCCCTTAGTTTTGTTGTGAAATGGTGTTTAGGGTGAAATGATTTGTGAACCCTTGTTATAATTTTATATGAATCATGATAATAGTTCATTTCTTACATATCTTGCACCTATTTAGCTCTCATCTAGGAATGGTACAAGTATCTGATGTTTTCTTGGGGTACTTGAAAAATTCATTTCTGAAACCTATAAAAATATCCCTGAGACTAAATGGGGTTTGGGGGTATGACTTGTAATTTCTTGGGGGTCCCTTGATTCAGACTTTCTGGTATGATTCACATGAGATGATCTAACCTCAAGTGTACTAAGCTAGATTGTTAGGAATTTAGACCTTGGTTTTCCTAGATCTTTCCCTATAGACCGATCTCTCAAAATAGGGCCATTCAATTCATCCCTTTCATTCATGTAGTAGCTTGAAATACACAATGGTTATAGTTTGATTCTAAGTTCTCTCTGCATCTCCTCTAAATCTTCTCCCCATCATTCATGTCCCTGTGAATCGACTCACCTCCATCCCCACATAAATTTTTTGAATACCTTGTGGAAAAATCTTAACACATTATGCGGGTCCTATTTTTCTTGTTAAATACCCCACCGACCTTCCGGGGATAAAACACTTCCAAATAATTCACTAATTTTGTTCTCATCCCCATCTCGAAGCTCCCCTTCATTTATAAACATATAACATGTGCAAAACTTTGGGGTAAGCTTGTAGGTCAGACCAACATTCCACATGAGGTACTCAAGTGTATATAGCATTTTGTGGCCACTCCTTTGAGTGAACATTATATTTGGTGGTTTCACCTAACCCCGATCTGCATTCCTTAGAATATCGGGACCTCACCCAGACTCTTTGCCCATAACCTTCACACAACCTGTACCAAAATCTTGGGTCCTCTCTCCCGAGCAAGAGAGAGTCAAAAGTAGCAAGGATAATAACCACACCCTTTTTACGGTTCCTCGCCATCACTTTACCGGGAGGGGTATACGAGCCAACAGGAGGGGACCTCACCCCGACCATAGAACATTGATTTTATGAGGGTCACCATACAATGCCCGGAACACATCCCCAACTTGTCTCCCTCTCCCCAAGGGTACAAATTTGGGAGCCAACTATAAGGAATTCAAATTTATTAATTTTAACTTCTTTAGAAATAAGTGGGACAACAAAAATTGTTTCTTTTTTAACACAAGGGAAAATGACAATTATTAATTTAAGCATAATAAAACATTTAGAAAATAGAAGTGAATATTTGTAAATAAAGATTTAAATTTTAAGGGAGCAATATATGCAAACTTATTATTAATTTTAATTGAAATCAAACTCTACATTTTAAAAATAGAATGTGGATAAATTCGGGGATAATGTGGGATACATGGCAATGGAGAAAACTAACGATGGAGAAAACTATGGCAACGTGGTTTCTACAGTTCTGGCTGCAGAATGTCTGCGCACTAAGCTTAAAATTGCTGAGGAGAGGCTGATCTGTGGCCAGAATCAGACGATTGTGAGCACGAGTATGAGTGAAGGAGAAAGCACTGGAGGTACTGTCAGTGTTGTTTCTGTAGTTCTGGCCGTAGAAAGTCTACGCACTAAACCTAAGAATGCTGAGGAAAGGCAGATCTCTGGCCATAATTGGATGGTTATAAACGAAAATGGGGAAATGTTGGGATCCACACCTATGGCCTGGAATAAGTTGCTTCAAAGCCCTAACATCAAGGTGGGTCCGAAAATTACTGGTCAGTTCACGTGGGAAAAGGACAACGAGGGTGCCACCTGCCTGAGGGTCCCAGATGGATGTGTTGATAGAGCCTTAAGCAAAGCAAATCTCTCCCTCGTTGGTAAGTTTCTTGGCTCTAGACCTAATATTGATTTCATTAGAAAATGGGCTTTGAGAAAGTGGAAACCTAAGGGAGCCCTGAGCATTACCATCATGCCAAAAGGATTTTTTCTGGCAAAATTTAATCAGCAAGAGGATTTGGAATCGGTGCTTCTGGGAGGTCCCTGGTGGCTGGGTAACATGGGCCTTTTTTTGAAAAAATGGTATCCTAGATTTGACCCTAATACTGAAAATATAAACACCATCCCAATCTGGTGTAGGTTACCTGGACTACCATTGCATTTTTGGGATGATGAAATTCTACTAAATATTGCAAAATCCTTAGGTGCCCCTATCGGGCTGGATGGGCCCACGAGAAATAGATCCAGGCTTGCTTTTGCTCGTTTCTACATTTTCTCTACTATGGGAACAGAGTTTCCGGAGCACATAATCTTGAAATCTAGATATGGGATATGGACCCAAAAAATTGAGGTTGAAACTTTGAGATGTAAACATTGTCATAGCATTGGACACTCTGACAAAAGTTGTTCCAAGAAGAAGACCCCTACTTTGGATGCTGAACAGCCTGGGGAGGGCTCGATTCGAACAAGGATAGTAGGGTTCCAAGCACGGATAGCTGGAATGAAGACAAAGCCCCTAGTCAGAAGGAATTGGAGTTAAATAGAAAAGGAAAAAAAGGGGTTTTAGAACTCAAATAAGGAAACATCTCGTCTGGCATCCCAAAGTCTCTCAAAGCAGCTTTTCTGAAGCACCTAACAAAGAAGACTTGGAAAATCCTGTGAAGGTATCCATGGTGGTGAACGAGCAAGATGGCTCTGTGAAGATTAATATAGTCCCTATTGAGCAATTTCAGAGCAGTAAGATAGTCGAGAAAGATAATCAGTTGTGCATCACTGAGGAAACTTTGAACAAGGACTGTATGGCTCTTAAAGAACCTTTGAAGAAAAACTCTCCTAGGGGAGATGGTAATGCAGATTTACCTCCTTGTTCCAGCAACATATCAGCGGTTTCACCGGCTTGCTTCAGCACCAGAACAGCTGATACATGCACACCTGACAGGATTCAGAAAGAACGTGAAGAGGGAGAAGTTACGCCTATCATGGATAAGGAGGATCCAGATTCTGGATTCACAAAGGTCATTTCAAAAAAGAAAAAAAGAATGAAAGGTTTTGAAATGATCCCAGAATCACTTTACAGTGATAAGAAAAAAAGAAAAAGACAATTGGGACACCTCTACATCCAGAACAACTAGATCTTCTGCTAGACGAATAGTTGACTTTGGAGGAAGTACAAAAAGAGGAAGACCCTCTAAAAAGGCTCTTAGATCTAAAAGAACAGAGAGGGACATTGCAGATGGAGTTCAGCATCAGTTGAACCATCAGGAAATTCCAACCACCAATCATTCCAAATGAAGATTATTTCTTGGAACATCCAAGGCCTAAATGGAAACTCCAAGCAGAGAACCATCAAGGAGTTACGGGATTCCAGTAATCCTAGTATTTTGATTCTGCAAGAAACTAAGATGAAAGCTAAGACCCTAGAAACTATTAAAAAGAGTTTTTGGGATAACTCTGAAATGGCAGCTGTTGACTCCCAGGGAGCTTCTGGAGGACTGGCTACTCTTTGGGATAAAAGACACTGTACTGGTATGGTTCTCAATGCTAGTATTAATCATCTTGCAATCAAATTTGTTGCTATTGAGAATAATGGTGAATGGATCCTTTCTAACATTTATGCCCCTAATTTGGTTAGTGGTAGAAGGAAGCTTTGGGCTGACCTTAAAACATTTAGAAACTAGTATTGTTCTACTAACTAGCTTATTATGGGGGATTTCAACTCCCACTAAACCCAGTGTGAAAAGTATGGAGGTACCTCAGACTTTTCTACTGGTATGGAGGATTTTGCTGATTTTATTGTTGAACATAACCTCTTAGATGTGGATCTTCATGGGAATAAATACACTTGGAATAATAGAAGGTTGGGAAAGGAGTTTATTCAGGTGAGATTGGATAGGGCACTAATTTCAGTGAGCTAGATTCTCAGTCAAGACTTCCACCTCTCTTCCTTACCCAGAGTTGGATCGGATCACAATCCGATTGCTTTAAATTTTCTCAATTGGACTAAACCCACCAGAAGCTCATTCAAATTTGAAAAGATGTGGATGGAGCATGACAATATCTATGACAAGATAAAATAATGGTGGGGATGGAATGGCGAAGGCACTGCTCAATTTAGATTGGTTCAAAAGCTCAAAAATGTCAAAAAGCAAGTCAAAATCTAGAATAAAAGTGTTTTTGGTAATGTATTTGACAATAAAAAAAGTTAAAACAAAAGCTTCAGGATCTGGAATTAAAAATGGATACTATGGGGAGATCGGCTGAAGATGAAGTTAATGAAAAGAATATTCTTTCAGAGTTGCATACGATCTGCAGCAGAGAGGAATCTTTATGGAGACTTAAATCTAGAGCTATTTGGCTCAAAGAGGGAGACAGGAATACGAAGTTCTTTCATATGACCACTTTGAAGCACAGAGCCTGTAATAGGATCTTAGAAGTTTCTAAAAACAACAGAAATATCATAAAAGATCCCAATAGCATCAAGAAAGAAGCGCTTGATTTTTATAAAAAACTTCTTGAGGAGAGGAATATCATCAACTCTGAAGCTATTTCTTTTATGTTGGAGGCCATTCCCCAAAATAAAATTGAGGATCAGAAATTTAGAAGTATCACCAAAGCGGTCACGCTTGAAGAGCTGCAAAAAGTTGTTTTTGCTTTAGAGGGTGACAAGGCTCCTGGTCCGGATGGGTTCTCTATAAATTTTTTCCAGAAATTTTGGGAAATCTATTTAGAGGATCTTCTCAGAGTGGTGAATGAATTCTATAGAACGGGAAATCTTTTAAAAGAGCTTAATAACACTCACATTGTGTTGGCTCCTAAAAAAATGGATGCTAAAGATTTCAAGGACTTCAGACCTATCAGCCTTGTGAATGCCATCTATAGAATTTTTACCAAAATTATTACTACTAGACTTCAGCTCATTATGAATGAACTTATCTCAAGGCAGCAGAGTGGCTTCATCAAAGGCAGGATTATACAAGATGGAGTGATTATGGTTCATGAGACCATACATTCTATGGAAAATAATAAAAAGGCAAATATGGTCCTCAAGCTTGATATGAATAAAGCTTTTGACAAGGTCTCTTGGGTTTTCCTTGACAAAGTCTTAACAAAATTTGGGTTTCGGAAAAATTTAGAAGAATTATTAAGGCTTGTATCTCTACGGCCAGATTCTCTATGGTAGTTAATGGTGAGCCTGTGGGTTTTTTCACTAGCAGCAGAGGACTTAGACAAGGGGACCCTATCTCCCCCTTACTCTTCATTCTTTTGGCTGACAGCCTTAGTAGAACAATTGGCAAAGCGGTTAATGATGGGCTTTTAAATGGCTCTAAGCCCACTTCCATCAGTCAAGTTGTCTCCCATCAGCAATTTGTGGACGACACTATCCTTCTTCTTCTAGCATCAGTCATTGAAGCCAAGGCTACCAAGGCTTTACTATGGCTCTACGAATCTACTTCTGGGCAAGAGATTAATTATGATAAAAGCACCATCTTCTTTTTCAACACTCCTGAGGAAAGGTAGCTTAAAATTGCTAAAATTATGGGTTGTAAAATAAGTGTGCTTCCAGCCACTTACTTGGGCCTTCCTCTCAACACTAGGAAAGTCTCTTGTAAGGTGTGGGATGATTTATTGGAGAGATTCCAAAAAAATGGCTGGTTGGAAAGGAGCCATTTTATCTAGTGCTAGTAAGTGCCTGCTCATCAAAAGTACTCTTCAAAATCTACCCATTTATGTCATGTCACTCTACAAGATCCCCTCTTCCTTTAGAGATAAAATTGAAAGGATTCAAAAAAATTTATGGCAAGGCATGGAAGAGAAGTTCAAATTTCACTTAGTGGCTTGGGATAAGGTTTGCACCCCGAAGTTTATGGGAGGTCTGGGTATAAAAGATATTGAGAAAATGAATGAGGCCCTCATTGCTAAAATGGGCTGGAGAATGTTGTCTGAGAAACAACCTTGGATTGATTTAATCAAAGAAAATATTTAAATCATCAAACCGTGTACTCTTTCCTACAAGATGAACACCTCCCCTATGGTTCCATTTTTGGAATAATCAGTCAAGAGAAGAAATTTCATCAAGCAGGGCAGTAAATGGAAAGTGGGGGATGGTAGGGACATAAACTTCTGGGAGGATAATTGGTTTAATGGCAATCTCATGGATAGATTTGGGGTGGTTAAGGACAGTCTTATAAGCAAGTATGGCATTAAAATCAAGGACTATATTGAAGGAAATGGTACCAGTAAGAATTGGAAAAAACTTACTGTGGAGAGAATTGATCTGAAGAAAATTACTTCCTCCCTTCAAGATCAATTAGATCTTATTCCATTAAGTCAGCTGGATTCCAAGGATGAGCTGGTATGGAATAATTCCAATGATGGGAATTACTCTGTCAAATCTGGATATAATAATTTCTTCCACAGTAGTCAAACAGAGTTCAATTGGAACAAGATTTGGATGTCTGAATTAACTCCCAAAATAAATTTTTTCCTTTGGCTAGCTATCAGAGGCAAGATTCTTACCACTGACAACCTGATGAGAAGAGGATTTATAATTCCTAATAGGTGCCATCTTTGTAAGAATGATTCTGAGGATATCAGCCACCTATTCATACATTGTGAATATGCCACCAGAATATGGAGTTTTTCCCTCTCTAAATTTGAAGCTCTCTGGGTGTTGCCAAAGGATCTCAATCAGCTATGGACTCAATGGAACCCACCCTTTAGGCATTGTGTTGTCAAAAGGATCTAGAAGCTAGTTATCCCTCATTTAATCTGGAGGATATGGAAGGATAGAAATGATATTATCTTCAGAAATAAGAAGCAAAACTATAAACTTAGTATTGGTAAAATTTCTAATGGTATCAAAGAGAATATTGCTAGATTTAAACCCCCCAAGAACAAGAGATATCCAGAGAATGAAGAATACATCTTATCCAATTGGCAGATAGGAACTATCAATAGTCGGAGCAATCCCGGGAATAACATTGATAGATCTTCGATTAAATGGCATCCTCCTAATTTTAATTGGTATAAGTTGAACTTTGATGGGGCCTCTAAGGGAAACCCTGGGATTGCGGCGGAGGAGGAGGAGCGATACGGGATCATAAAGGTAATCTGATTGTTGCGTATGCTGGGAAAATGGGAATTCAAACTAATCATTTTTCCGAAGCATTATCTGCTCTATGGGGCCTGAGAATTGCCCAGACTCAAAATATTCAGAACCTCATTATTGAAGGGGACTCCCTGAATATCATTAATCTTCTTAAACAGTGCTCATCTCCAAGTTGGAGCATCAAGGATTTTATCTCAGAGTCCATAAGTATTAGTCATACTTTCAATAACATCAAGATCATGCATACTTACCGGGAGGGTAATAAATTGGTAGATGCGCTGGCTAATTATGGCATTAATGTTAACCTCACTGTTTGGGATAATAATAGCATCCCTAAGTAGCTTCAAAACAACATTCATGCGGATTTCTATACGCAAGCAATATCTAGAGCTGAGTTATGATTTTTGGGTGTGGATCAGCATCAATAATACTCCCACACGTGTTGACTTAAAGAATATGATGATGAAAATCATGTCAAATAAACAAGATAGTGTGAAATATATGGGGAATTCCAAGTGGAGTTACATTGATTTGAAAATCGTGCATGCGGGCTGCACTGCGACTGCTAAAAGCCGGATACAAAGCTCCACGGAAACTAAAGAGAGTAGTAATGTGATTGATGACAGGGAGCAGGCTATTCCCACATGTGATTTTCCACAGACTCAGATCAGCAGACATGCAGCCATTCATGGGAAAAGCAACGGCTCTCATTTCCAATATTGTGTGGATTACAATAGCAAGAAGCGGACGGGTTCCAGTGCTCACAAGAATTTGGGAATTTGTTGCAAATAGTTAAGCACAGAGAAGATGGGGGGACCCCCTTGCCAAATTGAGCCTAGTGCGGACCCGGACTGGAAGGATAATATTGAGCTATGGAGCATACTCAGCAAGGGTGGCATCACCAACTTCATGGAGAAGGTTCAGGGGCATGATCAAAGCATCTCTGTGTGTTTTGTGAAGGAATGGAAGGAGCGGACTGTTGAATATGGGGGGTAGAAGATCTTGGTCAATGAAGAACTTATTGCTGAAGCGACCGGCCTTAGTTTGGAGGGCTACCATTTCTTTAACAAAAGGGTCGACAGAGATGTTGAAGAGAGGAGATTTGTGGAGGGATCTGAGAAGCTGATCTATGTTATAGCGGGCCTGCTTGTTAGCTCGATCCCTCCGCCTTATGATGAGGTTACTCGCATGATGATATGGTTCATCTCCTTGGAAGGAAGGTTTGTCACTGTTCCTGCTAAGCATCTTATCTTTCTTAACCACTTCCGTAGGAATCGCTTGGTTTGTTTTCCCCATTACTTGTTGAACTCTCTTGAGCGCTCCATTTTGGAGTTTCAGAAGCATACCTGGGTGGTTCCTTTACACCAAGGGCTTATTTTGCTGCTTCATAAATGTTATCTTCTTAAGTATCCTGGTCTCCCATCCTCTCCTAGCTCGGTTCCCCCTCTGCCAGGTTCTGCTGCTGCCAGCCCTGTTTCTCCATTCTCTGCCCCGCCACCGCCTGTTGTCCCCCCCGCCGGCCATCCAAGCTTCTTCTTCCATTCCCCCTACTGCTGCTCCTACCCCCCACTTCACCTCCACCTCGAACAGACCAGTTACCAGGGCTTCTAGAAAGCTTAACCTTGAGACTCTTCTTTGTGGAGAAGGGGCCTCATGAAATTGAAATTGCACATGACCTTCTAAATATTAGCAAGTGCGGTCCAGAGATGTGCATATGGAAAGCTCTTCAAAAGGATAGATGCCTTAGAGGCTGATATGAAATTTGAAGGATGAGGTTAAGAACTTAGCTAAAAAAAAGGCAAGAGGAAAAAGGAGGAGGGGATATTGATATGAGCTTGATTGATGATATCTACAAGAAGCTGAACTCCTTAGACTCTCATTTAGGGAAGGCCAAAACTCGACATGATTACAACATGGCCATCTTTAGGGCGATTGAGGAGTTCATTGAGCAACATGTCAAAAGTGTCTCCAACCTCAGCGGTGTTCCGGCAACACTTTGGGGTAACGATAAGGAAAGCAAAAGGACCATTGAGCAGCTGGATAATACTGACGTTGCCCACATGACAACTTTGGGTATGTTCCACTCCTGGAAGAATATCAAGACCAGCATTGACAAAGCTTCCAAAAAGTAGTTGTAGATGCTTTAGTTGTTCTTGTATGTTTTTATGTTATTTTTTTGTGGTCTCTCTACACTTTTTTGTAGTATTTTTGTTGTTTTGTCTCGTTTGGGTAGCTGTTTTTGGCTACTTTGAGATTCATTGTCACATTTGGATTCTGATCCTTTTCTCTCTGGTTCTCATTCCTATTCTGGCTCCTAGGCCATCTTTTGTACTCAAGGGTATAGTCCCTTTCAAAAAACTATTTTCCAATAATAAAAAAAAATGTGGGATACACGGAAATCAAAGTTATTAATTTTAATTTATAAACAAGTGGGACATTGAACATTGTTTCTTTATGAACTCACAAGAAAAGGAAAAATATTAATTTAAGAATAATAAAAACATATGGAAAATAAAATTGAACATTTCTAAACAAAGGTTTAAAGTTTGAAAGAGCGGTACACACACATTTATTATTAATTTTTATTGAATGTGAATTCAATATTTTTAAAAAATCATGTGTTAATTTTTACAAAAATCCAAAAAAATGGGACATCTTGCAAGTTTGAACCATTTAGCTACACAATTATATAATTGACACATTTATTAAGAAATTTTTAACTAACGATACAAATAACAAATCCTTTTTACCTTTAAAAATCTACATTATTAAGTTGTAACATTAATCCATTAAAATGTTGACATGTGGCATGAAATTTATAATATATCTTGTGATCATCAATATTTTGGTGTTATTTATGTTTTACTCTAGAAAAACTAAAACATAATTTGATGCTTTACCAAAATTTGAGTACCTTATAGATAGGAAAAAAAATAGTGACCACTAAGCTCCATTAGAATGATATTTTGCAACATCAAATTCAAAATTAAAAGTCATTATATTTTATAGGGGACTAGGATACTCTTTTCAAAGTATGTGTTAATGAAAAATTTGCATGTTGTGTGTTGTCTGTTTTTTGTTGATTAGAAGCCTAGTGGTCTCTAGCCTCTACAACTCCTAGGTTTCCTTTCTAGCAATGTAAATAAATATCTCTATAGTTTTGGATCACTAGTATTTTTCATTAACTATAATCATATCTTATTGGCTATACAATCCTTGCACAGCCAAGTATGGAACTACATACCCTTGAAATATATCAAAACTTCTATATTACTCATAATTTTTTTGTTTCTAAAACATAATTTATAACATTTCGTATCTAGCAAAATACTTAACAACTACTAAGATCCATTACTTGAACAAGATCAATCAAACAGTTCGTATGAAATAAAATGCTTAACGATCACTAAGATTAAATACATACAGAAAGGAATGATTGTGCGGAAAATACGATTAAAAAAATCTTAATTTTAACATAGCACTAGAATAACAAAGCATACTAGTATATATTAGTGTTCGCTAGGTATTTTCCATAATATATTTTGATGACATATATGGAGAATTTTTATTGTTGAAATATATGGAGGTATTTGCATAGTCAGGAAGAAAGATGGTTATTAAAAATGTTTTCAGGGTGCTCATATAACATCATATGGACTTCTAGGTACACACCTTTGCATCTTTTCTTTTTTTACAAATCAGTGAGCATCAATGAAAAAGATTAGTGACCACTAATCTCTGCTACTTATTAGAGGAGTAGATTAGCACCGCATTAGGCTAAAATGATTTTTAATTTTTAATATAGAGATCAAACAACAATTTGTATTAAATAAAATGCTTAGCGACTCCTAGGATCGAATACTTACATAAAGGAATGATTTTCGGTAACTAGGCTATAAAATATCTTATTTTGAACATAGCGCTCTAATAACATATCATAGTAATAGATATTATCGGTCGCTAGGAATTTTTCATAATATATTTAGATGATAAATATGTGAGATATGAAAATTGTTTATTGTCGAAAGCTATGGAGGTCTTTGAGAAATTAATAGATTAGTGGTCTCAAGGATAAATTTTTATTAATTTCAAAAGCAAAGATAAAAAAATATTTCATATTAAAAAAAATTCTTAGAAACGCTAATCTCAAATACTTAGAGAAAAAAGTGTTCTACACTTATTGTTTATTGTTTATTGAGAAAGGAATATATTAGTGTCCTCTAAGCTAAAACTTTTCTTAACTAAGAAAATAGAGATAAAAATTTGTATTAAAGAAAATGCTTAGAATCGCTAAGCTTGAATACTTATAAAACATAACACTCAAAAAATAGATCATATGACTAGATAAAATGCAGTCGTAAGTCATTTTTCATGTCGTTTTGTATCAAAGAAAATGCATCAGGACTACTAAGCAACATTACTTACTGAATGGAGTGGCTTGGCGCTCACTAGGCTCTACTATTTCTATTTTTAAAATATTGACCTAATAAAAATCATTGTCTACCTTAGTGAAAAGATAAGAGTTAGAGCATAATAATATAAGTACATATTTTAAAACTGAAAATGTTTCTGATCATCTCAACCCATATTTTCAGAAATAACCCATTAAACAAAATAGTCCTAAACAATTTATTAAAAATTGAGAGCGAAGATGAACATGAATATTTGTCATGAAGGAATGATCCGAGTCCATGAAGAGAAATGAAAATTTTATGTTTACCAATTATTCGTTGATGAGAAGGCAATTGACTGCTATCCTCTATATTGTCAATGAATCAATTTTAACAATGCAAAAATAAATCTCAATAAGTTTGTTGTCATTATTTGTAATTATATTATATTGATGGACTATCCTTGGCAGAGCCAAGTCCTTTAATACATATCTTTGAGAAGGATGATGCCTTATGTAGTTCTCATTTGATATATTGTGCATAAAACAAAATTAAGATCTTTTTCATATAAATAAAAATTATTTGCAACCGATAAGCACCATTAGTTAATGAAAGGGAAGGCTTTGTTATTGCTACGATCAAAAATTTCTAGTAATAAACATAGCCACGTAGTATGGAAAGGTTAGATCATCATAACAAGTGTAGATTATTTAAACCCGAAGAAGTATCATGTCCATCTTGACATTGCATATTTTTTTAAAATCATCCTTCAAATAAAATACACCTAAAAAATCTACCACATACACAGGTTGAAGGTGAACAGGATTCTCACATAGTATTAAATGACGAACTTCTATTGCATTGATATACTATTTTTTTATTTCCATTTATATGGTTTCTATTCTAAGGATCCCTAATTGTTTTTTTGATAAAATTAAAAACTTTTGTTGGCCTAGGAAAAACAAAAATATGGGTCTAAATGCTAAATGTGTCTGTCATCCCCTCTCTAATCCTTGAAGCGTGTATGGAAAGATAGTCGTGAAAAAAATGGGTGACCTTCTTCTAGATGATAATCACATAATTAATAACATGACTAATTGCTAGAATTTTTGTAAATTAATATATGTATAAATCAATAAATTAAAGTGTTGAAACATTTTTGGTCTATTGTTAATGAATTAATTATTAGAGGTGACTCTCATATTATTGCTAATGTCACCATCAAAAAGATTGTGTGAATAAAATTCTTTTTTATGCTTTCATTAATTATAGATTGGACCTTAAATATTATATATTGGGAGGCTACTAAATAGGTGGATTTTATAGAAAATCAAGGGACTAACCAAGCATTTTGTGATAAGATTGGAAATAAATATGTTGATTTTTCAGACTCATCACCTTTTCCAATAAAGGTTGATATTAAATCCCCTAGCAAGATTGTATTAATTACAAGCATGTGATGACATAGTCACTCCATATATTTACCAATCCTCTCTCCCTTATTTTCACACCTTTCATGTTTATTTCACTAGATTTCATTTCATCTGTCATGGCCTTTCTAATGTTTCCTTTCATGTAATTTTCTGCGTCGGTGTGTGAAATGGGATTTTATACCAAAAATTTGTGTCACCATTTGAAATCCATTTTTGGATTTATTAAGAGCAAGACATGGTATCTATTGAGGGATTTTTTTGAAATAATTATATTTATCTGGAGGGATGTCTAAGGGTAAATTTGGAATTTTCTTTGACGTTCATTTGTCATCTTCTTATCATACATCCAGTGAAGGGTTGGGCTTTGGAGATGAGTTGTCACTCGATCAAACCAGTGTATAAGGTTGGCATGGAATTGGAAATGGAAAAAAACTCACGTGCATCATGGCCCTTTCTTTCCTAGGATCATTATATATAGGAAGGTTTGATGACCATGGTTGTTTTTAGAGAGTTGTATAAACGGTTTGATGTCCTAATGTGTTTCTTGTTTAGGGTGTTGAAATGGGGTGAGATATCAATGGTAGGACCTAGTTCGCTCCACTTTATTGACTCGGATGATATTTTTTCTTCACTGTAACAAGAACCGATATATTGGAATCTTCTTCTCCGACAAGGTCGTGAGGTGTATGATTGGTTAAAGAGTTGGGATGCTACCGTAAAGAGCATATTTTTCTAGAACCTCTTGCGGAAATTTTTTTCATCCCCATTAAAGTGGAGGTTATGAAGATGTCATCGATTCAGATTACATAAGTTCTTCTAAACAAAAAATCTATATAGATTTAGGATAGATGAGCTAATATTTTATTGATGGATATCTTACCATCACTTTGTAAAAAACATTGAGTTACACTACATCATTGTGGAAACCTGGAGGTCTTTACTATCAAAATATATGGAGGTATTTGAGAAAGGAATAAATTTAATTATCTTTCCCTAATAATAGAAGATATTGTAAATGGATCTATTTATTTTATATAAACCTCTCCTACAACAATTTTTCTGGGGAAATTCTTGTCATTAAATTTTTTTCATGTTTTCCTCCAAACAGTGTAGATATAAACATAAATTTTCTCTATGTACCAATTCAGTTTTGTTTCTTATGGTTTTTGGATATCATCAATTAAATGATGTAAGAAATAGTAGTTGTCTTTTAAATAGCTCAGGTTCCAGAGACATTATTCTATTGTTATCAAAAATTTGGAAAACCTAGAAATGTATGATATTGTCTAACAAAATTGTGGCCCAATGCAATGAAAAACATCCATCTCAAAACTAAAAATTGTTTGGATCCATTAGGGTTTAGTAATACTATTATGCATAATTATATCTCTATAACATTTAAATCATCCAAACACATTTACAAAATCCTCTGTAAATAAAAGAGATAAAGGTGTTAAAACTAACATGGCTAGACATGATTTCATATTGTATAGATTATTAGAAAACAAATTAGAAAGCAATATCTTATTACAATTTCTTTATTGACACATCTATTTGTTACATTTAGGTTCTCCAAGGTTGGTCATACTACACATGAACATGGCTCTTTACATGTACGATGACATAATGACGAAAAAAATCTAAATGAGAAATATGTAATTGGCTATGGTGCTACAAATATTGTTTATAAATGTGATCTAAAGAATTCTAAGCCAATTTCTATAAAGAGAATGTACAGTCTCTACTCAAGTATGATTGTTTTCATTTGAAATTGATGTGCAAATAGTTGGAAGCATTAAGCATTGAAATCTTAAGAGTTTGCAAGGATATTCTATTTATCCACTTAGAAACATGATGTTTTATGATTACATGGTAAATGGAAGTCTGTGGGAAAACCTACATGGTGAGTGAAATGATTATGTTATGAAGAAAAATTGATATGTATCAATGGTACTAGTTTTTATTTCCTTCTTTTAGTTTTTGATAGCAAAAGGGGTTGTGCAAGTTCCAGGTGCAAAGATGGAGGTTTATGAGAGGCATGCAAGATTCTTTGTCTTATTCAATGGTGGATGCTACAAATTTTGGAATCATAAAAGTAAGGGATAACATGAGGTGGTTTTATAATGACAAAAAATGGATGAAAATGGATAAGGAAAACATTTATACTATCCCCCTTTATTTTCCCTCTTGAAACCTAATTAACTCACCCTAAACCCAACTCATGTCAACCCAACCTGAGTGAAACCACATACTCAAGTTTGTACCCTTAAAAAATAGGGAAGGTGGAAATGGGGACACCATATCCTAAAAAATATTCCATGGGTATGAGGATCATGAAGAAGGGTCTAATGATGATATCATCTATGAAGTTCAAAACACTTACTTGACAACTAAGATATGAACTTTAAGTGACAAAGGAGGCATTCTCATGTGGTAGAACACTTGTATTTCCCCATGTACATTTTAAATTATTTAAATGGTAAAAATGGACATCATGATATATAAGATGTGCTCCTTCCATTTTTAGAACTTGCCCTCACCATTGCGTTGCTAAAAATAACATGCTGGAGTGCCTTTTTACACTGAGAGATTCCCTTTTTATTGCCTAGGTAAATATTATATAATTTTGGGTAGAAAACACCCAAAGAATATACTCCACAATTTTTAGGAATTTATTATTCCTTCTCTTCAAAATTCAACCCCTTTTTCAATTATGGTCATGAGTGGTTCCCGGAAGGTCAAACTGCCACCAAAGAAAAAAATGCCTTTTGTCCAAATAAACCTATGGAACATGTACATGGTCCCATTTGATACACTTTAGAATTTTAATCATCTTCTAACTATCATTTTAACTCCTATAATCCTTAGTTGAATCTTCACTAGGATTGAAGGTATTTATTTGCATTTTTGGGCCAATATTGTTGAGAAGACATAATATAACAATAAGGAGAGGGGACACAGAAGATTCATGTGCAGTAACAAGGCATATTTGAAGGAGTAAAAGGATAGGGAAGGAAACATGTATGAAATATAGATTGATTCAGTACTTATCCATTTTCATGGTTACGAGCTATTTTTGGAGATAACATACAGAGCACACAACAGGATGGAGACTTGCGTGACACAAAAATGCTATTTTGGGAAGAGCATCTACTAAGCGCCATGCATGAGTTCAAGTTAATAATAGGATTACTACTACCAATTAAATGTAAGATATCTATTATTAGCACACTTGCATGTGTGCATGTTATTGTAAAGGCACATGACTATTTTAAGCATGTGACCTATTTTTGTAAGTGTGTAAGTGATGAAGGGAAATTCCCCATCCCTATAAATATGTATTAATCTATGTAGTTAAGGATATACTATTTATGAGCTATTGTGGAGTTATGTTGCCAGATCTAATGCGCGCATAAACTTATGATACTACTTATTGTAAGAAGCTTATGTATTTATTGTGTTTTAATATAATGGAGTGTATTGGGTGAATAATGGTGTTAAACATGACTGTAACTAGTTCTTGCATTGTTGACTTCATTATGTTTATTACTTAATTCATTATTATTTTAGATCTAGATCTGGAATATGCTCTATGGAATATTTATGCTATTTATGGATATGAATACATTACATATTCATCATGTTCACATCTTGTACAAGAAACTATAAGGAGGGGCCTGGTACCTTTGTGCACTTTGGGTGAGTGCTTATATCAGGTTGGGTGATGTGCCAACATGAATGGGTTATTCATGGTAAATTGTAGGCTGCATCATTGATTCCGTTTCCAAGACCTCTTTTTTAGTTCTTTTCAAGATTGTTCACAATGAATATGTATTGGTTGACCCTAGCAAGTGTTGAGGAGTGGATAAGATATCTATAAAAAGAGTATGCATAGATGTTCAACACTGGATCTGATTTTGACACGTGCGTGGGTGGAAAATAATCTATATGACTATTTGTATGAGATCTTATTTGTTATTTTCCCAGTAGAACTATACAAGAGGCTAGTTCCTTGTGTCTAAATGGAATTGGAGATATCACACACTTGTATGGACATAGGAATAATTGCGGGGCTTGTATGATTCTGATCGATTTGCACAATTTTTATGGATACTTGGTTCCATGGTGTTTTGAAAAGATATATCCTAGAAGTAGTGAGTTCCAATTTTGATGGTATCCTAGGGAAACTTACTTGTAGGGCATTCCAATGGTGATTAAGATCTTGATGGTAACCCTAAAGTTAAAGGAAAAGATGATGGATATCTAAAACCCACCACATCCATAGGAAAGAGTATGTTTGGTGAAATATGGTGGCCCTAGTGACAGAAAGGAAGAGAGAATATAGGTGGCTTGAGTACAATGAGGTGTACGAGAGGGAGATAGAAAAGTAGCGTGACATTCTGCAAAGCCGATGGCATTGAGGAGAGAGATGGATCATGAAGGATTTGGATCTCACACATAACGTGTGGAACTAGAGCATCAGGAACTCCCCCATTTGGGAAATCATGACAGGGAACCCTCCTCGGCCTCACATAAGAGAGCACCAATAGAGACGACCTAGGCCACGGGTGCACGTCCCGAACCTACCTCGAAACCTAGCTCATGTGCTTGTTTTTTAAGTACCTAGTACATCTAATAGTCAACAAGCTAATTTCAGAAGTAGGGAAGCAAGAGTAAGTCACATAGAAAGTACATCTATGGTAGGGAAAACATCTTCACTATTGTTTGGAGGTACCTTTACAGGCACATCATTTACACATAATTTGAGCGCATAGAATTTGGGGCTCACTTGGGAATAGTACCACCACAAAAACTATAGTTCTATATAGTACTACTATTGGGACACAAGGAAGTACATATTCTAGTCCACTTCCAGTTATAGATGGAGGATCAGGGGGTGTAGGTGGCTCTAGTTCTAGTTGATCCGGTGGTTCTAGAGGTAGAGGAAACACAGGATGTTCTGGATCAGGTGGACAGTGTCCAAAAAAACTCAAGAATATTTACATGGAGATGTCTCTTCATCTTCTAGAGTATAGGGGCATAGAAGATGTTTCTTAAAACATGCACATGTGTGAGATACTGTGGCACATAAAAGGAATCATGACTTTTGAGCACAAGGCAAGCTAATTTTTAACTAAATTGTAGGGATGTGAACACAGTTGGTATAGGAAGTTTGACCCTAATCAAAATTTCATAGATTATGTAGTATTCAAATATGCATTCCTTAAAGAGTTCTATATCCTTGAATTTGAGTAGAAGAGTATAAGCACGCTCAAAGATATTAAACAAGGTACTACTGAGAGTGTGTGGGAGTATGATTCCCATTTCAAAACACTTTTATCTAATCTTTCTTATGATATTCATGCAAGCCAACATACACAATGGTTTTTTGGTAGTATTGTCAAACATTTTAGAAGGGCACTATCACATAAGACATACACTGATCTGCATGAAGCACTTGAAGCAACTTTGTGCATTGAGGTAGTCAGGAGTATAGACCGGAGTTAGTCCATTATTAAAACACAAATTGCAGCTATGGAAAATTAGTTGGAGAAAATATCGGTGAATTTTGTGCATGAGATGCACACTTGAATTTGGTGTAAACACTATGAAGTGGAGGAGCATACCAAAGATAGTTTTCCCCATAGAAAAGTATATTCATTATTTCTAGACTGTGAGATATGTCACCTAAACCATGATCCTAGTTATTTCCCATTTTTATAACATGTGATAAGGAAGAATGTATCCTGCTATTATATGATTTTCTAGTCCATGACTTGTGATATAGAAGAATGCATGTTAATTGGTCAGATCCATGATGCTATAGATATTGGTGTGTGACAAAAATGAGTATCAAATAACTCTAAGGGTAAAGGTGAGCACTAGGATCAAAATCACAATCAAGCACACTATGATCAAAATGAGGGGCACTATGAAGGAGGACATGGCAGAGGTCAAGGATACTATGGTGGATTCAAAGGTTGAGGCCATGGTGGTGGACAAAGTGAATTCCCTCGTGGAACATGCTTTACATGTGGATCACTTGACCACTACAGGCGTGAATGTCCTCAAAATATTACATGTTATTTTTGTAGGAAGAATAATAGCTATAAGGAATGTGTGGATATATATGAACATCTTAGCAAGCAACATAAATGGGAGAAAAAGGCACATGGATGGTTAAGATACAACACATTGTGGAAAATCAGTGGATGCCAAAGTTGGCACCGGAACCTGAGGTATTTCCTGTGAAGATCACTACATGTGCTAAAGCTACACACACTAGAGAGGAATTACGGTAGAAGAATACCATCACTAAGGAGGACATTTTTCATCCAAGGTATCTGGATCTTGCACACTAGAAGGAGGTTTATCAGGAGACCATATAAGTACTCAAAGACCTTCAAGGAGAATATAGAGTTTAAAGGAGAAATCATGGAAGATGGAATAAAAGAAGGCTACGAGAGACCTGTCTAGTTAGATATTGATGACTTGAAGGAGGTATGTAGAATGTTGCGCCAGGAGAATATTATTCCATTAATAGGGATTTGGCTAAAGGGAAACACTGCATGTGTGAATATTGATAATGGCGTCGAGATCTTGCATGCAAATCTTCCCCCATAGCTTATATTATGACAAGGAGATCACTTTGAATGTTGTTGTTGCTGGATGGGTCTTGAGTAAAATATTGATTGACATAGGCATGAAAGTAAATGTCCTTAGTTTAGATGTATGGCTATAGATGGGGAGACTGTTATCCAAAATGTGCCCTCTGCTCATTTTGTGGCTAACCCCTTTCATCTTTCCTTCTCTTGTGCCTCAGACATAATATTTTGCTTTTTAGGCACTCAAAACCTTTTGGAAATGACACCATTGGATAGAGCTCTTTCTCAACTTTCCAGAAAGGTAAAGTTTTCCTCCTAACTCCATGTATTTTTGAAGTTATGGTTCGGTGGAGTTTTTGGGAAAATTTTCCCCTAAAGGCCCACGTCAATGAGATCTTGCCACGTGGCACCTAGAGTGGCGGAGCGTGGGAAAATTTTGGAAAATTCAAATTTTCCAAATGACCAAAAAGGTGCAAAAATTTGAATTTTTGCCCGCCAACCCGATTTGGCCCTGTTTTTCCCTAAAACTTCAAATGGCCATATCTTTCGATCCAGAGCTTGATTTTTCATGTTCTTTATATCAATGGAAAGATGGTGAAATTATCTACAAGATTCGGGGTAATTTTTACATTTTGTGTATTTTGGAAAGATAAAATTGAAAAACACCTCTGGCACGTGGTCATGGACAGAAATGATGTTTCAACCACTGTTTTTAATGAAGAATGGCTCGCATTCTCTCCCAACATGGCTAAAAATGTCAAGGGATGGGTCTGTAAGGATGCCCATGCTGTTTTGAATGTGTTTTGGTCAATGGTTGAATCCCTTCCATGTTTTCCTATGTTTCTCTCTCTTGGGCTTGTCCTTTACACTGTAAAAGCCAGATTTGGCTCATTTTCAAAGTGTTGAACATTTTTTGTGTATTGCAGGTCCCCTTTCTCACCTTGGAAGTGATTTTGGTGGAATATCAAACCTTTTCTAAGAGCTGTAACTTTATTTTTCCTCTCAGGTGTTGTAATGTAAGTGATTTTGATGATTAAAATAACAATACTGACCTTTGTGATTAGTTTTCATCCTCTTCTTGTGTTTTTGTTAATTTCCAATCCTTCATTATAGTTATCATTTTATGCATGAGGTTCTTTGTCGCATTTTTATGGGTGTGTCAATCTCTGCAGAAGTAAAAATGCTCACCACTCCTTTGGTGCATCACCTATTAGCATTAGTTTTAGATTTTTTTACATCATCTGTCTCTGTCTCCTTTGGAATTCGGGGTGAGATTAGGAATATAAACCTCTCGTAATTTGTAATTGATAAATCGACCCAGAGGAGTTGAGGAACCAACCTCTAATCTAGAGATTCCTCTTCCATTTTACAAGCCCCACACTTGGGGAGAGGATTTAATGTTGTGCAATCACACTAGATGCATGGGATGATCAAACTAGAAATATGATCAACATCCAGGTCTTGATGATTTTCCACAACAGTTTTGGCATGCCAGTGGGACCTTAGAGGTCTTCATCTTCATTGCAAAAAAATTGATGTGTATTTGTTGCAAGTTTCTTTCTTAAAAGAGCTATAAATTGCACATCTGGCGACTCCAAGGAAGAAGAATCAACTAGTTTTAGCGGTGCAGACCTAAAAACTCATGAGAAGAATCACTACAAGGTAAAGAGCTAGAGAAGAAGAGGTCTTTGTTTGAATATACGTAATTATCTCCAAGAATAAGGCAAAGTGGGAGGAGAATCCAAAGGTATCCATCTCCACAAAATAGAACTCTCTCAACTCCTCCACACAGTAGGCCTTTCATTTAATCAACAAGGGTTCTAAGGCCAATCGAATGGCGTAAAACAACCCCTATGTCAATTTCACTAGCAGCAGCCCACTTGCTCTCAATGCACAAAATCCAATCCCAATTGTAGCATTGAATAACATTCCATACTTCTTTGGAGAAAATCGAGACCACTCCGGTGATCATGTTAAGGATATTGCTAACATTTTTGCAATCCATGAGATCAATGAGATGCAAGTTTCTTTCAAACTGTTGGCATCTTCATTCAAAGGAAAGCTTTGCAATGGTTCAGAGTCTTGCCTTAGGTTCTATTCAAAATTGGAATCAGCTATGTATAGCCCTCATGAGCGAGTTTGGGGAAAAGGAGATAACTTGTCCCTTTTAGAGCGGTGACAACTATCAAAAGAGCTCCCAATGAGTAGGTGACTAATTTTAATTTTAGATTTCAAAGGACTTGGGAGAGAATTCTAGTGGCATTCGAGGCCAATAGCGAGAAGGTGCTTTTCTTTATTACCTTAAAGCTTTAAATTCCGATATTTCTATGTTAATTCAGTCCATGGGAGGCACAATTATCCCCATTGCTTATAGCATTGCCATTAGAGCTGAAAATTATTTGATTCAAGCTAGAAAGCTAGCTCCTAGGCCTCCAATGCCATTATTTCTAAGTTTAGAGAGCCCAAGTAGTAGCCAAGTGCCTAATTTAGCTTCCATTCCCACTCCTAGAAATCAAAATTCAAGTGAAGCTTCCACTTCATCTTCTAGTGCCTCAAATGAACTTCAAGAAGTCATGAAGTAATTGCAAAATCTAGGTAATGAGCTAGTTACACTCAAAAGGTAGCAAGCTCAAGGTTTTAGACCTTCTTTCTAGCCCCAAGCTTAGCCTAACAGGTAGCCATATCAACCCCAAAGACCACCCAATCCAGCTGCAAATCTAAATCAAGCAAGGCCTCCTGCCAATAGACCATTTCAGCCCCATAATCCCAATGCTACATCTGCATCTAAAGCATTAGTGCCAGTACAAAACAATATGGCTCAAGAGTATGATTGGTGTTTCCCATGCAATGAACCTCATAACTAGTCCATGTGCTTCAATAGTGCCTTGAATCAAGAATTAATGGTGACAAAAACTGGTGTGGAGGTTGAAGGTAGTCAAAGAAATAACCAGCAACAAGAAACATTCCAGCAGCAGTCAGCTCCAAATGATACCACACTTGTAAACTGGCAGGCAGAAGATTTTTGTGGCATGAATCAGACAGTTTCCCAAAGTGTTGCAGCTAACACAAGGTCAAAGAGGAGAAAATTGGGCGAAGAAAAGCCATTGGCCCCAAGTAATTCATGACCTTCTTGTCACTCCACAAACTATTGGCAAGCAAAATGCAATCCCAAGCACACAAGGACTGCCTAAAATAGTTACTAGGCCAAATCAAATGCCAGTTGTTGCTGCCCATAGACAAGGGATGAATGTGCGAGGCCAAGGGAAAGCAAAAGGATACTTCGTCCCAATTCAATATCATTGATCAGATGAAGAAGACAAATGTAAACATATCAATGTGGGAATCACTATCTATCCTAGGCCAAAGAGATTTTCTACAAGCTGCCATGAAGGACTGGTCAACTTCAAATCAGCAAGTCCAAATGCAAGAGAAGGTGCTCACAAATGCTACCTAGCCTAAGGGGAATCATGGAGGACAGCAAGATAAGATGTTGAAGCCCCCTCCATTCTATGTTTCATTGATCATTGGGAACCAATTAGTACACAATTGCATGATTGATTCGGGGCAAGTAGTTCAGTAATGCCCAAGCAAATAGCTGATCAGTTGGGAATTCAGTATGAAACCATATCCAAAGGGGTGGTATAGTTGGATGGGACAGCAGTAACAATAGTTGGAGTGATTAAAAACTTGAGTCTTACTTTGCATGCCTGTCCCAACGTGGTTGTTTTGTAAGATGTCTCAGTAATAGACCTTCCACCACTCTTTGCCCTATGTTTGTCAAGGGATTTCACAGCTAAGATTGGAGGTTACTTGTCTGCTGATTGGTCACACATGCTATTCAGAACAAGATATGGAACCAAAGCCACAATCAGGTCTGAACCTATTGCAAACTTTCACATTGAGCCTTACACTCCAAGTCAGATCAATACCAATTGTTCAACATTTGATCAAGAAGATTATCCAAGCACTGATGAAGCTGACACCAAGGTAGGAAGCATCCCAGATTTGACTCTTGATGAATGGGCAAGCAAGGTGCATGATTTTGATCCTTATCAAGAAATAGAAGAATCTGAGTTAGGAGTCTATTGCATGCATGAAGAAAATCAGCCTATTCCTAGCATCACCAAGCCAGACCACAAAGATGACAATGAGGTATGGCAGCTGTTTTTGATGGATCAAGGAGTAGACAAGGTGCAGGAGGGGGAGCTATGCTTGTTTCACCACAAGGAGTTAAGTATTATTCAGCTTTTAGATTTCAGTTTGCATGCTCTAACAACACTGCTGAATATGAAGCCTTGGTGCAAGGACTGCATTGGGCAATCAAGAGAGGAATAAAGAACTTGCAAGTCTTTGGTGACAGTGAGTTGATTGTCAACCAAGTCAAGGGGCAACATGTTGTTAAGAATTATCCACTCAAGTGCTACAAGAACAGGGTGTGGGACCTCATTTAAGATTTTGAGGGTTTTGGCATCAAATCCATTCCTAGGAAAGAGAACCAAGCTGCTGACAGGCTTACAACAGTTAGGGTAGCCTTTGACATTGTTGAAAGCATTCAAAAGGACAAGGTACAACCAAACATCCATGTGATTGTGAGGCCCTCAATTCCAGAAAACAATGTAAGTTGGCAAGTATTTGAAAATGATCAACAAATCATCCATTTCTTGCAAGAACAGGTTGAGTTCTCAGCCAAAAATTAGGAAAAGCTAGAGCAGCAGTATGGTGACCAGGTGGTGCAGCTGAGAACCAACAAACTACCAAAGGGGCTTATTACTTTGGAGTCCATTTTCAATCCTAATGATCAGTTTAGGAAGGAGAAAGCAAACATCTAAGTGAAGGAAGAAGATTCAGTGTCCATCTCGGTAGGAGAAGGCAAATCACTCCAAGTTGGCAAGATGACAACTAAGCAAGAAAGGTATGAGTTCATACAACTTTTTCAAGAATTCCCTAATGTGTTTTCTTGGAGCTATGAAGATTTGAAAGGTTTCAATCCCAAGTTAGCTCAACACACCATTGAATTGGATCCAAATACTAAGCCCATCAGGCAGAAACAAAGGCCAGTCAACCCCCACATGGAGCCTCTCATGAGAAAAGAATTGAATAAGTTGATAGAATCAAGAATCATATTCCCTATCAAGCATTCTAGTTGGGTTGCCAACTTGGTTCCGGTCAGAAATAAGAGTGGGGAAATCAGATTGTGTGTTGACTTTAGAGATTTGAATAGAGCATCTCTCAAGGATCATTATCCACTTCCTTCCATGGAGCAGATTTTACAAGTTGTTGCTGGCTCGAGAGGTTTTCACTACTTGATGGCTATTCAGGGTATAATCAGATTATGGTGAAGGAAGAAGATCAGTTCAAGACAGCCTTTACAACTAAATGGGGAACTTATGCATACAAGAAAATGCCATTTGGGCTGTCCAACACTAGAGCTACCTTCCAAAGGGCAATGGACATGGCGTTCAAGGGTTTGATTAACAACATAGTGCTGATATATCTTGATGATATCACTATTTTTTCAAAAAATGCAGCAGACCATCTCTTTCATTTGAGACAAGTGTTCACAAGGTGCAGAAGGTTTGGAGTATCCTTGAATCCTAAAAAGTGTGTTTTTCTAGCCCATGAAGGAAAACTCCTTGGCCACATTGTCTCCAAAGAAGGATTAGCAATTGATCCAGAAAGATTCAAAGCCGTAAGAGCAACCGCCATTGCAAGCCATAAGAAGGCCCTCCAAAGTTTCTTGGGGAGAATAAATTTTGTTCGGAGGTTTGTCCCAAATTTTGCAGCCCTTGTCAAGCCCATCACCAAGATGTTAAAGAAAAGCATGGCTTTCAAATGGACAACAGAAGGCAAGGAGAGTTTTGAAGCAATCAAAGAAGCCATCTCTCAAGCCCCAGCTCTCATCAACCTGGATTTCTCAAGGATTTCATCCTCTATGCATTTGGGGGTGATGATACTATCTCTGTAATTTTGGTACAGTAGAACAAGGACAATGATGAGCAGCCAATTACTTTCTTCAGCCAAATCCTGGAGGACTATGAGGTGAGATATTCTTTCATTGAGAAGCATGTTCTTGTAGTAATCAGGATCTTGAAGAAATTCAAGCATCTAGTTTCAAACAATAAGGTCCAATTTCTGGTTTCTCATGTGGGAGTTAAGGACTTCCTCCTCAACAAAGACTTGAATGAAAAGAGAGTAGGTTGGATTACTTGTGTCATGGAATATGACATAGAGATCAAGGTCACCAAGTTGGTCGAGGAAAAGGACTATGTGAGTAGTTGATTTTGAGCAAGCAAAAGGAAGCATGCAATGAGAAAGAGACTGTTTTGAAGTAAGAAGCCATGAGCAAGGAAGCACTCAAGAGGAAAATAATGGTGTCCCCACCCCTTGCTGGACCCAGAGTATAATGCACTTCCTAAGCATAGGCCTATGCCCTCCAAAGATGAACAAGACCTAAAGAAGACACTTCAGATTGCAGGCTGTCCCATATGCCCTTGTTGATAGTGTTTTGTTTAAAAGGGATGTGAATGGAGTACTGCTAAGATGCATTGGTACAAATCAGATTCACAGGATGTTGGAAGAGTTCCATGGTGGACCAGCTGGTGGTCATTTTGCACCAAGAGTGATAGCTCTAAAGATCATGAGGGTTGGTTATTATTGGCCCAAGATTTTCAGTGATTGCTATGCATGGATCAAGAGGTGCAAGAATTGTGCATTCTTCACGAGGTAAAGTGAGGATAGCTGCCCTCCCATTGCATCTAATTTCATTTAACAAACCATTCATGCAATGGGGTTTAGAATTCATTGGAGTCATTAATCCCAATTCAAGCCAAGGGCACAAGTGGATTTTAACAGCCACAGATTACTTCACTAAGTGGACTGAAGTAGTAGCACTCAAAGAAGCAAATGAAGCTAGTATCCTAGACTTCTATGAGGGAATAGTAACTAGGTTTGGCATACCAGCTACAATAATATCAGATAATGCATTAGCATTCATTGGATCTAAGGTGACTGAATGGGCTGTCAAGAACGGGATCTACCTAAGTACTTCATCAAACTATTACCCTCAGGGTAATGGCCAGGCTGAGTCTACAAACAAGAACTTGTTGAAGATCATTAGGAGGACTCTTGATGAAAATCAGAGGTCTTGGCATACTAAATTGAAATCAGCTTTATGGGCTGATAGGATAACTCCCAAGAGATCTACAGGTAACTCTCCATTCAAGCTTGTTTATGGGAGAGAGGCAATTTTACCCATGTCTCTTGAGTTGCCAACATTGGAACTCATGAAATAGTTGGAGTTGTTGGAGTTTGAGCCCATGGAAGTTAGATATGCAGAATTGATGGAGCTCCAAGAAATCAGGAATCAGGCATCCCAAGCAATGGAGAAGGATTAGGCTTTGACAAAGAAGACCTTTGATAGAAAGGCCAAGAACAGATCCTTCCAAGTTGGAGATCTAGTGTTAAAATGGGATGCAGATAGAGAAAAAATTGGAAGGCATTCAAAATTTTATGCCATTTGGAGTGGCCCATACATGGTCACAAAGTGTAAGGACAACAATGCCTTCCAATTGTCTTCATTGGATGGTGAAGAACTACAAATTCCAGTCAATGGGATCCATCTAAAGCATTACTACTAAAGGGAAATTCTCCACCTTGTAAATATTAGCTTAGGTTTTCATTCCTCCAAGTGCTTGTGCACATTGTTTTGTTGTAGGTTAGTTTTTCTTTCCCTAAGTGCTTTGGCACAAGCTTGCTATTCCTGGGAATGTGTTTGCAGGCCTTGCTCCATCAGGTGATATTCCATGTTCCTCCTTGCAATGTTCTAGTCAGTTGGGGTATCAGATAGAAAATCAGGTGACTCCATGCCCAATGGATTGCTTCAGGCAACTGGTAACTTCATCCAGCAGGCAGATGACCCCTCTGAGTCGCCAAAATTGTTATCCAAAATGTGCCCCCTGCTCATTTTGTGGCTAACTCCCTTTCATATTTCCTTCTCTTGTGCCTCAGACATAATATTTTTCTTTTTAGGCACTCAAAACCTTCTGGAAATGGCACCATTGGATAGATCTCTTTCTCAGATTTCTAGAAAGGTAAAGTTTTCCTCCTAACTCCATGTATTTTTGAAGTTATGGCTCGACGGAGTTTTTAGGAAAATTTTCCCCTAAAAGGCCCGTGGCCAATGAGATGTCACCACATGGCACCTAGAGTGGCGGAGCATGGGGAAATTTTGGAAAATTTTCCAAATGACCAAAAAGGTGCAAAAATTCAAATTTTTGCCCGCCAACCCGATTTGGCCCTGTTTTGCCCTAAAACTTCAAATGGCCATATCTTTCGATCCAGAGCTCATTTTTTTATGTTCTTTATATCAATGGAAAGCTGGTGAAATTATCTACAAGATTACAAGGTCATTTTTGCATTTTGATGGAGTTTGGAGAGATAAAATTGAAAAATTCCTCTGGCACGTGGTCATGGATAGAAATGATGTTTCAACCACCGTTTTTAATGAAGAATGGCTCGCATTCTCTCCTAGCATGGATAAAAATGTTAGGGGATGGGTATGTAAGGATTCCCATGTTGTTTTGAATATGTTTTGGTCAATGGTTGAATCCCTTCCATGTTTTCCCGTGTTTCTCTCTCCTGGGCTCGTCCCTTGCACTATAAAAGTCAGATTTGGCTCATTTTCAAAGTGTTGAACATTTTTTGTGTATTACAAGTCCCCTTTCTCACCTTGGAAGTGATTTTGGTGGAATATCAGACCTTTTCTAAGAGCTACAACTTTATTTTTCCTCTCAGGTGTTGTAATGCAAGTGATTTTGATGATTAAAATAACAATACAGCCTCTGTGATTAGTTTTCATCCTCTACTTGTGTTGTTTGGTTAATTTCTGATCCTTCATTACAATTATCAGTTTGTGCATGAGGTTCTTTGTTGTATTTTTATGGACTGTGTCAATCTACAGAAGTAAAAAATGCTCACCACTCCTTTGGTGCATCACCTATTAGCATTAGTTTTAGCTTTTTTGCATCATTTATCTCTGTCCCCTTTGGAATTTAGGGTGGGATTAGGAATATAAAGCTTTGCAATTTGTAAGTGATAAATATGACCAGAGGAGTCTAGGAACCAACCTCTAATCTGGATATTCCTCTTCCATTTTACAAGCCCCAGACTTGGGGAGAGGATTCAATGTTGTGTAATCACACCTGGATGCATGGGATGATCAAACTAGAAATATGATCAACATCCAGGGGTGTTGCTGATTTTCCACAACAAGACCTTCATTGCATCCATATTCTAATGTATTGTTTATGGCTTATCAAACTAAGGACACTCATATTGGAGTTTCAAAATATGCAACCATTACTATATAAGGGGCCAAGTTCACTAAGGATTTTGAGTTCTTAGCTCTTGCAGAAGAAGACAATTGACTAGCTCGCTTAGACACCCTTAGTGTTATGCAAATAATGTTGATATTTGGTTCAACAAGGGATATATCATTTTTGAGAGCAAGGAGGAAAGAGTTATTATCCCTTTAATAGATGGGAAATTTGCACCTTATGTTGAGCCTTTGATTGAGGAATATTTGAATAGGATTTATGTATGCACCATTCGGGATGCGTATACTCGAGCCATCTAAGGAAGGAATCCTTGAGTGGGAATATGTGCAGTCTTTTAGTGATACTCTAAGTATTTCTTGTGATAATTAGGCTCATGCAACTTATGAGATGGTTGGGCACGAAGCAAGGAGCACATTTACATGGAAAAGTAAACCTTGTTTCATCGGGAGGATAGGTAAGAACTTTTACCTCGACACACCGGAGAAGGAGACCCTATGGTATTCCCGCATGCTATGGAGGAAAAAGGATAGACCAATTGGAAAGAAGAAATATGTTAGCATATACCCTATGCGGGACAATAGTGCACTGGTGGGTGGTTCATAGGGATAATCTTGTAGAATGGAATGAAGTCAGGATTGCTCTTACAACTCGGTTTTCTAGGAGTAATGCACCTACTCAAATATGCACTTATCATGGTAATCAACCTATTCAGAATCACGTTCATCCATGTGAGAGGCTCTGGATAGAGGGACATGAATATTTACCACCTTCACTATGGGTGCACAAACTTTATTCCACTTTACAAGGTTGCGCACATGCTTGGTATGTATATGTAGAGCTACATAGAGAAACTAGAAATTGACAAGATTTGATTGTAGGTATGGTCCAGACTTTTGAATACTTCTCTACTAAACCTCTAGTAGAAGAGGCATTAAGGGTTATAAAGTGTTTAACTATGGGAGATAGTGAAAAGGTAGAAGAACTCATTCATGAGTTATTTAATGAGAATGAATTAGGAGAGTGATTTTATGAATAAGAAGAGACAAATTCCACACTAATTAAGCATGCTTACTTGGAGAAAGAAAAAGGAAATATGGTCTACATAGTGGATGATTAAGAACTAGAAAATCTAGATATAGATTACTCACCAAGAAACGCGCGAGGTCTTGGGACAAAGTGTGGATAACAACGCGTGCACCTATCATGAACCTATGAGAAAAAAGAAACTAAATATTGGTATGGATGTTGAACCTAAAGAGGAAATAATTGGAGATTATTGGTTTGAATCTGAAGTGGCATAGATAGTGGAGTTTCTACGTGATTTTCGGACTTATTTCCTAGGAGCTAGCATTAATTAAAGGGATTGCATTATTCATTAGGAGAGATGAATATAAATCTTAAGGAAGGTGCACTCCCGATTACGAAGAAAACTTACAAGATTAACCCTAACTTGCACATAAAAATTAAAGAATAAATTGACAAGATATTGAAGTTTTACATCATCAAGCCCCTAGAAGAATCATAGTGGGTTAGCCCCATGGTTATCAATATAAAGAAAGATGGTTGGATTAGGATTTTTGTGGATTACAAATAACTAAATGATGCATGTGTGATTGATCCCTTTCCTACACCCTTCACAGAGGAGATATTAGAAGGCATTACATGGTGCAAAATCTATTCTATTATAAATGGATTCTCTCCGGCTATCATCAGTCCGGATTACATAGGAGGATCAAGAAAAAAACTTTCACCACTGAATGGGGAATTTTTTCATATACTATGATGCCCTTTGGTTTGAAAAACATGCCTCTTGTATTTTTCACAAATATTTTTTCAAGAATTCAAGGATTTTATTCACATTTTCTTGCAAGTTTACTTGGATGATTGGATGGTGTATGGACTGGTTAAGGATCATTGTGACAATTTGTGCTTAATGTTTGAAATATGTAGATAGTTAAGCATCTCTTTGAACATCAAGAAGTGCATGTTTGCTACACCTTTTGGCACTCTGTTAGGGCACATCATCTGCAAGGAAGGTTTGTTAGTAGATCCAGCTAAGGTTGCAGTTATTGTAGGCCTAGAAGAGCCTACCAGTTAGAGTGAGGTGCATGGATTCTTAGGTCACACTGGGTATTATAGAAAATTTATCAAAGGATATGCTAAGGTTACCACACCCTTGGAAGAGTTACTAAAAGGAAAAGGGACATTTTATTAGGGAGAACCGCAACAAAGTGTGCATTCGAGACATTGAAGGAGAGACTTACTGCAAAGCCTATTCTACATTTTCCCTCATGGGACCAACCTTTTCATGTTCATGTGGATGCCTCTGGCATGACCATTATCGTGGTGTTAACTCAGCTTGGATAAGGTATTATAGGTCATCCTATCTGTTTTGTTAGTAGAAAGTTGACTCCTCTAGAGAAGAATTATGCAACTACTTAGTGCAAAGCCTTGTCAATGATCTATGCACTGCATAAATTCATGCAATACCTTATATCCAAACCATTCATATTTTACACCAATCACATGGCATTGAAATACTTACTAAACAAGCCCATTTTATAGGGGTGTGTATGTCAATGGGTGCTCTTATTCCAAGAATTTGATTTCACAGTTGTGATAAAATCAAGGAAAAGTAATTATGACCCATTCCACTTATCAAGAATTCAGTCAGGGGAGGACCCGCAGACAATTAAAGATACAATGTTAGATGAACATTTGTACAGGTTATAATGCATTCCTTTAGAATTGGAGGATATTGCTATATTTTTACGTACATGTATAGCACCAGAAGGAATGAAATCCTTGAAGAAGAAACAACTTGAATTCACATGACACCTTTTATGTTGATTAGTGGTGACCTATACAAGTTAGGTCAAGATGAAGTATTGCTTTGGTGTGTACTAGAGCACGAGCACTCAGATATCATGGAAGAGGCTCATGGTTGTATTGCAGGTGGACACTGTGTAGGTGACACCACTATGTGCGAGATTCTACTCACTAGATTATGATGGGAGACCCTCTACAAGGATTGTAAAGCATATTGTAAGGTGTGTGATCACTGTCAATGTGCAGGTAAACCTAGGAAAAGAGATGAAATGCCTTTAAGACATATTCCTAGTATAGATCTGTTTGAGAAATGGGCTATAGACTTTGTGGGTCCTATTTTTCCATCCACGCGTAGAACTAGATCATGCTACATCATCACTTGCACATATTATCTTACAAGGTGGGTAGAAGCAACACCTACCAAGGATTATACAATAGATACAATAACCATGTTCTTATGGTAAAATGTTCTTATAAGGTATGGAGGCCCACTAAGCTTGACCAGTGATAGGGATACACACTTTCTAAATGAGATGATCAAAATACTATTGGATGAATTCATGATTGTGCACCATAAGAATACACCCTATCATACTCAAGAAAATGGGACCTGTTGAGGCCTTTAATAAGATTTTAACTAGACATTGACAAAAATTGTGATGTTGGAAAGAAAGGTTGGGATGATAAATTTTATTTTTTGCTTTGGGCTTATAGAAAAACATATAAGATATTCAACAAGGCCACACCCTTTCAGTTGGTTTTTGGTGTGGAATTAGTTCTTCTTATGGAGTTCATGTTACCTTCTTTGTGTATTGAATGTGTTGGAGGTATAGCTAATGAGAAAACTTTGGAAGAAAGAATTGATAAATTGATACAATTAGATGAGAGGCGCACCATAACACGTTGGATTCGAGAATTAGAAAAAGGCCATGTAGAAGGCATGGCATTATAGGTACATCGGGGAAAAAAGCTTGAGATGGTACAGATGGTGCTTCTTTATGACTCTAAGTTTTTTACCATCTAGGAAAAATTAAAGTGCATTGGTTGGGACCGTATACTATCACTCATATACTTGAATCGAGACACTTTTCGATTAGAGACACTTCATGGAATATGATTACCCAGTTACTTCAATGGCGGTTGGTGAAGGCCTACTATAAATAAGTCTTCTTGGTGTTTGTAATAAGGCAATGTTTCCATTTAGACTAGGTTTTCATTTCTATATTTCCTTAATTTATTTCCTTTTTCATCACTATGCTTTGTCAATTTAGTTGGTGTTTTGTGTAATAAGCATGTTTGTGCATTAGAAGCTAATCACCATTCGAAGAAAATTTATGCAGAGAGGAATACACATACCATTGGTATGGGGTGGCTATTTACAACTAGGTACACATAAAGGAACAAACTACTATAGGTGTTATTCAAGTTTGGAGAGGAGTTGTTAGAAAGGATATTGCTTTAAAAAGATGACCGTAGATGGAGATAAATGAGGGAGAAATACAACATGAGTTAAGAAGCAACCATGGAGACTACCAGGGGAAGGTGCAATAATGAGGTACTTAGGCACATGGAAGTATGCTTTGAAGAGAATTTTGTAGCCAGAAGGTAGGAAGGAATGATAGATTGTTATAGTCGGGGTGTGAAGATTTACCACGCGGAGATTGTGAAAATGGTCAATTAATGAGAGGATTGTTGGTTGGTGAAGGAGCAATAAATGCACTAATGTTTTGAAAATCAATATAAGGACATGATGTGGGTTCATTTTTACCTTTACAATCACAAATATTTGATTGATCTAAGTGTGATCAAGACGAGTGAGTCATATTGAGGTGCAGAGAGTGTGAAACCAGACATGGAGAGAAGGTTATTATGTGGAAGAGGCTTACATCCCCATTGGTGAAGGGTTTGAGTGAAGTAGAGGAGTTGAAAAGAAGCTAGGGCATGTGGTTTCAAGCTAGGGAACACATATTCGAGCTAGGGTTTGAACTTGCTTGTTATAGATAGTGAAAAGGTGGATTTTTATGATGGCACCAAAGAAAGCACTTGCAGTAGGCATGAAAGGAAAGAATAAGGTAGAAGATGAAGTTGAAATGGCTCGAGAGTAATTTTTCAGAGATGCAGTACCCAAAAGGTGTGATAGTTGAAAAGAGTGGGATTCCCACATCTGCAGGTGTAAAATAAGTGACTACAACCACTATATGTCTCACAACAAGAAAAATTTGGACATATTTTTAAGTACAAATATCAATAAGCACACTATGGAGTATATGACAATTTATGATGACGTTAGGGATAAATTGTTAAAGTAGGTAGGAGTCTATCAGTTGTATGAGATCTTGTATTTTGGAAAGTATGAACCATTATACCGATGGCTAATGAGTAGGGTCCATGAGGACTTCTTCTATTTCACTAGACGAAGGATTAGAATCATAACAGCCCTGATTTTGACACTGAAAGGATTTAAGGGCACATGGATATACCTTGATAGTGATTTGAATGATAAAGTAACAATCATAGATACAAGAAAGGAGTTGGGGTATACTAAGGGTCCGTGTGGAATGGACATTGATAAATTGAAGAAGTATCTAGTGGTGCAGGAAACAACACATTTGGTAACCAAGTTGAATGATCAAGAGAGATGGTCATAGGTGAATACCATGTGGTTGCATGTTGTGAAGAAAATGTCTCAGGGAGTAGTCTAAAACCTAGCAAGCTACATTAAAAACACCATTTTTGAGGAAACACGCATAGGAGAGAATAAATTTTTGCACTATCCTCCTTTCCCTTGTGTTTGTATAAATTAGAGTGCCTGATGGGGTAAAGAACAAGATATGAGAGTATCCTATGGAAAAGAAGTCCCTCGTGAAGAGGTTTGACAAATATTTATGTCAAGGATCAATGAGTGGGACATTTAAGCAGAGGGAAGAGATGTTGTATGACCGACTTCACATGGAATTTGAAGAGGAATGGTGCATTCGCAAGGAACTACCTTTGATGGTGGTCAAGGTGGTATAATTTTTATGTACCAACACTTCTACATCACATGAATTTCTATGAGGGATTGGTCATGGAGCCCATGGTGCAAACTATTGTATTCCTTCACAATGCGCTGATTCCAGGAATTAGTCCACTAATTTATTGATGCACGACACCATAACTTTAATGTAGACAAGGTAGAATGTGACTACCACACTCTGAGGAAGGCATATGTGTATCAGGTTGGGCTACATATATTGAATGGATCATCTCAGATGTCATAATTATGAATCCAATAAGCTTGGCTTTCAGGTATAGTGAAGCCATGCTCGTATACCTTCAGACTTAAATGTAAGCTAGAGAATAAAAAGTATATATAAAATGATTTCACGCTCCTAGGGCCGATTAAATGAAACATATAGTGGAGAAAATGCTAGCCCCATAACTTGTGAAAACTATAACAATTGATGAGGAGGAAGAACATGAAAATAGTGGTGGCTTAGATCATATAGGTCAAAGGCATCCCACGAGATAGAGTAGAGGCGAGCGTGCGGGTACTCCACTTCAGGTGTAAGAAGAAGATGAAGACTTGGACATAGAAGCAGTCCATGGAGAGTTCCACTTTAAAATGGTATTTAGAAGAAAAAGTACCCAAGGCATGGGAACCCCAAAGCCTGTGAGGAGATCACCACAACTTTATCCTTAGAAAGAGATAGTTAAGAGGAAGAAGAGAAAACTAAAGTTGAATGAGGAGGTAGAGGAGTTTGCAGAGAGTGTGCCTATAACCCATGTATAGACAGAACATGTGGAAGAACCCATGGATGATGATATGAAGGATGAAGAGGAAGGTGTGAAGGAGGAAGAAGAAATAGAGCATGATATTGCTCAAAATATCGAAGATCCAACTCCAAACCTTAGCGCTCAAGTTCCTAAGGGGCTAAGAATGAGGAGAACCAGTGGGGACTATGCTAGGGCAAACATAGGATATTATAAGGACACTTTGGTAAAATTATTTGTGCCCATTTCAAGAGCATTATGGGCCTTAAGGGGTTGTATGGATGGGATTTGATGGACCCACACATGGCCATTATGTGTGCAAGGAAAAAAATTGTCCTAGTCCATGCAAAATCACATGGACAAGCCTGATTTTTATATATGTGAGGAGTCATGTGTGTCTCAAAGAATGAAGAAGGCACCGTAGAGTAAGAACATGACTATAAATCCCACTCTCATGTTTGATGAGTAGGTGATCAATGCCTTGGTTAAGGTATCTACAGAAGTGGCACGGAGGAACATAGATAAGGCTTCCACTATTAGAGTGCTATGAGAAGATAACAAGGAAAAATCTACATAAATAATGTGTCTAAAAGGGGATAATGAATTAGAACAAAAAGAATGAAGCCTTCATTATCATGGTAGAAGAAATTGGTGATTATGTCCTAAAAGCAAGACCACACTTAGAGTCTAAGGTACCTAAAAATTTTCCTTCAGCTATGTATTATGTATGTACATTAGTTGATTTGGTGCTTGAGGATGGACCAATTCGCATGCTAGTGCCAAAGGACCCTGAACAAGAAGTAGAGAGAGAAAGGGCCTCTGTGATTAGAAAGATTTCATTGTATGAGGCATTGCTCCAAACTTTACAAGATGAGATGAAGAAATAAGATCAAGCTTTGAACATATGTGTAGCTCCAGATGCAGTGATCAGGATCAGAACTATATTGGAAGATAATGAAGTTCTGAAAGCAATGAAGGATGAGACTTTAGGGTGCACAAAGAGATTGGTGTTAGTGAAGAAAAAATGCAAATCCCTTGCAACAACACAACATCTGCATAAGGAGAGGATGGATGAGCTTGGAAAGCTCATAACATAAAAGATGGATCTTATGGAGGGAAGGATGTCTTCTATGGCTAACATTGTTATAGTATTGCAGAATGAAAAGGGGATATGACCCAGGATGAGTTGGAATCCATCGCTGCAGATGTTCCAAAAAATACCAGAAACACATTGGATGATTGGAAAGCCTTGGAGGCTAATATTAAGGAAGAATATCCGAGTTGATCCTACCGGTTGAAGTAGAGGGTGTTGCAGAATAGAAGTTTATTCTTTGTAAAGTAATTCTTTACATTCTTTCATTCTTATTATTTATTCTTTGGGAACATCAGGAGGAACCCCATTTCTAGGATGAAAATGTAGTTTAGTGTGGGGTAATGTTGAGAAGACATAATATGACACTAAGGAGAGGGAACATAGAAGATTCACATGTGGTAGCAAGGCATATTTGAAGGCACGAAAGGATAGGGAAGGAAATGTGTGTGAAAGATAGATTGATTTGGGACTTAGCCATTTTCATGGTTATGGGATATTTTTGGAGATAGCGTATGGAGCACACAATGGGATGGAGACTTGCGCAACATGCAAATGATATTTTGGGAAGAGTGTCTACTAAGTGCCATGCATGAGTTCGAGTTAATAATAGGATTTATACTTCAAGTTAAGCGTAAGATATCTATTATTAGTGTACTTGTATGTGTGCATGTTATGGTAAATGCGCATGACTATTTTCAGCATGTGACCTATTTTTCTAAGTGCGTAAGTAGTGAAAGGGAAAGTCCCCATCCCTATAAATATGTTTTAATCTATGTAGTTAAGGATATATTGTGTATGAGCTATTATGGAGTTATGCTACCAGATATGATGTGCGCGTAAACTTATGATACTACTTATTGTAATAAGATTCTATATTTACTGTGTTTTAATATAATGGAGTGTATTAGGTGAATAATTGTGTTAAAACATGACTGTAGTTTCTTCTTACATGGTTGACTTCATTATGTTTATTGTTTAATTCATGATTCTTTTAGATCTAGATCTGGAATATGCTCTGTGGAATATTTATGCTATTTATGGATATGAATACATTACATCTTCATCATGTTCACATCTTGCACAAGAAACTCTAAGGAGGGGCCTGGTACCTTTGTGTGCTTTGGGTGAGTGCTTAGCTCAGGTTGGGTGATGTGCCAACATACCTAGGTTGTTCGTGGTAAATTCTAGGCTGCATCAAATATATACTAATCTTCTCCTCAAAATCCCTTGAAACATTTTTCACAATGAATTATACACTCTTATATTTCTAATGACTATATTTTGAGCTCAAAATACATATAGAGATTCTTGAACCATCTAAAACCTGAAAATATTCTTTTTAGGAAAAGAAAACCTATCATCGGCTAAAATAACCCAGTTTTTGGAGAAGATTTTCCCTAGGTTACAAATGTTTCCTAAAATTTCTTAAATCACTTCAGTGAATCTTCCATATCCTCTACACATCTCCTAGGTTGGTTGTTCCTTAATAGCCAATTTCTGAGGGGCATCCACCAGTGTGATAAAGCTTTAAAATAGGCCTTTTTGGGCCTCTAGGAGAAATTCCTTTTGAGTGGTTCTAGATGAATCCATTAAACACCTCCCTACACATGAAAAAAAATTAAAGTAACATTAGAAAATTTCTCTTGGACATTATGAGCATAACACAATAACTATGTTTTCAAGAAAACAAGTTTACAGAGAGGAATTTAAAATGTGGGCTAGGTTTTCATGATTTTTTTGAATTTTTCATGCTAAAAATTTAGCATGACAACAGAATTTTAATATTAACTCCTAAGGGTGGATGAAGGATTTATTTTCATGGAAAAACCTTTCATGTTATGTAAGGTGGGGAGGGTTTTCTAAGCATGTATATACTCTATAATGGCTTCATCATTTTATACTATGTGAATGTTTAATAATCCAAGGTCATCTAGTTAACTAAACATGTCTTAGGTGAGGATTCTTTCTTGACAATAGGACCACCCCTTAATGATACAAAAATAAGTTTTGATAATCCCATGGAAAGGACAATATCATGCAGAAGTAGTAGCAATGTCATTGGATAAATAGCTTTGACTCATAGGGATAAATTTAATAGATGAAATCAAAATCCTTAACCAATGTTTGAGTGGCATTTTTGTATACTTGAAAATGTTTGTATTTGGTATGATAAACCTTTGTTATTTGGTTGGTGATAAGTTGATAATTTCCAAGGATTTGTAGTCTCTAAATACAAAGTCTACGGGAAAGATAAGGCCAATCAAAAATATTTATACTTGGCTGTATTGTTGGTGTATTTAAAATATAAAAAGACCCAAAAGTTAAAATCCTCCTTATAGGGTAGATTAAGACCACACTAGATCCTACCCCTGTAGTACACTTGGCTCCATTATAGAACATGGTCCTCATTGTTTTCAAAAATGGGATCGTATGATAAAGCAGATGAAGGAATTTGAATATCACTTATTTTAACCATGTTTACTTCATCCACCATGTATATGAAAGGTTGGTATTTGTTGTCGTCATGTATGTGGAAGCCATACATTGAAGGTAATTTCAAGTCAAATAGAAGTACACAAGGTGAATCCTTTTCTAGAATGTTAATAATTTACGTATTAGTTTTTAGGACACAAAGTATCAACTTATGATTTATAATATCTATTAACAAAGAGATATTTTTCCTTTCTCAGAATCCTCCTTTACAAATTTCTTGGGAGGAGGAACAACAAGAGCTAAGAGAGATATTTTAGGTTCAACATAACCTTTTATAACTTAGTTATTACCCTTTTATAAATCATTTCCACATAAATTGTAATAAACATGGGTTCTTGATAGTCTCTTAGTGTTGGCTTATATTATGTCAAAAGGGTTCAAGTCCCTTTAAAATTAAAAACATTCCCTAAATGAAATAAATGAATTTATTGGAATAGTTTTGAAGGAATTTGCTTCATTTTATGGATTCATGTTCATATTAAGATCATATTATAATTAGTTTCTCAGTCTATAATGTAAAATTTAATAAGGATGGGTTTTAGACAAAGAGTAATGGGAAGAATAAAATAATTGATTGATATGGCTCTAAGTTTGTCATACAAAGAGTGTTTTGAGTAGATGATCAATTAGTCTCACCATACCCAAGCTTCTACATAAGTGAGAAAGTTTTGATTTTAATTTCCACCCCATAATCCACCATATTTTGTTTCACCAAGTTTTCATATATCTACATTTTCATGTGGAGATTTGGGTCTCCTCTTCTAGTATTTTATGAATTTGTGGGAAATTTCCTAAGTCAAATAATTATCATGTGTTTCTTGTAGTGCCCACATTTTTATAGCTCCAGTTATCTGTTGATTCCTTTATGCATAGACATGTTTTGATTGAGACTCTGATAGATTTTGGGACATTTTACTATGATATTTTATCCTCATGGACATTATGGTATTTTGGGCACATAGCACCAATTGAACTAGATTCGTATATTGATATATTTCTTATGATGTTGATGACACTAACAGGGTTATATGATAGATTTATTGGTTAGATGTTAGTTTCTTGTGGTTGATTTGATTAATGATATAGTTTTCTGGATTTAATAATGGTAATTTTCATGCTAGCCTAAGTATATGTTGTTGTAATTTTATCTGTGGATGATTCGTGGCAAACTATGTGAATAATTGTATGCGTTGCACTATCAATTGTTTAATAATGTTAGGGCATTATAAGTTTGATTGAAATTGTGATGCGTAGATGATATTATTATATTGGACAGATGCGGTTAATGTGTGCAATGAGTGTGCAGGTGACAGGTATAGGAGAGCATGGGTTTCAGGGAAGCTACGCAATTGTGCATGAGCAGCCCATGGGATGAGTCCTAACCATGTTAAATGTTTGAGGCCTTAGAATAGGTGTATTTATTTGGGCACCATGGGTGAACCCTCAATTGTAATGTAATTATGTCTTGTAAAATTAATCATGTTTAGGGTGTGTTTTATTAAGTAAACTAGCTTAGGGGTTTAATGATCTCTTCTTAAATTAAGTGTTGGTTTTGGGAGAGTGTGTGTGTGTGTGTGTTGGTAGAAGGGATTGGGGACCACATGTGAACCTTGGGTGGACCCCACACCCTCTACCCTTGTGCCCAAGCATGCAAAACCCGAAATTGGGTTATTTTGGGTATTTTTAGGGACCCCTTTTGAGTTTGGGAGTTCCCTTAGCATGAAAATGGGCCCTTGGACCCTACCTAATAGGTAGGGGGGCTTATTTCCAAGGTTTAGAGGGAGTTTCCCTCCCATTTTCCCCTCCTTAGTCACCATCCATGTAAGATGGTTGGTTTGCGTGTTTTTGTTAAAAGTTGCTCCACCTTGTTTTATTTTAGTTTTTAGTATTTTGGGTGATAAGGGCTAAAAGGTGAGTTTAATATTACTTATTTGGTTTTTGGAATATTTGACTCTTGAGAGGAGAGGGGGTGAGACTTGTCACATTCCCATTGGTGAGAAAACTTTTGGGTTCCTCTTCTTATTCTTCCTCATGTGGAAGGAAGGGGTCTTCTTGGTTCATTTTTTTGGAGCACTTGGAGAATTTTGGGAGCTTGGAGGTGAGCTTGGACAAAGGGAAAATCTTAGAGTCTTAGAAAGTATTATAGAGGTAGGATACTTAACCTTTTTCTTCTTAGTTGTTCTTATCTTGTTAACTATGCTTGATCAATGGAATGGTGTGTGTGAAATGATGTGTTGTGAAGTTGTATGGTGAATGTAGTTGTTTTCTTGTTCTTGTTATTTTTTTTTTTTTCTCTCCACCATCATTTGGATTGATGGTTTTTGGAGAATGTAGGGGAAGAGAGAGGGATTTCCCTCTCAAACCTCATGGTTGTTGGTCAAGCCATGAAGGTCCCTTCTCATCCCCTCATATGGTTTGAGGTGGGAGAAAGGTTCATATGGCTTGAACCTTTCCCCATTCTTGGTGAGGAAACCCTTTTGGGTTTGAAAATCCTCCCAAGAAGGATTTCTATAGCAAAAAGGAGGAATAAGGAGGATGATTGATTAGGAGGTATAAGGAGTTTTGTAAGCATGTTTTGTTGGTGCTCCTATGGTTGGACACCTTTGATTTGGGCATCCTACTCCTTCTCTTCCCCCTTGTGAGGTTGACCTTGTTATCCTCATGTTGTTGGTTTTCATTGTGTAGTAGGTCTAAGTGGTTAAATGGTCTTATGTTTTTCTTGTTGTGTGTTTATCCCCATTATTACTTGTGCACATTGTGGAAGTTTGTTCCTCTCTCCCATGGGCTTGGGGGAGGCTAGCATGGCTTCCAACCATGGAAAGGCATGTGATGATGCCTATTGGTTGGGTGGTAAACAAGCATTCTCTCTTATTTCAACACTCTTAGAAGGACACTCAAGGTGGAGACTCAATAATGAAATTTCAGTTGGAGTGGTGACTTTGTTTCTTGTATCCTCAAAATCATTGTAAAGATTACACCTCATTGTAACTATGTTATATGGTTGATTGTGGATAGCCTCTTCTTGTAAACTCATCCTATTGTGATTTGAAAGTCTTGTTATAACATGCCTCTTTTGTCTTGTAACCTATCTCTATTCAAAAAAGATTACCACATAAGATCATGAGTTCTTTATTTTACTTGTCTTCATTTGTAATGATTGTTTGGTTTGAAATCTGCAAAATATAGTTATGCATTACATATTAAATCTTAAATTTTAGTGTTTTTCCTTTTAAAAAAAATGGAAAAATAAAATAAAATATGGCACTACATTTCTCATCATGGCACCTAGAGGGAACATATCCATGTTAATATGATTCACTATTTCTTCTAGTGGAGGTGTGATATAGGTTCTATGTCTGAGTCCCATGACATCCGGGACTATGATTTGATGGGATGAAGAGTGCTTTGCGAGAGATCCGAGAGAAATGAAATATTGGAAAATTTCTTTACGAGATTAGTGACAATATAATAAATCCAGTTAGTTGTATGGGTATTTTATTATTTTTACTTCAAAGGGATCCTACAATGGGGAATTAGGAGCTTAATACTCTTTTTTCTATTGATAAGATTAGATTCTTGTTCGATTTCTAGTTCTATGACACCAATCATGTGTGTTTATCCTAGTTTGCTTAGATGTAAGGATCCATTAAGACTAACTATGTTATAGGTTGAAGATTTTTTGTCGTGGTTTCGATTGAGGCTATTACTCTTTTGGTTGTTTTGTAGGTGGTTTCCTTTGTTGTTGTTGTACATTATCCGGTTTTACATTATTTATAGGGAAATTTGTTGATGATTTGGAAAGGTATTTTTATAGATGACTAGATGTGAATTCTAGGTACAACAATACCTACATGATCCATCAACTGATTATTGGGGTTCATTTCCCATAATAATTGTTCATGAAAATTTTGTCTTTGATTTGTAGGAATGTGTACTTTGACAATCCTATTATATTCTCCTGTTGGTGGTTTCATGGCTTCCAACCCATCGAGTAGGTAGAATAAGTTAGAGTCATAGTTCCAGGGCCGATGGTTTAGTTTTTCTAAAACCAATAGAAAATTTAAAAAAATTGGGATAACAATGGGTGGGGCCAAATTTGTTTTGATATTGGTCATATTTATTCTTGTTTCGAACTAATTGTTGGTTTTGATTCAAGTTGTAATTTATAATGATATCTAGAGCCTAGTTAATTCAACCATGTTCACCATGGGTTGATGTTTATTGGTTTGAATGGTGACATTGTGGTTAGTAATGTTGTAATTGTTTAGATAATTGACTATATGATTAGGGATTTTTTTCCTATGAGGATGGTTAAGAACACCATCCTGTAGTATCCTTGGATTTTTGACTATCACATTTAGACCTTGAGAGTTTTGAGAGGCTTGTGTATTATTGTTATTTTTTTGTTACCCTCAAAATTTTTGGGTAGGGACAACAAGTCTTCCATTTGCATTGCAGGTCATATGGTCATTATCTATCATTTTTTGATCAATTTTTAACACCTTCTCTAAACCTTCATCATAAGAATTGTATGGGGAATTTTATGCATCTTCCCTATTTTCCTTGTTCAGGGAATGCAGGAAGAGGTCACATAGATCAAGTTGGTCCTTGTTTTAAGTTTAGGTAGAGAAATAAAACACTTGTCACCATATCATCATGAAATGTGTGGTAGATTCATTCGGTTTTTATTAATATGAATACATTCTCTAATACTATTTTTATGAGCTTGTTCATATCAAAAGCCTTAACAAATTCAAATATGAATTTATTGCATGAGTGTATGGAGACTTTAGGAAAGCGGTAACAGAAATCAAGTGTTATGCCTTCAAGATTCTTTGGGAAGTTTTTTTATGACTCCATCTCATGGAAGTAATTCACCGAGTGTAGTGGCTAATTCATTTATGTGAGCATTATGGTATCCTTCACTCTTTTATTTTGGTAACTCAAGAAGAGGGAAAGGATGGAGTACCCTACGAGATGTGGGAATAAAAATTTCTTTTAGGTATTCTATATAGGTTTACAATGTACTGAAATCAATGGTAGGAGTTCTCACCGTGTCTATAACTTGATGTAAAACTTTATAATTACCATTAAAATGGAGGTTTGGAACATCTTCATAGGTAGGTATATTCGATGTGTGGAAATTAGGGAAAAAATTATCTAGTTGGGTAGATTTGGAGTACAAATGTAGGTAAGGTGGAGTGATAAATTTGGGAGAGTAAAAATAAACTATTGAGTAGATTTGGGAAAGTTTTGTGGTGGCTAGGAGAATTTTTGAAGGGTTGAGCATAAAATTTTGGTTATTAGACTTAAGAATGTAGCCGAGGGTAAGCATGTGCATGAATTCATGTTGATTGAAGTATTTTATGGGGTTGACTACATTTAGTGGTATTTAGTATGAAGTGGTATTGTTATCTAATGTATATGTGGGGAAATTATATGATGAGGGTTCACTCATGCCCAACATGCCAACACTCGTGAGAATGTGTCTCCGGGTTAGGTTGCATCATTTAGTTGGAAGGATGGGTTTTTATGACCAGTGTTGCATGGGTTAGACATGGCCTGTATTTATTAGGTTTTGTATCATATTTTGGACCATTTGTTAAGTATGTCAAGAAGGTAAGGCATTTTTAGTTCTTAGATTCATCTCACTAGGGTATAAATGAGGTTAAATGATGGGACAAATTGATCTAATGAAGCACTAAATTTTTCATTTGGTTATGTAGGGAAAGGATGGTACCTTGTAATAAATTATTTTATTGTTACTTCTCCTCTTTGGGATGTTTTTATAGGCCTTGGTGGGGTAGAAGTAAAATTATCTTGTAGGAAGGTAGTGGTATATTCCTCGTAGCCTATCTAGTGACTCATCCACGGTCTTAAGTTGGTTAGTGTTTTGGTCAAGCCATGCTAATATTTTTCATCATGTTGTAAATAAGATAAAATGGAATCGAATTACATGATAATTTTGGCCTAGTCTAAACTCACGGATAAAAATCTCATTCCCATGTAAAATTTATGTATTTAGAACTAGAAGGTTCCTTAAGAGAGCCTTGATAGGTTGATGATTAATAAATATATTATATCCTTACGTTAGAAGAAAAATATGGCATTTGTATGGAAGATACACATGTAAGAGGTGGGATATGAGAATATTTCTTGGCTCAACCAAAAAAATAAGGTGATTTTTGAGAATTCATGTGAGAGTAATAAGCCTCGAGGCCCAAAATAGGCCTATTAAATTCTCAACCTGACATATTCTAGGGGTTTATGGAAACTAAAAAATAATGGGAGAGGGAAAAATTAGTGTGATAGAAATGCAATATATATGGAAATGAGAATAAAATAGTACTTCATGTCGCGTTCACCATATTTGTACACGTCAAAAATCATAGGGGATTTTTGTGTGCACTAAATTCCTTATGAGAATGGACCAGTGTAGTTGACAAAGAGGATGATAGGATGATATTAGAATGGGGTTATGAGTGGTGTCTAGGTAAAATTTTAAGACCCCGTAAAAACTCTCTTGGATATTACTTGGAAAATATGTGAAAATGACTTTCGAAATTATGGTGAATCTAAAGGAAACGGGTTTTAAATAGTTTGGAAAATTATTTGATAATGGTATCGGTTGGTAGTAATTATCACTTGATAATATATATTTTTAGCCAACAACATATGTAATTTTCCATAAATAATTCTTTGATAATATTAGTTAAAATGACCTTCTCGACGAGAAATTTGTCCTTGTAAAATATTGTGTTAAAAATAAAAAAGTGATTTCTTGTGGAAAAAACATTGATTTTTCTAGTTTTTATGGATAAAATTGATTTTTTTTTATGTTAGCAATTAAAATGATCATCTCAATTAGAAATATTTCCTTGAAAATATGGCATAAGAAAAAAAATTCCCATACTTTTTTTTCTTCTTTTACAATATCACTAAAAAATATTGTAGTATATGCTATTGTTTGGTAAAGCATATATTTATGCTTTACCATCCAGAGTAGCATATACTATGATACCAGATTGTAGGAAAAAAATTATGGTGTTGTATTTTTAGAAAAAGTCTGCTACCGACCGGTAGTGAATTATATGTTACTAACTAGTAGTATTTCGACATTTTGCATTATATGGAACTTCAACAGAATAACATATTAACTATTAAAATACCTTTAATTTTGGAGGGTTGTGATATGCGGTTGATATTAATCATTAATTATCATAATACCACGAGTACATGTAAAGGAATTGTGAAGACAATCTGATGTGTACTTAATATCCAAAATTGTAAATTTATAATCATTATATATATGAAGGAAAAATTTACAAATTTCAACTTCACGTTAATGGTGATTTGAATTTAAAAATTTGTTTATTAGTGTAAAAACTATGGAAAATTAACCCTAAAACTAACTTGAAACCATAAAATTTAGGCGACCAAGTCCTAATCCCCACACCTAAAAATTTTCCAAATGCAAATTTCAAAAAATAGAATATTCATAAATTAACAAATATTTGCCACTAAATTTTATAGTGACTTGTGCCGCAACAACAAAAGTGAAATTTGAAAAGGGCCAACTTCTAACTCATGGGTATGCTCCCCAATTAGAAGAAGTGAAAATAATATTACATTTACATTAAGAATAATATTACGGATCGATACAAGGAGTATATATCATAAAAATCAATCCAAGAAGTAAATACAATCAATCACAAGTGTAAATAGAAATGCAAGAGTCACTTAGTTAGTTTAGATGTTAAAAAAAGTTTTAAAATTAGATCTAGAACTGGAAGAGACCCTATAAATATACAAACCAAGTTATTTGTATTTATTCTTTCATGTTCAATAATGTACAACTAGGGTAGGACTGTATTACATAACATGAACCTATACAAATTTACCCCGTATAAAATGGAATTCGACAACTTCAACATCATTCTATGTCATTCTTTTCATCCTTTGGAACATCCAATGTCACATAAAACCATAGAATTCACATCCAAAACTACAAAACAAATCGTCTCTATCCTATAACACACTCAAGAAAATATTAGATAAAACAAATGTAATTTCTTGAGTTAGAATAACCTCATTGGTCACCCCTTTGTTCTGTTACCAAGTGGTGCACTACATTTCAGCTGATATATAGTTATCATAGTTCTTTATGCCAATGTGCATGCAACTATCCCTTCTCCCAAATTTTCCCTTGTGTTTCTACACCGATAGTGTGATAAACTACTTCATCCCAATCAAAACCTTTGTGTGTAGATGATAAATATCATAATTATGCCCTCATATGTTGTGTATGCAGTATGTAGAAGTGTTCCCTACCTTCTCGATTCATTATGTGATAGATAGATAAGTGAATACTAGATAGATAAATGATTAGGTTAGACTATATATATGAGTTCTTATTTTGAAATTAGGACCTTAATGGCAAGGAATGTTGACCCAAAAATACAAAATGAAAGATAAAAAATGAAAAATGGGCCCATATGGATGAAATGATTAGGAAATAAAGGAGGTAAAAGCTATACAATATGGTCAAGATCATGTGTACGAGCTTAAAACTATTATATTTTCATAACCCAAGCTCAAATAACATCAAACAATGTAAACATGGTGTCAAATATCTCTATATAAAGGATAAAATTCCAATCAAAGTGGGAAAATAAAAATATTTTGAGTCCAATCAGGGAACAAAGATAAAATTAATGAATTTTGATGCCACTAAGATATTATTTCATTAATCAAAACTCATGTACATATAATCCTAAAAAAATCATGATGTAATAGTGGTTTTGTGTAATTTTTAGTGTCCTCATCCCCCCTTTATGCTAGTGAATGAAATTTACTAGTGTAAAGGAAATAATGATTGTACCTGTGAGAATGTTGAAGCATGAAACATATAATCATGCTAAGATAAGATAATTAATAATGGTAAATAATGTGGGTCATTGGTTGACCCATGTGGATATAAGGGAGAACTATGTCATATGTTCCCAAGGAGGATATTGTAGTTGGGAATAGAAGTTTCTATAACTATGGAGATTTGAGTTTGGTAGGTTTTTAGAGTTGGCGGTTAATAAAATCCCCAAGAGAGTGTTTGATTTTGTAATAATATAGGACTTGGGTATCCTCAACATTGAGAGAGGTGTGTGTCATAGGGCCTTATAGATTTCCCGATAACTTTTCCCAATAATGGGGACACACCACTACAGACATATTTTAGGTCCTAAAAATTGTTGAAAACCCCTATAAAGTGAAAGGGAAATGATGTCTCATTTCCCCCACCATGTACTATACAGGGTTTTTAATCGAATTTGTAATGTGGGTAATTTTTATATTTGGATATTTGTAAATTTCCCCATATATTCACAATAAATGCATGGTTCTTTAGTTCTTCACTTTGTTTGGAAAATCGTTATTAAACACTTGGGTATTTGGGATTGTAATGCAACTGGATGAGAGAAATTATCCTTGCATAACAAAATTTCTTGATTTTCATATGATTTCATGTAAAGGAGGACAACCTTTTATAGTTACCCTATTGTGTTTTCTTAGTTATTTATAGATAAGAGAGAGAAAAAGAAGGTGACTTTGCATAGTCATTGCTATATATTTTCCCCCTTTTAATAAAAGGGATAGTGTAAGACATGATTAATTGAGACAAAAAAATGGTCATGATAAAGTCACTAACATAGTGGTGTAATAGAGAATGACTAAAATGTATGCAATGGAGTGATAGGTAGGAGTTGGGAAATGTGACAAAGAGAAATAAAGTTAGATTGATCAATAAGAATTGAGTTCAAAAATACAAAATGAATGAAACATTGATTACTTGATATATTATTACGGAGGATAGGAGAAATATTATTTTAATGCCGCAAACAACGTGAAAATGGAGTAACAGTCCCCAATATATGGGTCGTATCATCATGAAGGGATGAGTAAATAAGTGTCATAGTTAATATGTAAATGGGTAAAATGACACCATTTATTTGTTACTATATATATTAAATGTGAAAAGTGAAATGTAAATTTCATTTGTAATTATGAAGAAGTGTGAATGAGAGCTCTAAGAGTGTGATGATGTGTTGTCATGGAAAATATGTAGCATGGAAAATTGATTTTTTTCAAAATAACAACGAAGCCCCTAATTAAAATTAGCCTTCCCAGTCATTACACATCCTTCCTCTAGCTAGCTTGCATTCAATCCCACCCTCACCTAGGTTAAGAATAAAGTGTTAATAATATCATTAAGTTTTCTTCAGTGTGTAGGGAATAGTGTCTAAGATGATTGATGAACTTAGTGAGTTTCAATGAGAGACAACTTCCTCTAAAGTGGCCTAGAAGGCTATTTTTGCCAATTTTAGCCAATTGAACACCATAAAGAAATGATTAGGAAAATATAAAGAAATTGAGGGTGATTTTGAAGATTATTCAATATTTAAAAAGTAATTTAGAAAATTTTAGGAAAGAAAATTTGATTTAAGTACAATCTATTTAAAATCGGGTAACTCAAGGTGTAGGGAATGAAATCTCCTTGGTGAAAGATGAATTCTCCATATGATTCCTAGAGTTCTTGAATGATTTAATAAGTGAAAAAATAGTAATATGAAATATATTAGAATCTTCTACAAGTTGTAAACATTAGATTTTATCTAAGGCCCAAAGATATCCTAAGGTATTTCAAAACTCTACAATTGCCCCTCTTAGTTTAAGATGAAATAGACCTAAATTTTGATGTGCATGACAAATTGGATTTTTAGAAAGGTTACATTAATATTAAAATGTTATTTCAAGTTAATAATCATATAATATTTTACTCTAAAACATTTTCCTAATATTTTGTGGAAAAAAATCAAGTTCGTTGTCTAAATTTGGACATTTAAGGAAAAATCTTCATTCCCAGAATGGAAAAGTCACACTTTGGACACTTAGGTGTCCCCTCTATTCCCAAGGGACAAGGGGGACACAAAATTTTGACATCACTTTCCTCCCAAGTCATGCTTTGGATACCCAAGTGTCCCCTCTATCTCATATGCACCCCCGAGGGATAAGGGGACATAAAAGTATGAATCAACTTATACATACAAATCTTGGACCCCATGTGACCACCTCTAGCTCTTTCGGTGTAATTTCCCAACCCTTACATCTCATCCACCACACACCAAAATCTTCCACTTATCACCATTTTGTGTAAGTCTCACTTTGGTTTCCTAAGTGTCCCCTCTATCCCCCTTACACCATGTGCAACCTCACATTCACTCCACTCAAACCCCGGTTAAGTTGTGTAGTTAGTAGGTGAGTAAAGATTCATAATAAAACTTCAATAAATCTTATTTATAAAAATATTGACCAATTTTTCATGATTTTTTTCTACAACATCCTATAAAACCTCATTTTGTCTAGACATGCTGCTTATTTTTCTCAAACATCCATAACCATCAAAACAAAGATTTGATCATAACTTCTCATCAGGACACATGATTTCCTTGAAATGTTTCTAGTGAATTTCTCTCCAAAATTACCTTGGGAACAATTTCAAATAAAATCCATTGATGTCTTAGGTTTTCTATAGTAAAAACTGAAATTTTCAAACCCTAAAACTATTTTCTAAATTTTACAGAGATCCAATGACGAGAAAACCATGAAATATAGAGTAAAAGGTACTAGTGAAAAATAGAAAAAATTAACAGTGGTTTCATTGCAACCCAATACCTGTGATTGAAATTTATAAAAATAGTAGTATTAAAAGTAGTGGGTAATGAAAAATAGTAATTTTATAAAATTAATAAATCCCTAACACTTGTAATATCCTCAATAAGTAAGAAACATCGAAAGGGAGAGTTTTGGAAAAATTACTAAAAATAGTAGTATTCGCAATAATGAGTATTTAAATATAGTAAGTTTATAAAATAGAAAACTCTCCAAATTTTTAATAATCCAAATGATATAGGAACATCAGAGAAAAATGAATGGAAACTTACTAAATATAGTAGTTTTGGACAAGACCTAAATATAGATTTTTTTATTTGAGTGCAAAACATTTGAGGTGACTCATCTTTTACTTATCTCAATAATTTTTGGCACTATGGATTTTAAATACTCATGTTTGGAACCCATTTGAACCCTAATCACCGAGTATCCCTGGTGTGGGAGATAATTGATGTCACTCATATGGGTCTTGAAGACTTAAAATGTGACACTTGGCATGGTTCGTGAGCTAGTGGAAGAGAAGATCTTATCGAGTGGGTTATTCTTAATAGGAGGCCACACATTATCCATTCAAAGAAATGAATTAGTCTTGGACTATGCACAACACTATGAAATTGTATAGATCTGTAGGTAGATGAAAATTCAATCCTTGCAATCCTCGCTCCGAAGGGCATCTTGTAATTTCTCAATATTCCCACCAATAGTAACATGTTAATCATCACCAAGGAATTTACGTTGCAGGAGTGGGTGAATACTGATTCATATTTATAATGCCTTGCACTCATTTTATGGATTAGGAAAGCAAGAAAACCTTTTTGTGTTCCAAAATCTTTCCAAGAGTGAATTCCACAAATATTATTCATATTCCATCATTTTCTTGAGTAGGGTGATAGATGTGGAAAAATATTTCTGAATAGGATGGCTCATATCATCCTTGTTTATTGAAGGGAACCAAGTATTAGATTGGGGGCATATTGTTATTGATGACATTCATCAGTAATTTATTTATATATCTTCCACCATGATGTTCACTATGAATTCCTATTTAGTATATTCTCTCACCCACACAAAACCCTTTTAGTTTATAATTTATTCCCTCAATGTATCCCAAATATCACCTTCCTATGAAAAATATACCGCAGCTCACTCATAGAGAAAAAAACCATCATTGTTTTAGGGTGAATTATACATTCACCATGTTCTTCATCAGACATCTTGATGGAAATATAGAGGTGAGGATATATTTTTAAGTAGATGCGTTAATCAAGAAATAAAGGAGTTACTTCACCCAATTCTCAACATTCACCTACATCAGGTTTTTGGCTTTTATCTTTCTCCTTACAGGATACCTAGGTACCCTAGTGATAAAATTGTAAAGTTTTAATTATATAGGAATATTTCTCATGTTCATACTAGGTGCATCAAATATTGTAGATGCAAATGCATCAAATATTATAATTGGGAATTTACTCATGTAACAATGTTGTAGATGCATCAAATTTTGAAGCTTTTTTTCTTCCCTAAATCTCTATTCCTATGCATCTAGGCCTGATTTTGATATCAAGAGAAATCATAAGACTTTCACCTTCCCTGGATTGCACCACACACCTTAGATTGAGGACTATTGGGATAATTGTATTGATGACTTTAAGGTAATAAATAGGGACCATATAAGGATGACACTTGATAAAATTAGGGGGATCCACTTTGAATAGTTTATTAAGGGAATAGAGGGTGATGGATTAGACTAGTTCAATCACGAGTACAAATTAGTGAACACTTCATCCCTTCCTCCGATCTCATAGAACATAAGAGAATCAAGTGACATCAAGGAAATAGATACGGGGGTAATTTAAAGGTTGAGATAATGGTTCAAGAGAAAAATAATTTCTCTCATCAAGTCCAAAGTGGCCTCCCGACTCTATAAAAACAACCATTTCATATTTCCTCTATGAATACATCTGAGAAGACTATGAGCTCCACTCACTCAAAATATCACTTGACGAGAAAGAATATAGAGAAAGATCATATTGAATATTCTCACCCCAAGAGGCTTCAAGTAGAAATCCAAATTCACCGAAACCACATTGAACCTTTTAAACAAGGTGAGATTAATCCATCACATTCTCTAGTTTTTCATTTGTTCCCAAGTGTTTCTTCAGAAGATGATTCATCCCATCATGTACAAGATGTGATTCCTTAGCATAAACCTAAAATTTATCCCTTTCCTGATATTGAACCCACATTGGTGCATACTTTCCTTTGGATTCAAGATCTGATTGGTAGTGAATCAAGGATAATGTAGAAAGAATCAAAACCTTCTTTTGGATTTATCTCAAATATTGTAAAATATAAATGATGAAAGAAGGTGTAGGTAAGTTTTCATTTTTCAAAGTGGAGATTTTGGTAACCACTATTTAAAATTTTTTGAACAAAGGTTGTAAATCTTATGGAAGAAGCTTGACTTAGGGTGATTACGAGATGAAAATAATTTCTTTAGTCCAAGTCACACATGAGGGACATTTTAGTCTTATTTTTAATAATATTTATTTAGGTGCTTGGCACATCAATCGAACCGATGTTTAAGTTATCACTCGAAGTGCGTGAAACCTAAAAGGTGTCTCTTTGTTAGATCATACAAGATATGTAGTCATCCTAACACATTATGCGACATAAAATGGAAGAAAATATAATAGAAATCATGACAAAGATAACAAAAATAAAGATATTTGATCATTCATTCCATAACATATATAATTAGTATTAGAATAAGAATGCTTGTGATACCTTGTTCATCTCTCCTAACCTTGGAAATCTATATCGATAATCCATTACATAACCAGATCTCACAAAACATTACAAACATAACATAGCTCTTATATAGGATCTCTCACACACGGTATTACTCGCATATCATCTCCCTCCTACTACGAGACATGGCAACTATTTATAGCTAGCGGGAAATTTTCCTTCATCACTTTACAATGTTTTACCTATTAATAGAATATTCTATACTTAGCTTGCATGATCCTTTGATGTACATTTTCATCTTCATCTAGTTGTTCTTTCTACATGTGTAATATTAATATATTACGTTAACACTACTTTTATCCATTTATAGTTTTTCCTTTATTTTTACACCAACCCATGTTTTAACTATTTTTATCCATTCTTTGTTTTTTGGATATGTGTTGTTATGACCACTCCTCACAACCCTACACACATCCCCTTATTATACATTTTTATGTACTCTCACACACTATCTTGTAATATTTATAAATTTTATTTTTGCATGTACCTTCATGCGTAGCTCATAATTAGCCACTTTCCTCAATCCAACATTGCCCCACACAAGGGATATTATCCATCCTCAATAATAGAAAAAATTAAATATTGAAATAATATCTAAATGAATATAAGAGTGTACAATTGAATGTGGGTGTACAACTATATATATCCTGTGGGAACTTTTCCTTCACCATATTACAATGTTTTAACCTATTAATAGAATATTCTATACTTAGCTTGCATGATCCTTTGATGTACATTTTCATCTTCATCTAGTTTTTCTTTTTGCATGTGTAATATTAATATATTACGTTAACACTACTTTTATCCATTTATAGTTTTTACTTTATTTTTACACCAACCCATGTTTTTCCTATTTTTATCCATTCTTTATTTTTTTGATATATGTTGTTATGACCACTCCTCACAACCCTACACACATCCCCTTATTATACATCTTCATGTACTCCAACACACAATCTTGTAATATTTATCCCTTTTATTTTTGCATGCACCTTCATGTGTAGCTCATAATTAGCCACTTTCCTCAATCCATCATTACCCCACACTAGGGATATTATCCATCCCCAATAATAGAACAAATCAAATATTGAAATAATATCTAAATGAATATAAGAGTGTAAAATTGAATGTGGGTGTTTTAATAAAATCTAAATTAAATATAATTGCAGAGTAACATATATAATAAAATACAATAGATATACAAATGATATGTAATCAAAAATGTAACACTATATGTAAATAGGTGAGAAATATGAGTTAATTGAATCGCACAACTGAAACTGATCTAGGTGGTGTAAAGTGTTGAACATGGCTAGAACTATGTCACAAATGCTCTTTGTAAAATATGGATTATAAGAAAAATTCTAGACATGGGCACCTAGTCTTTGAACAAGGGTGCCTGGGCATTGGTGTTTATTCCGGGTTCTTGTGACTATGTAAAAGTTCATAATATTCTTTCTTCTATTTTCACTAGGATTTCTCTATCACTTTCTATTAATCACCTAATATTACCTATTTGGTCACCGAGGGTACTTATAACTTGTAACACAAACCCTAGCTACCGCACGAGCTCAAAAATACATTAGAATGGAATGGAAATGTAATATGTGAATTCAGACTGACCTCAGTGGTCACCAGATGAGTGAACTTATGACCGAGTGTTACTTTGCATTCCGGGATCCATGTAGTTCTTTGTTTTTGTGTGCTTAATAGTTTCCTTAGGTTTTCCTCATGCGAATAATGCCAAGATAGTGGAATATGACTAGATAAGTTACAAAATGTGTGATATGGAATTAATAACTTCCCCTTCCTATGTAGTGTATATAGCTCAAAAATACAGTCCCTTATAATTGTAGTGATAGTATGTGGATGAGATTTCCCCTTAGAATTTCTATCCAGAATAATAGAGTGTATGTTGTGTATATATATGTATATCTTACTTGAATTTCGACACTAGCGACCCTTAAGGATGACTATGAGCTCAAGATCGGGATAAGGAAACTAGAAAGGCTGAATTTTTTTTTGAAATAAGTAAAAAGAATAAAAAGGACAAGAGCACCAAGAATGGACACAAGTACCTAGGAACTGTTGTGTGAAAATGACATGTGTGAAAATAATTACAGACATGGATCCTTGTGACCTATCCATAACTAGGTATAGAAATGAAAGATATGAGAGATCAAGTTAATAAAAAATCAAAACAAATGGATGGAAAACATATTATGTCACCAGTGAATAATTTTCTTACTTAAGATCCATGCATATAACAACATACTTAATGGCATAGTAAAATAGTAATATGTGCATGATTTTGTGTCTACATTTCCCCCTTATGTTATTTGAATGAAATTAAAATAGTGTAAAGGAAGTAAGAAACATACCTATATAGAGTTCAGAGAAGCCATATTGCAAAGTATGTGTAGAATGAAACTTGTAGCGTGGTGAACCATGGATCAAATATTTGACCCATGTGGTATAATTGGATATAGTGAACCTTTGGAAGGAGAACTTGGAGAAGTAGTTGATTTTATTTGAAGACTTTGTATATTTTGAAAATTTTGACAAGGAGATTTAAGAGGTAGGGAGTGATCATTTCCCAACCTGATTTTTTTTAAATATGATGATTTTGGTGTCCTACCTCCATAGGAAGAGTGTTTCAAAGAGAGGTCTAGTTTTTGTCCATCCATGCCTACATACCAAAAATATCCAACCGCTACTGAGACATATAGAGACCAAATTTAGTTTTGATTTAATTCGATTCATTCCATTTGGAAAAGTGTTTGTTTCGATTAAAGAACCCACGTAGGAGTAGTATAGGAAAGGAAATGATGTCTCATTTCCCCACTCCTACAATAATGGGTTTTCAGTTTTTAATAATACTAGATGGCTTCCACATTAGACCAACTAGAAGTGATATAAATGTAAGGTGACTCCCAAGTTTGGTCATCTCAGAGAAATGGTAAAGTATGCTTATTGTACTAATTGATTGATTTGATTTGAATGATTGACTATTGATTTGAGATTGTGTACTTGGTAAATTACTCATAGATAGGTTTCTATGCTTTTCCCTAGATTAGGTCATTTCGGGGGAATAGATTGGAAATAGTAGAAAGTATTGATTAGAGCATAAAATGATTGTTCCTTTGTTTGGATGAGACTAGAGAAAGTTTTAATGGTAATATGTAAGAAGTGTCAATTGACTATATTATAACCGAGAGGGATTATCAGATGATCCCCATTGTATTATCCTGTCAGGGAAAGGGTAAAGGGTGTAGAAATGAGCACTGAGGTGAAAGAAAGATGTATAAGATGTTATAATGTAAAATAGAATTGGATAATATAATCATGGTGTGAATATATATTAAATAGTGCATGTGCTAGATTTGAATATGAGATGTTAAAACATGTATAGAGGAAAAAATGAGGAAAAAATGAGTTGTATGGTGTAAACGGTGAGAAAAATGCATTCAAGGCTCAAGATATGGGAGAAACATTAGAATGTGTATTAGTTATAAAAGTGGTTGTAAATAGTAACTATAGTATGTGAAAAATTAGAATTACTATATAGTAAAAGTGAAAAGTGAATAGTATTTCATTTGTACTGATATTGATTGAGATTTGGAGCTCGATATTTAAGGATATCACATGTTAGAGAAATGATTTTTATGAGATTCGAGAGGGTACCGGTGATCGTAGCTTTACAGATGATCAATGAGTAGGTAAGTTTGATTATTTTAGAAATAAATTGTCAATAATATTGATTTTTGTTGATTTTAGGGAAATTTGTGTTTATGTAGAATTCATATTTTCGACTTAGGTAGAAGCGGATAAGGAATTTATGGCCTTGTGGACACTAGCTTCTAGTTACATGTGTTAGTGACCTGCTCTTGGGCATTGATATCCTAAAGAAGGGATTGTATTGTGAACTATTGATATTGTATGCATGAAATAGTTAGCAATGTAAGTAAAGTTAAAACTAACACCTAGTAGCTTTAGTACAGTGCTAAGCTAAAACCTATGCATCATCATGCTAAGAGATTAAGCAAAGGTAACCTATCAACATTTCTACATTAAACATGAAATAAACATTTCAAGCTAATATGCTAAAAATTAACTTTTATCTCTTATTGAATGCTAAAATAAGATGAGATTGAACCTATATAAATCTCTACTAATCAAAGAGTTGATTATGTGCTTGAAATCTCAAGGTTTCTAAGAATGTAGTCTTGTCAAATCATGGCTACAAGACCATTTGAAATATCTCCATATGACTTCAAAACTTCAGTGGATGAATACAAGAAATGGAGAAGGCAAGATCTTCTAATGGAAGAATGTTCAAAGATGATAAATGGATATAGTGTATGATCTATGCTGATTTAGGAATGTAGGTGTAAATAGAAAGGTAGGATGAGGGCTTCGTATATAGCCCAATGGATAGAAGAATCTCTACATACCTCTTCACATGGGATAAATGGAAAGGTTGGGTTAGTTGTGGATAAGGAGGCTTAGAAAGGGTTGAGTCAACCTTATGAGAGTTTAGTTTGTCCTTTAGTGACACATGGGGTTTGAGGGCTTTATCAATTAACCAAAATGATTAATTAATAGGTGTGTAAGCTTATAGAATCTTTTTAGAGGAATAATTAACATGATTTAGACTATGAGAGGATTTTAATCAAATAAATGATGATTTATTGATTAAATAGAAGAGAGAATTAATTAATTAAGAATAATTAATTAATCTAGATAGAAAGGGGAGCTTAATTAATTATAAATAATTAATTAATCTAGATAGAAAGGGGAGTTGATTAATGGAAGGTCATTAATTGGCGTCATTGTTGGATATAAGAGTTAATTAACTAACATAATGTAATTAATTAATTAATGATGATAGCAGAGAAAATGTGTGATATTGACGATATGTTATCAATTTGCGGGAAAGGGTATAATTAGCACAATTTAAGTATTTAAATTTCTTGAGCTAAATTATAGGTGTCTACATTTGCCCCTCTTTGGGGTGGCGTAAGTGACACCACTTCAAAGATAGTAGACAGATAAAATTTTGATGGCGTAGAAGAAAAATTAGTAGAAGTGAGAGATGCCCCCTCGAGTGTCGATGGGGTGATGAGAGAAGGTGATCGACAATTGAAAAAGGTGAGAGAAAGGAAATAGAAGAATGGGTAGGAGCAAGATGCCCCAGGTGAATAAGAAGAATAGTGTTGATAGGAGAATGATGTAGAAGAGGAATGATAGATGGAAATAAAAGAGCAATATTTCATCTAGTGTATTAAAACAACTTTATTGTCATCATATTGCCAAAGATCTACATCATCGGTCCTTATTAAAAATATAAGCATATGAAAAAAGTAGGATGACATGAAAATCCATACTATGAACAATTTTCCATTGCTGAAACACCCACTCAATGTAACATATGAAAAGCAATGCAATATGAGAAGGAAACAAGCTCATTTAACAAGGAAAACAAGTACAAACACACATATTCCAACCAACAATGGTCAAGACAGTTGTAAAAATGTTTTGTTATCAAGATGAAGATCCCCAAATGTTCATGATTGACAAAAAGGGTTAAAAATGATGCCCTGAGAAAGGATACATGCAAGGGAAGATGATGAAGGAAAATATGTCCAATGAAAAAGTGGAGTGCGCAATAAAACAATACCAGACAACTATATGTGCCCCACAGTACCTTGTGAAGCAATCAGATAGCTTTATAAATGGTTGTAAATCTGATGATCTATGAGTTATTTGATATGTGAAGATGTGAAATTTCCAACAAGATATGGAAAGAATACCATGTGTAAGACATGAGTTTCAATTGCTATGAGCTCATTTACCTAGTTTTACAAATTATACAATTTTTAGGATTTTGAAATATTTTGGATTTTGAATTGATTTTTTTAATTTTTTAGATTTTTTTAGACTTTTGATAGTTTGGATAGAGAAGAAGTTAGAAGAATCAGCAAGAATCTCCCAGGAGCAAAAGAAATTCCCTAGGGAGAAGAAAGAAGCAACATGCAGAAAATAATGCCCCAGCACAATGGAAAGATTAAAAAAATAATTATTTAATAAAAATAATTATTCGATGGAGTGTGTAGAAGAAGGGATATTACCTAGGAGAAATAAAATTGTCCTAGTGAGAAGAAATGAGTACCAAATGGCAAATAATGCCCCAACATGGCGAAAAAGTAAGGAAAATAATTATTTAAATAAAATAACTATTCATGGTGAGTAGAAGAAGAGTTAGAGTGTGATGTTATATGGTTTGATTTCACACTTTTGTATGTATCATGATGATAGTTGAGATGTTTGTACCACATGTGTTTGATTTTGACATGATAGATCCATTTATGATATCTGTAGTGCCCACTTCCCTTTGGCACCTTTTATTACTGATCATGATATCATAGACTATATGATGGAATCCTTATAGTTTGGATTTAGTATGGTGTTAGATGTGAGATCCTGGATTATTATTGGATCTGATTCATAAATTATGCATGAAGATTGTTGGAGACATTTTATATAGATGTTAACATGCTATCAGACATGGTTATATTGTAGATGTTGTTCGGACATGTGATATGTGATATTTGGAGTAAACCTAGAAAATAGAAATTATTTGATGATGATATAGTTGTTGATTCAAAATGCAAATGATGTAGTTGTTACTTTGATATTGTTGTGATTCATTTATATAGTTGGTTTTGTGATTTTAATTATATTCATTTTGAATGTTGATATGGCCACAAGGCCAAAGGAGGTTTTTTTTTTGCAGTTAACTATCACAACAAACATCGGGGATCGGAGACCAACTACAATAGAATTCTAGGTGAATTCAACAAGGTCACCATGACAACTTGTCTTTTGTGTGTGTGTGTTGTATTTTGTTAGGGATTCCCATGGGGATTTCATTTATATGTGACCATGGGTTTGTGTATTTTATTAATGTGTTTCTTTTATTATTGTTGTATTTATTTTATTAGTAATGTGTTCCTTCTTTTAATTAATTGAAATTGTGTTAGATTTATGTGAGAAAACATATGGTTAAAAGTTAAATAAGTCAAATTGGGATATGGGAAAGTAATAATGGAAGTGTTGGCTCTTTGTATTAAATATGTAAGTGATGTGTTAGTTATGTAAGAGTTGTGTGAGTCAAATTTTGGAGTATGAATCACTCCACCTCCTTGGAAATTCACATTTGTCCTTGGGGATATTTTTGGAGGCTTTTGGGAGAAATAAAACTTGTCCCATGCCTCTCAATTTAATTTTCCAACCATACCTATGGTTGGAAGGCTGATTTTAGACTTTTATAATGAATTTTATTCATCATGTTGCTTGTTTTGGAATGCACTCTCTTACATTTCATTTAATTTGTTGTCCCTTGAGGTGTGGGCTCTTTGGAGTGTGCAAGTAACTTGTCATTTTTCACCCACCTCTTTATTGTGCTTGGGAGAATGGATTTTATCTTTTGTGTTGGATTTGAGGATGTTTTATGTGGCATCCTACGTGGATCCACATCATCCTCTTCTCTTCCCTCTTCTATATAATTCAAAATGTCTTCTTGTTTTGGGGTTGTTGAATCATTTGGCAAATTTCTTGGGGGCGCATTTTTCTTGTGGGAGCTCTAGTTTTTGGAGGAAGTTTTGGGGAAAGATTTGCATGCTTGGGAGATTATTGTTTTGGACTATGTTCTTGGCTTTGAGAGCTTGATGTTGGAAACAAACTCTATCATGGAAAGGTAGGTGTTTATTTCTTCCTTGTTGCTATTATTTTCTTGTTATGTTGTGTGTATGGAGAATGTTTTATTGCTTTTGTTGGTTGGTTGGGTAGATTTCCTCGGTGAAGGTTTATGAGAAGGCTATGGGGAATCCATGTGGGGGCATAAGTAATGCCATTGGCATCAGAGTTTTGTGGAGGGATTTTGGGTTTGGGATCCACCATGGAAAAGAAATAGCTTGTATTTCTTACTTTGGGGTAGGCATAAGAAAATCTATGGGGGGCATAAGGAGAAACTTATGGGGGGAATAAGGATGTGTGTGGGATGAATTATTCTAGGGGTTGTTCTGGTGGATGTCCAATTCCCAATTGGGAGGCATAAGTAGCTTCCTCCATAGACCTTTCTCCTTTGGCTTGCATGATCAAGCTTGAGTTTTGATTGAAATGTTTTCTATTACAGTTGTAAACTACTGTTTTGTATTGAATTATGTTTATATTGAAATGTGTATGTGAAAGAATGTTGTGTGTTATGGAATCTAGTTGTTGCCATGGGTTGAATTGCACCTTTTATTATATCTTGGTTGGGGCTCGGGGCCAATGATGAAGGAAGGCTTCTCCTTTCATTGGATGTCTTGGTTGGGTGGAGAGCATTGTCCTTCCCCCTCTTTTGTTGTGATCAATTTGGAGAAAGAGAAAATGTGCATGTTGCTGTCCTGGAGCAAAGGAAAAATGTAGTTTGACAGTCCCTTGTGAAAACATATTTAATTGTAATCCTTTCCCACTTGTTGTGGATGATATTGTAACATGTATTTAGTGAAGAAAGATGTATGTAAATTGATTATGGAATTAGATATTCAAATTGTAAAAGACATTTAAATTTTGATTCATTTTATGGAAAGAAATGAAAATTCTATCAATTGCATTCAAGGAATGAAAGAATGTAAAGATGTTTCCCTTTTTTGAAGTCAATAAAGAATTGTAAGCTCATATTTATTTTGCATTTTTTGATTGAGTTGGAATATCAAACTATGAATGGAATCTCTGTTTAATTGCAAAGGAAAGAAAATACGCATGAGAGAATTATATTGCTTGTCTTCTTTTGATAAATATATGAAATTGGAAATCAGACTTTACCATCTAGTTTTGAAATGAAATTCTTACATACAACTAAATTTATTAGACAAGATTAGAAATAAGATATTACACTTAAATGATAAATTGGAAACAAATAATTTTCCTTGAAATGAATCTGTGCAAATTTTAAGACTGGTAAATTTAAATAAAATGCATAGTTTGGACCAAAACTTAAAAATAAACTTGGAATTGATATAATTTAGCATGCTAAGACATTAAGGAACTCCTTTGGCAAAGAAAACTTAAGAAAACAAGTTTAAACATTGTAAATTTGAGCCAAATCCTTCTCACAGTCTTTTTTTGTCAATTGTTGGAAAATTACAAATTGGAATCAATTGAACAAAATTTATTTTCCTAAACACTTTAAACCCTCCCTAAATCAATCCTCCATGTCTATTTGGCATGTTGAGTGATGGAAGGGATCCAATTTAATCAAATTTGAAAGTTGGAATTTACCAGTTGACTTTTAAAAATCATGCAGATCCTTTTACAAATTCAAATCCTGAAACTTTATTAAAATGTAAAATTTATGACTTTTATACAAAGAGGGTATCAAGATATTTCCAAAAACTCCTCTTTTTCCCAAAACTAAGATTTCTAGCTCAAGTTATGGCACTTTGAAGTTTTTGAGCCTTGGTAGGAAAATTTGGAAAAATTTCCTCAAGGGTTTTGTAGCCCAAAAATTTTTCCGTCGAATTGCCTTAGAAAACTTTTTGAAAGATTTTTTTTGCTCGATAAAAATTTCATCTTTTATTCCACTGGCACATAGCCAATCGAGGCTGCCACATGTCCTCATGGGGCAGCGGTGGAGGCACGACATCTTTTTGCCCTTTGACTTTTTGAAAATTTTGGAAAAAAATTCCTTTTAGCCCCACCGGCCCGCAGCCAATCACAGGCTGCCACGTGGTAGCTTTGGATGTTTGTGGAGGGGCATGGACCCTTTGTTATTTTGAATTTTTGTCTTCAGAAATTTTTGGAAATTTCCCGCATCCCCGCCCTCACCTTGGGAAAATTCTTCTCATAGGTGCGTGGACCCACACGACCATCCTTCCCCTTTTCCCCTCCCTTCGGTGAGATTTGCCAAAAACCCTACCACTCCACCCTCCTTCTCTTCTTCCCTTTGGCACTTTGGCTCGTTGGGTGACACGTGTCCACCTGAGACTAACGAGGGCATGGGAGAAAATTTGAATTTACGCCACGCGGGGAAAAATTGCTAAATCCACCCCGCGATCCGCCAACCCGTAAAAAGGGTTTTCCTCTCCTCTTGACATGTGCCCCCTAGGGAAAATTTGATCCCTAAAGTTCGTTTGCTCATATCTTGAGTTCCTGAAGGAGTCAGGAGGACTTCTTTATATCAACGGAAAGGTGAGAAAATTTCCTATCCAAAGGGAATAATTTAGGAAATTTTTTAATATGTTAAGTGTTTAAAAAATCAAATTGAAAATATGAGCCTGTTAGATAGTGGTTATGGGGTAAATTATTTTCTCGAACCTAACTAAAAATTCTAACCCTAAAATTTGAACCATGTGTCCTTGATAATTGTTAATATATAAAAAGTTTTTTCTAGTAATTTTAGACTGCGTTTACGAAATTTGTTAGTGGCATTGTTGCCTTGTAACTCTGGTTATAGACACTCTTAATCAAGTTCGGGAGTGGGTAAGTGAGACCTTACTCTGATGTTTTAAATAGGTATTCCTTTCCTCACTGTAATTTAACCCTGCTCTTGTCTTGATCTTGTGGAATTAAATACCTTGGGTATTTAATTGTTTTGGGTCCCTTAACCCTAAAATTTTTAATCAGGGAATATTTAGCTAAAATGTCAGTGTAATCAATATTTAAATTAATCCCTAGGGAGATTTGAGCTAGGTGTGGACTTATTACAATTGTTTCTTCATAATGGGAAATTAGTAATTATTATAATGGGAAAATTTATCGCTTGAATTTAAGCTGTCTTTGAGACTTTGGTCATTAACTCTTAATAAAAAATAAATTATTCCTTAATTTTCTAACTAAACCTAGGTTGTTCATGGGTCTCAAGTGGGTTGTTTTAATCGGGCATCACACTTGTATCAGAGTAGTGGTTCGAAATCTTGGACCATTGGGCACACTAGAAAACTTGAGACATGAACCGTAAACCTAGCACACTTTTGAATACAAGAAAACAAACTTGTTTTAAAATTGAATAAGAAATAAGTATGAAGAAATATTACATTACTCTATTCATTTGAACAAATTTAATTAAAATCATAATAAAAGAACAAGTTGTTTGAGTTGTTGTGCTTGCTTAGTGGTGTTTTGGCTACACCTAGGTAACTAAGAATGTTGGATTAAATTGATTTTTGGTGAACTTATAGTATAATGGAGACTTGGTTCCCCTTTAAAAATGTGTTGTTTTACAAGTCCTAAAACTTTATTTAATTATATGATGCATTAAGCCCTTTGTTGAAACCCTTCCTTATTGGAGTTGTTGGAACTATGAGTTGTATGATATGATTCTTGTGGTTGGTCAAGTAGTGGTTGTGTTCTTGGTTGGGAAGAGCTAATTAGAAGTTGTTTAGAGATTCCTTCCTTTAGTGGTTAGGAAAGAGGGTATAGTTGTCGGTTTCCAGCTTTTAACCCGTACGAGAGAGTGGAAACTAAGTCTAGGTGTCATTTAGGACCCAATCCCGTGTATGTGTTTTTGGAACTAACCTCAAGATAGAGTACCCCTATTCGTGGCCATGAAGGGTCATGGAGTGAATGTGGTGTTAAATTTTGTGTTTTACATTTGTAATCTTGTGTATTTTATCAAGTACCAACATCTTATTTTATGATTGGATTGAGAAGCTCGAGGATCTTTTATTTATTTATAATTATTGCGAATTTTCAAACTTTGCAATGTGGCTACTTAGCCACTTTTATTGATTTCTGATATTTCTTGGACTTATTTGATTAGTGACTCTGAGCTCATTATGTTTTCAACTACTTAGCCAAGTGTTACATGATTCTCACTTGCATGTTATTGAAATGGTTCTATGTTGTTTATCTCGTAATATTTTTTCATATGGGGGTACACCCTAGGTGCCTGGAATGTCTTCTTAGGTGCATTAAGTTATGCCTTGGCTATGGATGCATGGAACCTTGAGTGTGTCTAAGATCTTAGAGTGAACCTTTCATTGCTTGACCTTGCTAGAAAGAAAGTTTGTTGTGTAGTGCGGTCTAGAGGGAAGTTTGACAAAGTGGTAGTGGTGGTTATCTTACAATCTGGTAAGAGCTTGACCTCTTCATAGTAGGAGTGTTTCATTATGGGATTTTATATTTTGTTAGGATTGGATTGCCTTTTGGTTGATTGTAAATGTTGGCGGAAAATTCTTGTTTCATTAATGGAATGTTAAATTGTATCATGGGTTCTTGGTTGCATCATAGAAATTTTTGACTCATGGAATGTAGGAATCTTGGTAATTATGGAAATATTTAGGCCCTTTCAGGAAGTTAGTTATTTAAGTGTACTTATTTTCCTCTCTTGACTTATAAATAGGTCTAACCTTACCTTAAATATCCTTTACTATGAATAACATTCTATGACCTATTAATCTTTGGGTTACTTGGAAACACTTATGGATGCTTTGGGTCTTTTGGATCTTCCTCTTAGAAATGTTAGTTTGGTAGATCTTAATAGTTAATTTTGATGGTGCTTATATTGTACTTCCTCTTTAAAAATGTAACTCTTGGCTATAAAGTCCATGATTTGGTAAATTATTTGGTTGCCCCATTGCATTTGATGCTTTCTAGTGTGTCCTTGGATTAAAGTTACATTTCCATCTGGTTTCTTGGCTGGTGGTATCTTGTGGGGACATGAGGATTGATTGGAAAACCTTCTTGGGTTATTAGGGGAGTAAAATGTTACCACCCTAAACAACAAAAATTGTTAAACCTTAATAGATTCATAAAAGTAAGATTATACCTCTTTAATGAGCCTTCCTTGAAAATTTCTTGTGAGACTTGTGGAGACCCACTAAGAACGTGTAATTCGCTTGAAATTAGTCATTGAATCTTTGAAATCTTGGTGTGATTCATGTTGGCTCATTGTTTCCTAGTTCTTACAAAAATTAATAGTGTGTTTTCTATGTTGAATGTCTCTTGTTCATTTAGAATTAAAAATGTGGTGTGTTGATTTACATCTCTTTCCCATAAAAGTAATTATGTGATATGTTTGAACCTTCCTTCTCATTAAAATTTGATTGATAAGACGACTCAACTAGAACACCATGAAACTATAATTAAAGAGATTTGACCTTGGAACTTAACAAATAAACTTGAGCATAGAAAAAGGGAAGTGATCCTTGTTGTACCCTTGGTAGATTAATAGAAGAAATAAAAACCATGTAGAAGAATAGAAAGGAAACTTTGTCCATCCACCTTCCTTATGAGTAAGACTAAATGCTCTCTTCCTATACAAAATGGTGAGACATCATGCCCACCTTAGTGGTGCTCTTTATAACATAAACTGGTGATGTCATGATAGAAGGAAGTTTGTAACTAAGGAAGCATGAAAGGAATGTTCTTAACAAGAAAAGCTATAAATTTTGACTTAATGAGTTGATTTATAACATGGGTAAAATTTATGTGTATTGAGTACAATGTATAGTTGAACCTGTAGTTCTGTCGTCCACCTGAAATTGTGAAACCCCGGTGGATAGTAATGTGTTCTAGTTGCTTATTACTTCTTGTCCATAGATGTATGTGCCTTTCTTGTGGGATTTTTGGGTCATCACACCCTTATCATCCCATAGCTCGATGGATGTGAGTTGTGGTCCTTTTGGATTGAGACTTATCTATTGTTTGAGAAGAAACCTCCTTGCGTGTTATCTTGTCCTTGGAGACCTAAGTATTGTAATTTTAAGGCAACATATGTTAAGGATATAAAATAACTTTGGGAAGTCTTCTTTTCCTCATATTTTCTTGGGTCACCTTGTTGTTGTAGCCCTTTTTCCCATTAGGATGGAAAGTGCAAGATGATGTTATTCACCCTTGGATTTGATTGGACCTCATGTTACTTATTCTTCTCCCTAGTGACCTTGAGTGGTCCTTGATGTTTCTTGTGCTCCCTTTATGGTTATTCCAAGCTTGAGTAGGAAATAAGATAAATAAATCTCATTGTGATATAAGGTATGGTACTTGTATTGTTATGTTATTTGTTAGGGGAGATATAAATGTATATGTATATATTTTCTTTTGCTAAATGGTTGAATTCTTTAGTTTGGTTGTTTGGTGTGTTTGATTCTTAAAACAAAAGTGTAAAAATAAGATTATAGGAAACCTTGTGGTCATGAATTTACTTATTATTACCATGAAAAGTTAATTGTGCCCTCTTGAGTTATAGAAGTGCTTTCCTTGAATAGTTACTTGTTTTTAAATGCTTGCTGATTTAGGTGTCCTTGTTGGTTAATCTCATCTTGTGTGATCTCAATTTGTGGGACCTTGAGTAGAATTTTTCCTCGTACAAATTTGGTCATAGTTGATTTTTCTAGCCTTGTCTAAACAACAAACCTTGAAATCATGGCTTAGATGTGTAGAAACCTTAACTTCTATTAATGTGGTATGTGTATCATGAGGAAACTATGTGGTCATCTAAAGTTATGGAAATCCTCCCTGAAATTATCTTACATGGTGGTTACTCTTAATAATCTTTTAGAACTCTTCATGTTATATTTTTATGTGTTCTATCTTGTTTGATGGCGTAAAGTTACTCCTTAGATTTAACTGCTCATAGCCTTGTATGTAGAAAGTTTACAACTCATCCATCGTAATCTCCCTTCTCCTAGTTAAAATACATTGGACCAAACTAGAGTTCTATAGACCCACACTTGTTTGAAGCAAACAAACCCATAATGGGAGTGATCATTTTCTATTGTAGTTATTCCTATCTCTCTTTCCTATGACTTCTAGGAGGAATTCGAGTCTAAGGGGAGGGGGATGTAGTGCCCACTTCCCTTTGGCACCTTTTATTACTGATCATGATACTGTAGACTATATGATGGACATCCTTATAGTTTGGATTTAGTATGGTGTTAGATGTCAGATCTTGGATTATTGTTGGATATGATTCATATATGATGCATGATGATTGTTGGATACATTTTATATAGATGTTGACTTGTTGTCGGACATGTTTATATTGTAGATGTTGTTTAGACATGTGATATTTTATATTTGAAGTAAACCTAGAAAATGGAAATTATTTGATAATGATATAGTTGTTAATTAAAAATACAAATGATGTAGTTGTTACTTCGATGTTGTTGTGATTCATTTATATAGTTGGTTTCTTAATTTTATTTATATTTATTTTGAATGTTTTGATATGGCCATGAGGCCAAAGGAGGTATTTTTGTTTTGCAAGTTAAATATCATAACAAACATCAGGGGATCGGAGACCAACCACAATATAATTCTAGGTGAATTCGACAAGGTCACAATGGCAACATGTCTTGTGTGTGTGTGTGTTATATTTTGTTAGGGATTCCCATGGGGGGGATTTCCTTTATATATGACCATGGGTTTGTGTATTTTATTAATGTGTTTATTTTATTATTCTTGTATGTATTTTATTAGTAATGTATTCCCTTCTTTTAATTAATTAAAATTGTGTTAGATTTATGTGAGAAAACATATGGTTAAAAGTTAAATAAGTCGAATGGGATATGAGATAGTAATAATGGAAGTGTTGGCTCTTTGTATTAAATATGTAAGTGATTTGTAAGTTATGTAAGAGTTGTGTAAGTAATATTTTGGAGTATGAAACACTCCACCTCCTTCGAAATTCGCATTTGTTCTTTGGGGCTGTTTTTGGAGGCTTGTGGGATATGTAAAACTTGTCCCATTCCTCTCAATTTAATTTTCCAACCATATCTATGGTAGGAAGGATTATTTTAGACTTTTATAATGAATTTTATTCATCATGTTGCTTGTTTTGGATTGCACTCTCTTACATTTCATTTAATTTGTTGTCCCTTGAGGTGTGGGCTCTTTAGAGTGTGCAAGTAACTTGTCATTTTTCACCCACCTCTTTATTGTGCTTAGGAGAATGGATTTTGTATTTTGTGTTGGATTTGAGGATGTGTGATGTGGCATCCTACATGGATCCACATCATCCTCTTCTCTTCCCTCTTCTATATAATTCAAACTCTCTTCTTGTTTTGGGGTTGTTGAATCATTTGGCAACTTTCTTGGGGGCACAATTTTCTTGTGGGATCTCTTATTTTTAGAGGAAGTTTTGGGGAAAGCTTTGCATTCTTGGGAGATTAATTTTTGGATTGTGTTCTTGGCTTTGAGATCTTGCATGTTGAAAATAAAATCTATCATGGAAAGGTAGGTGTTTATTTCTTGTTGTGTTGTTTGTATGGAGAATATTTTATTGATTTTACTTGGTGGTTGGGTAGATGCCTTAGGGAAGGTGTAGGAGAAGGATATGGGGAATCTATGTGGGGGGCATAAGGAATGCCATTGACATCATAGTTTTGTGGAGGGATTTTGGGTTTAGGATCCACCATGGAAAATAAATAGCTTGCATTTCTTACTTTGGGGTGGGCATAAGGAGAAACTTTTGGGGGCATAAGGATGTGTGTGGGATGAACTATTTTGGTGGGTTATTCGGATGTATGCCTAATTCCCAATTGGTAGGCATAAGTAGCTTCCCGCATAGACCTTGCTCCTTTGGCTTGCATGATCAAGCCTGAGTTTTGATTGAAATGTTTTGTATTGCAGTTGTAAACTACTATTTTGTATTGAATTATGTTTATATTGAAATGTGTATGTGAAAGAATGTTGTGTGTTGTGGAAGCTAGTTTTTGCCATGGGTTGAATTTCACCTTTTATTGTATCTTGGTTGGGGCTCGAGGGCCAATGATGAAGTAAGGATTCTCCTTTCATTGGATGTCTTGGTTGGGTGGAGAGTTTTTCTGTTCCCCCTCTTTGTTGTGATCAATTTGGAGAAAGAGAAAATGTGCATGTTTTTTTCCTAGAGAAAAGGAAAAATGTAGTTTGACAATCCCTGTGAAAACATATTTAATTGTAATCCTTTCCCACTTTTTGTGGATGATATTGTAACATGTATTTGGTGAAGAAATATGTATGTAATTTGATTATGAAGTTATATAGTCAAGTTATAAAAGACATATAAATTATGATTCATTTTATTGGAAAGAAATGAAAATTTTGTTACTTCCATTCAAGGAATGAAATAATGTAAAGATGTCTCTCTTTTTTGAAGTCAATAAAGAATTGCAAGTTCATCTCTCTTTTGCATTGTTGTGATTGAGTTGGAATATCAAACTGTGAATGGAATCTCTGTTTAATTGCAAAGGAAAGAAAATACACATGAGAGAATTATATTGCTTGTCTTCTTTTGATATATATATATATATATATATATGAAATTGGAAATCAGACTTTACCATCTAGTTTTTAAATGAATTTCTTACATACAACTAAATGTATTAAACTAGATTAGAAATAATATATTACACTTAAATGATAAATTGGATATATAGAATTTTTCTTGAAGTGAATCTCTGCTACAAATTTTAAAACTGGTAAATTTAAATAAAATGCATAGTTTGGACCAGCACTTAACAATCAACTTGGAATTGATATAATTTAGCATGCTAAGAAATTAATGAACTCCTTTGGCAAAGAACACTTAAGAAAATGAGTTTAAACATTGCAAATTCAAGCCAAATCCTTCTCACAGTATTTTTCTGTCAACTATTGGAAAATTACAAATTGGAATTAATTGAAAAAATTTATTTTCCTTAAACACTTTAAACCCTCCCTAGATCAATCCTCCATGTCTGTTTGGCATGTTGAGTGAAGGAGGAGATCCAATTTAATCAAATTTAAAAGTTGGAATATACCAGTTGGCTTTTTAAAATCCTGCAGATCCTTTCTACAAAATTGACCCTTGAAATTTATTAAAATGTAAAATTTATGATTCTTGTGCAAAGAGGGCATTGATAGATTTCCAAAAAGTCCTCGTTTTCCCAAAATCGAGCTTTCTAGCTCAAGTTATGGCACGTTGAATTTTTTGAGCCTTAGAAGGAAAATTTGGGAAAATTTTCCTTGGCAGGCCTGCAACCCAAAAATTTTCCCATTTAATTGCCTTAGAATTTTTTTAAAAAAATTTGGCTCGGGAAAAATTTCATCTTTTACACCACCGGACACCGCAGCCCAATCAAAGGCTACAACGTGTCCTCACAGGGTAGTGGTGGAGGCACGACATCTTTTTGCCCTTTGAATTTTTTGAAAAATTTGGAAAAAATTTCCTTTTAGCCTTGCCAGCCCGTGGCCAATCACAGGATGCCATGTGGCAGCTTTGGGTGTTTGTAGAGGGGCGTGGACCCTTTCTTATTTTGAATTTTTTCCTTTGGAAAATTTTGGAAAATTTCCCCATTGCCCCACATCCCTATCCTCACCTTGGGAAAATTCTTCTTGTAGGTGCACAGACCCATGTGACCTCCTTCCCCTTTTCCCCTCCCTTTGGCAAGATTGCGAAAAACCCTGCCGCTCCACCCTTCCTTCTCTTCTTCCGCACTTTGGCCTGTTGGGTAACACGTGTCCACCAGGGACCCACGGAGGCATAGGAGAAAATTTGAATTTATGCCACGCAGGGGGGAACATTGCTAAAGCTGCCCCACAACCCACTTACCCGTAAAAAGGGTTTTCCCCTCCTCTTGACACGTGTCCCCTAGGGGAAAATTTGATCCCTAAAGTCCGTTTGCTCATATTTTGAGTTCCTGAAGGAGTTAGGAGGACTTCTTTATATCATCGAAAGGTGAGAAAATTTCCTATCCAATGGGAATGATTTAGGAAATTTTGAATATGTTAATTGTGTGAAAAATCAAGTTAAAACTATGAGCTGCTAGAGAGTGGGTATGGGGGTAAATTACTCCCTGAACCTAACTAAAACTTCTAACCCTAAAAGTTGAATCGTGTGACCTTGATAATCGTTAATATACAAAAAGTTTGTTCTAGTAATTTTAGACTTGTTCCAAAATTTGTTAGTGGCTGTTGTTGCCTTCAGTAACCTAGTTATAGACACTCTTAATCAAGTTCGAGGATTGGGTAAGTGATACATTACTCGATTTTTTAAATAAGTATTCCTTTCATCACTATAATTTAACCTTGCTCTTGTCTTGATCTTGTGGAATTAAATACCTTGGGTATTTAATTGTTTTGGGTCCCTTAACCCTAAAATATTTAATCGGGAATATTTAGCTAAAATTTCAAAGTGTAATCAAGTATTTAAATTAATCCTAGGAGATTTGAGCTAGGTGTGGACTTATTACACTTGTTGCTTCATAATGGGAAATTATTAATTATTATAATGGAAAAGTTATCAGTTGAATTTAATTGTCTTTAAGACTTTGGTCGTTAACTCATAATAAAAAAATTATTCCTTAATTTTCTCACTAAACCTAAGTTGTTCATGGGTCTCAAGTGGGTTATTTTAACTGGGCATCACAATATCAATTGTATTATACATGTGATGCTCCAGATTAGTGGATGGGATGACACGAATATATTGGTGTGGGAGGGGATAGATTTTATATTTGTGATCCTCTCTGCATCCATTTGATGATACGATACATGATGATTAGCATAAAGCATACATATATGATGTACACGTAGCATTTTATTTATATATGATGTATAAATGATGTTAGATGTGATGATATTGATGGAGATATGATGAGGTGATAACAAAACTTTGTACATGCGACAAGCAAACATAATCAAATGTTAACAAAATACACAAAGTCCAACCAACACGAATTAACAAAACTATGTACAATTATTTACAAGCATGCAAAACACACTGCATATGTACAAGTAAGAATGAATCTAATCTAAGAAAGAAAATATGAATCTTATCAAAGTATGTCTAAGAAACAAACTATACAAATGTAAAAATAAACAACTATACAAGTAAATAATGTACACAAACAAAGCAAGAAACAAGATAAAGTAAGTAAACTAAAGTTATGTTTTTGCAAGATTGTTTTGTGAAACACTTTTCTACTATTATTGTGCTTTTGTGAAACAATTTTCTATTGTTTTTGTGCTTTTGTGAAACAATTTTCTATTGTTTTTGTGCTTTTGTGAAAAAAATTCTATTGTTTTTGTGCTTTTGGGAAATAATTTTCTATTATTTTTGTGCTTTTGTGAAACAAATTTCTATTATTTTTTTGCTTTTTGAAACAATTTTCTATTGTTTTTGTGCTTTTGTGAAACAAATTTCTATTGTTTTTGTGATTTTGTGAAACAATTTTCTATTTTTTTGTGATTTTCAAACATTTTTTAATGTTTTTGTGATTTTCTAACATTTTTGAATGTTTTTGTGATTTTCTAATAATTTATGAAGCTATGCACAGTAACCGAGAAACATGGATGCCCCCAACATTAGATGGAGAATATACAAGGGTAGGCACCACATGCTTATAAACAAGAAGGTGAAGTTGCAGAAGTGCCCCAGCGTTAGATGGGGAATATGAAAAGACCATCCCTTCATAGATTAACAAGAGGAGAAAAATTTGGATCAAGGATTGACATGATAGGCTCATAGGGAATCTCAGATGCAGACGCGGAACTAGCCCTAGGATAAGTAAAATTAACCTCCAGATGCAAGATGCTTGTGAACAACAAATCCTCCCAAGGCACCGGAAACTAGTTTTCACCAAGGGACCTATCCAACGTGCCACAATTGTGTGGTTTTCACATATGGATGACCTGTTTTCTCTTTTTCTTTCTCTTATTTTAATTTTTTTGTATTTTGATAATTTTTACTCTTTTTTTTGTTTACTTTTCTGATTTTTACACCATGTTTAAGCATAGAACCACTTAAGGTGCATGGCATTCATAGGTTTATAGATCTCATCACCATTGGGATGGGAAAGTTTGTATGCTCCCATACCATATTTTTCCATAATGACATAAGGTCCTAACCAATGCGGTTCAAACTTGCCTTTCTTCTCTCTTTCTTCCTTGTGTTGAACTAATTTTCTTTCATGACCAAATATCGACCTCAAACTAATGAGGTATGATAATTAATTTGTAATTTCTAGAGACCGTATTCGATAAAATTTGAGATGGTTAAGGGTGCTGATGCGCTTTTCATCCAAGAGTTATAGTTCTACTAGCTTTGGCGACTGTAATCCTCATCCTTGTCCAGGTAATCACTAAGATATATTCTTAGGGAAGGAAGCTCAATTTCTAATGGCATGATGGATTCAGTTTCAAATACTAGGGAATAGGGTGTTGTACTAGTAGGAGTGTGAATGGATGTCCTATAAGCCCAAAGGGATTGGTGAATTTGTAAATGCCAATTATGACCTATCTTACTCACCATTTTTTCCATGATTTGAACCAATGTTTTGTTAGTGGCTTCAACCTACCCATTATCTTGTGGATAATATGGCATAGACCACTTCAATTTTATTATAACAAAGGTCCTTCACTATCTTATTCTTGAATGATTTACCATTGTCAGTAGCTATGGCCATAGGAATGCCATACCGACAGATAAGGTGATTCATGATAAAATTTGAAATATGAGATCTGTAACATAAGTTAAAGGAACAGGATACACCCACTTAGTGAAATATTTTGTAGAGTTGTGATGATGTGAATATGACCATCATATTACATAAGGGTGAGCTTTCCTATTAAATCCAGTCCCCATTTGGAGAATGGCCATGGGGTTGTAATTGGCTACAACAACTATGATGGCGCATGGATGAAATTTCCATACTTTTGACATAGTACAAATTTTCATACATAGTTACAAATCTGTTTCCATAGTAGGACAATAATAGCCCACTCTCAACAATTTATTGGCTATAACCATCCCATTTATATGGGCCCTACATACCCCTTCATGCACCTTTTTAATCAATTGGACTGACTCTGTTACATCTAGACAATGCAACATATTCCCATCATAGCCACGATGATAGAGTTTACCTCCTAAGAAGTTATATTGGGCTATCTCGGCGGATAAGCATTTATTTTTGGAATGGGAGATGTTAAGAGGTAAGGTATTATCTCAGTAAGATAGGTTAAGATGTATGCATACCATGAGGAATAGGGACCAACGACTTCACAAGAAAAACATCATTCTGGCATGTCATACATAGGTTGGCATAGCTTTTCAACAAAGAAAGGCATATCATTTCTTTCTGGTGGAATTCGCAGCATAGAACCTATGGTTTCCATAGTGTCATTGCGAATATATATTTTTCTCTTGGAATCTATTCGAATGTGATACACACAAAATACTCTTTCAAAGTTTCCATCATTTTCTTATAGGGGATGAGTTTCTCATCCTTGACTTTATATTCATCGTTAAATTTCTTGATGATCAATTGTGAATCACCAATGATCTTAACATGATGGATATCCCATTTTATTGTCAGCTTCATCCCAGCGATGAGCGCCTCATATTCCACAATATTATTTGTACAAGGAAAACCAAGGTGAAAAGCTTGAGGTATAGGGTCTCCTAAAGGAGTAATTAATACCACACCTACCCCCAAACCATGAAAAGTAAAAGATCCATCAAAGTGTACTTGCCACATGATAGATTCCTCAATATACATTAATGAAGTGTCTAGAAGATCCAAACTCACAGGCTCTATTCCTAGTAATGGTGCTTCTACTAACTAATCGGCAAGTACTTGTCCTTTTACTGAATTTTTATGTACATAATCAATGTCAAATTCACTTAGTAGAATGATCCAATTAGCCATTCTACCTGTAAGGGTGGGTTTTGAAAATAGGTACTTAAGTGGGTCAACTTTGGATATAAGCTTGGTTTTAGTATTTAATAGGTAATGGAAAATTTTTTGGAAGGTAAAAACTATAGCCAAACAAGATTTTTCAATTTGAGGGTAGTTGATCTCATAAGCAATGAGAGTACGAATGAGATAGTACACAAATTTTTCTTTATGGCCGAGGTCATATTGGGCAAGCAACGCACCAATAAAAATTGAGTAGTAGAAATATACAACAGAGTGGATCACCTGGGAGTTGGAGGCATGAGGATAGGTGGATTGGATAAGTATTGCTTAAGCAAGGTGAAGGCTTGTTGTTTCTCTGGTCCCCAAATAAAGGCAACATCCTTTTTAAGTAGATGGGTGAATGAATGACACTTGTCAACAAGTTAGGAAATGAACCAATGGATGGCTTGTATTTTTCCTTGTAAGTTACATAGTTTGATGTTTTTGGGAGGAGGCATTTCAGTAATGGCGGTAAATTTAGTTGGGTCTACCTCAATCCCTCTTTGTGATATAATGAATCTAAGAAACTTTCCTGACAGTATGCCAAACACACACTTCTTTGGATTCAATCTGACTTTGTATTCTTGTAGGTGTTCAAAGATACACCACAAAATCTTAGGGTGATCTACTCTTGTCTTGGATTTCCTAAGGATATCATCCACATAGTCTTCCATGATGTCATGAATCATATCATGGAAAATCACGGTCATTTCCTTTGATAGGTCACACCTACATTTTTAAGGCCAAAGGGCATTACTTGATAACAAAAATTCCCTAGGGGGTTGTGAAGGTCATCTTGTGTTGATCCTCATTTGTAATTTTGATCTGATTGTAGCCTGAAAAGCCATCCATAAGAGATAACATTTCATATCATATAGTTGAATAAAAATCATATCAATATTGGGAAATTAGAAATCATATTTTGGACATGCATTATTAATGTCTTTAAAGTCCGTACAGATTCTGATCCTGACAGGTTTCTTTTTTATGGTGACTATGTTCAATATCCATTCTGAGTAATCAATAGGTCTAATGAAGCCCATAACTAGCAATATTTCTAGCTCTTCTTTAACTAGAAGAGCTACCCGTGGATGCATTTGTTTGATGGGCTTGGTATCCGTATGCGCCACTAGGTTACACACTACCGAAGTTGGATCCAAGCCCTGGTATATCCTTATAGGACCATGTAAATACATCTACAAATTCCCGTAGAAGCATGGTGAATTTTTTTTGTTCCCATGCCGAGAATGAAGCTCCCATTTTGACTATCTTTGGATCATCTTCTGTTCCAATATTCACATCAATGGTTTCTTCCACTAGCATTTTTGACAAATCCTCCATACGCGTAGGATTAGGAGGAAGGTTGAGATATTCTTCCAAGGGTGTCTCTATGATATTTTCACCTTGGTGTGGTCACTTTTATTGTCCATTGATTTTTTCACTTGTTTGTTAGCCAAAGGCCTCAAAGATCTTTTCATTGTATGACTTGGAATTTTTTTCCGAGGATTTTTCATTAGAACTTTTACCCTTAATTTTTCTCAAGTTTTTCTTACCACAAAGTTGAGCTTCTGGCCGAAGTACGCACATGTATCTAGGTCAATGTAGAAACCCTTCTTATGGTCTCCAATCAGAATTATATCTTGAATGCCCATGAATTCCACAATGGCCTTGTCATTTTCAAAGAGATCCAGTGGTACATGACGTTGTTGGTCCCATTCGACAAGGAAAGGGTAAACAAGGTCAATTTTAGGTTCAGGAGTGGTTATGGTAAGGAAAATGGTATCCATGAATAGTTTTGTGGAGGAAAGATCCCCATATTGGCTACAATGAGAATTTGTGTCACTGTCTAAATAATCAAAGCTATCTTCACACTCAAAAAAATTTGCATATTGATCATTGGGGTCTGATCCATAGGGTTGAATGTCAATTCCATATCTTTCCATCTTGAAATGTGGAAGAGGAATTGGTTCTCTCAGTCCTTGCTCATTCTTTCTGCATCCTAGACCCTTATAACCCATGGAATACATCATTTGGCTAGACTTCTCATATTCAGGGGTTTGGTAGCAAGTTGTTTGAGTATCTTCTGAGACCTAATTTGTAGGTGGATCCAACAACTTCTCTTCACCGAAAACCCCAGTAAAACCGACCCAATAGTTCACTCATCTCTAGGTTATGCAAATGATATGGGTTGGGTCTGCCTCTAGTTTTAGGTGAGAACAATAGCTCCAAAACCAAAAGAGATTATTGCACATTATATTCTCCAAAACTATATTGCAAAACCTTCATCTCCCATGAATCCAAATGATGAGTTGATGTAGAAGCCTCACAAGTGCAAGAAATTAGGGAATATGAATCTACCTATGACTCCATGGCTTCATATTAAAGAGGAATGACTATATCAGCAAAAGGGACATGTATCAACACCCTTACGTGTAAAATTATTGAGAGCTCTACAAAGTGAGCGAAGGGATCTGGATATCCTTGTATTGTGACAATGTGTCCCTCGTGTTTCAATTTGATGCATTGATGGAACATTGATGGCATGGCCTACATGGCATGAATCCATGGTTGACCAAGAAGCATATTGTATGGGATTTCCAAGTCCAATACATGATACTTATTTTGATGGAAAGTGGGTCCTACTTCCATGGGTAATGTGATTGTGTCATCTCGATTCCTACTTCATGTTGTCATAATCAGTTATGTTAATGCTATTAGACTCAATATATTCTTGTGTATGTCCCAATTGATTAATTAATTTCAATGTGCATATATTCATCCCTGATCCATTGTCCAAAAGCACTAGTTTTATCTTTCAGTGGGTAACGAACACCTTAATATATAAGGGGATATTATGTGTTGGATCTTCAATAGGGTTCTTCCTATGATTAAAAGAGATATACTCAGTTGGCACAATGTTAGCCAATGTAGCTTGAAGATGTGAATGATTGAATTCTAGTGGCAATCATGACCCCTTAAGAGTTTTGTATAATATTTCCTTATGTACATTCGATATTTTGAGAATATCCAAGATTAAAATCTTGGAAAATGTCTTCTCAAGTTATTCTATGAGGTTATACCTACCATCTGCAGGGTCGACTAAGAGGGTTTAGGAATCATGAGGTGGGTGTGCCTTGTTACCACAACGCAATATTTTCCTTGATCCGAATGGTATTCACATGGTCATTTAAAGAGTGAATACATCTAATGAGTGAATCATAGTGATTATTGTCCTTCTTGATATATAGATAATTTTAAGCTTTGTAAATTTGGGATGACTCTCCTTAATCCGGCTTTTTCTCATCTGACTTACCATGTTTAGGGAATGGTTCTTTGAATATTCCCATCTTTTCATTTAGCATCTGAATTTAATCTAGGGTGTCTAATTATATCTCCCCATTGTTAATGAGATCTTGTATGTAGTGACGAAGTCATATAAATTTGTTTGTTTTGTGTCCCTTGACACGATGTAATTCATAATAGTCATGCTCTTTGTATCATGATGGTTTCAGATCATTTCCATCAAAGGGTTGTGCCATGGGATAAGTCACCATATGAGTTGCATTCAATTGCTTCAATTTGGCTGACAAAGTCTCATTGAGATGAGTGAACAGATCTATGTTTAGGTGGTGTTTGAATAGGCCCTTTGGTCAGTTTATAAGGTTGACAAGTTTGAATCATTTATACGCATTTGGAATCTATGATTCTATCTCCCACCACGTTCTTATTCTTGTTAAATATTTTTGGATTTTCCATGGGTTTTGCATTTTGGTTATCCTTAGAGTGTGATTTAATGGTTCCTTTGGCAATAAGGGATTTCTCTATTTGAATGCCCTTTTCAATAACCTCTTCAAAGGTGTGAACACAATGCATTTGTAGATGAAAAGTGATGTTTGGGTTGAGATTGGGCACAAAGATACTCACCAGCTATTTTTCAGGGAATGCACAAGGGAAGCGACTGGCTATCCCTCTCCATCTTTGTAGGAAGCTAGCGAATGTCTCGTTGGGATGTTGTTTAGTGCCACACAAGTCTTCCATGGTTATGTCACTTTCTATGTTATACGAAAAGTGTCGTATAAACCTTTCTGCCAGTTTAGGCCATGTGAAAATAGACCCATGAGGTAAGTGAGTGAACCTTTTCAAGGCCTGGCCCCCCAGACTCTTTGGAAAGAGTTGTATGAGGTAATTGCCACCGTAGGCCACTTTGGCATGCCATGTAAAAACATTTTACATGGTCTCATGGGTCACCTTTCCTCTCGTATTTGTCAAATTTTGGCATGTTAATTTTTTTAAGGGTGGGTTGAATTGTCATAGTTTTGTCAAGTGGATAGGGACATAACTCTTCATATTGATATTTTCTATTATTCCCCACATTTCTCTCTTAGAGGCTTATAAGTGTTTCTTTCATAGATTTCATTTGTTGAGTGAGTAATTGTTCTTTTGTAGGAGAATCAGGGATATATACTTGATTATGTTTCGTATTGTCTTCTCCTTGATTATCCAGTTGAAGTTCACTAGTTTTTTACCTTAGGTTTTGTCTTTTGTACATTCTTGTTTGTTTTCTTTTTTACATGAGATGTTATAAAAGCCAATTGTCGACTAAGGTTGCAAATTTTTTGTTGAATAGTGAATTATTCTTCGAGAGGTTCCTCTTCTTCTTCATGATGTGGAGGTTTTTCAAAATTTTTGTGTTCTATTCTAACTTTATGTGGTACCTTGAGGAAAGGTATTCTATATCCCACTACATTATCATTTCCCACATTAGAGGTAGAAGCATGTCCATGTGTTAATATATCCTCCATGTTAATAAGAGGTTGCTCCTCTTCATTAGCATCATTTGTAGGTGGGATTATCTCTTGTTCAATAGGCATTTTGGCTCCTAACTCCACAACTCATGCTAGTACTCAATCCTTGTTTCTAAAAAGGAATTCATCTAACAAGGTGGGGTTGAAATCAAATTCTACATGTGGTGATTCTAACTTGTCACCGCTATGATCTATCATTTCTTCTACATATTTCTCCACATTGAATAAAGGCCTAATATCATGGCCGATAAAAGGGTTTAACACTTGTTTTATTAGGCTTCCCAAGTTTTTGTTTGTCTTTCTTCATAAGCCTTCTTTTTTAGCCCTAATCTTGTTTTAGGAGCCATGACATGTAATAGTTTCACTAAGGTATCTGTGAATGTGTTCAAAGATTTCTATCAAACCTAAGTGAAAAAAAATAATGTCAAGAAATCAAGGTATATTATGAATGTCAAAGAACCAACATGACACAATGATTTTCTCTTAAATGAATGAGTTAAGAAAGATTTAATCACACAATGTTGAGTTTTAAACCAAATAATCAAATGAAGTACTTCATATATTTTTTTGGAAAGGTAGTTGGTGTCATATGATGATTAAAAAAATGTCCCTACTTATGTTGAGTTCAAAGAAATGAATAAGGCGTAAGTAATAACAAGAAGTTAATACGACCTCCAAACAAAGTATACTAGAAGTAAGCCCAAATTCAATCAAGACCTATATTCCAAAAGGTGTCAGTTACGATTGTGAGTGACACAACAATTTCACCAAGATATGTTAACCAATTTGTGAGAAAGTAAGGTATTGATATCAAGATGATATTGATATAACATGCATAAGTGGTAATACTTAACACTCTTTAGAATTGAGGTAATAATTGAAATCCAACTAAATCTATAGTATACCTAGGAATTGTTAAATTGTATATAGTGTAACCTTACAACATAGGTATTTAGGTCAAGTTTACAAGAAACAAGATGTAAATACAAAAATTGTAGTGATACGATATAAAAAAGATAACCATTAAAAGGAGAATCAAAGTGATGAACCAATCCTAACTACGATGACAATCTTTACATGGGTATCAAGATCAAAAAGTCTACCAATGATATAAAAATGTCTCCACGCACTTTAGACGTTTAACAACCCAGCCGCAAACATGGATGGGCATAAATGGACACAAAAGTGGTGAAAATAATCAATTGATAACGCAAAGGTAGTCACTCTTCTTTTGATCAATAAAGTTTCAAAAGAAAGTGAAGGAAGTAGATTAATTGGGGTTGAAAAATGTTGGCCTTAATTTGGCAGAGTTTCACCTCACCTTAGGGCAAGTGAAAAACTAAGCAAAAGTAATGCTTCACACATTTCATGATGAATAATATCTCTCAACTCAAATTGGTTTTGATGTGGTCCAAGTTGGCTCCTAGTCAAAGATAGCTTCCTAGGTGGTTCTCTCAACTAGGTGTCACAAGTCATCTAAGAGTGAGCTCAATTTACCAAGAAAATTCACACTGACTAATTCTTGGAGTATCTCACTTTACTTTACCCCCTTCAAGCATAGTGGATAAATGCATCCATCGTGTACTCTCATTGGGGTTGCAATACAAATGACTTGTGATGCTTAATCTCACAAATGGTAATACTAGTCAAGTAGGTTGTGTGGATAAATTCCCATTTCGTCCACAAGGTTCCCTCTTACGTTTACTAATTTTGGGTTCCTAGGACCACCCCAGTGTTGTAGCTTAAGGATTATGCCAAAAGGGTTATGTCCTAGTTTTAAGTGGATGAGATTTACCCTTATCCGAATCTACAAATATAATGTGTTGATTGTGGTGTGTTTTTATCTTTTTTTTTCTTAATGTGTTTTAGTTGAACTCCATTTGGAAACCTGTGAGAAACATGTTAGAATTTTTTTATATTCCTTTCTTTTTGCAAGCATCTTTAGGTCCTGAACTCAAGCATTAGTAGTTCTCCAAGAAAATTACATTATTTGAAAGGGGATTAAAAGTTACTTTTAATTCTCAAGATCATCTAAGGATGCAAGAGGATCATACACAAAAATACTCCAACTAAGAAGTAAATAAAAGCTTTGCAATCAAAGAACCATCCAAAAAGCTTGATAAATGTTCATTCCTTAAACCAAAAGTGAAAGATAAAGTTTCCAATTTACCCAATGTTATAAAATGAAGACTAAAGTTGCTTTTAATTCTCAAGATCACCCTAAGGTGTAAGAGAAGAGCATTCAAAAACTTTATCCCAACTATATATAAATGGAAAACTTCAAATCAAAGGACCATTGAAAAATGCTCTGTAAAAGGTTCATTCCCGTAAGCAAAAAGAATAATCAAATTTCCAAGTTTAATCCCAATGTCTAAATCAAGTAAAGCATGGAAATAAAACATTCATCAAAACATTAAATATGTTAGAAAATGACCAGTTTTAAAATAAAAGAAAAACCTGTAGTTTCGTAAGTATAAATCCCAAATTTATGTTTTCATTATATATTTAACTTCAATACCTTTCCCATGCAAAAAAATGGATTCATTTTGAATTCAGGATCAAACTTTATGGCCTTCAGAAAATGGGTTACACATATGCTCTTATGCTCATGGGTATGCACTCAATAAATGTAAAAAAACATCCCTTAATATGTTAAATGGTCAAATTTTTCTAGCCAAGATTCAATTTTGAAAACAACCCATCACATTAATATATGAATACAAGACTCTGAACACTATCAAAAATTAACATACATGCTCAAGAATTTAATATTTTCAAGAAATTGACAAAATTAACATGTAGAATGATGAAAAAGTAAGCTCTAAAAATGAAAACATGATAAAATTTTTAAAATTTCTCACCAAGATTCAATTTTTACATAAACCCACCACATTAATATGTAAATATAAGACTCAAAACTATCAAACACTAACCTACATGCTCAAGAATTTAAAATTTTCAAGAAATTGACAAAACTAACATGTAGAATGTTGAAAAAGTAAGATCAAAAAATAAAAACATGGAGAAATATTGAAATTTTCTCATTAATTCCAATTTTGACAGCACTTAACCTCCTTTATACCTACAAGGAAGACTCGACACATTCAAACTAAACAAAATAAGTTAAGAAAAACAAGTTGTGTCAATATATGCAAAAAGAGGGTTAGTAACACAAATTGAAACTAAACTACAAAAACTTGAAATTAAGTGCAAAGGACTATGGAGTAAGTGCCATTGGGCATGCCATATGTATGCATGAAATAGTTAGAAATATAATTAAATTTGAAACTAACACCTAGTAGCTTCAATACAATACTAAGCTAAAACTTATGCATCATCATGCTAAGATCTCAAGCAAAGCTAATCTATCAACATTTCTACAAGAAACATGAAATCAAAATTTCAATCTGATATTCTAAAAAATTTAACTTCTATCTCTTATTCAATGCTAAAATAAGATGAGACTGAACCTATGTAAATATATAGCAATCAAAGAGTTGATTATGTGCTTGAAATCCCAAGGTTTCTAAGAATGGAGTCTTGTCAAATCATGGCTACAAGACCATTTGACATATCTCCATATGACTTCAAAACTTGGGTGGATGAATACAAGAAATGGAGAAGGCAAGCTCTTCTAATGGAAGAATTCTCAAAGATGATAAATGGCTATAGTGTATGCTCTATGCTCATTTAGGAATGTAGGTGTAAATAGAAAGGTAGGAGGAGGGCTCCTTATATAGCCCAATGGATAGAAGAATCTCTACATCCCTCTTCATGTGGGATAAATAGAGAGTTTTGGATAAGGGATGTTTAGAAAGGGTTGAGCGAACCTTAGGAGAGTTTAGTTTGTCTTTTAGTGACCCATGGGGTTTGAGGGCTTTATCGATTAACCAAAGTGATTAATTAGTAGGTGTGTAAGCTTATAGAATCTTTTTAGAGGAATAATTAGCATGATTTAGATGATAAGAGGGATTTAATCAAATAAGTGATGATTTATCGATTAAATAGAAGAGAGAATTTTTTTATTATTATTGGCAAATAGTTTTTTGAAAGGGACTATACCCTTGAGTACAAAAGATGGCCTAGGAGCTAGAATAAAGGATCAGAATCCAAATGTGACAATGAGGCCCAAAGTAGCCAAAAAATAGCTACCAAACAAGAGAAAACAGTAAAAACACTGCAAAAAGTAGTAAAGAGACCACAAAAAAACAACAGAAAAATAGACAAGTACAACAAAAGCACCAACATCTACTTCTTGGCAGCTTTGTCGATGCTGGTCTTGATATTCTTCCAGGATTTGAACATACCCAAAGTTGTCATGTGGGCACCGGGTACCTTATCCACCGATCAATGGTCCTTTTTCTTTCCTTATCACTGCCCCAAAGTGTTGCCGGAACTCCGCTGAGATTGGAGACACTTTTGACATGTTGCTCAATGAACTCCTCAATCGCACTGAAGATGGCCATATTGTAGTCATGATGAGTTTTGGCCTTCCCTAAATGGGAGTCTAAGGAATTCAGCTTCTTGTATATATCATCAATCTGGCTGTTATCAATATCCACCTCCTCCTCCTTCTTCCTCTTACCTTTCTGTTTTGCCAAGTTCTTAACTTCATCCTTCAACAATTTCATATCAGCCTCTAAGGCTTCCAGCCTTTTTGAAGAGCTTTCCATATGCACATCCTGGGACTAGCACTGCTAATGTTCAGTAGGTCATGTGCAATTTCAATTTCATGAGGACCCTTCTCCATAGCAAGAGTCTCAAGGTTAAGCTTTCTAGAAGCCCTGGTGACCAGCCTGGCCGAGGTGGAAGCGAAGTGGGTGGTGGGAGCAGTAGTAGGGGGAATGGAAGAAGAAGCCTGGATGGATGGTAGGGGGTGACAATAGTGGTGGCAGGGGTAGAGAATGGAGAAACAGGGCTAGAAATAGCAGAGGCTGGTAGAATTGTGCTAGGAGAGGATGGGAGGCCAAGTTATTTGAGGAGACAGCATTTATGCAACAACAAAATAAGCCCCTGGTGTAAAGGAACTGCCTGGGTATGCTTTTAAAACTCCAAAATGGAGCACTCAAGAGAGTTCAACAAGTAATGGGGGAAATAAACCATGCGATTCCTATGGAAGTGATTAAGAAAGATAAGGTGCTTAGTAGGTACAGTGACAAACCTTCCTTCAAAGGAGATGAACCATATCATCATGCGAGTAACCTCATTATAGGGTGGAGGGATTGAGCTAACAAGTGCCCACTGTAACATATATCAACTTCTCGGATCCCTCGACAAATATCCTCTCTTCAACATCTCTCACAACCCTTTTGTTGAAAAAATGGTAGCCCTCCATGCCAAGGCCGGTTGCTTCAGCAATAAGTTCCTCGTTGACCAAGATCTTCTGCCCCTCATATTCCACAGTTCGCTCCTTCCAATCCTTCACAAAACAGACATAAATGCTTTGATCATGCCCTTGAACCTTCTCTATGAAGTTGGTGATGCCACCCTTGCTGAGAATACTCCATAGCTCAATATCATCCTTCCAGTCTGGGTCCGCACTAGGCTCAATTTGACAAGGAGGACCCCCCATCTTCTCTGTGCGTAACTGTTTGTAGCAAATTCCCAAATCACTGAGAGCACTAAAGCCAATGTGCTTTTTACTGTTGTAATCCGTGCAAAATAGGAAATGGTAGCCGTTTCTTTTCCCACGAACATCTGCGTGCCTACTGATCAGAGCCTGCGGAAAATCGCATGTGAGAAAAATGGCCTCTTTGTTAGTCCACTCCCTATCATCAGTCACATTACTACTATCTTCGGTTTCCGTGGAGCTGTGTATCCAACTTTTAGCAGCCATGAATGCAGTGCAGCCCATGCATGATTTTCAAATCAATGTAACTCCACTTGGATTTCCCCTATACTTCACTCTATAGTGATTATTTGACAGGATTTGTGTAATCATGTTTTTTAAGTCAACATGTGTGGGGGTTTTATTGATGCTGATCCACACCCAATAATCATAACTCAACTCAAGATTTTGCTTGTGTATAGAAATCCACATGAATGCTATTTTTAAGTCGCTTAGGGATGCTAATATTATCCCAAACAATAAGATTAACATTAATGCCATAATTTTCCGGCAGCATCCGCCAATTTATTACCCTCCCAAGTAAGTGTGCATGATCCCGATGTTATTGAATGTTTGACAAATGTTTATGGACTCGAGATAAAATCCTGACGCTCCTACTTGGAGATGAGCACTGTTTAAGGAGATTAATTATATTCAGGGAGTATCCTTCAATAATGAGGTTCTCGTATATTTTGAGTCTGGGCAATTCTCAAGCCCCATAGAGCAGATAATGCTTTGGTAAAATGATTAGTTTGAATTCCCATTTTCCCAGCATACGCAGCAATCATATTACCTTTATGATCCCTTATCACTCCTCCACCTACCGCAATCCCAGGGTTCCCCTTAGAGGCCCCATCAAAGTTCAACTTATACCAATTAAAATAAGGAGGATGCCATTTAATCAAAGATCTATCAATGTTATTCCCGGGATTGCTCCGACTATCGATGTGCTCCAATCGCCAATGGATAAGATGTATTCTTCATTCTATGGATATCTCTTGTTCTTGGGGGTTTAAATCTAGCAAGTTTCTCTTTGATACCATTAGAAATTTTACCAATACTAATTTTATAGTTTTGCTTCTTATTTCGAAGATAATATCATTTCTATCCTTCCATATCCTCCAGATTAAATGAGGGATAACCAGCTTCCAGATCCTTTTGACAACACAATGCCTAAAGGGTGGGTTCCATTGAGTCCATAGCTGATTAAGATCCTTCAGCACCACCCAGAGAGCTTCAAATTTAGAGAGGGAAAAACTCCATATTACGGTAGCATACTCACAATGTATGAATAGGTGGCTGATATCCTTTAATATTTCTTACAAAGATGACACCTATTAGGGATTATAAAACCTCTTCTCTTCAGGTTTTCAGTGGTAAGAATCTTGCCTCTAATAGCCAGCCAAAGGAAAAAAATTATTTTAAGAGTTAATTCAGTCATCCAAATCTTATTCCAAATGAACTTTGTTTGACTACTGTGGAAGAAATTATTATATCTAGTTTTGACAGAGTAATTTCCATCAATGGAATTATTCCAAACTAGCTCATCCTTGGAATCCAGCTGACTTAATGGAATAAGATCTAACTGATCTTGAAGGGAGGAAGTAATTTGCATCAGATCCTTTCGCTCCACAGTAAGTTTTTTCCAATTCTTGCTGGTACCATTTCCCTCAATATAGTCCTTGATTTTAATGCCATACTTGCTTATAAGATTGTCCTTAACAATTCCAAATCTATCCGTGAGATTGCCATTAAACCAATTATCCTCCAGAATTTTATATCCCTACCATCCCCAACTTTCCATTTACTACCCTACTTGATGAAATTTCTGCTCTTGACCAGATTATTCCAAAAATGGAACCATGGGGAGGTGCTCATCTTGTAGAAAAGAGAACACAGTTTGATGATTTAGGTATTTTTCTTTTATTAGATAAATCTAGGGTTGTTCCTCGACATCTTTCTCCAGCCCATTTTAGCAATGAGGGCCTCATTCATTTTCCCAAGCCACTAAGTGAAATTTGAACTTCTCTTCCATGCCTTGCCATAAATTTTTTTCGAATCCTTTCAATCTTATCTCTGAAGGAAGAGGGGATTTTGTAGAGTGACATGACATAAATGGGTAGATTTTGAAGAGTACTTTTAATGAGCAGTCATTTACCAGCACTAGATAAAATGGCTCCTTCCCAACCAACCATTTTTTTGGAATCTCTCTAATAAATCATCCCACACCTTGCAAGAGACTTTCCTAGTGCCGAGAGGAAGGCCCAAGTAAGTGGCTGGAAGTGCACTTATTTTACAACCCAGAATTTTAGCAATTTTAAGTTGCCTTTCCTAAGGAGTGTTAAAATAGAAGAGAGAATTAATTAATTAAGAATAATTAATTAATCTAGATAGAAAGGGGTATTAATTAATTAGAAATAATTAATTAATCTAGATAGAAAGGGGAGCTTAATTAATTATAAATAATTAATTAATCTAGATAGAAAGGGGAGCTTAATTAATTATAATTAATTAATTAATTAATCTAGATAGAAAGGGGAGTTGATTAATGGAAGGTCGTTAATTGGCATCATTGTTGGATAGAAGAGTTAATTAACTAACGTAATGTAATTAATTAACGATGATAGTAGAGAAAATGTGTGATATTGACGATATGTCATCAATTTGTGGGAAAGGGTATAATTAGCACAATTTAAGTATTTAAATTGCTCGAGCTAAATTATAGGTGTCTACGAGATATTATGATCAGCTTGATACTATGAAAAGTGAATTTCGCATTATGTATAGTAATCGATGGAATAATTTGGTTGCTTTTTGTGTTATGCAGAGGGATATACACTCAAGAGAGTTTTGGGTGGGCCATCATTTGAGTACATTGCTTACATTGGGATTATCAAATGTTGAGTGTGATATATTATATCATGTCGGCTTAAGCACATTACTAGATTGGGGGAGGAGCCCCATAATATTCCTACGATGAATATTTTTTGTGATATATGGTGTGTAGATATGTGTACATTATGTTTGCCTACTTTGGTGAGATGAAAGTGGCCTCTGAAGGATGTATATAGGATATTACAAATGCCTATTATAGTAGATAGAGTACATATGATGAGTATAGTGGATGCCCAAAGGCATATGAGGGAAGCAAGACAATATTTCATAGGCACATGAGTACATGTAGAGACTCATATAAATTAAGATGTGATATTGAGATCCAAAGATTCCATGATTGTGGAATTTTATTGTAGTGATTATAGCATCATCAATGGTAGTGGAGGTGGCGTATTTGGTATATTGTACAATATGCATGATATTTATCAAAGATAGAGGAGAGTGAGACTAGATATACATGGGTGTGGTGGTATTTCCCCACTTTTATAGAGATTTGTATAGATTCACTTAGAAGAATCATGGAGGTGGTCTAGGATTCAAAATGTTTTTACACATATAGGCCTATGAGTATGTAGTGATATTAATATGAGTATATAGTGATATTGAGGTGATCGAGTGGGCCACTGGGCCGATTGGGCTCAACCTGAGATATTTATAGGAGGTAGATAGGAACCCATAACAGGAGGATGGATATAACCACCTATAGGTTGATGCTAGATAAGATGGGCCTTGGGGCCATTATATGGAGACCGTATAGAGACTATGGTGGATGGGTAGAGGATGATGTGGAGTTGTGGTGTATTCAACGCACCATGTGGTTAGAGGATCACTTTCTAGGGGTAACAGAGTTATTCTAGGGTGAGTGAGTATCTATACATCTTGGCAAGGTCTAGGATGTGCCCTAAAGCCATATATACGGTTGAGATCTACTAGAGATGTGAGATGACCAAGAGCAAGCCACGACTTGACATGAGCACAACTAGTGCATCCTAGTCTAGATGAGGTAGATGTGGCTATAGAGCCTATAGATATTGGTGACACGGGTGCACCTAGGTTTACAAAGTGAGTGGTGGGTGACACATCGATAGGTGTTTCTATTTATAGGAGTGGTGGATACAGGTGGTGGATTGGTAGTTGGAGGAGTAAAGGGGTAGGAACTCGTCACCGATGTAGATGGTGTAGTGGCTGCGAGAGTGAAATGTAAGCATTGTGCATTATTATTTGTTAGTTATGGCTTAGAAATGAGAGATTGTGAAGGTGTGTAGTAACTAATGGTGGTGTTTTGTTAATACGGGGGATTCCTATTGGTCATTGACATAAAACATGCCTCTAAATATACTTGTGGGAGGTGAGATGCTAGAGAGAGTTGATGTTATTACATATGATAATTACAATTTGTTTGAGCCATTGGCTATAGCACTAGCCACATGTACTCTTGTGTTATTGAGTGAGCATGATGAGGTTCATGTAAATAAAGAGTAGTTAGGCAGGTTGTAGTAGGAGTATCCCCTAGCTCGTGATGTGTTTGCTAAATATGTTGAGCTACAGGGCTGATTTACAGATCAGATGGCCAAGATTGTGATATTACAAAGTTATATGGAGAGATATAGAGGACGAGATCAACGACGTAGATTGAGTAGTAAAGCTTCTAGTTCTAGAGCTCTCGCTATTATATATAGTGATAGCAAGGATGATGTATGATGTATTGTATATGTTGTAGTGATGCATGGGGGTTTTCCCCTAGTGATTGTATTTTGCAACTTATGATTTTTGACGATATATATATATATATATATATATATATATATATATAAGGACATTGATATCATATGTTTTTTATGTGTATTGGTATATGATGTGATGATTTTTCTTTCACTTTGGTTTAATATGTGTTGTTGAAATGGTTGTTTTTATTTGCAATGTATGATGATGTGGAAATAAATAGATAAGTAATGATTAGAATAGGATTTGTATTTGAATGAGAATGAAGAGCATAATAAATTATGAATATAAATAGATGTATGAGGTGTAATATAATAGATAATGTGAAAGAGCAATAGAATAATGATGTGTTGGTATTGGTATGATGAGAGAATGTAAAACAATGGTTGTAATAATTAGAGATGTATGGATATGATGTAACGTGGTAGATAAATAAAAGTAGAAATAAGGATGTTTGCATAAGTGAATAATGATGAGATGTAAAATAAAGGTCATTATTCTTTGTAATGGGAATGAAGGAGGAGAAGAAGAGTGATTTCCTCCTCGTGTTAGAATGAGGTTCATTTATATATGCCACCTCTAAAATAAAGAATGAACCATAGAATAATAGTGTGTCATCAGGAAATGGGTTTTTTGTATGTAAGGAAATGCTAGAAAAGGTATGACATGAAACACAACACATGAGTAGTGGAAGGAGAGGTTGATTGATGTATTATCATCTCAATAGTCAAGTGTGAACCACAACACAAGAGTACATCATAGGGTAATGAAATAGATATTGAATGTCATCTCTAGAGGTTAAGAGGATTACAAGGCATATATGGAGCATTCAAAGTATAAGTGGTGTGAGAATAAGTGCCAAATTAGATGAAAGATGGAATAGGACCAAGAATAGAATGTGTGGTGGGAGGAAGTGTAGAATCAAGAGTCTTAGGAAGCCAATGAGGCAGTGTAGCAATTTTTGAAGAATGTGGTGATGCAACCATAGGTGGATTGGATGAAGGATGTGGATGGATGATAACCTTAGGAGGAAGATAGATGGAAAATTTATATGGAGGTGAAGGAGATAAGTGAATAGAGAGGGAAGAAATCTTATGTGGAATAAGAGAAAAAGAGTGCTAACAAGAGGTTGAGAATAAAGTAATGAGATATTTTTATTATAATTATTACATGCAATCATGGAGAGCATAACAATCATGATATCTTCATCTTATAATTGTTGCAAGCAATCATGGAGAGCATAACAATCATTATCACGATGGCCATTGATGTGATGGAAATTGAAGAAATGGTGGTCACACTAGCATTGCAGGTGATGAGGTCGATGATTATTAGTCGAAGGTAATTGGATTAAGTGCTTGTTAAGTAAAGCATGTAAGACATCATGAGGTTTTACATTATGTGATAATTACAATGGTTCATGAGTAGGAGGTGGAGAAGACTTAGGTGTATGTTGACATAGTGGAGGAGAAAAATGATGCTTATGCAGAGGAGGAGAAGGTGCCCATGGAGGGATCTTAATGGATGGAAGAGGAGAAGAAGTAATAGATGAAGTAGTATTAGAGGAAGTGGAAGGGGGTGATATAACATGTGCAGTAATTAAATATTGTTCTAAATCAATAACTTTGTAGTATAAGAGAGTAAAATATTCACATGTATTATATAATTATTTTTCTTTCAATGTAGGAATCAAGCCACACAAAAAGATAAAGAGATTTTCTAAATCAATGGGCTGAAATAATAACCGATGCATACAATAATTAAAGTGTAAAATTTAATCTACAATTGGTTATTTATTTCCTTGATGCAACGAAGGAATGTGTTCATATGTGACCGTAGGACCATTGTTAGAAAAACATGTCTAATAAAAAATCCTCCATATAATAATAAGTACTAATGGATCCATAAGGAAAATGAGTGTACCATTGGAGTGCATGATCAACAAGGCTATGATGAAATGATTTGAGTAATAAGCGATCATTAGAATAAGAAGACATGGTTGAACGATAATGCTTAAGATGTAAATAAGGATTTTCAGTGCCATCAAAACATGAGAAGTTAGGCATGATGAAGTCCTTTGGAAAAGAATAATTGAGTATGTTTTAGGAATAGGATTTCCATAAACATAATTATTGTCTACAAAATCATAGTAGGATTTATTTTGAAGAGTGAATGTATGAACTTGAGATTCTAGAGTGCCAACATCATGCATGAGAGATAATAGATCATGTGAAGGAATGGTAGGTAAAGTAAGATATATATTTAGAGGTTGGATCATTCCATTGTGAGTGATCATGGAAATGTGAGGAGTAGATCTAGAAGGATGATAACAAGGTGGAAGAGGAGGAGAAGAACATGGAAGTTTTATAGGAATGTGATAAATATCCTTATAAGAAGTAATATGATTTCATGGATTTCACCACACACCTTAGATTAAGGACTATCAAAGCTAATTATATTGATGACTTTAAGGTAAGAAATAGGGACCATATGTGGATGATATTTGATCAAATTATGGGCCTCCACTTTGATTAGTTCATTGAGGGAAAAAAGGATGATAGATAAGACTTGTTCAATCCCAAGTACTAAGTAGTGAAGAATTCACCCCTTCCACCAATATCATGGAACATAAGAGAAGCATGTGACATAAAGGACATAACTAATAACGTAATTTAGAGGTATAGAGAATGGATCATGAGAAAATACTTACTTTCATCAATTTTAATGGCCTTGTGGCTCTATAAATACATGCATCTCACATTTCCTCTGTGAAAAATATGAGAAGACTGTGAACTCCACTCACTCGTAAGAGACGTTGATGAAAAATATTGTGGAGAAATATCATGTTAAATATTCCCCTCCAAAGAGGCTCTACAAAAATCCAAAGTCATTGAAATCCCTGTTGAACCTCTTGAACAAGGTGAGATTGATCCATCACATTCTCTAGTTTTGTATTAGTTCCCAAGTGTGTCTTCTTTGGCAGCTGAGTCATCCCACCATGTGCAAGATGTGATTCCTCACCATAAGCCTAAAATTTCTCCCTTGTTAAATATTGATCCCACACCGGTGGAGACTATCCCTTGGATTCAAGATCTGATTGTGAGTGAATAAAGGACAATGTAGTAAGCATCAAAACCTACTTTCAGATCAATCTCAAATATTGTAAAGCTAAGTGAGGTAAGAAGGTACATGTAATCTCTCATTTATTTAGTGGAGCTTCTAGTGACCATTATGTAGAAATGTTTTCACCAACTATTGTAAATCCTATAGAATAAATGACTTAGGGTGACTACGACATGACAAGATGTTTTTTGGTCCAAGATGTGACAGTGATTTTAGTCTTATTTATTAGTACAAGTTATTAGGGAACATTGGAACATCACTCATACTGATGTTTAAGTGCTCACCCAAAGTGCGCATAACCTACCAGGTCCCTATTTGTTAGATCATGTAAGATGTGTAATCATCATAACACATTGTGCAAAGATAAAGTGGAATACAATATAATAGAAATCATGAAAAAGATAAAAACAATAAGGATCTTTGATCATTCATTCCATAACATATACAATTACTATTAGAATATGAATTCCCACTACACCTTGTTCATCTCTCCTAACCTTGGCAATCCATATTAGATCATACATTGCATAATAAGATCTCAAAAAACATTACAAGCATAACATAGCTCTCATGCATGCTCTCTCGCACAAACAATTACACCGCATATCATATCCCTCTTAATACAAGGACATGAAAACTATATATAGTTGGTGGGAAATTTTCATTCACTAGTTTACAATGTTTTAACCTATTAATATAATGTTCTATAATTATCTTGCATGTGCTTTGATCTGAATTTTGGTCTTCATCTTGTTGTTATTTCTCTATGAGTGCTATTAATATATTACTTAACCCTCACGCCATGCTACATTTAGTTGCATCTTCTCTTGTGAATTCTATCTTTATCTAGTTTCATGCATGTAATTTAACACTACTTTTATCCATTTATATTTTTTTCCTTGCTTGTCACACCAACCCATGTTTTAACTATTTTTATCCATTCTTTTTTTTTGGTATATATGTTATTTTGACCACTCTAGCTCGCAACCCTACACATTTCCTCTTATTCTACATCTGAATATACCCTCACAAATTATTTTATAATATTTATCCCTTTTATTGTTGCATGAATCTTCATGTGTAGCTCATAGTTATCCACTTTCCTCAGTTCGACATTACCCCACACTAGGGATATTGTTTGTCCTCAAAAGTAGAAAAAATAAAATATTGAAAGAATATCTAAAATAATGGAAGAGTGTCTAAGAGAATGTAGGTGTTTTAATAAAATATAATTACAGAGTGACATATACGATAAAATACAATAGATATACAAATGCTAATCACTCAAGAAATGTGAATCTATAAGTAAATAGGAGAGAGAGAGAGAAATGACTTATTTGAATCTTACGTAATCTAGAACTTATCCTAGTCTTTGTAAAGTGTTGAAAAAGGAATAAACTATGTCGCAACTACTCTCTCTAAAATATTGATTCCGATAATAATGCTACACATGGGCACTTGGTGCTAGAAAAGGGCTCCTAGGTTATAGTTACTATTCCTAGATGATGGTGACTATTCCTAGGCATTGGTGACTCGCACAAAAGGTCGAATCTTCTTTCTTCCTTGTTGTTATGTTTTCCCTGTCACTTCGTGTTGATCACTTGGTATTTTTCTTTGATCATCGAGCGTACTTGTAACCGCAACATATACACTAGCTAATTGTACAAGCTGAAGCTCACAGACACATCAAATTGGAATGAAAATGCAATATGTGAAGTTAGATCTGACCTCAACGATCACCTAGTGAGTGAACTTATGACTGAGCATTGCACTACATTATAGAATCCATGTAGTTATCTATTCTTGTGTGTGTAATAGTGTCCTTAGGTTTCCCTCATGTCAATGATGCCAAGATAGCAGGATATGACTAGATAAGATAAAAAATCTGTTATATGGAACCGAGCACTCTCCCTTCCTATATAGAGTATACAAAGTGCAATAATGAACTCCCTTAAAATGGTATGGATATTATGTGGATGAGATATCCCCTTAGAATTTCTATCTAGAATAATAGAATGTATAATGTGTATATATATGGATCTCTTGTTTGAATTTTGACACTAGTGACCCACAATGATGACTATGATCTCGGGATAAGGAAACTAGAAAAGATAACAAAAATTTCAAAATAAATAAAAATAGTAAACATGACAGAGCACCCAAAATGGACACGGGAACACGAGTGCTAGTGTCCTTAGAAAATGATGATAATTTGGAAATCCTAACAAATAGGGATCCATGTGACTGACAAAAATTGGGTATATAAATGATAGATGTGATAGACCAAGAAAATAAAACAATAAAAATAAGGGGATGGACAAAGGATTGTGTAACTATTGAATAATTTTATTACTTTAGATCCATGCATAAAACAACATACTTGATGGCCTAGTAAAGTAGTAATATGTGCACTATTTTGTGTCTATAATAGGAAATACCCTAATAAGATAAAATAGTAAAGAATGTCTCTCTATGTGCATCATAAATTATGTTATGGCAATGATAGGAATGATATGAACTATAGGTTGATCCCCTTCTTCATATACTTCCACTCTGCAAGTTCGTTGAACACCTTATCCAGAGATATCTCGATGATGTCTGGAATCCTTTTAGATTTAATTCATCAAAATTATCCTACATCTCATTCATTATGACATCCCATTTTGTGGTGATTCCCTTCAAACCATCTACCTTGTGCATCACCATTCTTTGCACTTTACCAAGCCTTTATTTTATCCTATCATGCTTAGCCATTATTGCTTCTTTCTTCTCACCGAATTGTTGCAAAATTTCTTGCACTCAACAATTTTTGTCAAGTGAGGCCTATATTTTATTCAATTCTAATCATTCTCTACAATGTGCACGCTGAGGATTTTCAAAGTATCCCCAAATTTTGTAAAAATCCTTTCATCCTTTCACGTGGCTTCCTTCAACTCGGTGCAAAGTGTTGTGTATTATTCTAGTTTTTTCTCCACCTTGGCCTTATTTACATTGGACATCTCTTCTATTATAGGATCTTACCCATTATTTATCTTTATCATTATTTATTATATCAGTTCTTTTAAGCACCCCATCTTCTTGTTATCATCTACTCTAGCCTACTCCATAATATCTAGACATGCAGATGTAATATTATTGAAAAGGTCAGTTGTTTTATTATATACATTTTTCATCCACTTATTTATATTTTTGAGATCCTGCACTAATCTATGATTATTCATATACTTTTTTCCATGTCCTTCTTCATTATTCTTATTTTAGCACCCTTATCAATATTTCTCCTTCCAACCTCATTATCCATTTTAATAAGTGCATTGCTCACTTGCTTATCCAATAGTCATGTGGAATCTATTATGGGGAAGATCATCCCCAATTCCATTTTTAAATTCAACTCAAAAACTTATTATTTCTTCACCTCAAATTCTTGTTCCTCCATGTGAATATACATTACCCAAGAGATCATCTTCTATGTGCATGGGTAAGTTTCAGCCTTATAAAACATGTCTCAAAAAATAGTTGTTCATTGGGTATTGAGATATGGAATCTTTCCCTAAGGAGATTAGTTTTTCCATCTATGTATGACATATTAAGAGGTACTTGGGATGGTTTCATTTTACTTCTTCCTCATATGTGTCATATATGTGATGTATCATGTGCAATATATTATGTTGTGCTTATCTTATTTTATCTCCTACACCTTGGTCCTCCCAAATTCCTTTCTCTTCTTCAATCACACACGTATTGATGTTCTGCCCCACACTCATATTCTCATTCTTTCTCTAAATATTTTGGATATTCTTATTCATGCACGGGCTACTCTAAATCTTTCTCCTAATCTAGATAATGAATAATATGAGTATTCTCCTCCTCTATTTGGTTGTGCCTATACACGCTCCCTATTGGAACAATTGGTGAAACTTGGTGACATTGTAATGAACTTTCTTCTTGGTGTTGCATCTATATCTTCTTATGTGCTTTATGATTGAACAAAAATCTACCTCATATTCTTCTTCTTCTTCTTCTAGAGTTGTCTTGCACTAGTGCTTGGGTATTTTACACACCTAAAATTACATGTGCTACATTGTTAGAAAAATTGTTACAAAATTCCCCAATGATGATTCACATCCTTTCAAAATATGTTCAAGCTCCAAAACCCATATGCAATGTATATTTGTAGCCTAGACATCCTTACATAGCTTTTCCATGCTTTTTCCAGCTTCTCAATTTCATTTTCTACATGTTTTGGCCTTTAGTGCCAGGATCATCGTCTGCCTAGGTGGCGGTTTTGAAACTGCCGCCCGAGCAGGCGGAAGTTTTGAAACCGCTCCCAAGAGACGGGGTGGTGGTCTGAGTGATTTTTCTAGATTCTGTCATGCATGTTTTTAACATGCGATGATTCACTTAACTTCACTTTTAGGATGCGTTTATGAACCGATTTGTCTAAAAATAGTTTTGATTTCTTGGTTCTCCTTCCCTCTTCTATTTTTGCATATGGTTTAGTTAGTTGGAACTTCCTCTTCTTTCCATTTGCATGAAATCAAATACCAATCCCAATTCTTATATATTCCAAGCTTGTTTTCAATAAATAGTCTTGAGAATTTTTGTGTATCTTGCATAGTATTACTGCCACAATCCTGTTAGGAATTCCATAGCCAAGATCAGATCTCTTGTGTTATCTCTCTTCTACTTGCATTGAAACCAAACTACCTTCAAGTTACCATTTCTCAAGTGTTTTCTTCTATTGTTTTTCTTCCATTCTCAATTCCTTGGACTCATATGAAAACACAAAGAAAGAAAGGAAGAAATTGAGGGGACATACACATATATAACTGAAGTTTCCAAAGTTCTTTCTTATCCAGTTGGAATTAATTGTTTGTTTGCTTCATTTTCCAAATTGTCAATTTTGAATCATCAGTTTCAATTTCATATCAAATAGAGTTGTAAAATTTTTCATTTAAATTGATTAGGCAATTACAAGTAGATCAAATCATTAGAAATTTTTATCTTTGACATTACGGGAATTTGTGGGGAACAATAGCTCTTTTAGGGTCATTACTTTTTCTTCACCTTTGAGGTAAGGTTTGAAGGGTTTTTATTAAATTAGGTTATTCGTTGTAGATTTAGATTCACATATTCACGCAAGTAACCAACTACATCTAGCTGATTGCTTGTCTTTAGTTTTTTTATTATATTAGAACACATTTCTTTAAAACTAGAAAAGATCAAGAACATTTACTTTTATTAGATTAGTTTTCTTTCATTGTTTTTCTCTGATATACTGTGAAAACACCAAAAACATAGATTAAATTTCCTTTGATAGTTAGCTTGTTTTACCAAGATCATTTCAATTCATTCTACATGACCATCAATGGCCCACAACAAGAAAATATGTATGGTTGTGATCCTTTAGTCCCATAACCCAATGGGATAGAGTTGATAACAGAAATTGATACAAGTTTACGTTTTGAGTCTTATATACACACGATACATTCTATGAGAAAATAGAACAACTAAACATGCTAAAAATCATAGCTAATCAATCCTATGATTATTTGACTACTCCTAGAAATAGGGTTTGATTATGCACATGACCATAATAGGGCCACAACCTCCATGAGTTTTTAGTTGTGATCCTCAAGTCCCACAACCCAACGAGCCTGCTAACCAATTAGATATCGAAACTAGTTTGTGTGCATCATTATTTAGATCATCACCACTTCCACCTGATATTATTGCACAACTTTCATTATTGAACATATCAACCGATCAAAGCTAAGAATTTCGGACTGACAAAAAATCATCCATAGTCCTTATGGCTTCATTACGCCTCTCATTCTTACTTCCATGACCTTGTCTAGAAATCTATATGAGGTGCCCACATGTCACTTTCTACATGTTCAATAACTAGTGAATAGAATCTTAGCAGAGCTCAATATTGAGAGTCTCTAAAAAGCTATCATATCGGATCTATTCATAACACCACTTCAAGTTAGGAGAGCATTCTTTTCCTTAGATTTGTAGATCCTGTTATGTGTGTTGAAGATATAAGGTTACCTCATTAGCTTATCCATCATCATCACACATACACATCCATTTCTATTCTACACCATTTTTCTCGGCATGACCTCGAGAAGTTGGACGTGAAGAAGGTCACGTGTTGATTTTCTTTCGTATAAATTGGTGAACCCAATATGAAGAGATAGTCTCTAAGCATTTTCATTTCTTCATCCATCCTTTATTCTGTAGGTATTCTTATATGCCCTGAATATGTCAGGATACGACAAGTACAATCAACCCATCCCAAGTTTTGACATGTACAACTATCAAACATGTATACCACAACAATCACCTTCACTCTCAACATGGGTAGATAACCGCTCAACTGCTCAAAATCCTCTTCTTCAGGGAACCAATGTTGGTTCCTCTGTACGTATCAAGAAACTTGACCAGATCACATAGACATATCCTCATGAACAATCAAGTTCAAATAACATGACGTCACTAGGAAAAAATTTCATCTCCTCGGGTATTATTTTGACAACCCATTATCATGCAATCAGACCAGCTCCCACATCTACATGAGGAGTTCTTATCACGATACACCATGAGTGAACCATGTTTCTAGAATATGAATTGGAATTTTTATAGGTTGCAAGGACAAGGTGATGTTCTGCTCCAAAAAAATAACACTACCCCTCCAACAACCGAAAACATTGTTAACGAGGGGTGGCAGTATAGTGAACAATTCATAAGAAGATACAAAACTCCTTAACAACCTTCAAAAGTTTACCAACAAGCACCTTAAAACAACACCATCCCATCAATGGGTGAAGTAATCTCTGTGTTAGTTTACAAAGTCAAAGAGTTAGAGCTTTCCTAAAATTATCAAATTTCATACATAGGAAAGCAAGAACTTCTCCCTATCCACATAATTATGAACAAATACCTACTACGCAGAACCCTCCAATTTATATGGGCACTCCAAGCCCTGGAGATTTACTAACTAGGATAGACACCTTTGGTATGCCCCCTCACACCACATATGGATATCTACAACATGCACCAGTTAAAAGTTCATTCTCAAATGCCATACCGGCCAGAAATGCAACATTCCCTAGCTTTGTGCCTTCAGCTCCATATCAAAGCAGTCAACCCCCCTACGTACACATGTATTCTAAATCACCATAAGGGGATATGTACACTTACCTAGGTCTTTCTAGGTAGCCATAGTGGATGCCATATGCCCTAACCAATTTTTATATTGTACAATTTCAACAATCGATGCAACCTCCACCTCCTCAACAAGGATCTTAAATAGTTGAAACGTATGCAATGGGGACCTATTCTAAATATCTTGAGGATTCTCTAGAATGTTCCATCGGGATATCATGCTCCCAAGACCCATTCTCGATCTTCCAAAATTCAAAGGGGAGGGAAATCCTAATGATCACATCAAATCTTATGCAATGACCATTTGAGAGTTTCTCCCATGGGATGTAGTTGTGAATATTTTACCTAAGACACTAGAAGGTATTGCTCTTGATTAGTACTATAGGATACCAGAGGCTTCAATACACTCCTTCAAGTAACTTGTGTCATAATTTATTAATCATTTTGATATGAAAAACCTTTTGAGAACAAGAATCAAATAATTCCTTCATATCAAACAAGAGCATAACAAGTCCGCAACCCAATTCATTGAAAGGTGGCAAAAGTTTCTCTACTCCTCTGTAAGTGCTCCAAATATGGATTAAATGGAGCTTTGTTATTTGTTCCTCCATTCCCTCAATAGGGATATAAAGGAAGAATCTCAAAAGTCCCCGCTAAGGAGTTATGAAGAGGTGCTAGAGGGTGCTCTTCAAATTGACCAAGCAGCCATCGATGATAGTGGTCGTAAGACTTATGGAGAAAATGGAAGTTTAGTCACTCCTTACCAAAATAACCGTGGTTACTCCAACAACACAAGCAATAATCAAGGACCAAAGGTCATTAATAATAACTGTGGGGTTATGATGGATGGTATTCTTGACGACCAGCCCAAAAATCCTTATGTTTTTAGTACTCTAATACAAATACTACTAATAAAAACAAAATTGTCAATAATTAGATAAACAAAAACTTTTTTCCATTAGTAAACATTGTAGATTTTAATCATTCTCAGCAACAAAAATAGCAACAACCTCAACAATCAAGAAAAATGTAGACCCAAGGCCCTAACCAATACCTAGGTGGGTATCCTAAGTAATTCCAAAACCAAGGGCAGGGATTTCTAAATTATAACTATAACAATCAGCAATTGAACAATAATCATAATTTCAGACCACAACAAGGTGTAAACCAAAGGCCTCAAGATTATGATCATGATTTATATTGCAGTTTCCATAGGGTTCGCAGGAATGACATAAGAACATGTTGTGATTGTAACAAGTTTCTAGAGCATTTTCCATAGGATCAAATACAATTATTTGTTGATGAGGTTTTAAAAACCCAACGGTACCAACTCAGAACACTTACATGGGGCTGATATCCCCACAGAACACACCAATTGGAATCTTTAATGATCCTCTCCCCACACACCTAAAGAATGGTAGAATATACCCTAATGGTTCAAGAAAAGGTATTGTAATAGGGACCCATGATCACGAAGCCTCAACTTTGTCAAACCCACAAGTGGCACCTCCTTTGGATGGTCTGCCAACAAACAAAAAATTGTGGGATTGGTAGAGTTAGACATTGAACCTCAAATTAATGTCACCACTAGAACCAAAGATTATTATTTTTAGCCAATCTCAATCTACCTAACTATATTAAGTGACATTCATGATACGCTAGGCAAGCCAGTAGGAGCTTATGACCTAATCAGTGATCTAACCAAGACCTTCTCTCACATTTCCTTCTTGGATCTATTAAAGAATTCCCTTGCTCACAGAGCTGCTCTATTAGAAGCACTAGGTTTTGGCCATTTGATTAATGTCACCCCTCCTCTAGAGGTGTAGATAAACCACGTGGAATTTGACATCTATCCCCTAGGGCATCCCTGAAAGAGATGTTGGATTTGTATTTGACATCAACAAGATGCCCATGAACATTGAAATATCTTGTAGAGGTGATCCGACGTTGTTTCTCCAATTATCAATTTACAAAAACTATGTAAAACATGCAATGATTGATGATGGGGAAACGGTTAACATAGTCCCCCTCTTTCCTTCAAAAGGTAGGTTACGAAGAGATAAATTTCTCTTCAACGTGAAATTCACTTAGAGGATATGATAGCCTCAAGGCAATGTCGATCAAAACTATAGTGTTTCCAGTCACACTCGGGCCTAAGATGGTTCTAATTGAGTTTAATATTATAGATCGAGAAACCAACTGTAATATGATCCTTGGTTGTACTTGGATTCATTGCATGAAGGTGATTCCCTCCACTTTGTTTCAAGAAGTCAGGTTCCTACATTTAGGGAAGGTATTTTTGGTACATGGTGATCTAAAACCCGTCAAAATACATCTAGCTACCTTGAAAAAGAGGCCAGGGGTCCACTCTGAGTTTGAGCTTCCTACAAATAAGGTAAATAAACCTACAAGCTTAGTGCCATAGGAAAATTTGGTTCTTACAATGGAATTAGAAGTCACATGATTGATCGTAGGCATTCCGGAAGTCAAAGATGAAACCATCATCATAGATATTGTGTCATTAGGAACCAGAGTGAAGATTTTAAATCTATTGGAGAAATATTTACCTATTCTCCTTCCTTTTGATTCTATGGCTATAGGACATACCCTAGGACTCGGTTCTCTTCCAGCAGATGAAGTTTGTATGGTTGAAGTAACTAAGGTAAAAGAAGAGGATAAAAGGATGATCCAACATCCATTTTTCCAAGTAACTATTGGAATCTCCATTTTTATGGATCCAAATGTCATTTTGGTGCCGAGGTAGGTGTAATTCTTACCTCTCCGAGGGAAGGATTCTACCTTTTTCCTTCAAGTTAAACTTTGAATGTACAAATAATGGGGCTGAATACAAATCCCTTCTACTTGGTCTCATTGTAGCCAAAATAATGGGTTCTCTTAATATTAGGGTGTTAGGTGATTCACAACTTGTCAAAAATCAGATATTTGAGGTATATGAGACTAGATCTAAGCATCTACAACTCTACAAAACAATAATGCTAAATCTAACAAAGGGGTTTGACTTCATATTGATTGAAGCAATTCCACGAGAATAGAACCTCCTCACACAGACTCAATAGTAACTTCCGCTTCTTGCTTTACTCCAAGTAGTGAGTTGGAAGATACAAACTTCATGGTCTCGGTTTGTGTTGAACCTTTGGTTCGTAAAACTCCAATGTTGACATACATAGAAACCGAGAGCGAGTCTATCATTTTAGATCACGTTGACATTGATAAAGAAACTCTAGGATATCTAAACACTTTTGTATAATTACATCTTACTCATCACGAGGTTGATATTTCCCTAATCCCACACTTGTCTTCCTATTTTGGAAACCCCATAATAAAATATTCCCCTGGCAAGGAACTCAAAATTTATGAGGTAAGAGAAGAGGGGGATTTAGAGTTACCTCTAACCCCACCTGATTTTGAGGAAGGAAATGCCTCCTTAATCGAGGGAATGATCGATATAAACATCGAGATAGAAGAGGAACCAAAAATATTGAAACTAGGATCCTCTCTAACTCCTAAGGAAGTTGAAATACATACCTATATCCTCAAGGAGAATCAAACATATTTTGCATTTAGCTATAAGGAAATGACGATAATTGCACCACACATTGTAATTCACAACCTCGTCACCAAGCCAAATGCTAAGAAAATTAAGAAAATTCAAGGACCATGAATCCAAAGGTGTCCCTCATGGTGAAGGAAGAAGTGATGAAACTCTTGTAGGTAGGGTTCATCAAGTTAGTCGACTACAAAGTGGGTGTCTAATATCATCCTCGTTCTCAAGAAACATGGAAAGATCCACATTTATATAGAATTTTGAGATATCAATAAGGCTTGTCCGAAAGATGATTTCATGTTACCATCCATCGATGTTATTATCGATGCAACAACCGGTTTTGAGTTTTGGCTCTCATGTATGGGTTTTTTGAGTAGAATCAAATAAAAATATTTGAGGATCAAGCTAAACTGCGTTCATAACTCCTTGGGGAACCTACTGTTATGTTATCATGTCATTCGGGCTTAATAACGTTGGTTCCACGTACTCAACGGTGATGACATATATATTTCATGATCTTATACATAATATTATGGAGTCCTACATGGATGACCTTCTAGCTAAGGCCAAATAACACTGCAATCACCCAGAGGTGCTTTGTATCATCCTTTCTTGCTTAATTGAATACGACGTAACAATGAATTCATAAAAATGAGTCTTCGGTGTAACTAGAGGCAATATTTTAGGATACATCATATCTTCATGAGGGATTGATGTAGACCTAGCCAAAACCTGAGCTATACTAGAAATGAATCCACCATCGATGTGTTTGATGTCGATCTTTTCTTGGAAAACTTAGTGCAATCCAAAGGTTTATCCTTGATTTGACATTTTCTATTCACCCAATCAACAATTTGTTGAAAAAGGATTTTTGCATTGATTGTATGGAAGAATGCAATGAAGCATTTGATTTATTTAAATGGTTCTTGTTGTCTCCTCCCAAACTCATGCCACCTAGTTCAGATCGCCCCTTGATCATGTACTCATGACCTATGGATGTCTCATTAGCCTACATGTTGGCTCAATAAGATGATGATAAACAAGAATGTGTAGTCTATTTAATTATTCAAACACTGCTTGATTATGAGACATGTTATACACAAGAAGAGAAGGAATGCCTTGCTGTAGTCTTCATGATAAAATGTTTAAGACATCACATGTTGAATTAAAAATAAGGGTTATCATTAAATAAATCACTGCAGCTATTTCTCATGCAAGAGGTCCTTATATAGGAAAGTTGGACACTTCATAACTTTGATGGGTGAGTTTGAGTTAACATATTTTAATTAGAAATCCATTAAAGGAAAAATCATTGTAGAATAGCTAGCTGACAACCTGTTGGATGGAGGTGATCTAGTAAATTTATACTTTCCCAATGATTGTGTTTATTTTGTTGAAACTAAGCCTCCCATTTCTGCATGTCTATGGTACACTAAAATCATTAATTTCATAGTGGACCATACATATCCAGAAGGGGAAACCTCACAAAAGTAAGATGGTTATGTATAATAACCACCAAGTATGTCATTTTGGAACAAGTGCTCTATCATAGAGCCTTTAATTGAATTTTGTTAAGATGTGTTGACAAAGAAGAATATGAAAATATTCTTTATGAATCACATAGTGGAGTATGTGGAGGTCACTTTGTCACCACACCACTTCTCAGAAGATACATTGGATGGTATATTTCGCCCACGCTAGAACATGACACGTTAGAGTTTGTGCGTGAATGCCATAAATGTCAGGAGTTTTCCCATGAGATCCACATACCAGCACATTCTCTACAACCAATTACAACACCATGGCCCTTTTCCACATGGGGCCTATATTTGATAGGGAAATTCTCTCCCTCATAAAAAAATGGTCATAACTTCATAATCATGGCCACAGAGTACTTTAGTAAGTGGGTAGAAGCCATGCCTCTTACTACCATGCCTGGATAAGTAATCACAAAGTTAATTCTGAACCAAATTATTTATAGGTACGGGGTCTCACAATTCATTATCTCAGATAATGTTACATCCTTCAAAAATGATGAGGTGTGTGAACTATGTGAAAATTCAAAATAAGTCACCACACGGATTCTCTCTATTATCCTTAGGCCAATGGATAGGATGAGGCTATGAACAAGACATTGAAATCTATTCTCCTTAAGACCGTTAAGGAGAACAAACAAAATTAGCATTTAATTTTTTTTTGGCCTCATGGGCCTATCGGACATTAGAAAGAATGTCGACATGGGAAACCCTATTTTCTTTGGTATTTGGTGCAAAATTTGTTTTACCGCTCAAGATCAAGATACCTAGTCTCCGTATATTTTTGCAAGGAATTCTGGGAGAAGAAGGCTATCAAGAAGCATGAATCTCTCAGCTAGAAGGTCTTGATGAGGCTAGACTCAACATTGAATAATGACATAGCATTTACACTGATCGGATGTCTTGGTAATACAAAAAGAAAGTCTATGAGTGTGAAATATATGAGGGATATTTGATTCTAAGACTTGAAAGTTGAATAGACAAAAAGATCGGTGAAGGAAGGAAATTTAGGCCTAGGTGGTTGGGTCCATATCAAGTAATAAAAGACTACAAAAATGGGGCATTTCACTGTGTACACTAGAGGGTGAGGATTTTAACAAATCTGTGAACTCTCTTCACTTGAAGAGGTATTACACATCGTCCATTAGAATATTCATATATATATTACTACATCGCATTGCATTTTAAATCCGCACAATTCATTTTGTCAAATTTGTGATCAAGGGACTTATTCTTATAGAAATTTTGAAAAACTTCTAAAACATTGGTAAAACATTCAAATCATACCTCTAAAAATCTCCACAATTTCATCAATTACACCCAATTCATTGCATCAATTCAAACAAGATAAGACAAAGATTTGACAATATTCATACCAAGGCTTGCATACTTAGTTCTTCTTATAGTTTCTTCTAGGTTAGGTTTCCTTTCCTATAGTATTTTCTAGAAGATTCATGGTGTCACATCTATCACATAAAAATATTTTTAGAAATAATAACATTCTAGCCATTTTTCCAAGATAAATAGTTCAAATGTAAATCCACGAAATTTTTATTTTACACATTTCTCCGCCCTACTAACCTTCGGTGTTGAGACTGTGTCTCTTACTAGTGATGTAGGTTTGGGAAAGGAGAGAAATTTTCTTACTCTCCTATACCTTTCCCATGGTGATAAGCCCATACTTCCTATTGGTAGTATGGGGCAAGGTGTAGGGTATCTTTGACAAAGTTGAAAGTTAGAAACAATTCATTAAAATATTGTGAAATCATAAATCAAAACAAAGTGAGTTAGATGTCCAAAATTCCAAGAAGAGCTTAAAACCTCAAAAGCATATTTTTCAACCAAGTGGCCATATAGGAATCTAAATCTAGATAAACTGAAAAGAAATATACATCCTAAACTATGAAGCAAACTTGAGTAGAGTGAGGTTGTAGTGTCCCAATTTGGTTTTGTCAAAACCTTTTCTTTCTCTCATCATTACCATTCAAAAAATTTCATAACTTGTGCCCTTTCTGGCTCTTGGTATTGAGGCCTCACATTTTATTGGTTGTGTGGGGTTAGAAGTGGGGAAAGTTCATTAACTTATTAGATAATTGTATAACCAAGTTTTGCCAAAACAATATGAAGTACCAAATATTGTTTAAAGAAACTAAAGTTCAACATTACAATGTGTTTGCATTATCATATATCAACATTATAAAATACAAAAAAAGAAATCATTTTGTTATCATTCACATCCAATGCATACATTCTAAAAAGCATAGAAAAGTTGAAATTATAAACATCTAGAGTACACATGTGAGATAAGCCAAAAGGAATTAAACTCGATACAATGGATTACTCGAACCAAAAAGAAGATTCTATATATATCAAGGTGATTCAAGTTTGTAAACAATGTCATCACACACTAGGCATGGTCAAAATGCTCGAATGAACATAAAATATACAAAAATCATATAATGGTCGATAAAATCACAACAAAGCAATAAGAGGCCAAGAGGCTTGTCAATCGCTCGATGGTGCATGGCCACATTTGGGACTCTGTTGCAACTATGAAGATGATTGGAATGAAATGAGTTGTGTGAGTGCTCATGATGGTGGCTGCTAGTTGTGGTCTTGCTAGGAGAATTGCTTCACCTCATTAGTCACTCGGATGTCTAATACCCCGCCACCCGAGTATGTAAGGGATTTCATCACCTCCGCTACTATCCAAATAGGTGAAAACACATCAAGTATGTATTTCGAGATGCTAGAGACTAGTCTCAATCCTCGGTCATCTCGGATCATGTCTTCTCCGAGGGGATCAATAAGGTGTCCACACACACCCATCAAATAATCTCTAGCCACTCCCGTGTAGTAACTACAAGAAATAAAAGAGTAAGAAATGGTGAGTTAGAAAATTACAAAAGAAAAACAAAAAGAAATACCAACAAAATCAAAAGAAGAGTATCGACATACTTGGATCTCTGGGCATCAAGGTAGGGTCAGTGGCTACTACTATTGTTGGTGGTGGCTGCAAGGCCTCCCGAAGCTAGAAGTGAGATGTTATCCCATCATGGACTCATCATCCCCCTCCATCTCAAGGAATTGGTCCCTCCAATTCTGCTCTTAGCATATCCTGAGTTTCCTTCCACTCGAGGTCGCTCTCCTCCTCCTCCATGTGGGCTGCCTCACCAATCTCACCACCTAACCCCTCTTCCCTTGTCTCTTCTCTAAATGAATCCTCCTTAATATCATCTCCTGTGTACTACTCATATTTGGATTCTACATTAATAGGCTCATCCTCCTCTCCGTTGTAAGTGGGGGTGGCCACAATCTGAATTAAAGGTGCTCGAGGAGCACCAGGTGCCCATCGGGCACAAACCACATGCCTAATGTAAATAGGCACACAGGGTAACCACTATCCATCCAGGATCTCCTATAGGACCCTTTCATGCCTTCGAATAATCCTATATACTGGTACCACTGGAGGAAGCATGTCAACATAAGGAGGGATAAACTGCTAAGGATCCTGGTCAAATGGATGAATCTTAACTCTCCCTACCTGTCAACTAACTATCCTATGTTAGAGAAAGCTACCATTATGGTCACATTATACCCCATAACCATGTCATGTCTTGGTAGGGTGTATCAACTATGTCTACTATAGTCGGATAGGGCAGCCTCGGACTGATGTGGTATCCAAAGAACCAAAAACTTTGTCCACTTTGGGAAGCCTTGACAGATCTTGAATCCCATACTAGCACTCCCCTCCCATAAGGGGTGATGTGCTCATAGACCCAGCTCATAACTAGCATGGGATGGCTCAGTGACTGCCCCTGTAGCCTTACTACCCTATATAGGTCATGATAGGTAGTCCCCAGAATGTTTGCTCCCTAGGCATATATGTAACCATTCCCTCGATCTCGGCAATAATAGGAGCCCAATAGTAAAGGAGCGTGTCACCTCCCTTGTCCCTGATTAATATAGAGAAAAAGATGCCCATGATGGCTCTATGGATGATAAGAATAGGAGCAGTGGCAATGGATCAGACCTTAATCCCCTTCTTCGAACCAGAAGAGACCACTACATCCTCATGTATGTGGCCCACTGAGTGATCTAAGATCCGGATCCTTCTATCTTCAGTGGTCAATCTCCTCCTAAGTATTGATAGTCCAAAAATGTGGTATATGTCCTCCAGGGTGATGGTCCACTCACCCCTAAAGACTGTAATCTGGAAGGTGTTCCATTCTATGTCCCAATAAGAAAATAAGTCACACAATATGTGGCAGGAAGGAGTGACATGGGGCACCCATTTAATCCTCCAAATAGCTACTCTTTGTAGAGTGTCCATCTCAGCCTGATTCAACTAATCCAAAATCGTGGGATCCAATCACATTCCCTCAGAATTTCAATGGATGTACTCCTCCTTTTGAATCCACCAAAACACAGAAAAATAGCAAGTTAGTAATGTATATCAAAGGATAAGCTCACCAAAAACATGAAAAAACATCAAAAATCCAAAAAAATCAAGTTAGCATGCATTTTGGTCATTATGTTCAATCATCGCCCATTGCAGGCGGTGATTCTAAGAAAGCCACTTTGGTAGGGTGGCGGTCATGGAGAACGATTTCTCAACCTGTCTTTAACACTAGAAAATGCTTAAAAGTACAAAAAGACCATTTTGAACAAAATAAAAGATTACCCTATGGCGCCCCTAGAGACTCATTTAAGACAATAAATTTTGAAAATGATCCCCCTAGGTAATTTTTTTAACATTTTTACATTTTAGGTTGGAAAATATAAAAGTGAAAAAAACCAACCTTAGAACATGGTGGTCGATCTCCAACTCATAGAGGCATGATCACAATCTTGTAATGTTCATTTTGGCTATACTCTCATTGAAATTGGTCACTGTGGGTCTAGAGCTCCAAAATCATTAAATCGAATAAGTGTAAATGATTTGGAAAATGAGTTCTTTTATATATATATATATGCTATTTTGACCTCATTTTGAGTGTATGTTTTCACAGGATGGAGCATTGGCGCAGTGTATCTCTATATCCCTACACATATGGTAAGTCCTCTTATCATTTTTATTTAGTATTTATTTTTTTATATTATATCTATCTCGCACTTGAGTCTTCTTTCCCTCTAGCAGGTATCGGGAGCTTGGACGGTAACGTTTCGACACATGGGCATGTAAGGTATAACTTCTAACTCCCTATTTCAGAATGCCATACTCGAACTATACGTTTTACATGTTTTCATGGCTAAGAAAATTCTCGAGGGGGAAATATGTACACACCCAAAATTGCGTGTGCTACATTGTCATAAAAATAATTACAAAAGTCTTGAATGATGATTCACATCCTTTGAGAAGATGTTCAAGCTCCAAAACCCATTTGCAGTGTATATTTGTAGCCTAGACATCCTTATATAGCTATTTCATTCTTTTTCTAGCTTCCCACTTCATTTTATGCATGTGTTTATCCTTTAGTGCCATGACCATTACCCCGCCACTGGGTGGCGGTTCTCGAAACCACCGCCCGGGAAGGGTAGTGGTCCTGAGTGATTTTTCCAAATTCCATCATGCATGTTTTTAACATGTGACGATTCACTTAACTTTACTTTTAGGAAGCGTTTGCCAGGAACTGATTTGTCTAAAAATACTTTTGATTTCATGGTTCTCCTTCCCTATTATATTTTTGCATGTACTTTTTTAGTTGGAACTACCTCTTCTTTCCTTGTGCATGAAGGCACATCCCAACCCAAATGTTATATATTCCATTTTTTTTTAACTAAAAGGCCTAAGAATTTTTGTGAATCTTATATAGTATTGTTGCCACAATCCTACTAGGAATTGCATAGCCAAACTTAGATCTCTTGTGTTATTTTCTCGCTACTTGCATTCGCAACTAGTCGCCCTCAAGCTACCATTGCTCAAGAATCTTCTTCTATTTTTGTTCTTGCATTCCTAATTCCTTGGACTCATATGAAAACACAAAGAAAGAAAGGAACAAACTGAGGGGACAGACAAAGATACAACCAGATTTTCCAAAGCTCTTGCTTATCCAGGTTGGAATTACTTGTTTGTTTGCTTCATTTGCCAAATTTTCAATTTTGAATCATTAGTTTCAGTTACATATCAAATAGAGTAGTAAAATTGTTCAGGTCAATTGATTAGGCAATTACAAGTAGATCAAATCATTAGAAATTTTTCTCTTTGACATTACGAGAGAAGTTGTGGGGAATAATTGCTATTTTAGGGTCATGATTTGTTTTTCACCTCTGACGTAGGGTTTGAAGGGTTTTGATTAAATTAGGTTATGTGTTTTAGATTTTGATTCATATATTTTCACAAGTAACTAGCTACATCTAGCTGATTACTTGTCTTTATTTTCTTTATTAGATTATAACTCAATGCTTAAAAAATAGAAAAGATCAAAAACATTTACTTTTGTTAGATTAGTTTGATTTCATTGTTTTACTCTGGTATATTGTGAAAACACCAAAAACATAGATTAGATTTCCTTTGACAATTAGGTTATTTTATCAATATCATTTCAATACATTTTGCATGACCATCAACGACCCACAACAAGAAAATACGTAAGGTTGTGATCCTTTGGTCCCACAACGCAATGGGCCAGAGTTGATAATAGACATTGATACAAGTTTATGTTTGACATCTTATGCACACCTACTACATTCTATGAGAAAATAGAACAAATAAACACACTAAACATCACATCTAATCAAGCCTATGATTATTGGATTTCTCCTAGCAACAGGGTTTTATTATGCGCATGACCATAATAGGGCCAAAACCTCCACGAGTTTTCAATTGTAATCCTCAACTCTTACAACCCAACGGGTTTGCTAACCAATTAGATATCGAAACTAGTTTACATGCATCAGTATTTAGATCATAACCACTTCCACTTGATATCATTACACAACTTTCATTATTGAACATAACAGCCAATCAAGCTAAGACTTTCTAGACTAGACCAGAAAATCGCCCATAGTCCATGTGGCTTCATTACGCCTCTTGTTCTTACTTCCATGATATTTTATGGAAATCTATATGAGGCACTCATGAGTCATTTTCCATGTGTTCAACAACCAATGAATAGAATCTTAGCAGAGCTCGATATTGACTGGAGTCTTTGAGAAGCTATCATATCAGATTGATCCATCATGCCACTTTAGGTTAGGAGAGCATTCTTTGCCTTAGATTCGTAGATCCTATTATTACGTGTCAAATATATAAGGTTACCTCATTATATTTTCCATCATCATCACACATACACATCCATTTCTATTCTACACCGGTTGTCTCGGCACAACCTCGGGAAGTTGGGTGTGAAGAATGTCACATGCTGATTTTATTTCGTATAGGTATCCTTACGTCTTCTTCATTAGTGGTGGTGTAAGAGGTTATCATGGACATTAACCACTTTTCCATCTTGAAGATTGGGATTTAAGTAGTTATACACCCATCATGCCTCTTTCCCCATTCTAGCATCATGATGAGTTAGAGTTCCATCAGATCATATTTTATTGTCTATGCATAGGGTGCTTTAGATGCATACCCATATGTCTTATTTAACGTGTAGTATTTAGAATTTATCTTGTCTGTGTTGAATTATCGAGGTTGTGCATATGTAATAATGTTCATCACACTTTTGAAGTATCTCGAAGTGAATTTAAATGGAATTTTTCATCATGGCCCCATTTATCCATTTTTAACAAAAATATGACAACGAAGAAATTTTGCATCACTGCAAAATTTACCTATACTTTTAATCTTGTTGGCATCTCCCTTGTATATGTCATTCATTCTCAAATGCATCGTGCATTCTCTTGTACAATTTTTCCAGGTGCGTTTTGTATGGATTGGAAATTATGCCATAACAAGTGTTTTGGGAGAAGCACCGCACTAGATATTTCTTCTCTATTAAATGCTACCATATACTGTCTATCATACCATCCGTAACGCCTATCTCCCAAAAAACACAATCAGCAACATAATTTACCCCCATGTGATTTTATATCCTTTCTCTATTTGGGTACTCCCATCATCCATAAGGATCTGTTCTATGAATAGGGAAATATTATACTCGGGTCCCTTATGCCATCTTATGTATAATATGTGAAAATTCTTATTGACCTCTACCCACCTTTTAAAGGTGCCTAATTTTCTCATTAGGAATGAAGTCACTCTATTTTCAATGGAAATAATATTTATAACATTGAAGGCATGGCTTCCCCCTTTGATACTACAATTTTTTGTCTATATCCTCTTTTAGATATTTTTGGCACCGAGAAGAGGGGTGAATAAATTTTGATAAAAATTACAATCAATTTCCTCTTTATTTTATATATCGATGTTGTTAACTATTAGTGTAAATCAGCAACACCCTATAGTTTGACATTTTAGCATCCCAGTGTGATTGCACAACATTGAATCTTTTCCCCAAGTGTAGGACTTACAAAATGGAAAAGAATCTCCAAATTAGAGGCTGGTTCCTCAACTCCTCTTATCAGGTATATGTATGAAATTTGCAGAGGGTTAAATTCCTAATTCCTACTCTAAATTCCAAGGGGACAGAGATAGAGAATGCAAGAAAAATGAGACTAATGTTGATAAGGTGATGCACCAAGGGAGTAGTAGACACCTGCTACTACAAAACATACATAGTCCAGGAGGAAATACAACACAAAACATGCACAAATTGCCAAAATGTGATGAGAGGTTAGGAAAACAATGATAAACATATGAAAGGATTGAGAAAACTTTTAATCACAGAGCATATATTATCATTCTAGGTCCAACACAGTGCATTACAATGACCAAGAGGAAAAAGAGGTGTTGTATTTGCATGGAAAGGTAAAAATTTCAACAATTTTTTCCAAAAAGGAAGAAAAGGGAGTTGCAGAGCTAAAAGAGTGTCTCTCTTTAAAAATGAGCCCATTCTAGCTTTTACAATGCAAAAACGAGCCCAGGAGAGAGAAACATGGGAAAACATGAGAGGAGCTTCAACCACCAACCAAAATGCAATAAAACAACATGGGCATCCTTAAAGGTCCATTCCCTGACATTTTTCACCATGCTGGGAGAGAATGCGAGCCATTCTTCATTAAAAATGGTGGTTGAAACGTCATTTCTATTGATTTCCATGTGCTAGAGGATTTTTTCAATTTTCTCTCTCCAAACTCCATCAAAATAGAAAATTGAGAATCATGTAGATAATTTCACCACTTTCCGTTGATATAAAGAACGTGAAAAACGAGCTCTTGATCGAAAGTTATGGTCATTTGAAAATTTAGGGAAAAAACAGGGCAAAAAACAGGTTGGCGGGCTAAAATTTGAAATTTTCCCACTTTTTGCATTTGGGAAAATTTTCCCAAAAATCTCCATGCCCACCGATCCAGTGTCACGTGGCATGATTCTATTGGTCGTGGGCTCTTCCTACTTCATTTTCCATCATTTTGGCCATTGGAAAAATTTCCAAAAATTCTCTCACGGCCGATGACCTGAGGACAAGTGGCGTGATATGATTCGTTGTGGGCCTTCTTTCAAATTTTCCACTGCTTTGAAACCATTTTCCTCGACGGGGACACGTGGCAAGCTCCCATTAGGACGTGGGCCTTTATGCTCATTTTTCTCGTGGGCTTGCCTTTTTTTTCCAGCCACATGGACACGTGGCATGATTTGATTGGCTCGGGTTTTGGGGGCCGGCTCTCCTTTCAATATTTCCTTTGACTTTGCTTTGGGAAAAATTCCCAACTTTCCCCACGTTCCGCTAGTCTTGGGACATGTGGCGAGCTCCCATTGGACGTGGGCCTTGGGGAAAACATTTCTCTTTGTGCTAACCTTTGGGAAAAATTCCCAATTTCTCCCCAATGGCCGAAGCTCCGATGCCCCTTGAGACACGTGGCGATATATGATCATCATTTGCGGGCATGGGCTGTGGGCAAAATTTTCTCCTTTCCTCTCACCAAAACACTTTCCAAATTTTCAATTTTACCTCCACCCTCCGCCACTCCTTTGGCCTAAGAGACACGTGGCACAATGTGATTGGATGCGGGCCTGGCATCGAAAATTTTGTTTGTGTCAACCCTTAGGAAATTTTCCTAATTCCTTCCCCTTGGACACGTGGCGAGCTCCCATTGGACGGTGGGCCATTGGGCTGAAAATTCCTTCTGAAACCTTGCCAAACATTTGGTAAAATTTCCAAGTTTACCTCCACCCTCGCCCCTCCTCCGAGGACACGTGGCCTCATCTTATTGGCTCGGGCTTTTTAGGGGAAAATTTCCCACAAAATCTCGCCGAGCCATAACTTCAAAAATACATGGAGTTAGGAAGAAAACTTTACCTTTCTAGAAAGTTTGAGAAAATATCTATCCAATGGTGCCATTTCCAGAAGGTCTTGAGTGCCTAAAAAGAAAAAAATTATGACTGAGGCACAAGAGAGGGAAGAATGAAGGGAGTTAGCACAAAATGAGCAAGGGGCTCATTTTGGATAACAATTTTGGTGACTCAGAGGGGTCATCTACCTGCTGGATGAAGTTACCAGTTGCTGAAACAATCCATTGGGCATGGAGTCATTAAATTCTCTACTTGGTACCCCAACTGATTAGAACACTACAAGGAGGAAGATGGAAGGTAGAACACCATCTGATTGGAGCAAGGCTTGCAAAACACATTTCCTGGAACAACAAGCTTGTGCCAAAGCACTTAGGGAAAGAAAAGATAAACTACAACAAAATAATGTGCATAAGCACTTGGAGGAATGAAAACCTAAGCTAATATGTACAAGGTGGAGAATTTCTTTCAGTAACAATGCTTCAGATGGATTCCATTGACTGGAATCTATAACTCTTCACCATCCAATGTAGACAATTGGAAGGCATTGTTGTCCTTACACTTTGTGACCATGTATGGGCCACTCCAAATGGCATCAAATTTTGAATGCCTCCTGGTTTTTTCTCTGTCTGCATCCCATTTTAACACTAGATCTCCAACTTGGAAAGATCTATCCTTGGCCTTTCTATCAAAGGTATTCTTGATCAAAGCATGATCCTTCTCCATTGCTTGGGATGCTTGATTTTGATTTCTTGGAGCTCCATCAATTGCATATCTAACCTCCATGGGTCCAAAATCCAACAACTCCAACTATTTCATGAGTTCCAATGTTGGCAACTCAAGTGACATGGGAAAATTGCCTCTCTTCCATAAACAAGCTTGAATGGAGAGTTACCTGTAGATCTCTTGGGAGTTATCCTATCAGCCCATAAGGCTGATTTCAACCTAGTATGCCAAGACCTCTGATTTTCATCAAGAGTCCTCCTAATGATCCTTAACAAGTTCTTGTTTGTAGATTCAGCTTGGCCATTACCCTGAGGGTAATAATTTGATGAAGTGCTTAGGTAGATCCCATTCTTGACAGCCCATTCAGTTACCTTGGACCCAATGAATGCCAATGCATTATCTGATATTATTGTAGTAGGTATGCCAAATCTGGTTGTTATTCCCTCATAGAAGTCCAGGATGCTAGATTCATTTGCTTCCTTGAGTGCTACTACTTCAGTCCACTTGGTGAAGTAATCTGTTGCTGTTAGAATCCATTTGTGCCCTTGGCTTGAATTTGGATTAATGAATCCAATGAATTCCAAACCCCATTGCATGAATGGCTGGTCAACTGAAATTGGATGCAATGGAAGGGAAGCTAGTCTCTCCTTACCTATGAAGAATGCACAATTCTTGCACCTCTTGATCCATGCATAACAATCATTGAAAATATTGGGCCAATAATAGCCAGCCCTCATGATCTTCATAGAGCTGTCACTCTCATTGAAAAATGACCACCAGATGATCCACCATGGAACTCTTCCAACACCCTGTGAATCTGATTTGTACCAATGCATCTCAGCAGCACTCCATTCACATCCCTTTTGAACAAAACACCATCAACAAGGGCATATGGGACAGCCTGCAATCTGAAGTGTCTTCTTTTGGTCTTGTTCATCTCTGGAGGGCATATACCTATGTTTAGGAAGTGCATTATGTCTTGGGTCTAGCAAGGAGTGAGGACACCATCATTTTCTTCTTGAGTGCTTCCTTGCTCATGGTTGTCTTGCAACGCCAAAACAACCTCCTTCTCATTGCATGCTTCCTTGGATTTATTCAAGACCAGCTGCTCACACAATCCTTTTCCTCTGACCAACTTGGTGACTTTGATCTCAATGTCATACTCCATGACACGAGTAATCCAACCTGCTCTCTTTTCATTCAGGTCTTTGTTGAGGAGGAAGTCTTTAACTCCCACATGAGAAACCAGCAATTGAACCTTGTTGTTTGAAACTAGGTGCTTGAATTTCTTCAAGCTCCTGATTACTGCAAGAACATGCTTCTCAATGAAAGAATACCTCACCTCATAGTCCTCTAGGATTTGGCTAAAGAAAGCAATTGGTTGCTCATCATTTTCTTTGTTTCTGCTGTACCAAAATTGTAGAAATAGTATCATCACCTCCAAATGCATAGAGGATGAAATCCTTGGAGAAATCTGGGTTAATGAGAGTTGGGGCTTGAGAGATGGCTTCTTTGATTGCTCCAAAACTTTATTTTCCTTTTTTTGTCCATTTGAAAGCTATGCTTTTCTTTAACATCTTGGTGATAGGCTTGACTAGGGCTGCAAAATTTGGGACAAACCTCCAAACAAAATTTATCCTCCCCAAGAAACTTTGAAGGGCCTTCTTGTGGCTTGGCAATGGTAGTGCTCTTATGGCTTCAAATCTTTCTCGGATCAATTGCTAATCCTTTTTTGGAGACAATGTGGCAAGGAGATTTCCTTCATGGGCTAGAAAATACACTTTTAGGATTCAAGGATACCCCAAATCTCGCACCTTTGGAACACTTGTCTCAAATGAAAGAGATGGTCTGCTGCATTTTTTGAAAAAATAGTGATATCATCAAGATATATCAGCACCATGTTGTTAATCAAATCCTTGAACGCCATGTCCATTGCCCTTTCGAAAGTAGCTCTCTAGCATTGGACAACCTAAATGGCATTTTCCTGTATGCATAAGTTCCCCATTTGGTTGTAAAGGCTTTCTTGAAATGATCCTCTTCTTTCACCATAATCTGATTGTACCCTGAATAGCCATCAAGTAATGAAAACCTTTCAGATCCGGAAATGACTTGTAAAATTTTCTCCATAGAGGGAAGTGGGTAATGATCCTTTAGAGATGCTCTATTCAGATCTCTGAAGTCAACACACAATCTGATTTCTCCACTCTTATTTCTAACTGGAACCAAGTTGGCCACCCAACTAGAATGCTTGATAGGGAATATGATACTTGACTCTATCAACTTATTCAATTCTTTTCTCATGAGAGGCTCCATGTGTGGATTGGTCGCCTTTGTTTTTTGCCTCGATGGGTTTAGTACTTGGATCTAATTCAATGGTGTGTTGAGCTAACTTGATTGAAACCTTTCAAATCTTCATAGCTCCAAGAAAACACATCAGGGAATTCTTGACAAAGCTATATGAACTCATACCTTTCTTACTCAGTTGTCACTTTACCAACTTGGAGTGATTTGCCTTCTTCCACCAAGATGGACACTGAATCTTCTCCCTTGACTTGGATGTTTGCTTTCTCCTTCCTAAACTGATCATTAGGATTGAAAATGGACTCCAAAGTGATAAGTCCCTTTGGTAGTTTGTTGGTTCTCAGTTGTACCACTTGGTCACCATACTGTTGTTCCAACTTTTCCTAATTTTTAGCTAAGAACTCAGCCTCTTCTTGCAAGAAATGGATGATTTGTTGATCATTTTCAAACACTTGCCAACTCACATTGTTGTCTAGCATCAAGGCCTTACAATCACATGGATGTTTGGCTGTACCTTGTCTTTTTGGATGCTTTCAACAACATCAAAGGCTGCTCCAACTGCTGCAAGCCTGTCAGCAGCTTGGTTCTCTTTTCTAGGAATGGATTTGATGCCAAAGCCCTCAAAATCTTCAATGAGGTCCCACACCCTATTTTTTTAGCACTTGAGCAGATCATTCTTGGCAGCATGCTGCCCCTTAACTTGGTTGACAATCAACTCACTATCACCGAAGACTTGCAAGTTCTTTATCCTTCTTTTGATTGACCAATGTAATCCTTGTATCAAAGCTTCATATTCAACAGTGTTATTAGAACATGCAAACTGAAATCTAAAATCTGAATAATACCTAACTCCTTGAGGTGAAACAAGCATAGCTCCCCCTCCTACACCTTGTCTACTTCTTGATCCATCAAAAACAACTGCCATACCTCATTGTCATCCTTGTGGTCTGGTTTGGTGATGCTAGGGATAGGCTGATTTTCTTCATGCATGCAATAGACTCCTAGCTTAGATTCTTCTATTTCTTGATAAGGATCAAAAGCATGCACCTTTCTTTCCCATTCATCAAGAGTCAAATCTAGGATGCTTCCAACCTTGGTGTCAGCTTCATCAGTGCTTGGATAATCCTCTTGATCAAACGTTGAACAATTGGTATTGATTTGGCTTGGAGTGTGAGGCTCAATGTGAAAGTTTGCAATAGGCTCAGATATGATTGTGGCTTTAGTTCCATATCTTGTTTTGAACAACATGTGTGACCAATCAGTAGATAAATAACCTCCAATCTTAGCTATGAAATCCCTTGACAAACATAGGGCAAAGAGTGGTGGAAGATCTATTACCGAGACATCTTGTAAAACAACAACGTTGGGGCATGCATGCAAAGTAAGACTCAAATTTTTAATCACTCCTACTTGTTATTGCTGTCCCATCCAATTGCACTACCCCTTTGGATATGACTTCATATTGAAGCCCCAACTGATCAGCTATTTGCTTGGGCATTACTAAACTACTTGCCCGGAATCAATCATGCAGTTGTGTACTAAATGGTTTCCAATGATCAATGAAACATAGAATGGAGGGGGCTTCAACATTTTACCTTGCTGTCCTCCATGATTCCCTAGGCTGGGTAGCATTTGTGAGTACCTTCTCTTGCATTTGGACCTACTGATTTGAAGTTGACCAGTCCTTCATGGCAGCTTGTAGCAAATCTCTTTGGCCTGGGATGGATAGTGATTCCCACATTGATATGTTTACATTTTTCTTCTTCATCTGATCAATGATGTTGAATGGAGATGAAGCATCTCTCTACTGTCCCTTGGCCTGCACATTCATTCCTTGCACATGGGCAGCAACAAATGGCATCTGAGTTGGCCTAGGAGCTGTTTTAGGTAGTCCTTGCGTGTTTGGAACTACATTTTGTTTGCCAATAATTTGTGGAGTGGTAGAAGGTTGTGGATTACTTGGAGCCAATGGTTATTCTTCACCCAAATTTCTCCTTTTTGACCTTGTGTTAGCTGCAACAATTTGGGAGATTGTTTGATTCATGCCACAAAAATCTTCGCCCGCGCCGGTTTACAAGTGTGGTATCATTTGGAGCTGATTATTGCTAGGATGTTTCTTGTTGTTGGTTATCTCCTTGACTCCTTCACCCTCCACACCAGTTTTTCACCATTAATGCTTGATTTAAGGCACCGTTGAAACACATAGACTGGTTTTGGGGTTCATTGCATGGGAAACACCAATCATACTCTTGAGCTATGTTATTTTGCACTGGCACTATTGCTTTAGAGGTAAGATGTAGCATTGGGATTATAGGGCTGAAATGGTCTGTTGGTAGGAGGTCTTGCTTGATTTAAATTTGCAGCTAGATTGGGTGGTCTTTGAGGCTGGTATGGCTACCTGTTAGGCTAAGCTTGAGGCTAGAAAGAAGGTCTAAAACCTTGGGCTTGCTGCCTCTTGAGTGTAACCAGCTCATTACCTAAATTTTGTAATTGCTTCATGACTTCTTGAAGTTCATTTGAGGCACTAGAAGATGAAGTAGAAGCTTCACTTGAATTCTGATTTCTAGGAGTGGGAATAGGAGCTAAAATAGGCACTTGACTAGTGCTTTGACCCTCTAAACTTGGATATAATGGCATTCGAGGCCTAAGAGCTAGCTTACCATCCTGAATCAAACAATTTTCAGCTCTAATGGCAATGCTATAAGTAAGCAGGATAGTTGTGCCTCCCATGGATTGAATTAACATAGAAATAGAAATTTAGCTTTAAGGTAATATAGAAAAGCACCTTCTGCTATTGGCCTTACTGCCATTGGAATTCTCTCCCAAGTCCTTTGAAACCTGAAGTTGAAGTCAGCCGGCTACTCATTGGGAGCTCTCTTGATGGTTGTCAATTGTTCCAAAAAGGACAAGTTATCTCCCTTTTCTCCAAACTACCCATGGAGGGCTATACATAGCTGGTTCCAATTTTGGATGGAACCTGAGGCAAGACTCCTAAACCATTGCAAAGCTTTCCCTTTGAATGAAGATGCCAACAGTTTGACAATAACTTGCATCTCATTAATCTCATGGATTGCACAAATATTAGCAATATCTTTAACATGATCACCACGAGTGGTCTAATTCTCTCTAGTAAAGTATGGAATGTTCTTTAATGCTGCAACTAGGATTGGATTTTGTGCATTGAGAGCAAGTGGGCTGCTGCCAGTGAAATTGACATATGGGTTGTGTTGTGCCATTTTGATTGGCCTTAGAACCCTTGTTGATTGGATGAAAGGTCTACCAGGTGGAGGAGTTGATAGAGTTTTGTTTGGTGGAGATGGAGACCTTTGAATTCTCCTCCCTCTTTGCCTTCTTCTTGGAGATAATTGCAGATACTCAAACATCACCTCTTCTTCTCCAACTCTTGACCTTGTGGTGATTCTTCTCATGGGTTTTCAGGTCTGCACTGCTAAAACCAGCTAATTCTTCTTTCTTGGAGCTTCCAGATGTGTAATTTAGGGCTCTTTTAAGCAAGAAACTTACAACAAATGCACATCAATTTTGTTGCAATAAAGATGAAGACCTCTAAGGTCCCATCGGGCATGCCAAAACTGTTAGTGAAAATTCAAGCAACACCCTGGATGTCCTATTAGATTTCTAGTTTGACATTTTAGCATCCAGTGTGATTGCACAACATTGAATCTTTTCCCCAAGTGTGGGACTTGCAAAAATGGAAAAGAATCTCCAGATTAGAGGTTGGTTCCTCAACTCCTCTTATCAAGTATATGCATGAAATTTGGAGAGGTTAAATTCCTAATTCCTACTCTAAATTCCAAGGGGACAGAGATAGAAAATGCAAGAAAAATGAGACTAATGCTGATAAGGTGATGCACCAAGGGAGTAGTAGACACCTGCTACTGCAAAACATACACATTCCAGGAGGAAATACAACACAAAACATGCACAAATTGCCAAAATGTGATGAGAGGTTAGGAAAACAATGATAAACACATGAAAGGATTGAGAAAACTTTTAATCATAGAGCATATATTATCATTCCAGGTCCAACACAGTGCATTACAATGACCAAGAGGCAAAATAGGTGTTGTATTTGCATGGAAAGGTAAAAATTTCCACAAATTTTTCCAAAAAGGAAGAAAAGGGAAGTTACAGAGCTAAAAGAGTGTCTCTCTTTAAAAAATGAGCCCATTCTGGCTTTTACAATGCAAAAAACGAGCCCAAGAGAGAGAAACACGGGAAAACATGAGAGGAGCTTCAACCACCAACCAAAATGCAATAAAACAACATGGGCATCCTTAAAGGTCCATTCCCTGACATTTTTCACCATGCTGGGAGAGAATGCGAGCCATTCTTCATTAAAAATGGTGGTTGAAACATCATTTCTGTTGATTTCCATGTGCCAGAGGTGTTTTCCAATTTTCTCTCTCCAAAATCCATCAAAATACAAAATTGATCCTAGAATCATGTAGATAATTTCACCAAATCTTTTCGTTGATATAAAGAACACGAAAAACTGAGCTCTGGATCGAAAGTTATGGTCATTTGAAAATTTAGGGCAAAATAGGGCCAAAACGGGTTGGTGGGCTGAAAATTTGAAATTTTCCCACTTTTTTGCATTTGGGAAAATTTTCCCAAAATCTCCATGCCCCACCAATCCGGTGCCACATGGCATGATTCTATTAGTCGTGGGATCTTCCTGCTTCATTTTCCATCGTTTTGGCCATTGGAAAATTTTCCAAAAATTCTCCACCGGCCGATGACCTGAGGACACGTGGCATGATATGATTCGTTGCGGGCCTTTGCTTTCAAATTTTCACCTTTGGACCATTTTCCCTGATGGGACACATGGTGAGCTCCCATTGGATGTGGGCCTTTATGCTCATTTTTCCCTGCGGGCTTGCCTTGTGTTTTTTGCCGCCACATGGACACGTGGCATGATTTGATTGGCTCAGGTTTTTGGGGGCCGGCTCTCCCTTTCAATATTTCCTTGAATTTGCTTTGGGAAAAATTCCCAACTTTCCCCCATGTTCTGCTGGTCTTAGGACATGTGGCGAGCTCCCATTAGACATGGGCCTTGGGGGAAAACATTTCTCTTTGTGCTAACCTTTGGGAAAAATTCCCAATTTCTCCCTGGCGGCCGAAGCTCCGATGCCCTTGAGACACGTGGCAAGATATGATTCGCTCGCGGCCTATGGGCCAAAATTTCTCCTTTCCTCTTACCAAAACACTTCACCAAATTTTCAATTTTACCTCCGCCTCCACCACTCCTTTGGCCTAGAGACACGTGGCACAATGTGATTGGATGCGGGCCTAGCGTTAAAAATTTTGTTTGTGTCAACCCTTAGGAAATTTTCCTAATTTCTTCCCCTTGGACACGTGGCGAGCTCCCATTGGACGGTGGGCCATCGGGCTGAAAATTCCTTCTGAAACCTTGCCAAATATTTGGTAAACTTTCCAAGTTTACTTCGCTCTCCGCCACTCCTCCGAGGACACGTGGCCTCATATTATGGCTCTCAGCTTTCAGTGGGGAAAATTTCCCACAAAATCTCTGCCAAGCCATAACTTCAAAAATACCTAGAGTTAGGAAGAAAACTTTACCTTTCTGGAAAGTTGAGAAAAATATCTATCCAATGGTGCCATTTCCAGAAGGTCTTGATTGCCTAAAAAGCAAAAAAATTATGACTGAGGCACAAGAGAGGGAAGAATGAAGGGAGTTAGCCACAAAATGAGCAAGGGGCTCATTTTGGATAACATTATCTATTATAAAATTTTATAAGCATGCAATATTAATCATGAGACTATAAGAATAAGAAGAATACACACACATTATTAAGAGTAGACTAGATATAATGTGGTAAACCCTTTCAAGATGAAAATCCAATGAAACTATTACTTATATTACTCAAAGCAAGGAATTGCAAGAATATTACACATCCTAATATATTTTTTTAGTGAGGTACCAACCCCACAAGGATAACCAATCCATACACCTCTTCGATGTTATGCACAAAAAGGACTCAATTGAATATGACGCATAACAAGATATTTTATTAGTGAGGCACCAACCCCACAAGGATAACTAAACCCTAATTTAATCAACTACAATTGATCTTCTCGCAGACATCGACCCACAAGGAGGTCTGTGACCCCGAGAAATGCTAAGCTAAACCTTAAACATTTTGTTTCAAGAAATTTTGATCATCTAGTTTACATGTTACGAGATACAACATGATTATGATCATCTTGATTTTACATTCATTTACAATCACTCTTCACAATTAGATATACAATTTTTTCTTTTCCTCTTTTTGGTCTCTCTTCTCATTCGAATTATCACACTTTCTTCTTTTATCTACACATCAGTTCTTCATCTGATAATGTTTTCTCCTTACGCACAACTCTTTTTTTTTCTCTCTGCATTAGATCATTATTATTCTACCACGTCTTATTTCTTCCTCTCTGCAATGAATTTTTTCTTAGATTCTCCTTTCTCCGCTCTTTAGCATATCTGAATCATGAAGCTACCTATTCTTTCCTTGCATAGCTCTCTACTCAACTCTCATACATCAACATCAAATATTCAAGATATGACTTTGGGTCATTTCTTTCTTCCTCTTTATCTCCTTCATCTTGAGTGCATCATTTTTCTCTTGAGCCTCTTCTCTCCCATCACTCCTTCAATTCCGATGCATCATTTTTCCACTTACGAAACTCATCAAATGTGTCTAAATTTCTCTATATAAATAATCGACCCAATCCGCCACTTCATCTTGTGTGTCATGCAATCTCTCCTACTTTGTCGCCTAAAAATATGGACTATTAAATGCATGCCACTAACTCCATATTTTTCTCCTTCTATATTTGTCTTGATTACACCTTCTTCTATGCATCTACTAGAAATTATTTATGAGCCAACTCCTAAAAATAGATTTCTTGTATTTTTAGGATTTCCTTGTGATCAGGAATAAATGAGCCCCTTTCTTCTCCAATATTTAATTTGTACCTTGGAATCAAGAATATTCATGGAGAGTGTAATTGAATTACTTTGAAGTCAACAAGCATTAAATTCTAATAGCTAGAATAATGAAATTCATTCCTCATTGTGGAGTTCAGTTGTACACACAATTTGAAAGCTTCGTGAATTAAATCACCATTGATTTTTGATACTAACTCTCACTTCTTCCATTTTAAGCTCTATTTGACTGTCCTTGATCCATATACAATTTATATTCACTCGATCGTGGATTCCCTTTGATTCTTGGATATTTTTCCTTATATCATGGATCTTTTATTTGTCAAGTGGAATTTCTTCCTTCTCAGTGGATTTTTAGTTATCTATGGTTTTTCTATGCTTCTTACAAACTTCTACAATGTATCACAGTTATAATCCTTGTCCTTTTCATTTCCGTGGATTGTTCCTTTTATGCGGCTCTTTCTTCTTATTTTTGCTTCATTTTTACAACTTTGTTTCATGTCTGTGACTCCATCCTTTTATCTGTAACTTTTTTATTTCCATGGCTTTCTTCCTTAGTGACTTTTCTTGTTCTAAGGGCTTTCCTAGTACATGGCGGATTTTCTACTTGTCCGCGGAATTACTCCTAACATCCTTTAATCAATGGCTTCTTCCTTACCTATAATTTCTTCCACAACTTATCCTTTATGTCCTCCTTACTTGTGTGGCTCTATCTTCATGTTCACAACTCTTACCTCACATTCGCAGCTTTACTTTTCTCTCATACGACTTGTCCTTTGGCTCGATTTTCTTCAATGACTTCATTCCTTTTCACACAACACTTACTAAGCTTCCACATATTCACTTTTACACTTATATATTCATCCTTGACACCTTGAATTTTGGCTACATAATTCCTTTACCCGTAGCTTCTCCTAAGCCTTAGAATTTCTTCTTTGAGTTTCATAGCTTCATGCAAACTTCGGCGGCTATCTTTGAACTTCAAAGGATTTATCTTGACTTCAGTGGATATCTCCTCATCTCCATGGCTTGAAAAAAAACTAATTAAGTCCTTTAGAACTTATCCTTGATCATCTAAAGCCTATTTTACATCTCATTGACCTTTAATGTCCTTATTTGACTTCTAAACACCCAATTCACTTTCCTTAGGATATTGCATACTGATAAAACATTTGTTATCCTTCAATGTCACTATCATGTGATCATCTGGTTCAATCTTTAAGTAAGGACTTGCAAGAATTATACACATCTTAATAGATTTTTTTAGTGAGGTATCAACCCCACAAGGAGCACCAACCCCTACACCTTGCTAATATTGCACACAACAAAGGACTTAATTGAATATGACACATCATAAGAGATTTGTTTAGTGAGGCACCAACCACACAAGGAGAAGTAACCCCTAATTCAATTAGCTACAACTAATCTTTTGCATGTAGTGACCCATAAGGAGGTTGCAACCCCATGGAAATCCTAAGCTACAACTTAGACTTGTTGTTTCAAGAAATTTTGATCATCTATTTTACATGTTGTACATACAACAAATTATGAACATATTTCTTTTACATTCATTTATAATCACTCTTAACAGATTAGATATGAAATTTTTTATTTTCCTCTTTTTTTCTCTCTTCTCATTTGGTGTATCAGCCTTTCTACTTTTCTCTACACATCAGTTCTTCATCGATAATGTTTTCTCCTTCATACGCACACAACTCTTTTATTTCTCTCTGTATTAGATCATTATTATTCTACCATGTCTTCTTTCTTCCTCTCTCGCAATGACTTAGTTCTTAGCTTCTCATTTCTCTTATCTTTAACATATCTCGCATCATGTAGCTACCTCTTCTTTCCTTGCATAACTCTCTTCTCAACTCTCTTACATCAACATAAAATATTCGATAATAGCTCGGGTCATTTATTTCTTCCTCTTTATCTCCTTCAACTCGAGTGCATCATTTTTTCTTGAGCCTCTTCTCTCCCATTATTTCTTCATTTCTAGTGCATCATTTTCCCACTCAAGACACTCATAAAATGTATCCAAATTTCTCTATATAAACAATCGACCCCCACCACTTCATCTTGTGTGTTATGTAATCTCTCTTGTGCTTTTGCTTGAAAATTTAGACTATGAAATACATGTCGTTAACTCCATATTTTTCTCCTTATATATTTGGCTCGATTACACCTTCTTCTATGCATCTTCTAGAAATTATTTATGATTCAACTCCTAAAAATATTTCTTGTATTTTTAGGATTTCCTCATGATCAGGAATAAATGAGCTCCTTTCTTCTCCAATATTTAATTTACGCCTTGGAATTATGAATATTCATGGAGAGTGTAACTAAATTACTTTGAAGTCAACAAGCATTAAATTATGGTAGCTAGAACAGTGGACTTCATCACTCGTTGTGGAGTTCTAGTTGTACACGTAACCACAAACTTCTGGTATGTTCAAAGCAATGCTCCTCTTGAGATGATGATACCAATTATATTAATGTGCTACTTAACTAGCTCCCCCTCACCTAAATACTATTTGGAACTATTTTGGAGCTTATATTTCATGAGAATGCTCCCCTTAGGACTATGTTTCATCTTTTTCATCTCCCATTAACAAAATTGATCCTCTTGATCACCTGTGGTAGCTCCCCTTGGATAATTCTATGTTTTTCATTGTTAAAATACTCTCTCTTCTACAAGTTGTGCATCACTCCATTTTATTTGAACTGGAACTAATCTCTCTTTGTTCATATTATTCTTTCTATGGTTGTATTTCATCTTGTATGTTGTGGATTTCTATCTCGAGACACTTTCCTCACAGTATGAATCAAATCTTCTAATTTCTTGATTTTTGGCTTCTGAAACTTATCTAGTTCATAGTGTCTCATTTCTACTTGTGACATACATTAATATGCTTAGTAATGTAACATGTCTTCTTTCTTAAATCTCATCCATAGATAGTCATTCAATCATCATGAATCTACTCAAAAATATATTTATGAGCATGTGATATGCATAGTTTGGAGACAAAAATTATTATGAGATACCAGCTATTGCATAAATTGTTATTCAAGGGAACTCATTAGAAGATATCTTCACCATGAAATCATATAATAATTTTCAACATCTTTGAGATCTTAATCTATTGATTTATCATTCAATAATAAAGACGCCATCTTTCATACTTGTAGTCTGTAATCACTTTCTCATTACTGGTTACTCATATAGATCATATCACCTTTCATCACACTTGTGGACTATTAAAGTCTTCCATTAATTTACTCATATCGGTAGTCCTGTGTGATAGAGACAATTCTAGAATATGCACTTATATAACAAACATGCACATGTACTTCACACATTTTTCATTTGAGGGATCATGACATCGAGTTGACACAAGACACTTTTGATTTGCCTTTTCATGCATCAAGATTCATATGTGACCAAAACACATTAAATCCAGATTTTAAAACTTGAATAGGCTCTTATTTCAACACTCAAAGCATGAGAATTTTGTACATGACTCAATTTCCATCAGGGATATGTGTTGCTTATATCAGCCAACAATGGATGAATCAACTATGACATAAACACTCACATCCATACATGCACAAGGAATATCAGAACTATTCGGATCCATATTTTACCATATGACCATCTTTTTCATTGATTCAATATTTATCTCACGCAAATGCTTCCTACTTGACTATACCAATGACCTTGGTAAGGAGACACATGGATTATAAGAAGATTATTTACAACTTTCTCTTCCTATGTTGGCTTAGGCGATTACACAAATACTTCAACACATACACACTATATATCATGGAACAAATCATATATGACATACCTTGACATATTGTTCAATTAAATTGTGATTGTCTCCACCAACAAACATCTTTTGTTGTTCTTGTCCAATCTCTCCATGATGGACTTTGTACTATGCTTCCTCTAGATTTGGTATACCTTCTAGAAGCTTAGAGAAGGTATATCATGTCTTCTTAGGTCCTGTCAAAATAGTATAAAGTCATCAAAACAACATGATGAATTAGTTTCATCCTTTTTGGTCCTTGTTCTCTTGTCAGTCTCTCTAGATGTATTCTTTTGTATTATTGTTTCGTTACTTGAGTTCTTATTTCCTGATTGTATTCCTATGAGACACATATATTTCATATTCTCTATCAACACTTAAGGAAGAAACTCTTCAATGCTTTTACTCAGCTTTCCTTCCTTCTTTTCATCTATGACTTCTGATTTTTCTTCCTTGATCTTGTATACCCATCTCATCTTCTTCCCTTCAAGATATATTTGAGTTTTGGTAGTTTTTTTATGATTCTTAGGAATCATTTTCATGGTAGAAGCTTTCTTTTCTTGCCATCTGAAGGTATGAAGTCTATTGTTGTGTTTAGATTGTTCATTTTGATAGCAGTGCTTTGAATAATGCCCAAATTCATGACATGTGTAATAAATTACATGATTTATCCTTTTTCTCGAACCTAAATCATCATTGCTAAAATGTATTAAATATTTTTCTAATCAATACCTAGAAATGTGTCCTTTTTCATGACAGTTGAAACACATCCTATTCTTCTCAGACTTAGATCTACTATCCCTCCATGGATGTTCTTTGTTTATCTTTGATCCTTTTATGTTTTCGCAGCCTTGTGACCAAAAAAATAACATGAATAACAATATCCACTAAATTTTATTTCATACCTAGATGCGTGGGTTACCCGATTGACTTAAATCATTCATTTCTGGTCACCTTGGTCTGCTTCTTGTTTGGTTGCATATTGGAACTAGCCTTTTCATCCTCCTTATTTTTTGAGCATTTTAACAACATGTTTATCGTATTAAGCTTTAATCTCCCTTTCCCTTACTTTTTCTAATTATTTTCAAAGATTCTCATGCTCTGTTATGCTAGTCTCGCATTTGTTTCATTTTTTCTTCGGATTCATCATTTTAGCTTCAAGCTTACGGAAGGCATCTTATTTATCATTTTTTATCTTCACATTTGCTTACTTTTCCTATTCTAGATATTTCTTGAATATTTTCATGGCTGATCTGAGTTTTTCATATTCTTCAATTTTTCCCTAAGAGATTTAGAAATTAGATTGACTTGTCCGTCAAGTTCCTCAATACTTTCTTCATATTCTTTCTCCATTTAGATCTCCACCACTTTATGATGTCTAATTTTCTCTTCTTGTTCCTTCACAAATGTTTCCATCTTAGTGATTTCTTCGTCTTTGATTTTGAGAGAGTTTAATACCTTATTTGACTAAGAATCATATTTTGTACATACTTGAGCATCCTCTTATTCTTGCTTGCTCAATTTATTCTCGAGGAGAGTGATGTGCTTCTCATAGGCACTGATGTAGGATTTCAATTTCTTATTTTTCTTCCTTGATTGCTATAATTCCTCTAGAGAAAGTTCTAGATTAACCTCGACTTCTTCATCATTTGAATCATTTCTAGAGCTTTTGTAGCTTTCCATTGCCATTATAAACCTTTCTTTTTCACCTTCTTCCTGATACTTTTTGTAAGTAGATTTTTCCATGCTTATCTTTCTCTAGGATCAAATCCAAGTTGTTAAGCTTTACACAGGAGAACCACCACTCTGATACCAATTGTTAGATATTTCAAGCACTGAGAGGGGGTGAATCAGTGGTGATAAAACTTACAATCAATTTCCTCTTTCTTTTCTATATTTGTTGTTGTTAACTATTATTAATTGTTATAAGCATGCAATATTGATCATGAGACTATAGGAATAAGAAGAATACACACACATTCTCGTGAGTAGACCAGATATAACATGGGAAACCCTTTCGGGACAAAAACATAATGAAACAATTGCTTATATTACTCAAATAAAGGACTTGTAAGAATATTACACATCCTATAAAAAAAATTTAGTGAGGCACTAACCCTACAAGGAGAACTAACCCCTACACCTCGATGATATTACACGTAATAAAGGATCAAGTGAATATGATGTTAACTTTTAAAATCTACCTTGAGAAACAAATGTTAAAATCGATCAAAATAAAAATTTTAAATACTTCATGAGGAAGCATTTGGAAATTTTTGGAAATTCTCCAAATTTAAAAAATCTAAAAAATTTTGGAGTTCAGATTTCGAGGATTTTCCTTTCGTAGAAATGTTAATGCAAAAATTAAAATTGTGATTTCAAATTTCCAAACTCCGAAATCCGAAATTATGAAATGTCGGACTTTCAAACTTTCGAAATTTAGATATTTCCCTTGGTAATTAAGAATTTTACCTTTCATACTTGAAGTCCAAAAGTCTAAAATCTAAAATTTTGGACTTTTGGGCTTTTGGATTTCAGAATTCTATTTCACTTTTTGGGTAAAATATTGCTTGGAGTTCAAATCAAACTCGAAAGTCCAAAATTTCATAATTTTGTAAGTTCAAGTTTCAGAACTTTCCCAACCATTTTTGGTATTTCATTTTCAAACTTTAGTCTAAAATTCCAAAAGTCTGAAATTTTAGGTTTCAAAGTTTTTCCATCACCCTTCCACGATTTTAACCTCCTAATTTTTGAAGTCTAAAAGTATGAAATTCTAAAATTTCATACTTTGGACTTTTAGGTTTCATAATTTCAAAGTTATTTACACATTTAATTCTCACCTACTTTCATACGTGTCAGAATCTAGTATTAATGTCGGGTTTTTTCTATTTAAACTCGCGATTTTATCTGTCATTTTCACCTGACATTTTCTCTAACGATCTAGTTTTTACTGCATCTTGTACTTTTTGGCATCATTTTCAAGGTATTTTATTTTAGTTTATTTCTTTTTTGGTTTAAGATCTTTGTGGTTTGTCTTCTTCCTTGTTATTTTCATTTGTTCTTCCTTATTGTGTTTGAAAATGGAACCCTTGGCATCCACCATGTTTTCCTTGAAGGTGTTTCATGACCTACACAGTTGCAAAATCCCATTTTTATAGGCATCCAACTCGAGTTCATTTTGAGATCCTCCCAAGCATTTTCCTTGCTTTCTATGCCTTCGGTGAGGTCTGTGGTTTCAAAACTTCTCACTTTTTGGAGTTGTTCATTTTCAGTTTTCAAAGGTGTTTGTTTTTAGATTTCAAAGGTTATAATTTTCAGAGGTGTTCATTTTTGAAGTTCGAAGAGGTGTTTGTTTTCGGAGTTCAGAGGTTAAAATTTTGAGTTCGAGGTTTCATTCTCGGTGTTTCAGAGATTCATTTTTAGAGTTTCAGACATATGTTTTCGGGTTTTCAAAGGTTTTGCACTTCAAAGTTATAGTCTATTTGTACTTTCAAAATTTGACATTTCGAGACCCTTGTTGTATTTTTACAAAGTTCCAAAGGATTTTTTAGATTCTAAAACCCAAATTTAATGTCAACTTCTTCAGCAAAGGGAAAAGAGAAAATGAAGTATACATTCCTAGGAGTTTCTCCTCACTCTTGTTTATCTTCAGACTTAGGGAACATAAGAGATACTGATCTCAGGAAGGTTGATTTTCCTATTTTTGGGAAAGGGTAAAGGATCCTAATAAGAAATCCTAGATGCAAGCTATCTATGACAGTGGACTTGTTCTTGTTGTTGGTTTCCCTGCATCAATGCATTACCCGAGTTTGTCTTGGCTGTAGTAGCCCATTTTGATGAAGACTCCAAGTCAAGTAAAGGATGTTGACGGAAAGGTGGTAATTTGATTAGATGTTGATTTATTTGAAGACTTGTTTAAAATCCCGGATGTTGAAGACTATGCCAAAATTTCACCAGAGGTATCCATTGAACATTGGGATAAAGAGACTGATTTATGTACAAAGGTCATGATGAAGAGCTACTTGGCCAAGAGTGTCACCAAGTTTCCAAAGACCCTTTATCGATCAGACTTCATCCAAGAAGTGAATGATATTATCATATTATTAAGTAGAATTTCAGGCCTTACCTCTACAAAAGAATTTCAGGAATGGATGTTCTTATACATTGCCACCATCAAGAAAAATAAGGAACTTATATGATGGGGGAGCATATCAGCAGCTCCATTTGTTTTCAATTAAGTAAGGTTTTGTCTTCGAAGAAATTTTTCATGACCTCTTTCTTGGTCTATGATGTAATGCTACTATGGGAGATTTCACTAGTTTGAATACTAAAGGTGTAAGGAGTGCCTCACAAATTTATGATTTTTATCCTCAACTTACAATGGATGAAGGAAGTAGACACTTCTGTAGGATAAATGATGCTTTCTTTGTTGTTATCCTTTATTGGTTTGATAAGGATTTATACAATAGAAGAATTTTGGATGAAGCTTTCAAGGAGGTACGTGAGTGGGGGGCTATTTACCTATAGTTTCCTACATTCACATACATCTAGATTCCTAGTTTTGTAGGTGCTCCTAGTAAGCTGCCAAGATGTCCTACAAACAAATGGGTTTTGTTGGAATTGGTTCGACAATTATTGGACTACCATAAAATCCAGAACAAACAACACAAGGCGGGAGTCTAGTTTCCCATTTCAATTAGTAGATATACATGTGCAAGTATTTACAAGGCAAAGAATGTGGATGCGGAAATGTCAGAAGTGACCTTGTGAACATTTCATCCTCGAAAAATTTTGATTACTGGGGAAAGTTTAGTGAAACAGGTTTATCCAGTTCTCATGTACCTTAGTTAGAAGATATTTGGATTCATTTTCAAGATGAGTTTATTATCTGACAATGGGAATATGAAAGGTTGACCCTGGATGAGGTTTGACAGTTTGGGATCGCAGAGATTCCAAAGGAAATGGAGGATGAAGAAGAGGTATTGGATGTAGCTTACAAAGATAACAATGTTACCAATCAACCATTACCATGGATTGATTGGTATGTAGAAGAATGTTGTAATACTAAAGAGAGGGTGGGGCCCATTTTGCAGAGGACATATAATTGGTTGGCTACTTTGGGAATTCCACCCAAAGGGTTAGATCAACCTATAAGAATAGAAGCCCAATCAAAAATGAGTCTTCCAACACCTACTAAAGGAAAGAGGGCTACCCAAAGGGCCCATATAGTCCCTAAGAATATTTCATTTGTTTTTGGTAGTTCATCTCTCTCTAAGGTTCCTACTTCCAAGGCCATGTCTCCAGCAATACCAATTTCAGAAATAGTTGAAGTCACTGATTCTCCAAGTATCTCACAAGGCCTATCATCTCCCCTTTCTCTTCCATTGTCACTTCCTACATCATTTCCTTCCATTTCTACAATCATTTCTTCTTTCCCATCTCCTTCTATGGCCCAAGTGTTCTCATCTCTTCCAGTTCTCTCAGCAGGGGAAATGATTGGGTTGCCCATCTCTACTTCACTTCCTCTAACACTTCCATTTCCTTCCATCTCATCTTCTAATCCCATTGTTCCACTCTTATGGCCATTCTCACATCTACCCCATCTATTATTTCCACCTCTGTTCAAATGCCAACTAATGTTACTAGTGCTCTTATTTTGACTAGTTCTTCAGGTACCGAATCGGTGGTGCCATTTTCATCAAGCATCCGCTATACCAGAATGGTTGTTTCACCAGACTCGAAACAGAAAAAGAAAGTACCTCTGGTGGATGTTATAGACCTGAGTGTGTTGGAACACACATAAAAAGGAAACCAAGAGGCCGAAGATTGTTTCCATCCTGTCGGTAAATCAATCTAGAGAAAGGGTCATAGAAGTTGTTACTCCCATTGAAGGGAAAACCAAGGAAACTATTACAAAAATAGATTATCAAATTTCTAGATTTTCACTGGGAAAGGTAACACATGAAGGGGAAAAATAGGATGTGCAGACTTCTCTTGAATTTTTTTAGAAAAATATGACAAAGATAATCCTTCCAAGGATGAGCTCAAAGCAAAGGTTGAATAGCTCACTGCATTATTGAGAAAAGTGACACAACCTTCTCCATCTACAAATATTTCAACTACCACAACTTTGACAGTTTCTTCCACCCTTGATGATATTTATTATCACGAGATTGAGAAGATAGGTCAAAAGGGAAGATTGGTAAATGGATGGATGGAGCGTATACTGCAAGAAGCCAATCCTTTGATAAAGGAAGCAGTTGACATATACAATGATTTACAAGCTGAAAGGACCTCTATTCAAAAAATGGATGAAACCTTCTCTAAAGATAATAATAATTTGAACTTGAATTTGACTACATGGAGTGAAATCAGAGAAGAAGATTCAGATTTTCTTCTCTAGGAAGATGTAATAGATGATGCCTCAAAATTGTTTGAGTATCAAAAAGCTATGGAGTTTCGGTCCCAGGTTTTATAGGATCTAATTAAGAAATTGGATGACAAGCATATAGAGATAATGGATGCTCTAAATGACATTTCAAAGGAGTTTTATAATATCAATTGTAAGGTCCTCAATGAAAACATCAATGCTCTTCCTGAAGATCAGATTAAGTTGATTTTCAATGACTTGGTAAAAATGGATGACGCAGTAACTAGAACATTCAAGCAAAGTGACTCCATTGAAAGGTTGGTTTCATGCAAAAACTTCATTAGCTAACTAAGAAAGGTATTAAGTAAACTCATAATAGTTCTAACTAAAGTAGCAAGAGAGATTGAGACAACAGATGTAGTTAATCACTATTCATGTGGACTAGAGGATGGAGAAATTTAGGGAATTATTAAGCATTTCATTGAATGTAAATATCGGATGGCTTCTGAGGAGGACCAAGGAAAAAGTGGAGCTGGAGAAGATGTTGTAGAGCCCAGCCAAAGCTAGGTGGCCATGAGAGGACTGATCCAAGCTCTGGATTGATCAAAGTTGTAGGGTTGACTAAGTCAAATTCTTGCAACAAAATTTGCTATTTTTATGGGAGCATGTTCCTAGAACTTAATAAAATTTCTATTTTTAGTAATTTTTAGTTAAGGCCTAGTTGTAATGGCTCAACCTAAGGAACTTATAAATAGAGAAGTACATTAAGTCTTTAGGGGATCAATTTTTGGAGAAGTTACTCTTCAAGCTTGGAAGAGTGCTTTGAATATTTAGGAACCTTTCAATTACATTCAGAGTGATATTTTTCCATGGAAAGCTGAGTTATTATGTTAATGGTTGATGTTTTTATGCTTTGTGAATGCATAGTTCCTTAGTATAAGTGGTTGGATTTCCTTTATCTCATAATATCTTATTTCATTCTGTTAGAAAGTGATATAATTGTTTGAATATCGAGTTGTGAAAAAGGTTATCTTCCTTCTGTTATACAAGCCATATTATCATTGACTGTTATAAGTGAAATAGATGTTTGACATGTGCCTATTTTATATTATCATGATGATTGATTGTGTTTCTAATCAAATTTTATCTATCTATTATGCATAATCGATTTTAACAAAAGGAACGTATGCTTCCTAGTTTTTGATATTTTGTATCCTCTCTAAGTTGCAGCAGGTGAAGTTGACTTGTGGTGCACACACCCTCTTCAAATTAACCCTTTCGAGTTTAGAAACACCCTTTATTTGGTGCATCACCATCCCTAGTATAGTTTCATTTATTGCAAATATCCTCCCTAAAAACCCACGAAAATGTTAGCATAGGTTTACATAACCATTTTATTACACTAGGATTAGTACAACACTCAGTTTAGGTTTAGGAAATTGACCTTCTCCGAAGGTTCACCTTAAGCCCATGTCCCATAGCTTGAGAGGTGATCTAATGTGTCCCAATCACACCAAACATCCTTATCAAATTCGGACATTCAGAGAGTACGGTGATTTGGAGACAAAAGATGCATCATAAGAGATTTTTAGTGAGGCACCAACCCCACAAAGAGAACCAACCCATAATTTAATCAGCTACAACTGATATTCTATAGGAACCAACCCATGAGGAACCTGCAACCCCATGGAAATTCTAACCTACAACTTATATTTTTGTTTATAAATTTTTTGATCATCTAGTTTGCATGTTTCACATACAAAATATTATGATCACCTTACTTTTACATTCATTTACAATCACTCTTCATGACTAGATATGTTATTTTTACGTACCTCTTTCGATCTCTCTTCTCATTTAACTTATTAGACTTTATGCTTTTCTCGGCACATTAATTCCCCATCCGATAATGTTATCTCTTTCTACACACAACTCTTTTTTCTCTCTCTTTGCATTATAATATCATTATCATTCTAACATGTTTTATTTCTTCCTCTCTCCAACAATTTTTTTCTTAGCTTCTCCTTGCGTTTGCTCTTCAACATATCCTCTTCAAATGAATTATTCTTATTTTCTTACACATGATGTCTGCTCGACTCTCCTACATCAACATCATATATTTAGTAACATCTCTAGGTCATTTATTTCTTCCTCTTTAGGTCCTTCAACTTGAGTAAATCATTTTTCTCTTGACGCTCTTCTCTCGTGTAACTCCTTCATTCATAGTGCATCATTTTCCCACTTGATAAAATCATCCAACTTGTCCAAATTTCTCTATATAAACAATTGACCAAATCTGCCACTTCATCTTGCGTGTCGCGCAATCTCTCTTGTTTCTGTCACCTAAAAATATGGACTATTAAATGCATGCCACTAACTCCATATTTTTCACCTTCGTATTCAACTTGATTAAACCTTATTTTATGGATCTCGCTAGAAATTATTTATGATTCCACTCCTAAAAATAGATTTTTATGTATTTTTAGGATTTCCTCGTGATCAAGAATAAATGAGCTCCTTTATTATCCAATATTTAATTTGCACCTTGTAATCAAGAATATTCATGGACAATGTAACTTAATTACTTTGAATTCAACAAACATTAAATTTTGGTATTTGGAATTGTGGAATTCATTTCTCTTTGTGAAGTTCAAGTTGTACACATAGTCTGTAAAATTATTTCAATCAAATCACCATCGATTTTGGATAATGACTCTCACTTCTTAAATTTTAAACTTTATCTTATTTTCCTTGATCCATCTACAATTCATATTTGCTTGATCTCGTAGCTTCCTTGGCTTCTTTAACCATTTTTCTTGTATCGTGGCTCTTTTCTATATCCAGCATCATTTCTTCCTTCTTAGATGATTTTTAGTTATATGTGGTTCTTATATGCTTTGTGTGGCTTCTACAATGTGTCGCGACTATACTCCTTGTACTTCACATTTTTAGGGCTTTCCTTGTACATGAATCTTTCTTCTTATATAGGCTTCCTTCTTGTAACTTTGTTTCACATCCATGACTCCATCCTTTTATCTATGGCTTTTTTATTTCCATGGATTTCTTCCTTAGCAAATTTTCTTGTTCTGCGTGGCTTTTCCAGTTCTTGGTATCTTTTTTTTTCTTGTCCGCGACATTACTTCTAACTTCCTTTTCTCGGAAGATTCTTCCTTACCTATGCTTGCTTCTACAGACTTATCCTCTATGTCCTCCTTACTTGTGTGGCTCTATCTTCATGTTCACAACTCCTCCCTCACATTCATGGTTTTGCCTTTCTTTCATGCAACTTGTCCTTTGGCTCATTTTCCTTCGGGGACTTCATTCATTTACACACGGCGCTTGTTAAGCTTCCACGGCTTCACTTTTACACTTAAAATTTTTCCTTCTCTCCTTACATTTTAGTGACATCATTCCTTTACCCAAGTCTTCTCCTAATCCTTAACAATTCTTTTTTTGTTTCATGAATTCATGTAGACTTCGGTGGCTATATTTTACCTTCAACAACTTTCTCCTAACTTCCAAGCGAGATATATCCTTGTCTCTGTAGATTTCCAAAAACTGATTAAGTCCCTTAGAACTTATCCTTGATCATCTAAATCTTGTTTCACATCTAACTAACCCTTAATGTCCTTATTTGAATTTTGAACACCCAATTCACTTTCCTGAGGCTATTGCATACTAATGAAACATTTTTATCCTTTAATGCCACTATCTCACAGTCACTGGTTATATATTCAACCTTCTCCACATGCTTTCCTAAGTTGTTTTCGACTATAATGATTTCTATGTGCGATGACACTACCAATCAACCTTCATCTTCATTATTTTCTCACTTTACTATTTAACCTTTTTTTTCATCAATGTCACTTCTTCCATCTTCTACATTTTTGGCATCAATGAAACCACATACCATATTGAAAAAGTTTCAATAGCCACTTCCTCCAAGACTTACTTCAGCTTCCACTCATCAAATTTAGTGTCACCTTCTCTGATTGTAAGGAGCTCTAGTTCTAGGCATTGGTTATTTTTTTCTTGTCTATCATCATTATTTCCTTCACACACAATCAATCTGATTCACACAAGATCTTGTTCATACAAAATTGAAAAATATCCTCAATTCTCAAGTTGTAAGGTGAGGGAACGATTCTACTCTTCCCTTTTATAGCTTTCCAATTTAACAATTTTCTATCTCACTCCACCTACCACCATTTTCAACATTAATTGTGATTTTTGTTTGTTCCCACCTTTTCCATGTGGTATTCATTATCTTTCACATGTAGTATTCCATAACCTTCTTGTGGTATATATTTTCCCCCTTTAAATGAAATGGATAGTATAAGAAATGATTTCTTGAGACAAAACAAAGGGTCATGAGAAATTCATAGATATAGTGGTGTAGAAGAGAATGAATAAAATGTATGTAATGGAGCTTTCTATAGTGAGTGAGATATCAATGATAGGTAGGAGTTGGGAAATGTTCCAAAGAGAAAGAAAGATAGATTGATCAATAAGAATTGAGTTCACAAATACAAAATGAATCAAAGATTGAGTAATGATATATTATTATGGAGGAGAGGATAAATATGATAGTAATGTCGTATACAACGTGAAAATGGAGTATATGAGTCCCAATATATGGGTTGTACTATCATGAAGGATTTAGTAAATAAGTGTCATAGGTAATATGTAAGTGGGTAAAATGATACAATTTATTTTTTACTATATATATTAAATGTGAAAAGTGAAATGTTACTTTCATTTGTAATTGTGAAGAAGTGCAAATGAGATCTCCAAGAGTGTGATGATGTGTTGTCATGGAAAATATGTAGTATGAAAAATTGAATTTTTTCAACATAACAACTAAGCCCCTAATTGAAATTAGGCTTCCTAGTTATTATGCATCCTTCCTTTGGCTAGCCTCGCATTCAATCCCACCCTCTCCCAATCTTATACGAAAGTGTTAATAATATCATTTATCTTTTTAGTATAGGGAAGAGTTTCTAAGATGATTGATGAACTCAGTGAGTTTTAATGAGAGACAACTTCCTTCAGAGGCCTAAAAAGGCCATGTTTGGAAAACTTTAGCCAATTAAACACCCACAAAAAAATATTTAGGGAAATATAAAGAACATGAAGGGGATTTTTGAGATTATTTAATATTTACAAAGTAATTTAGGAAAATTTAGGAAATAAAATTTGATTCAGGAACAATCTATTCAACATTGGGTAATTACGGGTGTAGGGAATGAAAAATCCTTGGTGAAAGATGAAGTATACTGAGATGATTCGAGAGTTCTTGAATGATTTAATAAGTTAACAAATGGTAATACGAAATATATTATAAGACTTCACAAATTTGAAACATCAAATTTTATCCAAGGCCAAAAGATATCCTTAGGTATTTCAAAACTATGCAACTACCCGTCTCGGATTAAGATTAAATATGACCTACATATTTTTTTATATAAGAGGTAAAAAAGGGTTGAGGGGGCCTATCCCATACACGAACACCACTACAAGAAAGTAGATAATTAAAAAAATACAACATCCAAAAACAAAAATATAACGAGTTCATAGTAATAAGATCTCTTTGAGCTCGAGTAGCAAAAATAATAAAGAACGAAAAATAGAGAAACTAATAGCAATGATGAAAGTAATAGCCAGGATCAAAGATAGTAAAAAAACCAAAACATCCCACCCCAGATCATTTATAGGATTTTTCAAGCCCCTCCAGCACCTTAGCCCATTCCTTCGCCAAAGCATCAATATTACCCGCCAAGGTACCGGTCGAAACCATCAAGGGTCACCTTTCTCTTCCCCGCCTCGACTATCCACGACACAATAGGCATTAGCAATTTGCCCCCAGTCGAAGGTGTTATAGAGTTAATTTAACCGTGAATATTCTCCATTTCATTTATTTATGGAGGATAGCCTAAACATGATCCAACTCTTTGGTTATGAAACTAAAGTTGGCCTTTAAAACCTCAATCTCTTCGCCATGCCTAGTGCTGACCGCTTCGCACTCGTCCTTTCATCTTATGCCAGCCATTGAAAAAAGCCCGAACCAAGCTCTTAATGAGCTGCATATCACCCTTGAGTTCCTTAATATCCACCGCCATCCTTGCCAAATGGTTTTCCCCTTTTACCGGTTTAACATGACCCAAATCCTCAAAGTTTTGTTCAAGTTGATAATTGATAGGGGTCATGACTTCCTATTTACTGGACTCACCCTTGGTGTACAGAAAAGTACAAGGGACCTACTTCAATTTCAAATCCTTAAGATTCTAGGCCACCACCACCTCCACCCCGTCCTAGTCATCATCTGAGTCCCCATCCTGAGAGTCGGTATCGTCACTCAAATCCTCATCCTCCATTCTGAAATAGTGCCATCCACATAAGCTTCCAAAGCCATGGTAAGGGAGCTAGTTTTATCTATGTCCAAAGCCACTCTTTTTACAAGGGAAAGGATAAAGCCTTGATGGAGAGGGACAAAGATTCTTCTCATTTTGAACTGTGAAATAGAGGCACACATGGAGTGAAACAAAAAGTAGGGAAAACTAAAAGCCTGACCACGCCTAAAATGATTAAGCATAGGGAGGTGGTAGGAATAAATACACTTTTGGCGACCCTCAAGAGTTAAAAATTGAATAAGGGTGAGAGCCACCTCATCATAAGGATTAGGAAGAGACATTCGAAGGTAACTAACAAAATGGGAAGTGATATTCTCATTACCTTTAAGGAAAAGATTTAGTTCTTCAGAGGCTTCCTTCTTAGGTTTGTATAACTCCCTCCCCACAGTGGGGATGCCCATGAATTTAGCCACCAAATCCACCTTGATCTCCATACTAATCCCCTTCATTTCAACAACTTCTCTTTTTTGGTCACTTTCAGGTGCTAGCAAAATCTTTGCTAAGATTTTCATAATGCCCTTCAAATTTTTTTAGAAAGGGTGTAAAACCCTTTCTATCAAATAGAGCCATAGCTTCAAGCGTGACCCCTTCAAGGTCAACAGGTTCAGTTCTAACAAGATCACCACCCATTTGGCCAAATAACAAAAACCACTTCATGAAAAGACCCAAAATCCAGAAAAAGCACAAGATTCCTCACATGCCAAGAATTGAAATTTCTACAGACCCGAGAAGCAATAAGAGCTCTCCAAGAACACGAGTGGATATCCTTCCCGATCTTCTCATTATTGAAAGATAAATGCACATTCATCCTACAACATATGACCATGATGAGATTGACACCCCATGAAAGGACCTTATACGTGTTCATTGATGTCTTTTAATAAGTGTTCCCACACCTTGGGATCGAGGATTTCCACCTCCTTCATAAGTGTCAACTCAAAACCATTAACCCCCATATTAGCAAATAAGTCCACCACAGAATTTTCCTCCCTATAAACATGTTTAAAGGTGATAAGATTAAAAGAAAGGGTCTCCTTAATACTCTTAATAGAGTTATGGTTGGAAATAGAGATGGATCCTTTCCCATTTATGTTGTTAATTATGTTCAGGGAGTCTCCTTCCACCTCCAGATTGAAAAAATTGTGTTGAAGAGCTATAGAAATCCCCCAAAATACCCCAACATCCTCAACAACATTATTAGTTTGAGTTCCTAGATTATGATAGTACCCTAGAATAAAAATTCCTGTAGAATCACGAAAAACCCCGCCACATCCAGACGAACGAGGTTTTGTTTGGAGGCACCATCAAAGTTAAATTTTAAACACTCCTTGTTAGGTTTCTCCTAACCTTTGAGTCTAGGGTTAAGAACATGGGGGCTAATGGTAGTGGATCCCAAACCCCACTTTAAGGAAAATTTGGATTCATTCTGAAAAAAGGACCCAAATTCATATAGGACCTAAATTTTGATATGCATGAGGAATTGGATTTTTATAATGGTTCCGTTAATCTTAAAATGTTAGTTCAAGTAAAATTAATATAATATTTTACCACAAAACATTTTCCTAAGATTTTGTGGCAAAAAATCAAGTTCGGTGTCTAAATTTGGACATTTAAGGAAAAATCCGTCTTCCCATAATGGTAAAGTCCCACTTTGGACACCCAGGTGTCCCCTCTATCCCCAAGGGACAAGGGGGACACAAAATTATGACATCATTCTCCTCCCCAAGTCACACTTTGGACACCCAAGTGTTTCCTCTATCTCTTATGCCCCCCAAGGGACAAGGGAACACAAAAGTGAGACACAACTTATACATACAACTCTTGGACCCCACGTGACCACCTCTAGCTCTTCCGGTGCTATTTCCCAACCCTTAAATACCATCCACCACACACCAAAATTTTCCACTTATAACCATTTCGTGTAAGTCCCACATTTATGTCTCGAGTGTCCCTTATGTCCCCCTTACATCATGTGTAACCTCACATTCACTCCACTGAAATCCTGTTTAATTTTTGTAGTTAGTAGGCGAGTTAAGATTCATAATAAAACTTCACTAACTCTAATTTATCAAAAAATTGACAAATCTTTCATGATTTTTTTGCTGCAACATCCTCTAAAACCTCATTTTTTTCTAGACATGGTGCCAATTTTTTTAAACATCCATAACCATTAAAACAAAGATTCGATCATAACTTCTCATCGGGACACATGTACTCCTTCCAATTTTTCCAATTATTCCCTCTCAAAAATTCCTTTGGGAATACTTTTAAATAAAATCCATTGATTTCTTAGCTTTTTTATAGTAGCAATCTGAAATTTTCTAACCCTAAACCTATTTTTTCAATTTTACGGAGATTCAATAGACAAAAAACCATAAAATTCGAGTAAAAGGTACTGGTGCAAAATATAAATTTTTTATAGTGGTTTCATTACAACCCAACACCTATGAGTGATATTTCTAAAAATATAATTATTAAGAGTAATGGATGACTAAAAATAGTAATTTTGTAAAATTTATAAATCCCTAACACTTGTAATATATTGAATAAGAAAGAAACATCGAAAGGGAGAATTTTGGAAACTTACTAAAAATAGTAGTATTCGGGATAGTGAGTATTTTAAGATAGTAAGTTTATAAAATAGAAAATCCTCAACATTTTCAATAATCCAAATGAACTAGGAACACCAGAGAGAAAAACCAATGGAAACTTACTAAAATTAGTAGTCCTAGACAAGACATTCTAAAAATAGAAATTTTTGGATTTGAGTGCAAAAATATTGAGGCGAATCATGTTTTACTTATCTCGGTGATTTTTAACACTATGGAGTTTAAATAATCATGTTGGGAACCCATTTCAACCCTAATCACCAAGAATCCTTGTGTGGGAGATACTGATCTCACTCACATAGATCTTGAAGACTTAAAAAATAGGACACTTCGTAGGGTCCTGTGATCCGGTGGAAGAGAATATACTCTTGAGCTGGTTATTCGTAATAGAATACCACCCATTATCCATTGAGAGAATTGAAAATGTCGTTTCCTATGCAAAACACTACGACTTTATCTATGATAGTGTAGGTAGATGAAAATTCAATCCTTGCAATCCTCACTCCCATCGACATCTTGCAATATCTCCATATTCCCACCAATAGTAACATGGCAATCATCATCAAGGAATTTACATAGCGAGGAGTGGGTGAATATTGATTCATATTTATAATGCCTTGTACTCTTTTTATGGCTTAGGAAAGTAAGAAAACCTTTTCATGTTCCAAACAACTTTTTAAAGAGTGAATTCCACAAATATTATTTATATTCCATCATTTTACCAAGAAAGGTGATTGATGGGGAAAAAGAGTTCTGAAGCAGGGATGGGTGGGTTTGTCCTTGTTTCCACTAAAGGGAACCAAGTATTAGATTGGGGGAATATTGTTAGTGATTACATTCATCATTAATTTCTTTATATGCCTTCCACCGGGATGCTCACCATGAATTTCTACCTAGTATATTCTCTCACCTACACAAAGCCCTTTAAGTTCCTAATTTCTTCCCTCAATGTATCCCAAAGATAACTTGCCTATGAAAAATAACCGCAACTCACTCAAAAATAAGAAAACCATCATTTTTTCGGGTGAATGATGCATTTAACATGTTCTTCATCTAACATCTCTATGTAAATCTATAGGTGAGGATATATTGTTGATTATATGTGTTAATCAAGAAATACATGAGTTACTTCACCTAATTATCAACATTCACCTACATCATGGTTTTGGGCTTCACTCTTTCTCCTTACATGCTACCCAGGTACACTAGTGATAAAATTGTAATGTTTCAATCACATAGGAAGATTTCTCATGTTCATACCAGATTCATATGCATCAAATATTATAATTGGAAATTTATTCATGTAACAATGTCATGAGATGCATCAAATTTTCAATATTTTTTACTACCCATAATCTCTATTCCTATGCATCTATGCCTGATTTTGATATTAGGAGAAATCATAAAACTTTCACCTTCCTTGGATTGCACCACACACCTTAGATAAATGACTATTGGGATAATTATATTGATGACTTTTAAGTAAGAAAGAGGGACCATATATAGATGATAGTTGATAAAATTAGGGTCCTCCACTTTGATTAGTTCATTTAGCGAATAGAGGATGATGGATTAAAATTATTTGATCACCAAGACCAAGTAGTGAAGACTTCATACCTTCCTCCAATATCATGGAAAATAAGAGAATCATGTGACATAAATGAAAGAAATACAGTGGTAATTCAATGGTTGAGAGAATGGTTAAAGAGAAAAATAATTTCTCTCATCGAGTCTAGTGACCTCGACTCTATAATAAAAACCATCTCACATTTCCTATGTGAAGACATTCGAGAAACTATGAGATCCACACACTCAAAATATCCCTTAAAGAGAAAGATTATGGAGAAAGAACATATTGAATGTTCTTTCCTAAGAGGCTCTTGTCGAAATTCAAATTCACCGAAACTCCATTGAACCTCTTGAATAAGGAGATATTGATCCATCACATTCTATAGTTTTGCATTGGTTCCCAAGTGTTTCTTCGAAGATGAGTCATCCCATAATGTGCAAGATGTGATTCCTCATCATAAACCTAAAGTTTATTCCTTTCCCGATATTAAACCCACACCGGTGAAGAATTTCCTTTGGATTCAAGATCTGATTGGGAGTGAATCAAGGAGAATGTAGTAAGCATCAAAACCTACTTTTAGATCTATCTCAATTATTATAAAAGATAAGTTAGGAAAGAAGGTGTAGGTAAGCTCTCATTTTTAGTGTATATTTTTGTAACCACTACGTAGAAATTTTTTGACCAAAGTTTGTAAATCTTGTGGAAGAAATGACTCAAGGTGACTACAAGATGACAATAATTTCTTTGGTTTGAGTTACACATTAGGGTTATTTTAGTCTTATTTGTTAGGACTAGTTATTTGGGTGCACTTTGGCACATCACTCAAACTGATGTCTAAGTGCTCACTCAAAGTGCACACAACCTACCAGGTCCCTCTTTGTTAGATCATACAAGATGTGTAGTCAGCATAACACATTGTGCAACATAGAATAGAAGACAATATAATAGAAATCATGACAAAGATAATAACAATAAGGATCTTTGATCATTCATTCCATAACATATACAATTAGTATTAGAATCAAAATGCCAATGATACCTTGTTCATCTCTCCTAACCTTGGAAATCCATATCAAATCATCCTTTCTTAACAAGATCTCACACAACATTATAAACATAACATAGCTCTCATACGGGCTCTCTCACACACATTATTACACTTCATATCATCTCCTCCTACTACCTGAGTACATGACAACTATATATATATCCGGTGGTAAATTTTCCTTCACCACTTTACAATGCTTTAACCTATTAATAGACTATTTTATACTTAGTTTACACATGCCTTTGAACTCGTGCTTTCATATTCATCATCTGGGTGTTCTTTCTACCTACATGTTATTAATATATTCCTTTACACTACTTTTATCCATTTATAGTTTTTCATTTATTGTCACACCAACCCATGTTTTTCCTATTTTTATCCATTCTCTATTTTTTTGGATATATGTTGTTCTAACCACTCCTCGCAACCCTACACACATCCTCTTCTTCTACATTTTCATATACCCTCACACACTATCTTGTAATATTTCTCCCTTTTATTCCCGCATGCAGCTTCGTGTGTAGCTCATAATTAGCCACTTTCCTCAATCCAACATTACGCCACACTAGGGATATTATCCGGCCTCAATAATAGAACAAATCAAATATTGAAAGAATATCTAAATGAATATAAGAGTGTATAAGAGAATGTGGGTAATTTAATAAAATCTGAATTACATCTAAATGCAGAGTAACATATATGATGAAATACAATAGATATAAAAATGCTAAGTACTCAAACAATGCAATAATATAAATGTAAATAGGAGAGAGAGATGACTTAGTTGAATCCTACACAATTTGAAACTGAACTGGGTGGTATAAAGTGTTGAGCAAGGTTTGAACTATGTCACAAATTCTCTTCGTAAAATATAGATTATAAGACAAATTCCAAAGAAAGGAACCTAATGCTAGAAAAGGGCACTTGGGAATTGGTAATTGTTCCAGAGGTCCTTGTGACTACATAGAAGGTCATAATTTTATTTCTTTGATTTTCATAGGGTTTCTCTATCACTTTTTGTTAATGACACGATATCTACTCTTTCGTCACCAAGGGTAACTATAACTTGCAACACAAATCCTAGCTACCTACACAAGATCATAAATAAATCAAATTGGAGTGAAAATGTAATATGTGAAGTTGAGTGACCTTGATGGTCACCCGATGAGTGAAATTATGGTGAGTGTTGCACTATATTCTAGGATCCATGTAGTTCTTTGTGCTTATGTGCTTAATAGTGTTAATAGGTTTCCCTCATGATAATGATGCCAAGATAGTGGGATATGAATAGATAAGTTGTAAAATGTGTGATATGGAATTGAGAACTTCCCCTTCATGTGTAGTGTATATAGCCTAAAAATGCATTCCCTTATAATTGTAGTGATAGTAAGTGGATGAGATCCCCCTTAGAAGTTATAGCAGAATAAGAAAGTGTATGTTGTGTATATATATGGATATATTTTTGAATTTTGACACTAGTGACCCAAAAGGCTGATTATGAGCTTGAGACAATGATAAGGAAATTAGAAATTCCAACCAAAAATTTCAAAAGAATAAACAAGACAAGAGAACCCATAATGGACACATATACCGGGAGATATTGTCTTAAGATAAAAATGATAGATGTGAAAATACTTATAGACAGGGATCCCTGTGACATGTCCATAATTGGGTACGAAATGACAAATGTGAGAGATCAAGGCAATAAAAAAACAAAAAAATAGATGGAAAAAATATTATGTCACTAGTAAATATTTTTCTTACTTAATATCGATGCATATAATAACATACTTGATGGAATAGTAAAATAGTAATATTTGCATGATTTTGTGTCTACGTTTCCCCCTTATGCCATTTGAATGAAATTCAAGTAGTGTAAAGGAAGTAAGGAATGTACCGTATAGATTTTGGAGAAGCCATGTTGCAAAGTGCGTGTAGAATGAAACTTGTAGCGTGGTGAACCATGGATCGATATTTGACCCATGTGGAATAAGTGGAGTAGAAAACCTTTGTAAGGCACACTTGGAGAAGTATTTGAACTGATGTGAAGAATATGGAGATTTTGAAACATTGTAAAAGGAGATTTAAGAGGTAGGGAGTGATAATTTTCAGCCCAATTTGTTTGTAAATATGAGGATTTTGGCATTCTACCTCCATAGAAAGAGTGTTACGGAGAGAGGTCTAGTTTTACCCTCCATCCATGCCTACATATCCAAAATGTCCAACTAGTGTAGACATATAGAGACCAAGTTTAGTTTCGATTTATTTCGATTATTTCTGTTTGAAAAGGTGTTTGTTCCAATTGAATAACCCATGTAGGAGCAGTATAGGAAAGGAAATGATGTCTCATTTCCCCAATCCTATAGTAATGGGTGTTCTATTTTTAATAATGTTAGATGTCTTCCAAGTTATGCCATCCGGAAGTGATATAAATGTAAGGTGACTCCCAAGTTTTGTCATCTCGGAGAAATAGTAATGTATGCTTATTGTGCAGTTGATTGATTGTTTTGATTTGAATGATAGAATATTGATTTGAGATTGTGTACTTAGTAAATTACTCATAGAGAGGTTTTGTGCTTTTCCCCCAGATTAGGTCATTTAGGGGAATAAATTTGAAATAGTAGAAAGTATTGATTATAGTATAGAATGATTGTTCCTTTGTTAGAATGAGATTAGAGAAATTTGTAATAAGTAATATGCTAGAAGTGTTGATTGACTATATTGTAACTTGAGAGGGATTATGGGATGATCCCCATTTAATTCCCCTCTTTCGGTGAAAGGATAAAAGGAGTAGAAATGAGCACTAAGCTGAAAGCAAGATGTATAATATTTTGTAATGTAAAGTAGGATTAGATAATATAGTCATTGTGTTAATATATATTGAATAGTGGAATATGAGATGCTAAAACATGTATAGTATTGTGCTAGAGGAAAATATGATCTATATGGTGTAAATGGTGAGACTAACATAGTTATGAGGCTCAAGATATGAGATAAATAGTGGAATGTGTATTAGTTGTAAAATTTGTTGTGAACAATAACTATAGTATGTGAAAAATTAGAATTACTATATATAGTAAAAGTTAAAACTGAATAGTATTTAATTTATACTGATATTGATATATATTTAGAGCTCTGATGTTTGAGGATGTCATGTGTTAGAGAAGTGATTTTGAAAATATTCAAGAGGGTAGTAGTGGTCGTAGCTTCACATATGACCGATGAGTTAGTAAGCGTGATTATTTTAGAAAACAATTGTCATTAATGTCAATTTTTTCAATTTTAGGAAATTTGCATTTATGTAGTATTCAACTTTTTTGACCTAGGTAGAAGCGGATAGGGTGTTTCTATCCTTATGGACACTAATTCCTAGTTACTGGGCATGAGTGACCTATTTCAGGCACCCGTGACCTACTCCCGAGGGTTGGCATCCCATTGCAGGCTTGAGAATTATATTGTGAACTATTGATATTATGATCGGTTTGATACTACGATAAGTGATTTTTTCATTATGTATAGTGTATTAATGGATTAATTTTTGTCTTTTTGTGTTATGTAGAGAGATATACACTAGAGATAGTTTTGGGAGGGCTATCATTTGAGTAGATTTCTTACATTGGTATTATCAAATGTTGAGTGTAATATATTAGATCATGTCATCTTGCATCACATTACTAGATTTGGGGAGGAGCCCCATAATATTCCTATGATGAATGTTGTATGTGATAGATAGTGTGTAGATACATGTACATTGTGTTTACCTAATGGTGAGATGAAATTTTCCCTAAAGGATGTATATAGGATATTACATATGCCTATTATAGGAGAAAGAGTACATGTGATGAGTATAGTGGATACCCGGAGGAAGATGATGGAAGAAATATGATATTTCATAGGCACATGAGTACATGAAGAGACTTATATCAATTTAGATGCGATATTGATATCAAACATTACGTGATTATGTAATTTTATCATAGTGATTATAACATAATCGTAAAGCAAAGTGGAGGGTGGCGCATTTGGTATATTGTATAATATGCATGATATTTGTCTTAGTATAGAGGATAGCGGGACTAGGTATGCATGGGTGTCATGTATTTCCCCACTTTTATAGATATTTGTATAGATAAACTTATAAGGATAATGGAGGTGGTCTAGGATCCATGAACTTTTTACATGTATAGGCCTATGAGCATATATTGATATTGAGGTGATCGAGTGGGCCACGGGGTTGATTGGGATCAACCGAGACATTTTTAGTGAGGTGGGTAGGAACCCATAACGAGAAGGATGGATACAACCACCTATAGGTTGATGCTAGATTAGATGGGCCCTAGGGACATTAAATGGAGACTTTATAGAGACTATGGTGGATAAGTAGAGGATGATGTGGAGTCATGGTGTATTTGGTAAACCATGTGGTTAGAGGATCACTTCCTAGGGGTGATAGAGTTATTCGGGATGAGTGACTATCTAGAAATCTTGGCATGGCCGGGATGTTCTCGAAGCCATATATATGGTTGAGATGTACTAGTAAGTTGAGATGACCAAGAGAGAGGCCCGACTCACGGGTGCACAACTAATGCATCTTATTCCAGATGATGGAGATGTGGCTATAGAGCCTATACAAGTTGATGACATGGGGTGAACCTAAGTTTACAGTGAGTGGTGGGTGAAACATCGATGGGTGTTGTTATTTATAGTAGATGTGGATATAGGTGGTGGATTAACGGTTGAGAAGTAGAGAGGAAGGAACTTGTCACTAATGTAGATGGTGAAGTGGATGCGAGAGAGAAATGTAAGTATTATGTATTGTTATTTGTTAATTATAGCTTGGTAATGAGAGATTTTAAAGGTGTGTACTAACTAATGGTGGTGTTTTGTTAATGCAGGTGATGCTTATTAGTCGTTGATTATAGATTCATTGATATTATCATTTATGTGAAACATTCCTCCAAATGTGCTTGTGGGAGGTGGGATGCTAGAGAGAGTTGATGTTGTTAATGGTGAGTATTCCCATTTGTTTGAGCTAGTGGCTATAACATTAGCCACATGTACTTTGTGTTATTCAAAGAGCATTATGAGGCTAATGCATAGACGAGTAATCTACCTGAGTTATAGGAGGAGTATCCCTAACTCATGATGTGTTAGCTAAATATGTTGAGCTATAGGGATGATTTGAAGATAAGATGGACAAGATTTTGATATTACAAAGTTAGTTAGAGAGATAGAGAGGCCGAGATCGATGTTGTAGATTAAACAATAAAGCTTCTAGTTATAGAGCTCCTGTTATTATATATAGTGATAATGAGGATGATGTATGATGTATTATATATGTTGTAATGATGCATGGGGATTTTCCCTAGTGATTGTATTTTGTAACTTATTCTTTTTGATGATATATATAGGGACATTGATATCATATGTGATTGTTTCTTGCGCTTTTGTTTAATATGTGTCGTTGAAATGGTTATTTTGATTTGCAATGTATGATGATGTGGAAAGAAATATATAAGTAATTATTATAATAGGATTTGTATTTGAATGATAATGAAGAACATAATATATGATGAATAGAAATGGATGTATGTGGTGTAATATAATAGATAATGTGAAAAATCAATAGAATAAATATGTGTTACTATTGGTATGATGAGATAATGTAAAACAATGGTTTTAATAATTAGAGATGTATGGATGTGATGTAACATGGTAGATAAATAGAAGTAGAAATAAAGATGTGTTGATAAGTGAATAATGATGAGATGTAAAATAAAGATCATAAGTGTGTGTAATGGGAACAAAGGGGAGAAGAAGATTGATTTCCCCTAGTGCTATAATGAGGTTCATTTATATATTTCCCTTAATAAATCAAGAATGAACCATTGAACAATAGCGTGTCATCGGGAAATGGATTTATCTGTATAAGGAAATGCTATAAAAGGTATGACATGAAGCACAATGCATGAGTAGCGGAAGCAGAGGTTGATTTATGTAGTATTGCCTCAATATTCAAGTGTGAACTATAGCAGAAAAGAGTGCATCATAGGGTAATGAAATAGAGATTGAATTTCATCTACTATAGGTTAAGAGTATTTTAAGTCATATATAGAGCATGCGAAGTAGAAAAGGTGTGAGAATAAGTTCCAAATTGGATGACAGATGGAATAGGATTAAGAATAGAAGTTGTGGTGGGAGGAAGTGTAGAATCAAGAGTCCGAGGAAGCCAATGAGGTAGTGTAGCAGTTTTTAAAGAATGAGATGATGCAACCATAGGCGGATTGGATGGAGGATGTGGATGGATGATAATATTAGGAGGCTGACATATGACAACTTTAGATGGAGGTGAAGGAGATAAGTGAATAGAGGTGGAAGCACACTTATGCAAAATAGGAGAAAGAGAATGCTTACGAAAGGGTGAGCATAAAGTAATGAAATATTTATCTTATAATTGTTGTAGGAAATCATGGAGAGCATAACATTCATTATCATGATATTAGTTGATGAGATGCAAGTTGAAGAAATGGTGGTCATGCTTGCATTACAAGTGATGAGGTGTGTGATTATTAGTAGAAGGTAAGTGGATTAAACACTTTTCAATTAAATCACGTATGACCTAATGAGGTTTTATATTAGGCGATAATTACAATGGATCATGAGTAGGAGGTGGAGAATTCTTAGGTTTATGCTGACATGGTGGAGGAGAAGAATGTTTTTTACATGGAGGAGGAGATGGAGACTATGGAGGGATATTAATGGATGGAAGAGGAGAAGAACTAGTAGATGAAGAAGTAGTAGAAGAAGTGGAAGGGGGTGATATAACATGTGCATTAATTAAATATTTTTCTAAATCAATAGATTTATTGCATAAGAGAGAAAAATATTCACATGTATCATATAAGAAAATTTCTTTCAATGCTGAAATTAAGTCACAACAAAAGATAAATAGATTTTCTAAATCAATGGGATGAAATAATAATTGATGCACACAAGAATTAAAGCGTAAAATGTAATCTACAATTGGTTCTTTATTTCCTTGATGCAATGAAGGAAAGTATTCATATGTGACCTTAGGAACATTGTTAAAAATAAATTGTCTAATAAAACATCCTCCATATAATAACAAGTACTAATGGATCCATGAGAAAAATGAGTGTACCATTGGAGTACATTATAAACAAGGCCATGATGAAAGGATTTGAGTAACATGCAATCATTAGAATAAGAAAACATGGCTGAACGATAAAGCTTAAGATGTAAATAATTGTTAACACGGTATGATGAAGTCCTTTGGAAAAGAATAATTGTGAATATTTTTTAGGAATAGGATTTCCATGAAAAGAATTATTGTCTACGGAAGCATAGTAGGACTTACTCTCAAGAGTGAATGTATGAACTTGAGATTCTAGAGTGCCAACATCATTCATGAGAGATAATATATCATGTGAAGGAATGGTAGGTAAATTAATAAGTATTTTGAGAGGTTGGATCTTTCCATTGTGAGTGATCATGGTAATGTGAGAAGAAGGATAAGATGTTGAAGGATGATAAGAAGTTGGAAGAGGAGGAGAATAACATGGAGGTTCTATGGGAATGCAATATGTAGCCTTAGAAGAAGTAATAAGATTCCATAGATTGCACCACATGCCTCATATTTAGGACTATTGGGATAATTATATTGATGATTTTAAGGTAAGAAATAACGACCATATGTGGATGATAGTTAATCAAATTAGGGGCCAATGGCTATAGCATTAGCCATATGTACCTTGTGTTATTGAATGATCATCATGAGGCTAATGCAAAGACATAGTAATCTACCTAGGTTATAGGAGGAGTATCCTAGCTCATGATGTGTTTGCTAGGTATGTTGAGCTATGGGGATTATTTGCAGAGCAGATAGCCAATATTGTGATATTACAAAGTTAGTTAGAGAGATAGAGATGTCGATATCGGTGTGGTAGATTGAACAATAAATATTCTAGTTATAGAGCTCCCATTATTGTATATAGTGATAGTGAGGATGATGTATGATTTATTATTTATGTTGCAATGATGCATGTGGCTTTTCCCACAGTGACTGTATTTTGTAACTTATACTTTTGACGATATATATAGAGACATTGATATCATATGTGATTGTTTCTTGCACTTTTGTTTAATATGCGTCGTTGAAATGGTTTTTTTGATTTGCAATGTATGATGATGTGGAAAGAAATATATAAGTAATTATTAGAATAGGATTTGTATTTGAATGATAATGAAGAGCATAATATGTGATGAATAGAAATAGATGTATGTGATGTAATATAATAGATAATGTGAAAAATCAATAGAATAAATATGTGTTACTATTGGTATGATGAGATAATGTAAAAAAATGGTTTTAATAAGTAGAGATGTATGGATGTGATGTAACATGGTAGATAAATAGAAGTAGAAATAAAGATGTGTTGATAAGTGAATAATGATGAGATGTAAAATAAAGATCATAAGTGTGTGTAATGGGAACAAAGGGGGAGAATAAGAGTGATTTCCCCCTAGTTCTATAATGAGGTTCATTTATATATTCCCCTAATAAATCAAGAATTAACCATTGAACAATAGTGTGTCATCAGGAAATGGATTTATCATGTATAAGGAAATGCTAGAAAAGGTATGACATGAAGCACAATGCATGAGTAGCGGAAGGAGAGGTTGATTTATGTAGTATTGCCTCAATATTCAAGTGTGAACTATAGCACAAGAGTGCATCATAGGGTGATGAAATAGAGATTGAATTTCATCTACTATAGGTTAAGAGTATTGCAAGGCATATATAGAGCATGTGAAGTAGAAAAGGTGTGAGAATAAGTTCCAAATTGGATGACAGATGGAATAGGATTAAGAATAGAAGTTGTGGTGGGAGGAAGTGTAGAATCAAGAGTCCGAGGAAGCCAATGAGGTAGTGTAGCAATTTTTAAAGAATGTGATGATGCAACCATATGTGTATTGGATGGAGGATTTAGATGGATGATAATCTTAGGAGGCTGACATATGACAACTTTAGATGGAGGTGAAGGAGATAAGTGAATAGAGGGGGAAGTACACTTATGAAAAATAGAAGAAAGAGAATGCTTACGAAAGGGTGAGCATAAAGTAATGAAATATTTGTCTTATAATTGTTGTAAGAAATCATGGAGAGCATAGCATTCATTATCATGATGGTCATTGATGTGATGCAAATTAAATAAATGGTGGTCACACCTGGCATTACTGAGATGATGAGGTAGATGATTACTAGTATAAGGTAAGTAAATTAAACACTTTTCAAGTAAAGTACGTACAACATCATGAGGTTTTATATTAGGTGATAATTACAATGGATCATGAGTAGGAGGTGGATAAGTCTTAGGTTTATGGTAACATGGTGGAGGAGAAGAATTTTTTTTACATGGAGGAGGAGATGGAGACCATGGAGGGATATTAATGAAAGGAAGAGGATAACTTGTAGATGAATAAGTAGTAGAAGAAGTGGAAGGGGGTGATATAACATGTGCAGTAATTAAATATTGTTCTAAATCAATAGACTTATAGCATAAGTGAGAAAAATATTCACATGTATCATATAATAACTTTTCTTTCAATGCAAGAATTAAGCCACAAAAAAGATAAATATATTTTATAAATCAATGGGATGAAATAATAACCGATGCACACAAGAATTAAAGCATAAAATTTAATCTACAAATGGTTCTTTATTTCCTTGATGCAATGAAGGAAACTATTCATATGCGACCTTAGGACCATTGTTAAAAATAAATTATCTAATAAAACATCCTCCATATAATAACAATTACTAATGGATCCATGAGGAAAATGATTTTACCATTGGAGTACATTATCAAAAAGGACACGATGAAAGGATTTGAGTAACATGAGATCATTAGAATAAGAAAGCATGGCTGAACGATAATGCTTAAGATGTAAATAATTGTTAACATGGTATGATGAAGTCCTTTGGAAAAGAATAATTGTGAATATTTTTCAGAATAGGATTTCCTTGAAAATAATTGATGTCTACGGAACCATAGGACTTACTCTCAAGAGTGAATATATGAACTTGATATTCCAGAGTGCCAACATCATTCATGAGAGATAATATATCATGTGAAGGAATGCTAGGTAAAGTAAGAAGTATATTGAGAGGTTGGATCTTTCCATTGTGAGTGATCATGGTAATGTGAGAAGAAGGATAAGATGTGGAAGGATGATAAGAAGGTCATAGAGGAGGATAAGAACATGGAGGTTCTATGAGAATGCAATATGTAGCCTCGAAGAAGTAATAAGATTGCATGGATTGCACCACATGCCTCAGATTTAGGACTATTGGGCTAATTATATTGATGACTTTAAGGTAAGAAATAGCAACCATATGTGGATGATAGTTAATCAAATTAGGGGCATCCACTTTTTTATTTCATTGAGGGAATAGAGGATTATGGATAAGACTTGTTCAATCCCTAGTACTAAGTAAAGAAAATCATGGAACATAAGAGAATCATAAGACATAAAGAAAAGAACTACAATGGTAATTCGGAGGTTGAGTGAATGGTTCATGAGAATAATAATTACTTTCATCAATTTTTGTGGCCTCCGGACTCTATAAACACACACATCTTACATTTCCTTTCATGAAGACATCCGAGAAGACTGTGAACTCAACTTACTTAGAAGAGACCTTGATGAGAAAGATTGTGGAAAAAGACCATGTTGAAGATCCCCCAAGAGGATCCACATGAAATCCAAAGTCACTAAAACCCCATTGAACCTCTTTAACATGGTGACATTGATCCATCGCATTCTCCAATTTTACATTGGTTCCCAAGTGTGTCTTCTTTGGTAGCCGAGTAATTCCACCATGTGCAAGATATGATTCCTCACCATAATCTTGAAATTTCTACCTTATTTGACATTGAACCCACACCGGTGGTCACTTTCCCTTGGATTCAAGATCTGATTTGGAGTGAATAAAGGATAATGTAGTAACCATCAAAACCTAATTTCAGATCTATCTTAAATATTGTAAAAGCTAAGTGATGTAATAAGGTACATGTAATCTCTCATTTCTTCGAGTGGAGCTTCTAGTGACCACTATGTAGAAATGTTTTGACCAAAAATTACAAATCATGTAGAATAAATTACTTAGGGTGACTACTAGATGACAAGAATTTTTTTGTTCCAAGCTATACACGAGGGAGATTTTAGTATTATTTGATAGCACAAATTAGTAGGGAACATTAGAACATCACTCATACTTATGTTTAAGTTCTCACTCGAAGTGCACATAATCTAACGAGTCCCTCTTTATTAGATCATGCAAGATGTGTAGTCATCATAACACATTTTGTGGCATAAAATGGAATACAATATAATAAAAATCATGACAAAGATTAAAAAAATAAGGATCGTTAGTCATTCATTCCATAACATATACAATTAATATTAGAATCTGAATGCCCATGACACCTTGTTCATCTCTCCTAACCTTGTCAATCCATATTATATCATAAATTACATAACAAAATATCACAAAACATTACAAGCATAACATACCTCTCATACATGCTCTCTCACACACACAGTTACATTGCATATGATCTCCCTCCTAATACACATACATGACAACTATATATAGTTGGTGGGAACTTTTCCTTCACCTCTTTAAAATGTTTTAACCTATTAATAGACTCTTCTATAATTATCTTCCATGTGCCTTTGATCTACATTTTTGTCTTCATCTAGTTGTTCTTTATCCATGTGTGTTATTAATAGATTACTTGTCCCTCATGTCATGCTACATTTAGTTACATATTCTCATGTGTATTCTATCTTTATCAAATTTCATCCATGTACTTTAACACTACTTTTATCCATTTATAATTTTTCCTTGCTTATCACACCAACCCATGTTTTTCCTATTTTTATCCATTCTTTGTTGTTAGGATATATGTTATTCGACCACTCTGCTATGACCCAACACACTTCCTCTTCTTCTACATTTGTATGTATCCTCACAAATTATTTTGTAATATTTATCCCTTTTATTATTGCATGCACCTTCATGCATAGATCATACTTAGTCACTTTATTCATTCCAATAGTAGCCAACACTAGGGATATTGTATGTCCTCGGTAATAGAAAAATCAAATATTAAAAGAATATCCGAAATAGAATGTAGGTGTTTTAATAAAATTTGAAGTAAATCTAATTATAGCGTAACATATATGATAAAATACGGTAGATATAAAAATGTTAATCACTCACGAAATTTGAAACTATAAGTAAATAGGAGAGAGAGAGAGAGAGAGAGAGAGATGACTTATCTAAATCTTGCGTAACTGGAACTAACTGCAGGTTGTGTAAAGTGTTGAAAAAGGAAGAAAATATGTCGTAACTATTCTGCAAAATCTAGATTCGATAATAATGCCAAACATGGGTGCTTGATGCTAGACAAGGTATCTTGGGCACTAGTGACTATTCTTGGAGTCTTGGTGACTATTCAATCTTTCTTCCTTGTTGGTAGGGTTTCACTATCACTTCTTGTTGATCACCTGGTATTCAATCTTTCATCATCAAGGGTACCTGTAACTTGCAACATAAACCATAGATACTTGCACAAGCTCACAAACAAATCAAATTGGAATAAAAATGTAATATGTGAAGTCATACTGATCTTAGCGGTCAGCTTATGAGTGAACTTATGATCGAGCATTGAACTACATTCTAGACTCCATATAGTTCTTTATGCTTGTGTGTGTAATAGTGTCCTTAGGTTTCCCTCATGCAAATGATGCCAAGATAGCAGGATATGGCTAGATACAATAAAAATTTGTGATATGGAATTGATCAATTTCCCTTCCTATATAGTGTATGCAGCACAAAAATTAACTCCTTATAATGGTATGGATAGTATGTGGATGAGATATCCCCTTAGAATTTTTGTCTAGAATAATAGAGTGTATGTTGTGTATATATATGGATCTCTTGTTTGAATTTTGACACTAGTGACCCAAAAGGATGACTATGATATCGGGATAAGGATAAGGAAACTAGAAAGGACAACCAAAAACATGAAAATAAGTAAAAGTAATAAACATGATAGGAGCACCCAAAATGGACACGGGAACCTAGGAGCTAGTGTCTAGAATGGGCGCTAGTGTCCTTACATAAACGATGATAAATTTGAAAATCCTAACAGATAGGGATCCCTATGACCCTACCATAAGCGGGTACATAAATGAAAGATGTGATATACCAAGAAAATAAAAAATCAAAACAAGTGGATGGACAAAGGATTGTGTCACTAGTGAATATTTTTCCTACCTAAGATCCATGCATAAAACAACATACTTGATGGAATATTAAAGTAGTAATATGTGCGTGATTTTGTGTCTACAATAGGAAATACAACAATAAGATCAAATAGTAAAGAATGCCTCTCTGTGTGCATAAAAAATTATGTTATGGTGACGGTAGGAGTTATGTGAATGATAGGTGATCCCCTTCTCCATATGCTTCCACACTTAAATCTCGTTGAATAACTTATCCAAAGATATCTCAATGATGTCCTGGAATCATTTATAGAGTTAATTCATCAAACTTATCCGACATCTCATTCATTATGACATCCCATTTTATGGTGATTCCCTCCAAACCATCTACCTTTCACATCACCATTCTTTGGAATTCACCAAGACTTTCTTTTATACTATCATGCTTAGCCATTATTGTTACTTTCTTCTCATTGAATTAGTACAATACTTTCTTGCACTCAACCTTGTTTATCAAAAAGTGAGGCCTATAGTTTATTCAATTCTACTCATCCTCTATAATGTGTGTGCTCAAGATTATCAAAGGATCTTGAAAGTTTGTAAAACTCCTTTCATCCTTTCATGTGACTTCCTTTAACTCGGTGCAAAGTGTTGTGTATTCTTCTAGTTTTTTCTCCACCTTGGCCTTGTTTGACCGGAAATATCTTCTATTGTAGGATCTTACCATTATTTACCTTTATCAATATTATTTTTGTTAGTTCTTCTAAGCACTCCAGCTCTGTGTTATGGCCTAGTCTAGCCTACACTATAATATCTAGACATGGAGACGTAATATTTTGTAAAAGGTCAGTTGTTTTATTATATACATTTTTATCCACTTATTTATGTTTATTAGATCCTCCACTAATATATTATTATTCATATACTTTTTCCATGTCCTTCTTCATTATTCTTATTGAAGCACACTTATCAATATTTCTCCTTTTGACATCATTATCCATTTAATGGGTGCATTTCTCGCTTTCTCATCCAAGAGTGGTGTGGAATATATTATGGGGAAGACCATCCCCAATTCCATTTTTAAATTAAACTCCAAATTTTATTCTTTCTTCACATCAAATTTTGGTACCTCCATGTGAATCTACATTACCCGGAGAGCATCGTCTTTGTGCTTGGGTGAGTTTCAGACTTATAAAGCATGTCTCAAAACAATAGTTTTTAATTGGGTATTGAACTCTAGAATCTGTCCCTGTGGTGATTAGTAGTACTATCTATGTATGACATCTTAGGAGGTACTTGTGATGGTTGCATTCACCTTCTTCCTTCTATGTGTCATCTTTGTGGTGTCTCATGTGTAGTATTATGTTGTTCGAGAACTTATTTCCTTTCATGCACCTTGGTCCTCCCAAATTCATTTCTCTTCTTCATCACACACATCTTCATGTTCTACCGAAACTCCTCTTCTCATTCCTTCTCTAAATCTTCTCGATTTTTTATTCATGCATGGGCTACTCTAATTATTCCAACTAATCCAAATCATGAATAATATGAATCTTATCTTCGCTATTGGGTAGGGCCTATGAGCGCTCCCTATGGGAATAGTTGGTGAAACTTGGTGACCTTACAATGTACATGCTTCATGGTGTTGCCTCTAAATTTTCTTGTGTGCTCTATGATTGAATGGAAACTCTAACTCATATTCTTCTTCTTCTAATTTTTCTAGAGTTTTCTCAGACCTATGCTTGGGTATCCTTATGTATTCTTCATTGGTGGTGGTGTAAGGGGTTATCGAGTACATTAACCAATTTTCTATCTTGAAGCTTGGGACTTAAGTAGATATACACCCAATATGCATGTTTTTTTCTCAAACTTACACCCACATCTTGGATCTCTTAAGGAACAAGGTGTTTGAGACCACAATGGAACTTCCCCAAGTTGTGGGACCTTACGCACTTGGGATGGATCTCCAGAGAAGGTGGTTCCTCTACCTACCTCTAACACTACTGCTACTCCTAATGCTGAATGAAAATCCTAGACTAAACATGCCAAGGGACCAGGGATAGAAGGATGTGTAGAAAGGGGAAATCCTAAGCTAAGGAAGGTGATAGTGCCAGAAGGAAAGGGTTAATCTCTCTCCATGAGTGGTGAAGGAGACAAAGAGGGCGGGAGAAGAGGGTGGATGATGTGTACCATAGATCAACACATGGGCTTGGCCTTCCAACATGCACAACACATGAACGTGGGGACTGTAAGTAGAGGAATATGCACAACATGCTAGAAAATGCAAATAGAGAGGTGAGATGCAATGAAAACAAGAGAGGGAAGACAAGAGTTCCATAAAACATGATTTTATTTTTTAAGGGATGCACAATCATTTGCATTCATGACAGGAGGTGAGAAAACATTACAGAGACCATGCCAAGATCTTAGACCCATGGGAAGTCATCCACCATTTTGGCATGGTGTTGTTACAACAAGGAGAGATGATTTTACAAAGCAGAACTCTGTTATTTATAGAAGAAGGAGACAAGAGAAGGAGAAAGAGAGGGAAACATGGATTCAAATCTTCAACCACCAATAAATAGTAATAAATGCATGCAAATCCACCTGTAAGGCTGTCAGATGTGCTTACACATGTATTTTTTGCATGTGGAAGAAGGAAGAAGGCAAGATTTGATGAAATATGGTAGTTGAGGTTGATTGGATGTGTGCATTGATGAGCTGAAATAAGTATCCATGTTTTCACCCAACAAACCCTACCTAATTATGAACTTGAATAGTCAAACGTGTTGCTTGTGTCAGCATTTCTCTGACAAGTCTAGGCACATCCCGATCTGATCTCTATAGAAAAAGATATGGCTGTCAAAAGATGTCAAAGTCATCAGTGCATGAAAAACATGTGGCGTGCGCAGGTTGGCTGAAATGATGGCCAACTGTTCATTTTTTTGTATTTTTACCATGTGTCATGTACTGGTTGGTTGTCTACATTCGGCACCCTATTTGCATACTTTGATTGGTTACACGTGGCACACTCAAGTCCGACAAAAGATGACTTGGCATAGAAGGGTGCAAAGGAAGGCATGAGGCACTGGAGTGAGAAGCAAGTGCATGAAAGGGGGACAAAAGGGAGGTGCAAATGTGGGAGGAAGGCATACATACTTGAAAAAATAAAGTATGAAACAAGACATGGGAATTAAACCAAAGGAAGGCGCATGGAGGAAGAAAGAAAAGAGGACACGCAAAAGAATTGAGTCTAGGTAAGCATGCAAGAGGAATGCCAAGGACTTAGCTGATTGGAAGGTAAGTCTATAGATGTGCGCAAGAAATGCATGACGGGATAGGAGAGAAGTGGGAGCATAGGAGAAATGCACATAAGGGAAAATAGAAGGAGATAGAGGAATGTAAATGGAGCAAGAAGGTGCGTAGGAACTCAGAACTATGCCAAGGTGTCAAAAGAACAATCTTGAGTGCACACAACCTGAAATGTGAAACACCAGAGTTAGGATGAAAATATAAGTTATCCAGATAACTAGGAGAGTTATTTGGATAACAGTTTTGGTGACTTCAGGGGCCATCTACCTACTAGATGAAGAGACCAGTAGCCTTAGAATTCCATTGGGCATGGAGTCAGAACTTTATTTTGAAGATCTAATCTGTAATTTGAAGAACATTCCTAAAGTCACTTGAAGCTCTGTCTAAACTCTGAATTGAACTACTACTCTCATATGAAGATATTTTGAATTGGATTGATGAGAGTGAAATCTATGCACTGACCGTTAGAACTACCTCTGCCAAAATTGAACTGTCATCCCAAGAAGTAAAAAAAGGGGTGTGGGCATGATAGCAAAGGAAAAAGGAACTAGAGGGATCATGCCAAAACAGAAGCACACCACTATGTAAAAAAGATGAAAAATCATACATGTCCCAAATGGAACACATGAGTGTGCGCAAGCACTTGTGTTACTGAAAGAAAACCTAAACTAACCTAAACTAACCAGAGGAAAGGGGCACTCAAGTAAAACCTGCAACAAGCAGGGAGAAGTAGCTTCCCTTCCTCACAAATTATGACCATGTAATTGATTTGGCATTAAACATGGTTGGAAATGAGAGTGAAAAACCACCTTGCAGATGGTGTTTCGCCCTCCTCAAAGTATCAAAAACATAATATACACCTCCTGGAGTTGTTCTATACTTAGATCTAGGAGGCATTATTGCTAACCTTTGGCATGCAAGAACTCTACCTCATGCTCTAAAATGAGCATGACCGGTGGCAACTCTATTTTTGGCTCTAGGATAGCCAGATATCTAATTGGGCACGATCTAATCCTTGTGGTTTGCCCATTAATTTGAAGCTCAATCCCATATATGGGATTTTATTACATACTTTCCTCATAAAGGGGAGTGATTATAGGCTAGGGTGTGCAAATCGGGGCATGCATGGTTATGCCTCTATAAGTAACTTGGTCTCCTCCAAAACTGTGCCCTCTGGAGCTAACTGATTCTCCTTTGGAACAGGCGCCCATATGATTTCCTCTTCCCAGTCAAAGTCACATGAGTCATGCCATTCTTCAACTATCTTGCAATCATCAAACATGATGATGTTGGTTGGGAAAGGCATGTTGGTAGGGGTCTATTCATTTATGGTACAACTAGGTAGAGGGGACTTGGAAGAAAATGGGAGGATGGACGTAAAAGGGATGGAAGGCACGCATGCAAGAGGAGCAGAGGTGCATGCAATAAGGGGAATGGAAGAGAAATGAATGTGAGATGTAGGGGAGGGTTCTCAATGGGGGCAACGTGTAAGAAGTTAGGGACATGTGTAGTGGTTGAGATGATGTAAGTTAGCGCGGAGGAGTGGGGAGTTGTAAGATGGTAGTGCAGGGTTACCCCATTGATAGGGTTTCAGTGCACTAAATTTTGAGCCCTATTTATTTTTCTCAGTCTGTAATCTGGGGTAGCATCTTAATGATGAAGTACAACTTCTGTTGGGCACTAAACTAGCATGGTACAGGGCTGACCCACAGACAAGGGACCTTGTAGAAAACTTTAGTTGCCTTTATAGAGCACTTGAATTTGAGCTTCATCACGTCCATCTCTATCTCTTACACCTACCTCTAAAAATCAGCTTCGGCCAAATATTTTCCACCATCATCTGCATAAACCTATTCTTCATAAACATTTTGGTTAGAAAAAGGTGGGTTGTATGCATTTTCGGGATAATGGGGCTTATAAAACTGATTTAGAGGAGGATTTTGAAACTATGGGGATGGAGGGAAATAGTTATGTTCTGTAAATGATAATTCCATGGTGGGAAAGAAGTCATTATTGGACAACTTCAAAAGAGGAATTTGGAATGGTGAAAAAAGAGAAATGAATTGAGGAATGAGGGAAGACTAGTCTACACATGAGATAATGGGTGCGGTTAATCAGTGGAGTTGCTAGATGTGTTGAAAAATTCTTCCAAAGGTTGGATCTCAACAATACCACATTGAAATTGTTGAGATAAAGATGTAAATCTCTTCACTCTAGTCCCACCGGGTGTACCAGAAACTATTGGTTACTCAAATGTGCACCCACGTCTTGGATCTCTTAAGGGCCGAGGTGTTTGAGACCACAATGGAACCACCCCCAAGTTGTGGGACCTTATACACTTGGGACAGATCTCTGGAGAAGGTCGGTTCCTCTACCTACCTCTAACACTACTGCTACTCCTAATGCTGAATGCAAATCCTAGACTAAACATGCCAAGGGACTAGGGATAGAAGGATGTGTAGAAAGGGGAAATCCTAAACTAAGGAAGGCGATAACACCAGAAGGAAAGGGTTGATCTCTCTCCACAAGTGGTAAAGGAGACATAGAGCACATGGAAGAAGAGGGTGGACGGTGTGTGCCACAGATCAACATGTAGGTTTGGCCTTCCAATGTGTGCAACACATGAATGTGGGGATTACAAGTAGAGGAATATGCACAACATGCCAGAAAACACAAATAGAGAGGTGAGATGTAATGAAAATGAGAGAGGGAAGACAAGAGTTTAAAAAAACATGATTTTATTGATTAAGGGACGCATAGTCATTTACATTCATAATGGGAGGTGAGAAAATATTACAAAGACCATGCCAAGGTCTGAGACTTGTGGGAAGTCAGCCACCATTTTGGCATGGTTCCGTTCAATGGTTTCATTACAACAAGGAGATATGATTTTACAAAGAAAAATTGTGTTATTTATAGAAGAAGGAGAGAAGAGAAGGAGAAAGGGAGGGAAACTCATATTCAAATCTTCAACCACCAATAACCAGTGATAAATGCCTAAAAATCCTCCTGTAAGGCTATTAGATGCACTTTCCCATGTCTATTTTGTGTGTGGAAGAAGGAAGAAGGCAAGATCTAATAAAATCTGGTAGTTGAGGTCGATTGGATGTGTGCATTAATGAGCTGAAAGATGTTTCCTATTTTCACCTAACAAATCCTACCTAAATTTAAACTTGAATAGTCTAACATGTAGCTTATGTCATTAGTTCTATGATAATTCTAGGCATGTGCCGATATGAGCTATGTAGCAAAAGATACGGTTGTCAGAAGATGTCAAAGTCATCGACGCTTACGAAAAACATGTGGTGCACGTAAGTTGGCTGAAATGATGGCCAACTATTCATTTGTTTTATATTTTCTACCATGTGTCATGCATTGGTTAGTTTTCCAGATTTGGCACCCTATTTGTGTGTTTTTATTGGTTACATGCGGCACACTCAAGTTTGATGAGAAGATGACTGGCACGAGAAGGGTGCAAAAGAAGGCACGATGCGTGGGAGTGAGAAGTGAGCATGTTAAAGGGGAACAAAGGGGAGGTGTGCACATGGGAGGAAGGTATACATACTTGTATAAATCAAGCATGAAACAATACGCGGGAATTCAACTAAAGGAAGGAACGTGGAGGAAGAAAGAAAAGAGGACATGCAAAAGAACAGAGTCTAGGTAAGAATACAGGAGGAATGTCAGGAACTTAGCTGATTGGAAGGTAAGTCTGCAGAGGTGCACACAAATAATAAATGATGGGATAGGAGAGAAGTGGGAGATCAGGAGGAAGGTGCGCAAGGGAAAATGGAAGGAGATAGAGGAATTAAAATGAAGCGGGAAGGCACACAAGGGCATGCAAAGAATCAGAAGCTGTGCTAAGGTGTCGAAAGAACAATCTTGAGTGTGCATAACCTGAAATGTGAAACACTAGAGTCAGGATGAAAATATAAGTTATCCAAATAACTAGGAGAGTTATTTGGATAACAATGCCTCTTCCCCATTTCTAGCATCATGATGGGATAGAGGTCCATAAAATCACATTCTATCATCTCTCGCATAGGGTGCCTTAGATGCATAACCATTGTCTTATGCAACATGTGGTATTTGGCATCTACCTTTTATATGTTGAATTTTAGAGGTTTTGCATATGTAATTATGTTCACCACAATTTTTAAGTATCTTGAAGTGAATGAAAATGGAAGTTTTCATCATGGCCCTATTTCTTCATTGTTCAACAAAATCTAACAAGGAAAAAGTTTTGCATCACCGCAAACTTTACCTACACTTTTACTAATGTTTGCATCTCCTTTGGTACATGTCATTTATTCTCAAATGAATCGTGCATTCTCTTTTACCATTTTTCTAGGTACATCTTGTATGGATTGGAAATTATGCCATTACAAGTGTTTTGGGAGAACCACCTGCACTAGATATTTCTTCTCTATAATATGCTACCATATATTTTCTATCATACCATCCATAATCCCTATCTCCCAAAACACAACTAGCAACATAATTGAACCCCATTTGATTTTTTATCCTTTCTTTGTTTGAGTTGGTTGGCGATAAAATTTTTCAAGTGGACAAACTTGTGGATTTGTCACCAATGCTCTGGGAATCTAAGTCCCTCTACTTAACTAGTGCAGCTACCGTATATACATGTACATTAAAAGGTGCATTTTTGATGGAATTTTGACCGTGGATCTAACATGGACACTCCAATGACCCTATGGCAAATCTTACAGATACCTACAAGAGAGTAATTTTTCTTTGGAGAGGGAAACAAGAGTGAGAAATGAGATAGGGGAACTAATGTTACAGGTAGGAAATCATATTCCTGCACACACTAGTTAGAAACTTCAACACATGCATTTATGAGAAGAAACAACCTTGCAAATGGAAACAAGACAAGATAAGATTGCAAACTCATAGTTTATAAAATATCCTCATCAAAAAGGCTAAAAATCATTCTTCTTGTATTGATTCTTAAACAGAAGTTGTACATAGTGTGGGAATGGAAGAAATTTGAGAGTGGAGGAAAGTACAAGAAAATGGTTATCTCCTTTTCTTTCTATAGGTACAATGCACTCTTGATTTTAGAAGATCAATATCCAACCCCTTGAAATGGGAATGACGTTACAATTTATAGAGTAAAATATGACTCTTCATCTACCCCCTAATGCCTTTTCATATGTCCTCACACAACTTACAACTTTTCAACTTCATAGGAAAAATTTAAGTCCCTTTTTATAACATAAAGGTGACTTATTACATTAGGAACATTAGGACACATGAAAAAGTGCAATCCCAATGTGAAATTAGAATATTGGAAAGTGAGAGAAAGTTGGGGGGAAGAGGAGAGAGAAAGAGAGAGAATAAGAAGAGGAGATGTTGTTTCGATGAAGTCTGTTGATCCTTGTTGATGGAAATCTCCAAATGCAGTGAAAATATGAATCTTTGAATCCCTTACACACTGTGAATCTCCTTCAAATCAGCTCATGAATGCTTGCTAAGTTGAGTGAACTATTCTGTTGATGACCACAACTCCCAGCCTATGTATGATATACATTTTTTAGTGAGAGGTGATGTTTTCCTCTTCTCGACCATTACGATGTGATGAACTCCCTCATTTGATATTGTGCATCATACCCTTTCCTCATCCACTTCTTTGGGGTTATTATTTTTAGTAAGTGGTCATTTTCATTGTTTTCTTCTCTGAACACTCATTTTGACTTCCTTATGATCTTCAATTCCCGCCACATTTGTCTTAGCTTCTTTTGATGACGACTTTCCAAACATAGCAAGTTTATATAGGAAAACTTACTATTTTTAGAAAGTGTGTTTCCAGTGCTCTATTTGCGATGGAACATACTTTTTTGGACTAATCTTGTCATTACGGCTTCAGGAACAGAGCTACCATGGAAAACATTCATGGATCTTAAAATTTGCAAGTATGGCTTGTGTCTCCATTTGCAATGAAAATAAATCCATTGTGATAGGTTTTTTATTTGGAGCCCATGTGTAAGTTTTTAGTTCGTTTCCATTACCGAAGTGAATGGAAATCTGATGAATGCCAGCCGATGCATGAAGTGAGATTTTGCTAGAGAAAATGATTTTGGGAACCATTTGACCTTGTATTTATTGAATCTTGATCTTCTTCAAAATGTGAAAGTTTGCAAAATACATCTCGATCCAACTTGTACTTTGCAAGATATGAGGAGTTTTCGATCGGGTGGCTTCACGGTTATCTAAAAAAAACCATAATTTTCTTCCCATTCTTCATCTTTTCAACACTTTTGATCATTCCTTCCCCTAAAATATGTGTATTTTCATGGAAGGGGTGTTTATGTGGCCATGGCGGAGCTGGTTTGGAGCAACAATGGTGGACCGGGTGTCTAGAAAATCATGCACGAAGCCATGGCAAGGTATGAAGTTGTGAAGGAGAAATGAGGGGGAAGAAACGGCTAAGTGCTAGATTTAAATTTTCAAAGAAATGCACATGGAGGGGCTAGGCACATTTTTCTTTCCTTTATGTCCCTAACCTTAGGGATGTGAGGGACATCAATTTACACAAAGTGGTCAAGGTGATTTTGTGTCCTCGATTTGACGAGGGATTTTATTGAAAAATGCACCCGAGAGATGAAGTCAATCACGTGGGTGTCCAAAAGAATCCCCATAGGATATGGGTGAATTTTTTTCATGTCTAATGTCCCTCACCTCGGGGACATAAGGGACATCATTTTCCACAGTGGTCTTGGAGCCGACACGGCACTTTAAGCGACGACAGGGGAATGTATGCTCCAAAAATGAACTTGGGGGATGAAAGTCGATCATGTGGGTGACCAAAAGACTCCCCATATGGCTGGGAACATTTTTACATACTTGATATCCCCGACCTCAGGGACCTGAGGGATATCAATTTCCATGGTGGTTCTGGAGCTGACACATGGCACTTGATTCGACGACAGAGAATGGATGCTCCAAAAATGCACCTAGGGGCTGAACTTTCAAGTCTGGAGGTCACATGGGGACTGGGAAAATTTATCAAGTTTTGGTTTACCTGACCTCAAGGATGTCAAGGACATGAAATCCCACCGAGGCTCCGGTGGCGACATGTGTCCTCCCAAAAAGTGACTAAGTCCATGCTCGCCTTTGAGAGGGTAACTTGGAACGATGATAACTTGAGCTCCGGTGGAATTTATTGGTTAAATTTTATGTTATCCTGATTTGGAAATAGAATTTTTAATCTAATGGTTTGGGTCTCATGTCTTGATTCATCCATTGGATCCCTAAAAGGCGTATTTGTGACTTGAGACTCTACCTATACTTGAGAAAAACTTCCTATGAATCCTATGCACTAAGGTGTTGTGAAAAAAATTTATTGTACCATCATGTATCTCTTTCAATCCTATTTATCTATATGTTTTTTTACTTCTAACTCCATCCGGAGCTCCCAAAATTTTCTTCTAAAGCCCAACGACTTTGTGAAGCTTGTTTTTACTCAAACTGTTCCAAGTATTTCAAAACTTCACCAAAACTTCCAAAATAATTTCCATGATGTTCTAAGGTCTTTAATTCACCTCCATGTTGAATTTTTCCCTTCTATTCCACTCCAGGAGGGTTGATCTAGTCCTAGGAAGGCTAATGATTGCCCTTCCTAAAACTACCTATAGTTTGCAAATGAAGTCCCGATATCACCTAGGGAGATGAATGGAATTTTCTAAATCACCTATGGGGATGATAGAGCATTATTCGGGAGGTAACCTAGACTTATTGGAAAGATCCAAGGTATCTTTGAATGATAGAACTTGAAAAATTTGACACTGGGGTATAATTGTTGTGCTTGTAAATTATCAATTTCCTTGTTGTACATTTACACGACAACAGGGGTCCTTCCATCGTCCATAACGATGTCTTCTATGAATAGGGAAATATTAGATTGGTTCCCCTATTCCATCTTGTCTCGCAATATTCAAAAACTTTTTATTGACCTCTAACCACCTTTCAAATGCACCTAATTTGCAGTTCATTAGGAACACAATACTCTGGTTTCGTGGTCAATAATATTTATAACGTTTAATATGTGGCTTCCTCTTTAATATTGTAGTTTTGTGGCTATCTCTCTCGTTAGAGATTTTAAGTAATAAGAGGGGCGTGAATCACTTTCTTTGATAAAACTTACAATAAATTTCCTCTTTATTTTATGTTTCGTTGTTGTTAAATTATATTAATTTTTATAAGCATGTAATATTAATCACGAGACTATAGGAATAAGAATCATACACTCACATTCTCATGAGTAGACCAAATATAATGTGGGAAACCCTTTTAAGACAAAAACCCACTGAAATTGTTTCTTATATTACTCAAAACAAGGACTTGCAAGAATATTACACATCCTACAATATTTTTTTAGTGAGGTACCAACCCCACAAGGAGCACCAACCCCTACACCTCTGTTGATATTATGCACAAAAAGGACTCAAGTGAATATGACACATCATAAGAGATTTTTTTAGTGAGACACCAACCCCACAGGGAGAACCAATGCTTAATTTAATCAGCTACAACTAATCTTCTACAGAACTCGACCCACAAGGAGGTTGTAACCTGCTACAAATGGTAAGCTACAACTTAGACTTGTTGTTTACACAAATTTTGATTGAATCTAGTTTACATGTTGCACATACAAAGATTATGATCACCTTGCTTTTACATTAATTTACAATCAATCTTCATAGTTATATATAAAATGTTTTCTTTACCTCTTTCTGGTCTCTCTTCTCATTCGACTTATTCAACTTTTTTTTTTCTTTTCTTTGCACATCATTTCTTCATCCGATAATGTTTTATCCTTCTACACATAGATCTTTTCTTTTCTGTCTACATTAGATCATTATTATTCTTCTACATCTTAATTATTACTCTCTACAATTACTTTGTTATAAGCTTCTCCTTGCTCTTCTCTTTAGCATATTTGCATCATACGAGTATACCTCTTTATTCCTTTCACAACTCTTTGATCGACTCTCCTTCATCAACATTATATGTTTAGTAATAACTTTGGGTCATTTCTTTCTTCCTTTTTAGCTCCATCAACTTGAGTGCATCATTTTTATCTTGATCCTCTTCTCTCGTATCACTTCTACAATTCTAGTGCATCTTTTTCCCACTCAAGAAACTCATTAAATGTGTCCAAATTTATCTATATAAACAATCGACCCAATTTGCCACTTCATCTTGTGTGTTGCATAAACTCTCTTACTATGTCACCTAAAAATATGGACTATTAAATACATGCCACTACCTCCATTTTTCTCCTTCTATATTCCTCTTTATTACACCTTATTCTAGGAATCAACCAAAAATAATTTATGAGCCAACTCCTAAAAATAGATTTCTTTTACTTTTAGGATTTCCTCGTGTTTAGGAATAAATGAGCTCCTTTCTTCTCCAATATTCAATTTACACTTGGAATCAGGAATCTTCATGGAGAGTGTAACTGAATTACTTTTAAGTCAACAAACATTAATTTTTGACAGGTTGGAATAATGGAATTCATTTTTCTTTGTGGATTTCTAGTAGTACACAAAGCCACAAACTTCTCTCAATAAAATCACCATCGATTTTGGATACTAACTCTCACTTATTCCATTTTAAACTCTATCTGAAAGTCCTTGATCTATCTATAGTTCATATTTTCTTGATTCACGACTTCCCTTGGCTTATTGGACCTTTTTACTTATATCGTGGCTATTTTATTTATGCAGCATAATTTCTTCCTTCTCAACGGATTTTTAGTTATCCATAGTTCTTCTATAATTTTTGCACCTTCTACAATGTCTTAGGTCTATACTACTTTTCCTTCACCTTTTCGTGGCTTGTTCCTTGTTTTGCGGTTAATTTTTCTTATCTACACTACCTTATTGAAAATTTGTTTCATGTTTGTGACTCCATCCTTTTATATATGGCTTTATTATTTCCGTGTCTTTCTTCTTTAGTGAATTTTCCTTTTCTATGTGGTTTTTTCAGTTCTTGGCATCTTTTCTACTTGTCTCGTGGCATTACTCCCGACTTCCTTTACTTAGCGGCTTCTTCCTTTCCTAATGTGGCTTATCCTTTATGTCCTCCTTACTTGTGCAACTCTATCTTCATGTTCACAACTCTTCCCTCACATCCATGGTTTTACCTTTCTCTCATGTGACTTTTCTTTTGGATCCTTTTGATTCAAAGCACTTCATTCCTTTTCACATGACACTTTCTAAGCTTCCACAACTTTAATATTTATGCTTATAAATTATTCCTTGATTCCTTACATTTTTGCGACATCATTCCTTTACCCACGGCTTCTCCTAAGACTTATAAGTTCTTGTTTGAGTTTCGCAACTTCATGTAAACTTTAGCGGCTATCTTTGGACTTCAACAAATTTCTCCCGACTTTGGCGGATATCACCTCGATTCCATGGCTTTCCCAAAACTAATTAAGTCCCTTAAAACTTATATTTGATCATCTGAATCCTTTTAACATCTCACTAACCCTTGTTTTCCTTATTTGACTTCGAACACCCAATTCACTTTCTAGATGCTATTACATACTGATGAAACATTTGTTATCCTTTAATGTCACTATCATGTAGTCATCTCGGTTCAATATTTAACCTTCTCTACATGATTTATTGATATGCTTTCGAATCTTATACTTTCTCTCGAGATGGAACTACCAATCAACCTTCATCTTCATTATTTTCTCACTTTACCAATTAACCCTTTTTTCCATCAATGCCACTTCTTCCATCTTTTGCAGTTTTGACATCAATGACAACACATACCATAATGAAAAAGGTTCAAAAATATCCCCCTTTGTCATTGATGGCAACACACCCAGAAACCTATAACCATTGATGGAAAAAACACTGGAAATCATGGTTTATGTTCTCCCCCTTTGACATATGATTAGTTGGTTTTGACTTCAGTTTCTCTCCCCCTTTGACAACAATGACAAAGGACCAACTATGTCATGTAAGGTTGAATATACTGGTAAGCTAGATTCATCATGTTCTTACCTTAAGAGGCTCTCCTTGGGCTCATGCTTCTGATCCACTTGATTTGGTATGTCCATGGTAATGCTCCTCTTGAGCTGATGATACCAATTGTAGTAATGTGCTAGTAAACTAGCTCCCCCTTACCTAAATACTATTTGGCATTGTTTTGGAGCTTATATTTCATGAGAATTCTCCCTAGGACTGTGTTCCATCTTTTCTATCTCCCATTAGTAGAAAAATTGATCTGCTTGATCACCGGTAGCTCCCCTTGGATAATGTTGTGTTTTTCATTGTTAAAATACTCTCTCTGTTGCATGTTGTGCTTCACTCCATTTTATTTGAACTGGCACTAAGCTCTCTTTGTCCATATGCTCTTGTTGTGGTTGTATTTCATCTTGTATGTTGTGGATTTTGTCTCAGACACTTTCCTCACAATATGAATCCCCTCTTCTAATTTCTTGATCTTTGTCTTCCTGACACTTATCCATTTCTTAGTGTTTAATTTCCACTTGTGAGATGCATTAATCTGCTCAGTCTTGTAACATATCCGATTTCTCCAATCTCATCCATAGATAGTCATTAACTCATCCTAAATCTTCTTAAAAACATATTTCTAAGCATGTGGTATGCATAGTTTGGAGATACCAATTGTTATGAGATACCAACTATTACATCAATTATGTAAGGGAAGTCATTGGAAGATATATTCACCATCAAATCATCTAATATTTTTCAACAACATCTTTTAGAGCTTAATCTGTCCATTTGGCATTCAAGAATAAATACACCATCTTCCATACTTGTAGTATGTAATCACTTACCCATTATTGTAGTCATTATTTTACCCTCAATACTTCTTTCTAACTCAGAGCGCATTGGCATATCATCCATCATACATTGAGTTCTCACCGAGGCATGAATGGGCACTGAACCCCTCCTTTTGTGAGTTTTAAAAGATATTTATATTCTTAATGGAGGATTTCTTTGCAAAAATAGAAGTACATTTACTTACTTTAACAGGTAGAAGATGTAACTAGTATATTTACACATTGATGCATCACAAAGGATAAATAAACATTACACGAAGTGTAAGAAACTAGATCGAATCATGATAAACAAAATAAAATGAGGTTTTACACCCATAAACAATATATACATAATAGATCTAGATATATTGATTTAACAAAGTCTCTGGTAGCCATACTGCATTCAAAAGGGTCATCTCAGAGCATATACATTAAATGACAAAGATCCAAACCATGCAAACCTATCTGATCAAATATCCTGACTATACTTTTCCCTATTATATCCCTTGTTAAAGACCCCAGTACCTATACATATGCTTAATGGTATCCCTTACAACCCTCTAGCACTAAGTACTCTAAACCCTAGCAACATGAACTCTAAACCCTTAGCATTTTTTCATCACTTTGTTACTCTCCTTCTCTTTCTATGAGTCTCTATTCATTATCTCGTGTGTCTCGAGTGTGTCTATCCTTGTCCCAAGAACCTATTTAAATAGGATCATCAACCACCACCATGACTTCTCTTCTGAGCAGATCACATGCCAAGTGTCGATGTGGTCCTCCATTGGTGAATGATTATGCTCTTTGCAAACCTTCCACTAACTATAATGATGCCTCTAAGAATATTCCTGTGTGGAATATCCTTTTCTTGACCTCAAAGGTTCTAAGCTGGCACCTTATCCTCTTATCACACCTAGTCGGGTCCTTACATTTTTACTCAAGTGATCTGTAAGATGTCGGATATGGATAAGTCCTTTAAACCCTTGTTTTTCCTCCCTTGTGCATCCTAGTTTTACTTAAAATATTTTAAACCCCTTTTTCCTACACATTTTTCCCCGAGTGACCTTCTATATACCGATCCTACATGTGCGTGCCTCTTGGTACTTAGCCAATATTTTAGCATCCAACATCACCCCACACTATGTGTGTTATTAATCCTCAAAACATTTTACATCCTAAAAGAATAAATACTAGAGGTATTAGAACAATCAAATAATGGAGTGATGAAAGAAATGGAAGAATAGAATAATTTCCTACTACTCTGTATGAGGTGTTATAAATCCTTCTTCATGGATGCCTAAATATTCTCCCATGTGTCTACTTCTCCCTATGCCTTCTAAAGTAGGTCACCCACTAATGCACTTACTTCATCAAAACTAAGTTCCTCGCTCTTAGTTTTCAGCGTATCTATAATGCTTTCCATCTTCTTGCCAAGATTTCCTAACACATCCATCCTACGAGCAACTTTGGGGTACAATTCCTTTAGCTTATTCTTAATCAAACCCCGTAAGGTCTTGATTTCTTCCAATTTCTTCTCAACTTCAGCCAGGATCTTTTCATGCTCTACCCTATTTCCTTTGTGATTCTCCTAAAATTATTTTAGATCCACCTCATGTGTAGCAACCAATATGCTTGTTACCCTATCCCTATTGGCATAGTTATCATACATGGATTTAGCCATCTATGTGGTAGTCTTTATTGAAAAAATAAGCTCGAGTACAGAGTCACTATCTTCCCAATCTTAAGCTTTTACTCCTCCTTCTGGTGTGCCATAACCTCCTCTACTGACTCTAATGTGAGTGGTCACATTTCCATGGTGAGGATGCAAGTCAAGTCTTCCAAGAATTGCATGGTTGACTCATATTTCTGCTCAGGTGGGGCTAGGTTTGGGTGCTTCAAGATTATGGCATCTGAAATGGCCTCTATCTTCTTATGGATTTCATGCACTTTTTCCTTTTCATCCCTCAATTTGTGCCTTAACTATGCACTTGATCAATTCCTTTTGTTTTATCTCTTTGTCCTGCTCAATGATCTCCTCATTATTTTTCTCAAGCTCTTCCTCCAAGACCCTTATCCTATCATTTTCGCAAAGATTATTTCCTCTACCTCTACCAATACTTTGTTGAGCGCATTGCAAACTTTCTCATTGGACAGTTGTTGGGAATTTACTAGAGGGTTTACTCCCTTAACATCTGGTATCTTCATCAATGCATCTCAATTTACCTCGAATTTAGGTTCATCAACATGGGACTTAAAAGCCCAAGATAGCATTTTCCTCATGCGTGGGTATGTACCTTCTTCATCAAAAGAAGACCAAGTGAGGAGTTGGTTTGTGGGCACGATACTTTAGAAGAATGCGCATAGTACCTTATTTTTATCATTAATGTAAGTCATCTCTTGTTCCGGCACCGCTGATATGCCATTTTCACATGTGTGTGTTGCTTTTGGGAAGATTAATACTAATATGGGGTCTCGCCTATAATTCCATACTCCTTTCCCACACTCGCACTTTCCTTCATTTCCTTTACTTTTTTACGCTTCGCTCGAATTCATGCTCCACTAACTATTGGATAATTCTTGCTAGCTTCCCTCTCTATGGTATTATCCATCTATTCCTTGGTCAAGTGTCGTGGTCTTCTAATCCTTCATGTTTACTTCTTCATTTTTTCCTTTGTCATGATTACCTCCTTCATTCTCATCCTTCTCTTTATTTCCTTCTTCCTCGACTCATGTACACATCATACATGGATGATTCGAGCCTCATCCCACTCTTCATCATCTTTATAGCCCTTTTTAGCCTCCATGAATTTTTTTCTCCTTAGTTTGACCCTTTTTCACCCTCTTCTTCTTCCTTCTATTGGCAATTCTAGTTCAAGGGACTTCTCTTCTTCTTTCTCAGGTGACTCTCCCCTCATCGAAAAATTTTCCTTCTACGGTGACTCTTCCTTCGTGGTGATTCCTCCTTCTACAGTGAATATTTTCTCATGGGATACTTCTTCCAGAGGCATAAGTACTTCTTCCCGTGCTCGAATCTTTTGCCCCTATTGTCGACACTATCTCGTGCACTTGACACCTTTTTCTTAGGAGTTTCTCCTCTATCTCTTTTCCTTAGCATAGTCTTCTTCCAAACGGTGGGGTCTTTAGGAATGGAGACATCATCTTCAACATAAGAACCCTTTTCATACTTAGGCCTTATGCACAAATACACCCTCACTATTGTCCTCCCTACAATAGGTAATGTTACTAGTTTTAACATGTGCACATCATGGGAGACATACTTCTCCACATAGGTGTGCTTCTTGGGTTATATTAGTTTCTTGCGTAGCTCACGATAGTCTTGATCCACTAAAATCAAATCAAATTTGAGTTTCTTCACCTCTTTAAAATGATTGACCCGGCCTAGAAGTAATGCGTTGTGAAGGAGAAAGGTAATTTACAGGAAGGACTCTTGGTGCCATCTACCAAAGTAAATTTGTCAATGCAAAAATGATAGTACACGAAGAACTCAACTTATCCTTACACTAGTGAAGGAAAATGTTCATATATTCTCCATTCAGCCCCGAATGCATCACAAATATGTTTATACCAATTTTCTAGGTGCACATTATGAGTGGTTTTCATGGTGTCATGAGTATACTATTCAAACGTCTTTATAGGGGAGAGGTTATCATATGGGTATTCCTACAAGAAAATTATCTCGGCCCAGAAGCACTCCAATCTTTGAAAATACAATGGTGAGGAGGAAATTACCAAACATGATCTTCTCTCCATCACGTGTGGTGTCTATGATCTCCTCTATAATGAAAGTTAAGAGGTTATAGATGGTTCCCTCTGAGATCTTGTGGCACACATTCAACCAGCCTTGTTGATCTATGTCCATCTCTCTTTCCCATTTAGCTTTGTAACCAAGTGCACGGCCATCCTCATCACCAAGTCAGTAATTACATAAATGTTGAAGTAGCGTAAACCCTTCTTGTAGTCATAAGCCTCAACGGTCTTCTTAATGGCTTCCTTGTCTTCCAAGTCATCATCTAATGAATCTCCTTCACAGATAAGGCTGGTGAACTTAGAAATTATCTAGGAGGTTATGCACAACCTTCACCTGTAAAATAGATGTGGTTTTCCATGCACATGTGACATTAACCATTGGTATAGTCACTCGGGCTTTCCAAAATAGGGAAACTCATAGAGTTGCAACAACCCAACCTTCTCTATTTTTACCTTTACCTCATCATCATAGATGGGAATTCCATCTGGTGTCCTCTTCTCTATAGGGTGAACTAGTTATAGTGTCATTTCATTCTTTATGGTGCTCGTTTGATGGTTGTAATCACTGACGGCCATCTTCTTGACGTGAGACACCCATTCTTTACCAAACAATACATCTTCTAGGTACTACATTTTTGCATACCATTCTTCATTGAAATTGGTAGAGACAACTTGTTTTCCCTTGCCCTTTCCCTTCTTTGGTGAAACATTTTCTACTTTCCTTAGTGTCATTCCTTCGTTGGGTCCTTAAAACTTCTTCCTCTCTCCTAGTCTTGGCTCTACTCAAATTTTCATCTCCACTCCTTTGTGAAAATTTATTCAAACCTTGTTCCATAGCTATGTAACCCTAACCTAGAAATTTTTTTTTCCAGAAGACAACATAACACCCATAGGACTCTTCCACACAACCTTCTCCACTTACACTCATGCACTTATTTCTAATCTAATTCGTTGATCAAACTAGCTATGCACGTAAATCGTCACAAATCTTCTCAAAATTTATTCGCAAGGATGCCTTAATTCATGAGAGCTTTTGATAACTTAAAATGCAAGGTAGAAAATAACGACATTTCGATATTATATTTATAAAGTTTTATTTTTTCCAAAATAAATGCCATGCCACCTACCAATGTACTTTTGTAATAAAGGTGGATTTTTCCAATGCCAACCTTCAGTGATTTTCCTTCACACTCAATCCTATGAGAAAACTTCTACAACCTTCTCGGCATGCAACCGCCTAACCATAGAGTTATTCATGCTTTCTCCCATTCTAAAGTCAATTATTCCTCCTTGTCTTAGACCAAGATTTGTTTGCTTCCTACCTCATGTTGCTCCTATGCTCATAATTCTTGTACATGGTTTTTCAAATCCTTTTGACACTAACCTTCCCTTATGTTCACCTTTTCCACACATGATCTTCCAATACATGTGTTATTTATTTTTCAACCTGGGCCATGCATAATCATAGCTTCCAAGTACTTGTCACATCACTCCTCACCACACAAAAATGGATGCGTGGTCCTCTTCTCATATAATTTTTTTGAAAATAATAAGTGGCTACCAACACACAAATGCATAAAAATAAAAGCAACAAGAAAGGGAAAGACAAAGAAAATAAACTGCATCAAATAAAAACCTAGGCTAACTGACAATATTGTCTTATTTACAAACACATAGAAGACTTATTTATAGTAGGGCTTTAGCCTACTCCCATTGAAATGGCCTAAAAAATGTGTTCCATCCAACGCTTGTAACTGGAAAGTGCCTGAATCAAGTATATAGGATATAATATACAGGACCATTCAATGGACTTTGAATTTCCTAAGATGGTGTAGAAACTTGGAATCATATAATAAAACCATCTACCCAACCTCAAACTTATTGTTCTTGATGTGTCTATCATCCCATGCCTTTTGCCTATCTTTTTCTATTTTCTGAATCCATCGAGAAATAGCCTACCTCTCATCTAACTACATTAACTTATCAATCCTCCCTCAAGAAATTTTTCATCATCTAATCCTCCTGCGCATGCTATATGTAGCAATGGTAATATGAATTCAATAGGTAACACATCTTCTACACCAAACACAAATTGAAAATATGTGACCTTTTTTAGTCTCTTATAAGTAGTCTGATATGACCATAACACAACAGAAACTTTATCATCCCAATCCTTTCTTCCCACATCATAAATCTTGGTTAACATGTGATTAAGAATTTTGTTAAATGCCTTATCACTCCCATTATCTTATGAGTGATAAGAGGTATTCTTGTGGTGGGATAATATGAATTTTTCTAACAAGATCTAAACTGTATCATTCAAGAAATGAGTACCCCTATCACTTGTTAAGCTCAAAGAGAAATCCATATCGATGATAATATTTTACCACAAGAACGTAGTTGTTTTTTCTATTATAAAATCCCTTGTAGGTGCTACTTTTTCCCACCTTGTAAGGTAATTTATGCATGTAATGATATATTGTGAACATTTCCTTCATGAGGCTAGGGAAATAGGGCCTAAAAAGTCAATTTCCCACTTTTCAAACAAAGTGCGGCACTTCGAAAATCGGTCTTGATGGAATTTCATCTATTTTCCTAGTTTACAAAAGGTGTTAGAAGTGGTCATAGGCCTTGCAATAATCGATACAATATTTGTAAATCATTTCCCACCAAAATATTGCTAGAAGGATCTTGCACACGGTTGCATTCCCTACATAGTGTCCTCCTGCAATGCCACCATGTGCTTCCTCCATGATTACAATGCATTCATGCTCTAACAGAAATTGACACAAAACCTCATAATAACCTAGCTTGTATAAGTCTCCAGTAATTAACATGTAGTGCATGACACATATGGATAATTTATTCCTTTCCAAAGTATTCATTCACTCCGGTGCCACACTCATTTTGAGAAACACAAAAATATATTCCAAGTTAGAGGACGTGTGCCGAAATCTAAATAGTTGTGCATCTATAATTTTTTCCTCAATGCTTTGTAAATCCTCCCCGAGTCAATCCTTGATAAATGGTTAGGTCCCAAATTACTCTTACCCAATTTCACAACAACCATAAACTCAAACTCTTGAAACAATAGGACCCACTTGCATATGCACCCTTGTAAAATGGGATTTTTTACTAAGTACTTCAATGCCATGTGGTCTATGTAGAATATAAAGGGTGTTACTAATAGATACTTCCTAAATTTGTGTAACACATTGATCATTGAAAATTCCTCACGCTTAGTAGTAGTATAGTCCTTTTCTGTTGGGGTTACTAACCTACTAGTAAAGCACAAGTGGTGGTCAAAAATTCCCTCTCTAGGTTGTGCTAAGATTTCTCCAATTGCCATCCCTGAAGCATCAACATGAACATGGAATGGCTTATCCCAAGAAGGAAAACATAATATGGGTGCATTGATAAGCCTATTCTCCAACGTATCAAATTTCATTTACTATGCCTCTCTCTAGTGAAATTTACATTTGTGTTTTATCAACTTTTCCAATGCCGCGGTGATTTTGGCATAACCCTTAATAAATTTCTAGTAATACCTCATATGCCCAAGGAATCCACGCACTACTCTTTGGTGGTAGATTTCCCTAATCCCATAAAAATGATAACTTTGGTAGGACCCACCTGCAATCCTTCCTTACATATGATATGCCCTAACATGGTTCCAAATGGAGTAGTGAAAATACATTTCTTAATGTTGAGGTATATCCTCAACTTCCGACATCTTTAAAATATCAGCCTCAAATTGTCACAATGGTCACTCACTAATCTATATATTGTCTAGTCATCTAGGTATACTTGTAGAAACTTTTGGATAAAGTATTGAAATGCCTGAACCATATTGCATGAAAACACAAGAGGTGCATTCTTCATTCTAAAAGGCATGATCATGTAGGAAACAATTCCCCATTCAAAGTGTAAAAAATTGTCTTTTCTTCGTCCTCCTTTGTACTTCTAACTTGATGATATCCCGACAATCCATCGGGAAAGAATAGATTTCACACCCAACTACGCCTTCTAGGATATCCTCGGTGAAAGGGGTTAGAAATGGTTCAATAATACATACCGCATTCATATCCATATAATCAACATAAATCCTTATCCTCCCATATTTCTTAATGCTAATGGCCATTGAACTTATTCATTTTGATTCTTCAATAGCCTCAATGATGCTCGAAGTGATCTTCTTGTCAATACATTTGATAAGGTCTCTTTTAAATTGGGCATGCACTGCGTCCTTGAACTTGATCTTCATTTATCCAAAGGAGTGGTGAACTCCTTTAAGCTCATGGTACCAACTTAGAAATAAATCTTGAAATGCATGCAACAAATTGATGATCTTGAAACCTCTTTTCTCGTCCAATAATATCCAATAGTAGCCTCCTTAGGTTCCGCCTCTGAACCAATGTTAGCCTTCTTGGTCTTCAAGGGTTCATGGTAGGCACTTGCTTTCTCGCCGAAATATGCTTAACCTCATGTGTGCCCACCGTATGATTAACATCCATTTTTTCCACCTCTTCACCATCAATCACATAGACCAACTTTCCTTTCTCTTTTTCTATGCATGCACACTCGGAGTTGTATCTCGCTTCCGATTCTTCCTTATCAAAGTGCGCATCTAAGCTAGGCTTCCCCAATAATTCTAGATTCTATCCTCCACATTGGCAATATCTCCCATAGTTAGGTGCTTAACAACCTACAATGCCTCATCCACTAATGTCTTAGTACTAGGAAATTTGAAATATTTAAGGAGATCGTTCGTCAACTCCTACAAGTTTCTTTTCGGTGGCACATCTTTGAGTGAATGTACCATGCGCGTGTAACCTTGTAAGGTGGAGTAAAGCTTATGTACCCATAAAGATGGAGGAAATGATTTTGTGCCTTCCATCCAAGCCTTCTCACATGCTTGGACATGAAACAAGGTGGGTTCCTTCCCATGATAGTCTTGTATAGAAAGTGCATTACTCCGAAAAAATGAACATAGAATGTGATTATTACTTTGTGCCACTCTAAAAGGTTATTACGATTGGTCACCCACCATTGTATTGCAGTCCCTAGCAAGATATAGCTAATAATCCTTATCCTTTTGATCTCACATCTTTAGCTGGATCTCCATTTCTCATAGGAAAACATCAAGGTCAACTCCCTGAATAACTTGGTAACTTCTTTCCCACTAGGAACTTGAATGAGTGTGCCTTTTTTACTCTCATCACAGAGCCTCTTAACTACCTTTTAACTAACTTATATGTCCCGTGTGCCCAATTCTCACATGATAAACTAGTGCTATCACTTATTGATTAAACGTTTTCCCACTAAAGAACACCTTCTTTTGTTGGTTGTACAACCTCAAGGTCCCTGATAGTGCACACATAAATTTTTTCTAGGTCTTCTTCTCCTACAAGATCAATATAAAGCATTGACTTCCAATCCATTAAAGGAATGATAACGCGTTCCTATTTTTTCTCAAAGATTATATACCCCTTATTGAATCGTAAGTCAAAATTATTATTATAGCATGAGGGCACCCAAGTAATGTTGGAAAGTTTTCTGTCTCAGCAAGCGCTAAGAATTTGAAGTCTCCAGTGAATTTCACTCCTTGGATAGTAATAACAATATCCTTTAAAACACCGATGGGAACCGTATTTGTCTTATTAGCCATATACAACACATTTGAAGATGGTTGTAATGGGGGCCTTCCCATTTTATTCCAAGTGTTTAGGTGAGAACAAGAATTTCGCACTCGTGTTAATCAAAATATTACTTAGGAGCCATCTATCAACAAGTACATTCAAGGTAATCTATTTATCATAGTCAAGGCTATGAGAAGGAAGGTTAGCATGAAAAATTTACCTCTTGCGCTCTCCTTCGCTTCTTGTTATCTTACCCTCAACCATTATCCTAACAAACGAATGATATTCTCTTGGCACAACATCTTACACACCTCTCTGAAATCATCTATATCTAATCGAGGGACATCAGCGCATTTCTTTTGTTGTAACTTCTTTGATTTCTCTTTTAGACATTGAATTTCCCTTGAAAATTTCTTATTATGTTCATGATCTCTTGATAGACTTCCTTCTGATGGGTAGGGTCTAGATAATTCCCATATACCACATCTTCTCATGTAATAAGTGGTCTCTACTTTGGTATTTCCCTGACATGTATAAGCTCAGCTCATGTCATCACCAGTATAGGTTCTAATCTTGACTCATACACCACCCTTGGCATCTATAGAGAGTCTTCTTTCTTCACGCTTACCATCCCGATGCCCTTGTCTTTCCATTTTTTATGGCTCGGGTGTTCAAATAATTCCAGGAACTCCTCATAATTTTGCTTCTTCCCACACCAAGAGTGTTGTCAAAGCAGTCGGGACATTCATGCTTGTAATGATTTGTGGACCCATAGTTATAAAAAAATATCTAAGAGAATTCACCTCTTCCACCTCCACAAAATCCTCTTCTATGAGCTCCTCCATCCGCATGCCCTTCATAGTGATGACCATCATCCTTGGAATTGTTTTCAATGCTAGTCTAGTGCACACCAATATCAATGAAATCATGTATCTGGTCAATCAATCTACAATCCTTGGTGTCATGAGTAGTAGAGGTGTAAATCTTGCAATAGCAAGACACATTCTTACGGATAGTGCACGCAATAACAAAAACCTATTTACATCTTTATCTCCATGGAAAATCCAATAGTCTACCATCATGGCACATACCGATCTCTAAGGAAAACTATCCTTTGTGTGCCCCTCTACCTCAAAATCCATGCACCATAGGCCATTATGAGTCTTATGTGCCAAGTTTGTAGATAGATTCTCCAGTTGCTTTGTCATGGCAGCAATATGAGCTTCAAGAAAAGGACTAACACTGGTATCCATGCTTCCCATAGCCTCGAGTGCATAGGGCAGCCTCCAAGGCCTTGCACGGGTCTATGAAATTCTTATGCGACAACACTCTCCTAAAGGGCATTATTAATCCTCCAAAAACCATTGAGCATGCTGAGAAGGATGAATATCATAAGATAGTTTTGACAAGAGATTCTTAAAGCATGTGTCATACTCCCACACACTCTCTACCATACCTTGTTAAATCTCCTTCAAAGTGCATTAATGCTCTTTTATTCAAACTCAAGAATATGAAATTCAGCTAAGAAGGCATTACACATTACATTATAATCTACTACTGTCTGGTGAGGGTCATAATTTTGGTACCAACTATGTGCACACCTTTCCAACGTTGTATAAAACCTGAATTTCCTTTTGTTCTGGGGTAGTGATCCCTTTGCACGCCATAGCAACTCACATTTTAGTACATGCTCTGGATCATCCTCAACACCTTTGTAATCTAGAAGATGCAAATACATTTCAAACAACACTTACGGAGGTGTTTGATACCCTTATCTTCCTAATCCGTAACCGGTTTCACCCGATGTTGCCTCCGCCACGAGATCTACTATATCCACCAACGTATGTTCCTCCTAACCCACCAGATCCTACACATCCACAAGGTCCACTAGGTCTACTAGTTCCTAGTCCACCTGACCCACCAAATCCACCTCTCATAACTTGTAAAGGTCCTGAAGTGGTCATGCCTTATGTCCCCACTATTACATTAAACTACACGCTAAAAATATGTGATATTTCACCACTACAGATGTGTGTCTCATGTCAATTCTAGACATGATACCTAAGCTTTGTGTGATCATACTTTGTCTAAACATTGTACCAAAAATATACCTCCAAACACAGGAAATGATTATGCAGCCATGGATGTACCAAATGAAAAATTATACCTCCTAGGTGTTGATTGGTTACTTCCACCAATACCAAATGGGTTATTAATACTTATCTCTTGATTTCAAAAACTAAACACTAAGGGTTGGTCACCATGTGGATTCATATGTGTTTCAATGAATATTCTCCTTTCTTCATATGATGATCTCTCTCCAGAATCCAAGGGGTTTTCTCTTCCACACTTGTCAAGCTGGGGTAGGAAAAAATGCTCAGGTTCCATGTCCTCCATGTGAATCTCAAATCCTTCCCACAACATCTTCCTCCATAAATGCATCATTCATATAGCTTCACGTTGTCTTGCCAATTTCCTCTCCCGAGCTTCATTATACTTGAGCCACCTCTCCTCTCTCTCCATTTCAGCCACAATTTCTGCCATCCTTCTACCACATCGGTGTCCATGCCTTGTGTCTAGCAAGAAATTATCCAGTCATGGGAAAGGCTTCCAAAATCAAAGTAATGACTAGGATCTTGATAGCTAGTGGAATAACATATAAGAACAATCCTCTAGGTTCCCTCAAGAACTAAAACTCAACAATCTCTAGGAAAGAATACATAGAAATAACTTATTCCAAGGTATAAATAGCCAATACTCTACACCACCAATGATAAAAAATGTGGGTTCATGTCATATCGGCATCATGCAATCACTAATAATTCTCCTGGGTCCAAACATGAGGTCTATAATACCAACTTGTCTTTTATGCATATGTTGATAACCATTCATATATCTCTATTGGGAAACAAAAGAAGAATGTCTCATAAAGTTTGTGATATAGGTTCTCCTCCACACATTTTTGTGCATCAAAATTAAATCTAATATTTAACCTATGATAAAAATTGTCCTCTATATTTTTTAGCCACACTTCGATAAAATCCAAGGTCAACTGCCTGTCATCACACATTTCTCTCAAAATAACTTCAAAAGAGGTCTTGGCAATAGAACCAATATGTATTCATTATTTTACCCTCAATACGTCTTTTTAACCCCAGCCGCGCGTCGGCCTATCATCCAACGTACACTTTGGGTGCTCACCTAAGGCATGCTCGGGCACCGAGCCCTTCTTTATGTTATTTTTGCAAGAGATTTCTATTATGGATGATTTATCTCGTAGAAAAAAAGTGCAATTACTTACTTTAAAAAGTAGAAGATGTAAATAGCAGATCTACACATCTATGCATAAAAATATAAATAAACATATGCACGAAGCATGAGAAACCATATCTAAATCATGATAAGCCAAATAACAAGAGGGTTTAAACCCATAAACAAGATGTACATAATAGATCCATGTATATTGATTTAAAAGAGTCTTTAGTAGTCATACTACATTCAAAAGGGTCATATCAGACCATATACATTAAATGATAAAGATCAAACCCCGCAGATCTCTCTAATCAAAGATCCTGACTATACTTTTCCCCATTACATCCATTATTACATATCCCAGTACCCATACATATGATTAATGGTATCCCTTATAATCTTCTAGCACTAAGTACTCTAAACCCTAGCACCATGAACTCTAAACCCTTATCATTTTTGCAGCACTTCGTTACTCTCCTTCTCTTTCTCTACATTCTCTATGCATTCTCTCTATGTGTCCTGCTCCTATCCCAAAACCTCTTTAAATAAGATCATTGACCTCCACCATGACTTCTCTTCTGGTCATATTGCATGTTAAGGTTTGATGTGGTCCTCCATTGGTGAATGCTTATCCTCTTTGCAAACCTTCCACTAACTATAATGATGCCTCTAGGAATATTCCCTACATGGAATATCCTTTTCTTGACCTCTAAGGTTCCAGGATGGCACCTTATCCACTTATCATGCCTAGTTAGGTCCTCACATTTTTCCTCAAGTGAATTTAGGATTTTGGATATGAATAAGTCCTTTAAACCCTTTTTCTACCTCTTGCACACGTCCTAGTTTCACTTAAACCCTTCTCAAACCCCTTTTCCCTACATGATTTTCCCTGAGTGCCCTTTTATCCACTTATCCTATGCATGCCTGCCTCTTGGTACTTAGCCAATATTTTAGGGTCCAACAATTACAGATTACTCATACAGATCCTATCACCTTTCCTCAAACTTTCGGACTATGAAAGTATTACATTACTTTACTCATATTAGTAGTCTAGGTGACAAATAAAATTCTTAAATATGCACTTATATAACAAACACACACATGTATCTCACACATTTTACATTTGAGGAATCATGATAGTAGACTTGATGCAAGACACTTATGATTGGAATTTTTAGGAATCAAGATTTATATGTGACCAAAAAACATTAAATCCATATTTTGACACTTGAATAGGCTCTTCTTTCAACACTCAAAACATGAGGATTTTATACACGACTCATTTTCCATCATGGATATGTGCAGCTAATAAAAACAAGCCAATTCATGACTCAATTATGACATAAACACTCACATTGTAGTCATTTTTATGTCCTTAGAAACAACAGGATAATCCCATGTGCATCGTCCTATCACCGAACAGGCGTTGGGCACTCACCCGAGGCACGTGTGGGTGCTAAGACCCTCCTTTACGTGATTTTTGTGAGAATACATCCCCTACTGACATAATATTAGATGCAAGAAGGGAAAGAACCATGCATTCATTCTGAGGGTCTTAGGATGAGTTACTATATAAATGCATCCATTTAGATAACAAGGAAAATATCAAACAGATAACAAATATGATAATACAAATAAAATGCACTAGGGTTTATACCCATGAACAATGTATATATTTTAAAAGAAAGCCATATATTCATATTACTCTTTATTCAGTAACCACATTACATTCCTCAAGGTCATTATAGACTAAATGTCTTAATGTAGATAAGATTTATACATCAGAATCCTAAACTATGCTTTCCAGATTACAAATATGTTCATAGACCCATCCCTCTAGATATGCCATCTCTCCTATTGTCCTCCTAATGAGAACCTTAACCCATAGAATCTACTACTATTTTTACAGAGATTCACCTCTCCTCTTCTTCTTCTCTTCCTCTCTTGATATCTCTCTTGACACCCTTTTCTTCTACCTAAGCATATCTATATATAGCTTTAGCATCCACCACCATGCCTTCCTGAAGTAATATATCGGTTGCCAAGTGTCCATGTGGTCCTTCAATGGAGCATGCTTCTTCCCATCCGAGCTCTCCACTTTTGCAATGATGTCTTTCTAGATCCTTCCATTACATGGAATATTCCTTCCTTGACCATCGAGTTGCAGGCTGACACCTTATCCAATCAGCATGCTCAATTGGGACACACTTTTCTCACGTGCTTCCTAGGACGCCAAATATGACTAAGTCCTAAAACCCCTTCTTGTGCCTTGTGCATACTCCTTGGGTTCTACTAAACCCTTTTAAAACCCTTTCATGCTTTCCTTCATCCCACACACCCTTCTTCATATAGGTCCTATGTACCCATGTGCCTTCTTGTACTTAGCTAATATTCTAAGGCCCAACATCACCCCACACTACACTGTTCTCCATTCTCGAAACACTTATCTTCAATGAATAAAGAATGTGTGGATCTGAATAGTGGGAAAAATATTTAAGGAATGAAGAACTAGGAGAAAGAATGAATGAATGGGGAAATGAAGGAGAACATGTTCATTTTTGAAGGAGGAGAGGGAAATCCTTCCCTATATCTCGCTTTCTAGCTTCTCCCAAGCATTAACCTCAATCTACACTCACCGACAAAGGTCACCTAATAGGGTGCTCACATCCTCAAAACTTATCTCTTCCCCTTGATGCTCATCATTTCAATAATTACTTCAGTTATTTTCTGAAATCTATGAGGGAATCCATCATACGAGTGATCCGGAGGTATAAATCCTTCATCTCGGTTTTTTATCGAGCCCTACAAGGTCTTGATAACCTCTTATTTCTTCTCCACCTCGGTCGGGATCCTATCCCGATCTGCTCTATTCCCCTTATTCTTCTCTTGGAACTCCTTGAGTTCTGTCTCATGTGTAGTAACCAAGATACTTGTTACTCTATCTCTATCAACACAATTATCATAGGTAGCTTCAGCAACTTGCGTTGTGGCCTTCACATCGGCAAGTATTTTGGTATATTTAGAAATAATCCCTACAACCTTCAGCTTGCCTTCTCTATATTGGTGCATTAGTGCTTCTTCTTAAGACCGTAAGGTAAGCAACTACCTCTCCATAGTGAGGGTGTGAGTTAATTCCTCTAGGAAGTACAAGGTTGATTCATATTTTTACTCGTGCAAAGTGCTAGGTCGATTCTTTAAAATAATAGCATTCATAATCATCTCGATTTCTTGTGTAATTCATGCATCCTTTCCTTCTCCTCTTTCATTTCATGCCTTAACTATGCATTTATTATTTATTCTTGTTTCAAGTCCCTTATTTTCTCGAGAATCTCTTCCTCCTTCTCCAACTCTTCCTCTAGGAATCTCACCCTATAATTCCTCCCAAATATGTTGGTGTCAAGCTCAACTAAAAATTTGTTGAGTGCATTACAGACTTTCTCATCTGACAATTATTGAGCATTCACCAAGGGATTTAATCCTTTCATCTCTATCACCTTCATCAATGCCCCTTGGATTACCTCAAATTCATTTTCATTGACATGGGATTCAAACACCCAAGATAGCATTTTCCTTGTTCGTGGGTATGCACCTTCTACGTCAAATGCGGGCATGGCCAAGAGTTGTTAGGTTGACATGGTGCTTTGGAAGCGTATGCGTAGCACCTTGTTTGGATCAATGATGTAACCCATTCCTTGCCCTTGTACGCCACTACGCTCTTCCCACCTATTCAAATAGCCTTTGGAAAAATTACTACTAGGTTGGGGTCTCCACCCATGCTACCATACTCTTATCGAATGATTTCTTCCTCAATATCCTTCATCACTTCATCTGCTGCATTATGCTCTATTTCTTGTTCCACTAACTTTTTAATGATTCCTGCCAATTCTCTCTCCATGCAGATTCTTTTAGTGTTTCCTTAGTGAGGCTTGGGGTCTTCTAATCTCTTATGTTTACTTCTTCACTCACCCCTTTGCCTTGAGCATTTGTTTCTTCCTTGCCATTCTTCCCTTCACTTCCTTCTTCTTTTGCATTGTGTATATCATACATGTGATGATTATGAAATTATTCATTCTTATCATCATCCTTCTCTCCCTTATAGGTCTCCAAGTCCTCTATTTCTTATGAGTCTTCCCTTTCCACCACATTTTGTTTCTTTCTAACTGGAGATTCCAGTATAGGAGACTCTTCCCTCTCTTTCTCTTTAGCAAGTGAATCCTTCCTTGGTGACTTTTCTCTTGTGAGGGGATCCTCTTACTCTAGTGCCTCTTCTTCTGGGGTATTCTACTTGATTGGGGACTTCTTCCTATATGCGTAAGTTCTTGGCTTAGCACTCACTTCTATCGTACCCACAAATTGTGTTGTTTACACACTAAGTGCCTTCTTCTCCTACACCTCTTCTCTCTCCCTCTTCTTTGGTGCATCCTTCTTTCTTTTTGTGGGGTCTTCTAGAATGGAGAAATCATTTTCCAAGTAGGAACCCTTCTCAAAATTTGGATTGATGCTCAAGTATACCCTTGTTTAGTCCTTCCTGGAAATCATCAACGTCAATGGTTTCATCATCTATACTTCATGGGAGACATACTTCTCCACATATACGCACTTCTTAGGATATATGATATTTCAAGCATCTCGTAGTGGTCTTGGTATACCTCACTAATTTCAAACCTTAGTATTTTGGCCTCCTTAAAATGGTTGACCCCCACTTGGAATTATTGGGCGGTGAAGGAAAATGGAAACTTACACCATGGACTTTTAGTCCCATTTGTTAAGGTGAACTGGAAAATAAAAAAATTCTAATATATAAAAATCCACTTCCACATCTACGAGCATGGGAAACTTCTCAAGTATCCTCTACTCTACCCCAAATGTGTCACGCATCCACTTGTACCATTTTTCTAGGTGTGCCTTGTGAGTGACCATCATGGTCTCACAAGTATATTTATCAAACCTTTTTGTGGGTGAGGGATTTTCTTCTGGATACTCCCATACGAACTTCTCTAGCCCATTGAGCACTCCAATATCAAATAAGATGATGGTGAGGAGAATGTTTTTGAATTATATCTTCTCTCCTTCCTGCACGCTACTAATGATCTAATCTACAATATAGTTGGATAATTTATAAATGGTTCCTTTAAAAATATTTCAGCATACCTTCACCATGCCTTGTTCACTTGTGTCCATCTTTCTCGATCATTCATCTTAGTAACCAAGTGTGTAACCATTCTCATAATAGGTCAAGGATATCTCGTGATATATAAATAGCACAAACCCTATTTATAGTCATAAGCCTCCATAGTTTCCTTTATGGCCTCCTTATCATCCAAGTCGTCATCTATGGAGTCTCCTTCGCAAATCAAAGCTAGTGAGCTTGGCTATGATTTGAGGAGTTATGCACATTTTTAGCCTACAAAATAGAAGTGGTATTCATGTACACACGACATCAACCACTAGTATAACCACTTGAGCTTACCAAAATAGGGCAACTCATATAGTTGTAGCAACCCAACCTTCTCCAACTTCACCTTCACTTTGTCGTTGTAGATCGACATTCCTTCTGGTGTCCTCTTATTAGTTGGATGAACCAGTTCCAATGCCATCTCTTTTTTTGTAGTTCTCGTGTGATGATTGTAGTCACTTACGACCATCTTCCTCAAGTGAAATTCTCATTCTTTCCCTAACAACACTCCATCTGGGTATTGCATCTCTACATACCACTCTTCATTGGAACTAGCAATGGCAATGGTTTATTTTCCTTTTCCCTTTCCCTTTTGTTTCTTTGGTGAGATGGTTTCCTTCTTTGGTGTCATTCTACTTGTTAGGTTAAAACTTAAATTCCTCCTTGCTCTGCTCTACTACTCTTCTCAACTCTAAGGCTCAAATCTGTGAAGAATCCTCCTACCTCCATGCCCTAGTTGCCAAACCCTAACTAGGAAAACCCTTCCACAAGATGGCGTACTCCAAAAGAAATCTCCCCACATCTGTGTACTCCTTCCACTTCCGGTTCATAGATCAACCTAGTTGTGCACTTAGATCTCTATGATTCTTCTTCCTTTGCACAAATCTCTCTAGATTCCCTAGTTTATAAGAGCTCTTCCACTTCGTAATTGTAAGGTAAAATAATGATTCACCCAACCTCATACTTATAGCTTTTTCCTCCTTTCCAGCAATAAATGTTATGCTACCTACCAATGTACTTAGCATTAAATGCAGCTTTTTCCACTAAATATGACCTTAAACACCCTTACCCATGCCCTCAATCCTACGCGAAAACTCTTTACAACCTTCTGGTGCATAAAAATCCTTACTGATCAAAGACTCTTACGCACATGTTTGTGGCACCGAAGGAACCTCTTTTGTCCTTTACCCAAAAATTTTCCCTCACCTACCTCATATTGTTTTTGTGCTTTTCCATCTCTATATGCGGTCTTTATAAAGCCTTATCATTACACCAAAAATTTGTATCCAATGTTTTCCCACACACTTTCTATCCTTCAACTTGGCCATTTAACTTTTACTACTAGTTTATACCATACTTTGCACTATTCTACATTACTCCACCCCACACTAAATTAGATGTGTGGTCCTCCACGCATACACAACCTTTTGAACATAATGTGGTTACTTTGGAGCATAAGGCACAAAACAGAACAACAAAAAGGAACAAGCATAAAGAAAATAAAAATGTATAAAGGGAAATTCTAATCTAATCGGCAATACTACCTTATTTGCAAACATTAGGAAGGCTTATTTAAGAATATTGTCATATATTCTAAGTTCGAGGGCACACTCCGCAACCTAAAAATTTGCACATTTGGAAGGGTATCCTTAATACTTTCACTTCCTCCTCCGAGTCAATCCTTGATAAGTGGTCGCCCTGAATTTCTCTTCCCTGGTTTTACCACAACTGAAAACTTGAATTCCTAAAATAACAGGACCCAACGACATATGCGCCCTTGCAGAATAGGCTTGTTCACCAAGTATTTCAATTCCATGTGGTCTGTATAGAATATAAAAGCTGTTACCAATAGGTGTTTTCTGAACTTATGCAGCACATAGATCATTGATAGTGCCTCGCGCTTAGTAGTTGTGTAATTCTATCATGTTTGGTTTCATTTTCCTACTTGCAAAACACAAGGGGTGATCAACAATCCCCTCACCAAGATGTGCTAGTACTACTCCCATGGTTGTTCCTGAGGCATCAACATGCACATGAAAAGGCTTATCCCAAGAAGGAAAATGTAGTATGGGTACAGTGACAAGTTTATCCTTTAAAGTGTCAAATGCCTTCTATTGTGCCTCTCCCTAATGAAAGGCACTCTTGTGTTTAAGTAATTCCTCCAAGGGCATGGTGATATTGGCATATCCTTTGATGAACTTCATGTAGTGCCCCGTATTCCTAAGGGATCTATGCATTGCACTTTGACTAGTAGGCTCCCCCAATCCCACAATAAATATAACTTTTGGGATCCACTACTAAGCATTCCTTACATATAATATGCCCCAACAAGGTTTCAAATGGAGTGGAAAAGACACATTTCTTAATGTTGAGGGATATCCTCAACTTCCTACATCTCTCAAACATCAGCCTAAAATTATCACAATGGTATTTTACCATCCCATACATATTCGAGTCATCTAGGTAGACTTGAAGAAAATTGTGGATGAATTCCTAAAATGCTTATACCACAATGCACGAGAATACAACAAGCACATTTTTCAATTGAAAAGGCATGATGTTGTTTCGCTCTAATGTTTTGACTTCTAGAATAGAGTTGCTTCTATCCTTTCATTCCTTTTAGAAACAGATAAGGGTTAGGGCTAGGAGGAATACCTTTGGAATGTCGAGATGGTGTGCGCGTACAGAGGAAGATCAGTGATCGAAGAAATCCTTTTTGTCTTGGAAGGACTACCTGCAAATAAGAACACAAGACCACAAGATTTTGATTAGACAATAAATGAGGAAACTACCTTGGGCCCAGGAAATATAAAACTTCCTTTCGAAGGTGGTCAGTTTCCCTGCTAATATGAATTAACACAAAAGACTGTAAAATATCAATCAAATTACTTCGTTTGGAACAGATAGGGGAAAGGCTGATTTCTGGTTTGTAGTCTGGGTAACCGATACCGGTTACTGGTAACCGATGTCGGTAGGGTTTAGGATCTGTAGGTTGGTTGTTTTGTGGGGTGTTTGTGTTATTTGGTAGCTGTGTTATTTGTAAGGCTGTATATGGGTGATATTAGGAAATAAGGTGATGAGAGGTAGATGAATGATAGTTAGATGTAATATGCACGCTGGGTAGTGGATTCAGGGATGGATTTATGAGGACTGTGATTCAAAAGGCATAAGAAATGTTATAACAGAGGACATGCAAGATGTGACTTACTGGTTTTGACGAAGATGCAAGCTGATCTCCTTTGCTGTAAACACTTCTGGTATCTCCACTGCCTCTCGCTCGGTCAAGTGAAGATCTCGGACTCTGTTCCTCGCTCCCAATGATCTCTCGTTGATTCAAAATCCTTCCACCTTGATCCAAAATGAAATTTTGATCCTTGTTTTTGGTTTGGGGATGACATTTACAGAGGAACCGATGGCGGTTACGTAACCAATGGCGGTCGAGTAAGAACCGCATCGGTCAGAAAAAGTAGGCTATTTTTAGTAAAATAGCCCACCTTCCCCGATTTTCTCCCGGGAGATCGGATTCTGCAGCTTGGTCAAATGACTAGAAGGTCGGTTTTGGGTGCGAGAAAGGGGTCATTAGTTATGGGTGTAGGTGTGGACCAAGTTATGGGTCTTAATTAGGTTAGTTTAGGGTTAGGGCTAGGTCATGATGAGGTGGCAAAATGAGGTGGCAGGTAAGGTGATGTGGATTTATCAATTACAAGGTAATTAATAAATAATTGTGTAAGGTTTAGGTAATGAGGTTAGGTTGCGAAATGGGATGCGGGTCACAAGGGGTCGTAAGACATGAATTTGGTGTCTACATTAGCCCCTTATTGTCGTGTAGCTTGTGTTGTAAAGCTGCGCGGACAATAATATGAAGTGGTTTCTCCTGTTAAGGATATAGGTAATCCCCCTCAAATCTATCACAGATTGAGTGAACGGGAAATCAGGGATAGGGTTGATAAAGGGTACATGTTGTAGAGAGGATGGTAAGGTGGTGGGGTAGGTCCAAGGCAGCAGACGCATGTTGAAATGCAATAGTGCGACTAGGGTACATGATTTGACGAGCAAACCAGCAATGTATAGGCAAAGGTCGATAGTTTATCCAAACAAGGGTGATATAATCCTGGTATCCAAGGCATAGGAAGTAGCTCCAGGGTATATAACAGGTAAGGTACAGGAATGTTTAGGCATGTTCGGCAGTACCAAATGGTTGGTTTGGTTGAGATAAACGTCACGGTCTAGGTCTAGGCAAAGTTGGTCGACAGATCAAGTCAAGGACCCTAATTATGCTAAAACACGAACAGGTGAGCTCGATTGGACAAAAAACTACAGGATGGGTGGATAAGAGTGTATGTTGGTGATGTTGGGTAAGGTATGGAAGTGGTACGGCCTTGGGTCGGGCCAAATGGTTGGGGTGCGGCCTTGGGTCGGGCCGAATGGGTAAGGTGGCGGCCTTGGGTCGGGCCGGATTAGTTGGTTGAGGCCTTGGGTCGGGCCGGATGGGTAGGGTGAGGCCTTGGGTCGGGCCGGATGGTTAGGGTTGCGGCGTTGGGTTGGGCCAAATGGGTAAGGTTGCGGCCTTGGGTCGGGCCGGATAGGTAGGTTGAGGCCTTGGGTCGGGCCGGATAGGTAGGTTGAGGCCTTGGGTCGGGCCGGATAGGTGAACAAATGGTGTTCAGCAAAGGTGGATATAGGTGATATTGGGAGAAAGGGCGATTAGTAAATAGGGGCAGAAAGTTGGGTGGATAAAGACAAAACCGATATCGGTTAGCTATGACCGGTACCGGTTAGATAACCGATGCCGGTTCCTTAGGGCACGATGTGACCGGTGTCGGTTCTATGTTAAAAACCTATAAAAAGAAAAATACGGCCGGTCATTGTCACTTTTGTAATTTGGAAACCAATTAAGTTGTCTGAGGTGGATTTTGGATAGCGGTGCATTTGTTGGCTGAGGTGGCACTAGTTGAGTGGAGAAGTGAGTTGATTGGTGGGCCTGAGTGAGTAGCAGGCAACATTTGATTGGTAGAGGACCCAGCAAAGCAAAGTTTGACCCATGGCACAGGCAGGAGGAGCAGGAGGGGCTGGACCAGCTGGACCACCACCACCCATCCCACCACGACGACGTGTCATCGTACGGGTAGGTTCGAAACTCTTTAATTTGTTCATTTTATTGCATTATGCGAAATTTGGGGTTTTGGGTAGGAATCCAAGTTTTTGATAAAAGAAGGAGTAAATGGAAGTTGTTTGGAAAATAGAGAGGGTAGGTAGGGTAGTTAGGCTAAAACGGTAGGGTGGGTAGGTTTGTAGGGCTTTTCAATGGGTAAAAGGGTAGTAATAGGCAAAAAATAGGTTTGGGGGGCCGCGTCGGGTTCGGCTCCGCATTTTACAGCGACCGATGTCGGTTGCTAAGCGACCGGCATCGGTCACAAATTTCAGGGGCATGGTGTTTTGTAGCTGACCGGCGCCGGTCGTATATCGGCCGGCGTCGGTGGGGTTTGGGTGGGTTAATTTGGGTTTTGTGGGTTTGGGTGGGTTGATTTGGGTTTTGTGGGTTTGGGTGGGTTTTGTGGGTTTGGGTGGGTTGATTTGGGTTTGGGGTTGGGTTGGTATGGGTTTGGGGTTGGGTATGGGAGGGAGATAGTGGAAAAGGTAGGTGACTAGAGGGGGGGGTTAGAGAGTCGGGGTGTGGTCGGAGGGATAAAAGGGGGTATAGAGGGTAAAGTAGATGATGTGATAAAAAGTAGGTCTAAGGTTGTGGGTTGGTTTTGCAGCACGCGCCAGGTTGACGATGCGGATAGGATGCCCCCGCTGTTGGTGCGGATGTGGCCACATGTATCCACGGCACACTGGGCTATCATGCGTGAGGTGGGACTCGGCAGAGTCCAGTGATACAGAGCTATTGATAGAGATCACAGCCTGATGGTTGCCCTCATCGAGAGATGGGATCCGGCGACCAATGTGTTCCATCTCCCGACTGGGGAGATGACTATCACATTGGAGGATGTGTATCGCATCCTTCGACTACCGATCGAGGGAGAGGCAAGAGTTTTGTAGATTCGGAGACGGCGATGGACAGATCCTGCAGGTTTTTGGAGATGCAGCCGCGCTACTTACCTATCACAGCGCGAGTATCGGGTATGGTGACATGTACCGTGCGCACCGACATGAGACACGGCTAGCCGTGCTGATGATGATCGGGATCACCTGCTTCGCCCTCCCGGACTCAGAGGGAGGGCGCTTTCCACGGGCATTGATGGGGGTGCTGCTTGAGATGGTGGAGGAGCACACCTGTTACGCTTGGGCACCAGTATACCTGGTGCAGTTATACAGGGAGCTATGGGGCTATCGCCGGATGAGGTGATTTGGGATTTGCTCTACCTTTTTACTTCACTGTTGGGCATATGAGCACATCATATGCATCAGGCCAGTAGGGTTACCCCAGCAGCCAGGGCCACAGGTCATATACAGATATGGCTTTCAGAGATGGTTGGGGGTCGTGGGCCAGCCACGAGTAGTTCTTGCAGGTCGGGATGTGGCGTATTATAGACATTTGTTAGAGGGCCTGACAGCGGTAGACATTGTATGGAGACCTTACAGAGGTCATCACCCTCGCAGAGGAGCCCGCTTACAGTTGCGCCTGATCCAGTACACATTCTGGATAGCAGGACGGAGGCCGGGAGAGTACGAGAGGATACCCCTAGAGAGGGTACGCAGGCAGATGGGGCTGCGACAGGACGAGCCACCTCCCTTCCCTCAGTACAGGAGGGATGATGTAGAGGCCCCACTGCCTGCACCACAGCCCTTGGATCCAGATTGGGCTGCTGAGAGGCCGGCAGATGATGGTGTAGATGATGCTGGTTGTACGGGAGCATACATGGTGTGGTGGGCTGGTCAGAGAGCAGCTAGGATAGCACCGCCTGCACAGCCAGACTTGGCTGCAGTGATAGCAGAGCGAGATCAGCTCAGGGGCCAGGTGCAGTTATTACAGGGACAGTTGGCTGCTGCACAGGCACAGATAGGTGTCCTACAGGGGCAGCTAGCCCAGCAGGTACAGGTACAGGCACAGGCACAGGCACCACCACCAAAGCACAAAATGCAGCCACGGCCTCAGGTACAGCGAACAGATATCACCACCCACAGCAGGGCACAGGCCCACTGTGCACCACCAAAGACAGCATAGGGGTACTGGCAGTAGGAGTCCGGGGACCAGCCCCAGTACCGACGGTGGCACGGGATAGATACATGGAGGTGAGAGTGGAGGCCCGGTACTATCAAGATGTCCTTGATAGTACCGGAGCTAAGTATCAGCCATATGCGGCACACCGAGCGGAGACCTCGCATAGTCAGAGATCGCAGGGAGGCGCAGCCACGGCCCGACGTGTCCGTTAAGGTAGGAGGCAAGAGGCACTATAGGGACCAGCAGGGAGAGGTGCTGAGGGTGGTGGGGAGAGCTAAGGGATCCCCACATAGTTTTTGTATATGGACATGGGCACCGGTCTGCGAACCGGTTGTGTTGATAGAGGCCTGCGTGCCTACATTTATTCATTTATTGATTCATTATAGACCAGCCTGCGAGCCGAGTATGGGTTGTACAGTTGATACCGGCCTGCGAGCCAAGTATATTTTTGATATGAGGGACCGCCCGCGAGCCGAGCCGAGGTGATCGATATTTTTATTGCGGCTGCGTGCGGCTTTGTTGTTGTATTATGAGATCACAGAGGCCCGTCGATGCAGGCACATTGTACATTTGAAACTTGTATATATATATATATATATAGATGATGTTTTGATCCATATGTAGTGTTGAAAATGTTTTTAAGTATTTCGTCAATGGTTTGTGATATAGAATGTATGATGAGTTTAATTGACATGTTGATATATGGATGATGTTGATGTTTTTTGCACGTATATATGGATGACATGTTATATGATGAAATGTTGCATGTTTTGGGCTGGTTTTGTGACATTGTTATATATGTATCTGATGAGTTGGATTCAAATGATGTATAGATAGATAGTTTTTTGTTTTGTTTTGTTTTGTTTTGGTATCCTTAGCTGATGGCTGGTTTGTTTTTGTAAAATAGATGATGTTAATGAAATTGTAATGATATGTGTGGTGGATGGAAAAATATGGATAATGGTGATGAGATGCAGGAAAAGAGGCGGGCGCGACAAAAATTAGGTAAAAAATGAAGAAAAGACCATGTTTCAAAAAGGCAGGTGTGTAACCGATATCGGTTAGGGAACCGATGTCGGTAGCTGATAGACCGATATCGGTCATATAACCGATACCGGTTATTTAGGGATGAGCTTTTCTAAAAATAGAAAAGCTAGGGTGGCAACTTAAGTTCTAATTTTGAGAGCCATGCAAGAAGTTAAATACGCGAACGCGACGCTTTTTGACGACTGGGACAGGTATTTGCATGAGAGATTTGAGTGATAAGGAGAAAAGAGACAGGGTATTGCATGAGAGATTTAGGTGATAAGAAAAGAGACAGGGAAAGTGAATGCGATCTGAGATTCAGACGATAGAAAGGTGAATTTAAAAAGAGTGGTGATCATGACAGAACGAGGAGAAGCATCCAGCAGGCAGGGACGAGAGGGAAGACAAGTGCCACCGCAAGCTGCTGCAACCCAAGAGGTAAACGTTTTGGTTGTGATTTGATTTTTGCATGTTTTGTGAATAGGAGGAGGGAGATTAAGTGGGTAGATATGAGAAAGAAAACATGATAGCAAGGGTTATAGATGAGGTGAGTGTTACGGGGTAGGTAATCAGGGGTTTTAGGTATGTTTGTATGTACAGAAAGGAATAAACGCTCAAATTATTGTCGTAGGTGGTGTATTTAGGCAGGCTGTATTAAGGTAACAGTGACCGATATCGGTTAGGGATAACCGGTATCGGTTACTCAACCGGTACCGGTTAGCTGTAAACGATACCGGTTGCTGTAGGAATTTCCAGAATTTGAGAAAAAACCCGGGGGGATTTGAGGAATTGAATGGTTGTTTGTTATTTGGATGTATGCAGGCAGAGGCAGGGTTGAGGATGAATGATAGTGTTCCAGCGCTATTGTCACGAATCCGAGCGGATGTAACGCCAGCTGAATGGACATTGATAAATCGTTTGGGGTTAAGTGGAATCCGCTATTATTCACGAATCGCACGTAACCATGCTATGTTACAGGCGTTGATTGAGAGATGGAATCCTGAGAAAAATACCTTCTATCTGCCAACAGGGGAGATGACAGTAACATTGGAAGATGTGTTCCGTATTTTGAGGCTCCCTATTACAGGAAAACCAGTATATCAGGCATTACCTAGTGCGGCGCGGGGAGCGATAACAGTAGTATTTGGTCCATACGCGTGAGATTTGACACAACGAGGTTTGTCATTCACATATGGGATAATGTATGCAGCACACCCTGAGGAGACAAGGTTAGCAGTGATATTAATGATAGCGGTAGGGTATTATGCATTACCGAGGGCGGAAGGGGGAAGATTTCCAAAGGCATTGATGTGTGTTATTTGGGAGATGATAGAAAGGAACGTGACGTTTGCATGGGCACCTGCATATTTGGCGGAGCTATACAGGGGTTTATGGGCTTGTAGGTGAAATCACAGAACGACATTGGATTGTTCATACTTATTACACTGTTGGGCCTATGAGCACATTGTTTGTGTGCGACCAATAGGCCGACCCATCCAGGCAGGAGAGACCGGAGTACAGAGGTTGGGATTCAGACGATGGGTCCAGACAGAACAAGAGGCAAGATCTCAGGCCGTGACGGGTGACATTGAGTATTACAGGCAGGTATGGGAGAGGGTGACGGTTGCGGATATCTGTTGGAGGCCTTACGGGAACTATATGGTAACAGAGAACATAGCTGAGGAGTTGAGGGGTGTAGAGCGATTGAGGTGGATCGCGGGGCACAGGCCAGGTGAATATGAGAGGATTCCTATAGATCGCGTGCGGTGACAATTTGGATTGGTGCAAGACATACCGCAGGCTTATAGACCATATATGAGGATCGACGCAGAGGCAACATTCTCACCTCCCCAGCCAACACCTCCAGAAGGTCCTGAAGAAGTAGCAGCCGATCGCAGGGTAATGGACGCAGGAATGACAGAGGCCTATAGATTATGGTGGGTAGCAGAGCTGCAAGGTGTACGTGATCGTCCTGACATAGCGGTGATTACAGCAGAGAGGGATCATCTGCAGCGTTTGGTTCAGCAGCTCCAAACGCAGGTGAATGAGACAAGAGGATTGTTAGCGGTTGCGGAGTCACGGGCGGAGAGACTAGAGGCTGGAGTCCTCCATGCGAGAGGGCGTATTCATATGTTACAGGAGAGGTTGGCAGATCAGTGGGCGGTACCAATAGCCGTGGTACCTTTGAGGACAGAGAGGCCTGGCGAGAGGGGTCGACGATCACGATCCTCACCTAGTTTGGGATGAGGCGTAAGGGTCTAAATAAATGTTAGCAAGGTATAAGAATTAATAAGGATGCCGACCTACGTGTCGATGATAGAGAAGATGTATTTGTTTAACATCTAAATAAAACTGAATATGTATGTTGATTTGAGTTACGATAATAATAAGAATGTTTTCGTTTTGACTTTCGGTGTTTTGAAAAAGGATAAAGAGGAATGTGATTAAATAGAAATACACAAAAATATTTATATTTACCACACATGATAGGTTATGGTAGGGGATGGTCGAGCTAACCTTGGGAGACCCCATGTCTCCGAAGTGCTGCCTACATAGCCCATTGCACAAAGCAAGGAGGGGCCTCAGACCGATGTAGTTCTCCCTTAGGACCAGGGAGAGGTGAATTCAGGTAATTTAGGTATGGTTAGGCGATTGGTTGGTTGGTAAAGGTATTGATAGTAATATTGGTAAGGCAAGGTTGATGGTGTTGGTAACGAATTGGTGAGGTTTGTAAAAGGTATAAGAGAAGCGAAAGTTAGCCTACCCAAGTGGTAGGGAACCATGTCCTGCTTAAGATCAACACACAATCCTAGATGCGAGGCAAAAAGGAAAGATTGCTCCGTAGGTGAAAAGAGCAAAACGAACCACACAACATAGAATGAACGTGAAGCCCTAGGTACCGGTGCATAGACGAGAAGTCAATAGGTGAAAAGAGTTGTATGATCACATCCTATCAGGTGTACGTCACGTCCCTTGAGTTGAAACAAATGGTGAGGTGAGGTGAATGGTATAGTTGAGGTATGGAAAACTTATTACAAAGTGAGTGTTCAGACGAAAGAGAACCTACCCTAAATAGACAAGTCCATGACTCAAAAGTTCTTTTGAATGAGGCTTTTATTTTATTGAATATAGACTGATCGATGCGGGAAGTCTACAAGGGATTTTGATTGTTTTATTCTTGAGGTCTTCACGAAGCTGATCAATGCGAGAAGCTTCTGATAAAGGCTGACTATGTATAGCTATCCTTCGAGGGAGCAATCTATTTATAATAGCAGATATGATTCGACATATATAGCTGTCCTTTGAGGGAGCAATCTATTTTTAATGCAGCAATAGTTCGGCATATAAATGTCCTTCGAGGGAGCAGTCTATTTTAATTCAGCAGCAATAGTTCGGCATATAGCTGTCCTTCGAGGGAGCAGTCTAGATCTAATTTAGATGACTAGATGTTCTGTTGGCGTGAAGCATCTAGTTTAGTAGGAAGTTTGACTCAAGAAAATCCCATAAGAATACGGCTTATTTTAATACTTTGAAGTCATGGACTAGACTAAAAAGGGAAGGCATCGTCAAGGGAGGTGAGAAGTGATCTTGATTTTATTTTGAGATGTAGAAAACATAATGTATGTAGCGGTAAATGAGCTCAAAGGACGAGCAGTAGGTAGATAAGAAGTGATATAACACTAAATTCAACAGTAGAATGGTCGAAGATGCAAGGCATTAAGGGGCTCAGGCTCAGGTTTACCATTAAGCGAAGCTAAATGATAAGTGCCTGATCCATAAGTGTGAGTGATTATATAAGGCCCAATCCAATTGGGAGAAAATTTTCCACGTTTGCTCTTTTCTAGTTTGGTTACATGTTGATTCTCTTTGAGGACAAGATCACCAACCTTAAAGGTACGCTCATGAAGTCGCTTATCATAAGCACGCTTGATGCATTTTTGATAGATTTGAAGGTGATCGAGAGCTGTAAGATGACGTTCGTCAAGAAGCTCCAATTGGGCTAACCGCTCTTGGCGGAAATCATCGTTGGTGAGAATATCCTGAAGGGATATTCTGAGGGAGGGTATTTGTATTTCGAGAGGTAAGACAGCCTCGGTACCATATACCAAAGAAAAAGGTGTGGCATTAGTAGAGGTACGGATGCTAGTACGATAAGCCCAAAGGGCAAAGGGGATGTGATCGTGCCAATTTCATCCGGATTCATTGACAACTTTCATGAGGATTTTGGTTAGGGTTTTATTAGAGGATTCGGCTTGTCCATTTGCTTGTGGATAGTATGGTGATGAGAAGCTGAGTTTGATACCAAAGTTGTCACAAAGGTCTTGCAACAACTTATTTTTGAAAGATTTACCATTATCGTAATCAAAGCGATGAGGAACACTAAAATGACGAGATAATGTGGTGGTTAATGAACTCTACAATTTTTTTCTTTTTAGTTGAAATGAGTGGAATAGCCTCCACCCATTTTGTGTAATATTCGGTTGCTGTGATAATCCATCGGTGACGTTGCGAAGAGGACAGATGAATCTCACCAATAAGGTCTAAACCCTATTGTGAGAAGGGCCAAAGATCTCGGCGACACTGGAGCGGGTGGCTAGGAGTATGTTGAAGGTTGGCATGTTTCTTTGACACATAACACAACGCTTAACATATTCGTAGCGATTGTTGTTATGAGAGTAGGCCAATAATAACCAAGGCGAAGGATTCGTTTGGCCACGGCAAGGCCGCTAAAATGTCCACTACAAATACCATCATGGACCTGTTGGATGGTATGGGTGACCTCCGCATCGGTGAGACATCGAAGGAGGATGCCATCAAAGCCACGTTTATAAAGGAGTCCCCCCATAACTACATAACGAGAAATGCGCTTAAGAAAAGTGCGTTTACCAGTACTAGTAAGGTCAGAAGGGAGAACAGAGGTTGTAAGGTAGTCATGGAATTGGTGATACCAAGTATCCTGCGAGTTAGCAGACACAGTATTTATCGTACAAACAACCGGGGCTGAATAAGATGGGGAAAAGAGTTGTTGGACCAAGACGAAAATGTCAGAGTCAGTTGATGAGGCTGGAATTTGTGAGGCTAAGCAAGCCATAGTATCCACAAATTTGTTAGTGGAGCGGGGAATGGTTTGGATAGAATAGTGAGTAAATAAGGCTAGAAGTGAATCCACGTAGTGTTTGTATTTTTGAAGTTCCTCATTTTTACATTGGTAGATGCCCATAACTTGATTGACTACCAATTGAGAGTCGCCAAAAATATTGATAGATTTGATACCTAAGTGCAGCGCAACCTGGAGACCCAGAACAAGGGCCTCGTATTCCGCTGTATTATTAGTGCAAGGGAAATCGAGTCAGAATGAAAGAGGCATAGGCTCGGCGTCGAGAGGAATAAGAACAATGCCGGCTCCTCCACCGCATTGGCATTTGGATCCATCGAAGAAGAGAGTCATTGAATATGACTCCTCCTGGAGTGAAAGAGTGGCGATGAGTTCGTCGGGGAATGTAAAATTGGTAAATTGTTCCCCAGGTAAAGGGGCTTCCACAAGTTGGTCTACGATGGTTTGTCCTTTGATTGATTTCTGGTGGACAAACTCAAGGTCGAGGTCGGCGAGGAGCATGAGCCATCGGGCGATGCGTTGGTTTAGATGAGGTTTGGCATACATGTAATGGATGGGGTCCATGTTGGTGATGACGAAAGTTTTGTGATTCGAGAAGGTAATGTCGGAGTTTTTAGCCACGAATGATAGGGCTAGGCACAACCTTTCTACATGTGTATACTTAGTCTCATAGTCCACCAAAGTACGACTTATATAATAAACGGCTTATTCTCTATTTTCGTAGTCGCGATGTGCAAGCATGGCCCCTATAGAGTGGTCAATGGCGGAAAGGTAAAGGTAGAAAGGGCGGTCATCTTGAGGTGGGATAAGCACAGGTGGCTGTAAGAGATAAGTTTTGAGAGCTTCAAAGGCTTGGTGGCACTCTTTGCTCCATTGAAAATCAACGTCCTTTTTAAGGAGGTGATGGAAAGGTTGACATCGATCCGAGAGTTGGGAGATGAAACGTCGGATAGATTGGAGCTTACCTTGTAAACTATGCAATTGTTTGAGATTGGTAGGTGGGGGCATTTCTAGGATAGCTTTGACTTTAGATGGGTCGACCTCAATGCCACGCAAAGAGACGATAAAGCCAAGAATTTTTCCCGAAAGGACACCAAAGACACATTTTTTTGGTTGAAGACGGACAGAATATTGTAACAGGCGATCAAAAATAATGGTTAAAACATCGAGATGTTCACTGCGATGTTTAGACTTGCCAAGAAGATCGTCGACGTAATCTTCAAGGATAGTGTGCATAATGTCATGAAAAATGTAGGTCATAGCCCACTGATAGGTCGCACCAGCATTCTTAAGGCCAAATGGCATTACACGGTAACAGAAGGTTCCCCAAGGAGTTATGAAGGCAGTTTTGTGTTGATCGGCAGGGGCAACCAAAATTTGGTTGTATCCTGAAAAGCCATCCATGAGAGAGAGCATCTCATGGCCTGCAGTGAGATCAACAAGTTGGTCAATACTAGGTAGGGGGAAGTCATCCTTAGGGCAAGCGAGGTTAAGATCCTGGAAATCCATGCATATCCGAAGTCCCCCCGTCGCTTTAGTGACAGGTACGATGTTAGAAATCCATTGAGGATAGTCAATAGGCAGAATGAAGGAAACAGAAAGGAGTCGTTGGAGCTCCTCTTTGACCAAGAGGGCAATGCGCGGATGCATTTTTCTCAATTTCTGTTTAATTAGCTTGGAATCGGGCTTCAGGGTAATGTTATGGACAGCAATGTCAGGATCAATTCCTGTCGTCAGTGTAGGACCAGGTGAAAGCTTGGTTGCGAGCACGGAGGAAAGTAGTAAAGGCGACTTGTTCTGATGCGTTAAGGGATTGTCCGATCTTCACAATGTGAGGATCCTCCTCCGTGTGGATGTTGATTTCTATAGTAGATTCGTTCAGCATGGTTTGAGTTTCAGATGGTAAGGCTCGTTGAATATAAGAGTCATCCGCGCCAAGGTAAGTGAGGATGGAGTCATCATCCTGGCACTCAATAACGTTAATTGAAGGGGAGTCCTCTTCAATCATGTCTGGATATAGAAGGGGAATAGAAGAGGGGTCCTCATTATCGCGTTGATAAGTGAGAGGACCTAGGAAGATAGCATTTATGAAAAAAAAAAAGTTAGGAGGGATAGATTCGGGATCTATTGACTCTGTGGGTGACGAAGGCAAAATGGGTGATGATGGTTCGGTAGGGGTGACGTCATCGTCTTCTAGAAGACAACTGACACGAGGTTCCGTCGATGTAAGTGTTCCCAGAAATCCGAGACCACTACGATCATTATGTTTGCGTGTGGTGATGGGGATGAGCGTATGTCGGCCTTGTTCATAAAGGCCAAAACCAAAGCCTTTCCAAGCACAGCGAGTCAAGAAGGTGAGGGCGAAGTGACGATTTGTCAGGTATTGAAAATTGGATTGGAAAGGAACCACACCAAGAGGAGGCTCAGGGGCAACGGAAGATGCGTCGACACCCCCATATGTTAGGTTAGTACGGCAGTGCGGTGGTCCGTAGGAGATTACTTCTCCCACACGACGGTCATAAGTAGGATGTGCATGTACCTGTCCATACTCCTGTGGGGTATGGAAAGAACTAACGTTATATAGGTGATACTCCCCCAGCGTAAGGCATTGAAAAACATCTACTAAGGGATCAACGGTTGGGATGTTAGCTGCGGGAAGGGAAGTGGTTTTTGCGACGGTAGTTTCATCAGTTGAAGGCGTAGGTGCGGTTGAGGTGGGTGGTTGAGGCACAGTTGAAGAGGATGGTTGGGTTGAGTGAACGGGTGTCTTGATTGGTACAAGCACATCGTTTGGGCGGTATAACATATTGCAGGTTTTAAAGGGGGGGATCAGCTTTTACGGTGTAGGATTTCCCCTCGTACTCAAATTTTATGCATCTATGTAATGTTGAGGGAACGCATCCCATGGCCCGGATCCAAGGACGACCCAGCAATATATTATATTGGAACTCTCCCTCAAGGACATAGAAGAGTTCGGGTAAAGTACGTGGTCCTACCCGAATGTTGAGGATCACGGTGCCTAAGGTAGAGGTAATAGCGTCATTAAATGACCGCAACATGATGGGGTTGGCACACATGTAGCTAGAAGGGATATTCATTTGTTGGAAGGCTTTTGAAGAGATGATGTTTAGGCTAGCGCCCCCGTCAATCATAACACGACGTACCCGAATGTCCCGGACGTAAGCGGAGATGAAAAGGGCAGGGTCAGGGTCTTCTGTACCAAAGTCAACAATTTCATCTTCAGAGAAACTGACTGCAGCAGCTTGTGGTACAGAGACAGAAGTGGTTGGGGCAGTGGGTTGTTTGGTGAGAGAGGCAACGTGATTGGGTGTCAGAATGGAGGCAACGGGCAGGGTTTCATTAGGTAAGACCTCGATCCCCTGAAGAATTTCAACGAGAGCTTGTCGATGAGATTCAGAAGTCTGAATGAGATCATATAGTGTCATTTTTACGGGTGATTGGTGAAGCTGTTTGATCATGGCTCGATGGGCAGCTCCATTAGAGACGGGGTAAGCGGGTCCACGAATAACCACTTTGGGTGGTGGTGCAATCGGGATGCTGGACGGAGAAGGAGAGGACGTAGGTGTGCTTTCTTTCGCTTTCTCATTGTTTTTCTGCGTTCGAGTAGCAACACTAATCATATTAATCTCGTAAACCTGAGATGAGGAAGATGGTTGGGATAAATCATGGTTTTCAAGAGGTGGGGTTGTAATAATGATAGATCTTGGTGAGGCGGGGACAGATGGTAGAGGAGAGGGAATGGAAGCTAAAGGTCTCTCCCTTCGTAAGTTGTCTTTCTTAACCTTTCTATCTGGGAGAGGTGACTGACGAAGGATGGTTTTTAAAGCTTTACATCCCTCCACATCATGTCCTGGTGTGCGGTGATAAGCGCAGATTTTAGACTCATCGTAACCTATAGGGTGAGGTTTAGAAGGGTCATAAGGTCTAAGTGGGGGTTAGAGAAATGTCGCATTCTCCACCAACATAGCAAGGATTTTGGCGTAAGATCCTTTGAGTGGGTCAAAATCGGAGGAGGATGAGGGCATTGGTTGTGCGGGTTTTGGTAATGTTTGGGCATGGTTGGTTCGTACGGGTGGTGGTTTAGCCAAGGGGTGTTGACACGTGGTTTTCACCAAACGTGGTTTCTTTGGCGCAGGAGCTACATTCGGCTGGTTAGATGATGAGGCTACAGATGACGTGGTAGCGGAAAACAACCACGGAGAAAGGGGAGTGACAGAAAATAAATCCTTTGATGATGGAGCTTGTTTAGGGTTGATGGGTGGATAGGATACGTGGGGTGATAATGTTGATATACCCTTAGATCTTTGTATAGGTGCAGAAGGCGTAGGTCGTTTTGAAGAAAACGCAGGAGGTATGATATATTGATGCAAGGTGGAAGGATGAGGTCCCAATATGGAAGGTAGGTGTGACGATGATGGTTTTGATTGTGATAGAGGCACGGATTGAGTTTGTCTCCTAGGTGGCGGGGTGGCTTTATTCTTGGATAAATCTAGTCGCTTAGGCGGGTGTGTTAGACTGGGTATGGGTGAGGTCCCAAGTGTAGGGGAAGGTTTGGTTAGGTTAATAGAGGTGGATGGGATACTTGATATAGATACGGGGGGTGAGAATGAGGACATAGGCATTTTGAGTTTCTGTAAACACTTAGGATATATGGTAGAGGTGTCGGGATCGGTCATCTGCATTTGAGTAGAATAAGGGGTACTCAAACATTCCCATAGGATTCGTCTATCTTACGGAGAATGACAGTCTTGAGTTTGAATTGTAAATTTAGTACGGAAGAAAGACGGGTTGTGATTCCATCCATTGTGGGTGTGATACGGGGAGTAGATGAGGCCTTTGTATCCATAGATGTTACGAGGTCAACCGGTCGTTGAAAAGATTTAGGCAATGAAGAACTAATAGGTAAGAGGGCATGTTCGAGAGGATCCGGCATGGTTAAAGAATTTGGTGATGTCGGTGTAAGAGATTTCTCGTCTAAGGATGTCAAAAGGAGTGGCGTACCTTCCTCTTGTACAACAAGAGCGGTAGAAGGGAAGTCTGGGAAATAGATAGATTAGATAACATCCGTTCAGATCTTGTAGGGATGTGGTATAAGAAGACTCATCGATGGGAAGAGAAGTCTGGGCAGTTAACTCCTTTATGGGTAAAGGAATGATTTCACTTTGGCTTGATGGTGGTAAAGGAGGTTCGGGCTCCTGTGTTAGTGAAGAGGCTTGATTCAAAATTTTCTCGATAGAGGCTTTTGGCTGGGTATCGAAGATTGCATGGATCTCATGAACACTCTCCTTGGCTAAGATATCCTGGTTTGTGTTACTGTTGGGAGAGTGATTCGGGAATGGTTTGTTGAAGATTTTCAAATTTCGGTTGGCAGGGGCATTAGGATTATCGAGGGTTATATCCCCTGCGTCAACCATTTCCTGCACTATGTTTTTCAACATCTTGCAGTTTTCATGACTATGTCCTTTTACACGGTGAAAGTTACAGAAGTCATTTTCTTTGTACCAGGAAGGTATAGCGTGAGTGGAGTCAAACCCGGAGTGAGGTTTAACAGGAGGCAAGGTGATAGCTCCGGCCTTGAGCAATTTTTCCAAGATGACACCATAGGTTTCTCCCAAGGGAGTGTAATTGATGGGCTCTGCTTTATACTTATAGGTGGTTTTTGGTGGGGTATTAGACGGTGTTTGAGATTTAACCATCACCGCGTGGACAGATCCTTTTGATTTAGAAGAAGTGGACGCATGAGGAGTGGTGGTATTTGGTTTATTGGTAGAATCAGGAGTTCGGAAATTGGGGTTTTGTTGCGCTTGTGACCAAAATTTCTCTTCTTCTAAGGCTCGAATTTCTAGTTTCCGAGCCATGGTAAAGGCCTCATCAAATGTGCGGAAAGTTTGAATTTGAAGAGTAGGAGAAATGTGCTTAGCACATGCCCGCGTGAAAAGTTCGATAAGTTCAGCCTGAGGCAAGGCATATGTAAGTTGGTTGATAAGGCCGCGCCATCGTCCAATGAAATCTGCGATAGATTCGTCTTCGAATTGTTGAATGGCATAAAGGTCGGTGATGGATACTTTCTTAGCAATGTTAATGGAGAAGTGATCCAAGAAAGATTGGGCTAGTTGGTTAAAAGAGAAGATTGAGTCTTTGGGTTAAAAAGCCTTTGTACCACTCCAAGGCGGGTCCTGATAAGGACATGGGAAATGTGCGGAGTAACAAGGCATCATCATGGGCAATCAAATAACAAGCATGTCTAAATGATCGCAAGTGTTGTTGAGGATCCTCTTTACTATTAAAACGAGTAAATTTCGGTAATTCCCATTGAGGAGGATATGAGTGAAGGGGGACAGAAGGGTGAATAGGCTCCCGACAAACTTGCTCGTATGTCAAGGCACTACGACTTCCCGAAACAGAAGCCTCTAGATTTTGCATTTTGTCCATCATTTGTTTGATGAAATCTGTGGTTGGATGAGATGATGGTGCGGTTGTGGTAAACGGAGGCAAATTGGGCCAAGGGCCTCCGCTGGACAATGGTGGGGTTAAGTGTTGATAAGGTATGGAGGATGAATATGTTGAGGCGACCGAATAGGGATGTCCCATATAAGATGTTGAGGTTACTGGATACGTGTATGGGAATGAAAAGGTAGGCGGAGCTTGAGAAGGAAAGCTCGTGTGGATAGGTGGCAGAGAGCAAGTCATGAATGGAGTGGTCTGCAAGAGAGATGAGGTAGGGGCAGTCGGTGGTAATGATATGTGGGGTCCAAGATTAGCCAAAGGAAAGCCAATCTGAGTCGTATGAATCTCTGAAGCTGTCGGATTGGGAGATGGGGCTAAAGGTGCAAGAAGCAAGGCGGTGTTATCAGGCGGAGTGGGTGCTAAATGAGCAGCTATACTAATAGGCATGCCAACAAGGAGCTGACCATCAGGCGTACGGTCAGGGGCATGAGACAAATAGTATTGTACAGCACTAGGATTAGCATCTAGAAACTTGGCAAAGTCCTTATCTCCCACAGGAATTTTAGGAACCTCGCTGGTATCCGTAGGATTCCCCACAGAATGTGAAGGGGGTGATTCAGGTAAAGAAACAGAGCAAGCATGTGAAACCATAGCGGCGGCTTGCTTTCGAGTGATAACAACCATGGACAGGTGTTCACAGTAAGGTTTCAATCTATTAGGAATAGAAACAGCCTTAGAATGGTGAAATTGGCGGAGTTCTTTGGTTTGTCGGGGTTGGGAAAGACAGTAACCGATATCGGTCTAGTAACCGATGTCAGTTATACTATAGCCGACGACGGTCAGGTGACCGATGTCGGTCTAAGAAGTCTGGGCCAACAAGATATAAAAGGCTGCTAATTTGATTTTTAACAACGTTTAGTATACTTGTCCAATTATTGATCACAGAAGACAGAGTATGAGAAAGAAAACAGAACTAAAAACAAGCAAGATGTACACGCAAATCCAGAGATTAACCCTAGGGTTAATTTTAATTATCGTGGGCTTATGCCTTTAGACGTAGAATGATGTCAGAATCCTAAACAAAAGACTTAGGGGAAATGTCAAGTTTGTTTTGGCTTATAAGGTTACCTCAATCGGGCGGAGGAATACCGCGGAAAAAGGGGGATGTTTGAGCTGTTGTGTTAATTGTGAAGTGATTCGGTATGTGTTGTGTAGTGAATGTAAGATTAATTTCTTGTCAATACCGTGGATATCACCCCCACGTGTACAACCTATTACTTAATCTATGTTCACTAGAATTGAAAACAACAAGCAAGGATGCAATGCACGTGTTTTAAACCCAAATCGAAAATGATATTCGATGAAGAAAAAGAGATGACTTTCACTAATGCAAGATGCAAAAAACAAAGCAAGTTCTTTTACCAAAATAATAAAATACCTTGTGAATATCTTTAGAAGAAGAAAACAGCAAGTATGCTCCCTATATGAAAGCAAGCAAGAAATAAAGAAACCCAAAATGGGTCCCACCGGGCGTGCCAAAATGTTTCACTCGGAATGTTTCGACTTCTGGGAATAGAGTTGCTTCTATCCTTTCATTCCTTTTAGAAACAGATAAGGGTTAGGGCTAGGAGGAATACTGTGGAATGTCGAGATGGTGTGCGAGTACCATAGAGGAAGATCGGGTTAGTGCGAAGAACTCCTTTTGTCTTGGAAGGACTACTGCAAATAAGAACACAAGACCACAAGATTTTGATTAGACAATAAATGAGGAAGCGCCTTGGGCCGGGAAATATAAAACTTCCTTTCAAAGGTGGTCGGTTTCCTGCAGATATGAATTAACACAAAAGGCGTAAAATATCAATCAAATTACTTCGTTTGGAGCAGATAGGGAAAGGCTGATTTCTGGTTTTGTAGTCGGGTAACCGATACCGAGTTCTTTGGTAACCGATGTCGGTAGGGTTTAGGATCTATAGGTTGGTTGTTTTGTGGGGTGTTTGTGTTATTTGGTAGCTGTGTTATTTGTAAGGCTGTATATGGGTGATATTAGGAAATAAGGTGATGAGAGGTAGATGAATGATAGTTAGATGTAATATGCACCTTTGGGTAGTGGATTCGAGGATGGATTTATGAGGATTTGTGATTGAAGGCATAAGAAATGTTATAACAGAGGACATGCAAGATGTGACTTACTGGTTTTGACGAAGATGCAAGCTGATCTCCTTTGCTGTAAACACTTCTGGTATCTCCACTCGTCTCTGCTCGGTCAAGTGAAGATCTGGACTCTGTTCCTCGCTCCCAATGATCTCTGTTGATTCAAAAATCCTTCCACCTTGATCCAAAATGAAATTTCGATCCTTGTTTTTGGTTTGGGGAGGCCATTTACAGGGAACCGATGGCGGTTACGTAACCGACGGCGGTCGAGTAGGAACCGGCATCGGTAAGGAAAAAGTAGGCTATTTTTAGTAAAATAGCCCACCTTCCCTGCTTTTCTCCCGAGAGATCAGTTGCGGGCTTGGTCAAATGACTAGAAGGTCGGTTTTGGGTGCGAGAAAGGGGTCATTAGTTATGGGTGTAGGTGTGGACCAAGTTATGGGTCTTAATTAGGTTAGTTTAGGGTTAGGGCTAGGTCATGATGAGGTGGCAAAATGAGGTGGTAGGTAAGGTGATGTGGATTTATCAATTACAAGGTAATTAATAAATAATTGTGTAAGGTTTAGGTAATGAGGTTAGGTTACGAAATGGGATGCGGGTCATAAGGGGTCATAAGACACAAATTTGGTGTCTACAATCGTATAGGCAAATATTCCTCACTCATTAGAGAATATTGTCTTTCTCTAGTCTTCCTTTATAATCTTGACTTGGTGATACCCTGGGAACCCATCCGTGAAAGAGTAGACCTCGTGCCCAGCTACTCCCTCCAAAATTTCTTCAGAAAAGGTGGTTGGGAAAGGATCTATGGTACATACTACATTCAGGTCCCTATAGTCAACGAATATCCTTATTCTTCCATCCTTCTTGATATTGATGACCATTGGGCTTATCCATTATGATTCCTCCATAGCCTCAATGATGCCTAAAGTGATCATCTTATCTATTTCCTCCTTGACCTATATGTGTAAGTTTGGATTCATCGATAACGTCTCTTCGAATCGGTACACACATTCCTTCATCTTGATCCTCATCTCCCTAAAGGAATGGTGAATGCCTTTGAGCTCATAGTACCCTCAGGGGAATAGATCCTGAAACTCACACAGCAGATCAATGATTTTGAAACCTATTTCTCGACTAATAATGCCCAATGTTAGCTTCATTAGGTTCTATCTCTTTCCCAATGTTAACCTTATTTGTTTTCAAGGGCTAATGGTAGGTGCACGCTCGCTCATTAGCACTATCTATGACTTTGTGCATACCTGTGGAATGGTTAACATCCAAACTTTCCATCTCTTCACCATCTATTACATAGACCATTTTTCCTTTTTCATTTTCCATACATGTACACTCAAGCTATATCTCTTATGATTCCTCTTCATCGAAACATATCTCCAAACTAGGTTCACCTAACAACTCTAGTACCTATCTTCCACCATGGCAATATCTCCCATTGTAAGTGTAATATTTCCATTTTAAGACTTTAGAAACAAGAGATTTTTTTTATAATAATTTTCTTTGTTGTAAATAATCATAATTTAGAACACACATTCCATGTCAATCAATCTCATAACAGATAACCATATGCAGTTGTAATGACTCGGTGTAACACCGATCTCTCATTTCATGACTCGGTGAAACACCGATCTCTCATGTTAACTCATTGAATTGTATACTAGGTATACTCGGTTCTCATACCCTTTTCAAGGTGTTAAGTGTTCTATTTAAGAGGCCTATCTCGTACTTGTTACCAATATTCATCTGAAATATCACTTCTTAAAACTAGGTGACATAGGACAACACAACCAATAGCTTGCGATACTTTGGCCAAAGATTTACAACATACTGTTCATGTTAATATTCCTAGATGACATACCCATCAAATGGAATACATCCTTCATCCCACTTTATCTTTTATCTAGGATGGTCTTCAGCGACTCTGTCAATCTATGGTCAAGGTTTAACCCTAACCAAGGCTAGCATCATAGTCTAGTGTAGAAGGATACTCGTGGTGTCTAAGGGTACTTAGACATACTCAATCAATCTAATTCGATTACGTGTGTCTAGTTATCCTAAGTCATTGTGAATATCCCCTAACACTAGATCATACTTCCAACCTAACCTAGGGTATAAATAAGATCAAGTTTGAGTTTATGTAGATCTAGATGATTCAATTCTGAAGGGTGTTATAACATGTCAACTGTAACATACTACCCTCATGAAGACCCAAGTTTTCATGGAGGTACGGTGCTTCAGTTGGCGTGTGCCAAAATTTGACATAGTCATCCCACCTGGATGTACATTCCTAAGAAAGAAGTTAATTACTTAGTTATTTTCTATAATTAAATTCTAATTACAGCAAAGAACCATGCTAAATTCCTAGTTTCCTTAACCATTAAGGTTGCTAACAACAAATGAATTGTAATTGCTTTGTAGAAACATCAAGATTGCTTTTTATTCATTAAATTCCTAATTTAGGATTTTTATTTTAAAACAGAATCAACATACTAACAATATGGTTCACTTATTTAACTTAACCATGACTTAGCTTGTTTAAGTTCTGAATCAGATTCTTTTATAATAAACTTCATTGAAATGAAGTCTACTATTATATATTTATATATACCTTTCATTTTTTTATTCAGATGAAGGTATTAGTCAAGAGGAAGTACATATTCCTCTTTCCAAGATGACATTAGGTTTAATTCCAAAGGATTCTAAAAAAATCCTAATTATCATTTCAGAATAGTTATCTTCCTTTTTCTTATTAAGAATTAGGGTTCATAGTAACTGTTATTGCAAATCAGCAGCACCCCTGGATGTAAATCAAGGTTCTAAGTTGATGTTTAGGGCATCCAGTGTGATTGCACAACATTGAAACCTCTCTCCAAGTGTGGGACTTGCAAGATGAGAGAGGAATCTCTAGATTAGAGGCTGGTTCCTCAAACTCCTCTAATTAGATCTATTATTTGCACAACTACAGAGGTTCATATCCTAATTTATCCTAATTTGCAAGGAGACAGGGATAAGAAATGCAAAAATTAAAACTAAACTGATAAGGGTGATACACCAAAGGAGTGGTGAGCACTTCTTGCTCATGCAAATTGACACAAATCAGAAATTGCAACATAAAACATCATGCACAAGTTGATAAGCTGTAAACAAGGGTTTGAAATGAAGCAAACAACACATATAAAGGACTGAAAGCATTCACAGAGCCTGCATTGTGATTTTCAACATCAAAATCCTTGTATTCCAACACCAAAGAGGCAGAAAAACCTGTTACAATCCCTGGAAGGTCTGATACTTGCCAAAATCACTTGTTGAAAGTGAAAACAGAAGCTTGTTGTGCAAAAAAGGTGTTCCACTTTGAAAAATGAGCCAAATCTGGCTTTTACAGTGCATGGGTCAAACCTAGGAGAGAGAAAACATGAAAAACATGGGAGCCATTCCTCATTGACCAAAATGTATTAAAAACAGCATGGGTGACCTGATAGACCCATCCCCGACATTTTTGACCATGCTGGAGAAGAATGCGACCCATTTTGCATTAAAATTGGTTGTTGAAGCGTCGATTCTGTCCGATGCACGTACCAGAAGTGTTTTTGATTTTATCCCTCAAAACTAAAACAAAATTCAAAATTGACCATGGAATCATGTAGATAATTTCACCATCTTTCCATTGATATGAAGAACATGAAAATCTGAGCTCTGGATCGAAAGATATGGCGATTTGAAAATTTAGGGCAAAACAGGCCAAAATTGGATCGGCAGGCAAAAAGTTTGAATTTTTACCTGTTTGGTCTTTGGAAAATTTTTCAAATTTTCCCCACGCTCCACCACTCGGGTGCCACATGGCACGTTCGATTGGAGTGCGGGACTTCGACCATTTTTCCTTCGGGTCGCATGGTGTTTTTTTCCCTTGGACACGTGGCAACTCCCGATTGGCTGTGGGCCTTGCAAGGGAAAATTTCCCAGAAAAACTCCACCGAGCCATAACTTGAAAAATACATGGAGTTAGGAGGAAAACTTTACCTTTTTAGAAATTTGAGAAAGATCTCTATCTAATGGTGTCATTTCGAGAAGGTTTTGAGTGCCTAAAAGTAAAAATGTATGGTGAGGCACAATAGAAGGAAAAAATGAAAGGGAGTTAGCCAAAAATGAGAAGGGGGCACATTTGGACAACAAGTAACCTCTTAACATTATACAAGTTATCATAATGGATTTTTTTCCATTAACATCATTTTAATAAACCATAGTGATTTAATTAAATGATCAGCCATGAATGCCAACTTGATAAGTTGCATTTAAATAAAGGGATAGTGTATCTAATTCCCTTACCACCTAGTTCATTTTATTTCAACCTGAAAGGGTTCAATTCAGAAGTATATATGTAAAAGAACAAGAGATAAGCATATCACTAATACTCACTGAATATGTAAAAAGATGACACATCAAGTACAGATAAACCCACAAAATTTTCCATTTATCAAGGAGGAATTTATACATTGCAAGTACCAATACTTTAGACATCTTTAGTGTCAAACAACAACAATAAGCTCTATAAAATTACAACTTTCCCTTCCAAAAATACATTTTAATATTGAATCATATTTCCCATAAGAGATCCAGTCTTTTGGTAAACAAAAGTAACATCATAAAATATCTTGTCTCCCTTTTTACCACTTATGAAGTCCATCTGCAAATTTTTCTAGCATGAGTGAGTTCAGTGAACTGAGCATTATAAGCACTAAGCATTAAAATGATATGCTTTTAACTAACTATTTCATAAAAAGAAATTTGTTTTTATGAAACAGTTAAAGCATTACAAAAAGACACATCAAAGAAATAACAATCATAAGAGGAGAAACAAAATGATAATCCATATCAACATTAAGAAAATATCATGGTGTAATCAAAATCAATATTCAGCTGATGATTTCATAAAAGAATTATTTCAGATAAGTAATATTTCAACAAGATCACTAACCACATTTCATCTATAGATATTTATGATTCATCTCTTGATTTATTCCATCTAACCAAAAATAAAAAGATACTAACTCTAATGATTCATAGAAATATAATTACTTTAATGGAACAATAATTCAAATTACACAACATTAACTTACTTCATCCTAGAATATTTAATGCTAAGCTCAATTAACTTTATGATGAAATTTAGGATGAACCAACAACACCTTAAAGTAAGAGTTTCTTATTTAAGAAACTAAATCCAAGTTCAGAGTCAAACTCTAGCCTAAATTTTAGGATTAGCATCAACATGTTTGACAAAGGATAAATTTAATTTACATGCACCTGGAATTAGTCACACATCACAACAATTACATCCCTACCAATGTAAGTCAAGAAGAAGAAATAAAATATTTATCCACCAACTACCCACCCTACAAATCCTTCAATGTAATACAAACCGAACAGGTCAGCTCCTTTAGGAGTAATACATGTGGGAGAAGGAACGAAAAGAGAGAAAGGGAACAACCTATATCTACCTTTAGAGTTTGAAGAGGATGGTATTGTGAATACCTTAACTCAGAATAGAAAGAAAGGATAACAATGAATAAAGATGAGATAAGATCTCATTATTCCTTCCTTAAAAGAGGTATAATTACCGAGATTGAAAAGAACTAAGACATATTTGATTGTCCAAAGCCAAGAAAACATTCAACTCTAATAACCAATGAAACACAAATAAATTTTTGATATTACAATCGACATCTATGACTGCAACATGAAAGTCAGAAACTGAAAATGATGTTTTCCCAACTTACAAACTAGAACGATGAATCGAAGCACAAAATATACAAACTTAAAAATGGTTAATCATAAGCTTGTAGTTAATAACAATATCCAAAAAAAAACCAACAACTAAACATTACATTCCTTCCAAACGTTAAAATCATTAGCTCTAGAAGTTTCTCAAGTTTTCCCAAACAAAGGAGAGACAAAGTAACGTTGAAGTAAATTACCCATTTTTGGCCACGATTTCATTTTAAAGTGATAACACACACAAATATTTCCCATCCATTGATGGTGAAATAAAAAAGGTGAGATCAATATTTAACAGTAAAAGTTTCCATTCAAGCCAACCCAGATCCACATACTTCACAAGAATCGAAGGAACAGACTACTGGTTCAAGAAGAATGAACCCGACCCAAATTTGACCACAAGGAGAAACAACAAAACAACGACACGACCCCAAGTTAGGTGCTCGAATTTGAGCTCAAAAGAATTAATACACTAACAACATTACATTCTATTTCCTCCAAGTGTTCATTCATTTAGACAGAGTCAAGTTACTCTAAAGTTCAACTGAAAGTACCTCGAGTTCCTACTGAAATAGTTTTTCTTCTGATTTAAATAAGAGAACCAGTCATACAAGGCAAGTCGATCCAAGAAAATAAACCTTGACCTTTCTTTTTCATAAACTAGAAAAGATGTATTCGAATTCGATAATCATTCAACAAAATACGCAAGCAAGATTAACTATCAACCATGCTAAATAGATATATTGTTTGAGGAGATTCGTTCAAACCCAATATCAGACAAGTCACTAACAAGTCTTCTCACAACTTTATAGGAGTAAGTAAAGAATCGACTTCATTTAAGTTCAAGAAGAAGTTAAACATGATTCTATCATTTTTCTCCAGCAAGGGAGAACAAAACCCGAAACATATTTCTTTCATAGTAGTAACTACTACTAACTAGTTTCAATACAGTCCAACAAGAGTTCTCAAATTCAACAAAAACTCAAGTTCAATAGAAGTAAAACATGTTTACTATTATTTTTCAACAAGAAATGAATCCCAAAACATTTTTCTAGCATAGTCGTGAATCATACTACCCAGTTTCAGTATAGTCCATACAGATAAAATGCAAAGAAAATAAGTTTCGAAAGAAAGACTAAACATCACATACAAACTCATTTGTTTCCCAAGAACAAAGTTATTTTAATGAATACATTTAGGAAAAAGAAAAACAACTTAATGGGTAGAGCCTATCATGCCTGATAGAGCTTCTTCTCAATTTGCAGACGATTTCAGCCGAGCCTCAATAGTCTCTTCTTTTTCCAAGTGACGTCAACCACTCCAATCTTTCTACTTCTTCTTATACTTCCACAAGATCCAAAAATAGCTCAAGAATGCCAAGAATACAGATAGATCAAAAATAGAACTACTAGTTCGAAGAACCAAAACCCCATGCAGAGTAAAAATTGAAATGAACTAAATATCAAACAACCTTTCCAAAATCCACCATGCATTTCTCCTAGGTAGTTTCTTCACCATAACCAAGATCAATTAATGCAAAGGAAAGTCAGTTTCCCTCCTAATTTTCCATGCCATTGCCATCCAAGTTTGGCAAGCCTTTAATTCAAAATTTGCATGCAATTTCCATTTAGTGGTGATGCCAACTAGGCATCCCCTAAACTCCCAATGCCTCCACCAAAATTGGCATTCCGTAGCATTTAAACCAAAAATAAATTCCAATCAATGCCTTGAAAACCGATGCCACCAACCTACCATTTGCCAAATAGTCCATAGGTATCTTCTTAGGTTAGCAATAGTTTAGGTTATATTTTTATTAGGTTAGAAATCAACCTTAGTTCCTAGGTAGGTCTTAATTACCTTAGGTTAAAATCCAAACTAGTATAGAACATCCCAACTTAGGTTAGGGTACCCATCTTAGTGATTCACTTATCGGTCTATGACCCTTATACGTTGCTCAACGTTTAAAACATTTAACAAGAAGGCCCAAGATTATCACCCTAAGGCCTATTGTCAGTCAAGAACCCCTAAGAAGAATTATTCACCATGGTAAACAAAACAAGTCACAGTCAAGCTCACCTTCCATTTCCGAATGACAAGACAACAAGATGAGCATGTAAGAAGAACTAAAGCATACCTTGGATTAATGGAATTGATCCAAGGTTTTATTGTTTACATGAAATAAATTAAGTATACACAATACAAGTTCATCACCTTCTTAAAAGTGAATTTAAGCTATAAAGAGAGATGAATGGAATTATTTTCAAGTAAGCAAAATTCACAACCAAAAATGATTCTTTTCAAAAAATAATGAATTATCCATTGCAAACATGATTTCCTAAAATCATAAGAGTACTTCCTCCTAAAACAAATCACCTGTCAACATTTACAAATTCAAGAGTGGAAGTCATCACCATAACAACCAGGTCAATGATGTTACAAGAAGGTGCTTGAAAACTTGCAACGCATTATCCATTGATGGCTTGGTACTTCAATACTCAAAAGATTGAATGAGATCAACCATTAACTCCTACCAATTCCTTATCTAACGGCATGTTTTTGAGTGGATATACCATTCATGCACATAACCTTGTAAAGTGGAATACAACTTATGCACCCATAATGAAGGTGGTAAAGCTTCTACACTTCCCATCCAAGCCTTCTCACAAGATTGTATATGGAACAAGGTGGGTTCTTTGCCATGGTATTCTTGGATAATAGTGGGTGTGTTTCTTCTACAAAACCTTACAGAAAATTTGAATCTTACCTCATGCCATTCCAGGAGACTCTCACGATGTGTTTCCAACCAATGATCTGCAATCCCGAGTAAGTTATAATTGAGCATACTTCTTCTTCCATCCTCATTTTTCACTAAGACTCCATTTCTCATAAGAAATCACTAGGGATTTCTCCTCAGAGAAGTAACTTGGTAGCTTTGTTCTTCCTGTGTGCTTGGATGAGCACATGTTCATCACCCTTGTTATATATCCTCTCAACTATTTCCCAATCAACTCATAAGTCCCATGTACCCAATCATCACATGTTATGCTCATTGTATCACTTATCGTGAGCATATTCAAATTAGTTAACTCCTTCTATAGGATGAATTACCTCGGGATCGCTGATGGAGCACACATAGATTCTATTAAGGACTTCCACTCCCAATGGCTCAAGTATAGGAGCTGACTTCCCATATGTTAAAGGGATGATCACCCTTTCTTCCTTGTTCTCAAAACTGATGTAGCCCTTATTAAACCGTAAGTCATAATTTTTCTCAAAACACCAAGGGAACCCAAGTAATCCCGGGAAATTATCCACCTCGGTGAGCACCAAGACTTCAAAGTCCCAGTGAACTTGGATCTTTGAATAGTGATAACTACATCCTTCAAGAATCCAACGGGCATTGACTTTGTCTTGTTTTCCATATACAAAAATTCAAAGATGGATGTAATACGGGTCTTCCATTTGATGACATACATCCAATGTAAGAACATTGACCCTGCTCCTATGTCAATGAAGATGCTTCTTAGAAGCCGTCCATCAATAATCATATTCAATGTGATCTCTTTATCACGGATCAAGGCTATGAGGAGGAAGGTTAGCATGTAGAACATACCTTTCATGCTCTCTCTCGGCACGTGGTACCTTATCCCATAACCACTCTCCTAATAAGGGAATGATATTATCCTACCTTAACATTTTGCACACTTCCTTAACATCATCCAAATCCTTCATGCGGAGCCTCAACATTCTTACTTTTCTCTAACTTCCTTAACTTCTCCTTTAGACATTGCATATCCCCTTGCAAACTCCAAAACACATCCATAGTCTCTTGATAAAATTCCTTCGGCGGGAAGGGTCCGGATACTTCCCATGTACAACTTCTTCCCTTACACACGTAGCCTCTACTTGTTTTGTCAATAGTATAGGTTCTAATCCTTACTCATGTGCCACTCTTAGCATCAACTGAGGTTCACCCTTCTTTATGATCACCATCTTAGTGCCTTTGTCTTTTCGGTATTGTTGGCTCATGTGCTCAAACAAATAAGGGCACTCCTCGTACTTATGTTTTTTTCTACACCATGAGCACTACAATAAATAAGGACACTCACACTTATAATGCTCTGTAGACCCACAGTTATAACATGTTCCTTGCAGGAACTAACTTCTTCCTACGCCATGGTTACTACAACCACAAAATCATCTTCCATGCACTCCTCAAATTGTGTGCCCTTCATAGTGGCGATCATCATCCTTGGAACTGATTGCAAGGATAGACTAGCACACACCAAGATTAATAGCATCATGAATCTGGTTAATCATCCTACAATCCTTAGTATCATGGGTCGTAGAGCTACAAATCTTGCAATAACAAGAAACATTCTTACGGATTGTGCACTATAGTAGAGGACATATATTTTCATCATGATCCCCATGGAAAACATCACAGTATACCACTACAACATGTACTGATTTTTGAGGGAAACTATCCTTTACATGACCCTCCACTTTAAAATTTGTGCACCAAATCCCACTATGAACCTCATTCTCTGTCTTTAGAGATAGTTTCTCCAACTATTTGGCCATTACGAAATTTGAGCCTCAGGAAAATGGATAACACCAATATCAACACTCCCAACAACTTCAATGCATAGGGCAGCTTCAAAGGACTCGCGTGGATTGGTGAAAGTCTTGTGTGACAATGCTCTTCTAAATGGTGTTATTAACCCTCCAAAAAACTATTGAGCATGTTGAAAAGGGTGAATTTCATAGGATATTTTTGACAAGATATTTTTAAACCATGTTTGAACTCCCGCACATTCTTTGTCATTCCTTGTTGGATCTCCTTTAGAGTGTTGATACTTTTTCTGCTCAAAATATGGGATATGGAACTCGATAGTAATGTATTATTCAACGTAGTGTAATCCACCACCATATGATGTGGGTCATACTTCAGTACCATCTATGCATATGCCCTTACAACATCCTTGTAAACCGACTTGCTTTTCACTTTGGGGTAGTGATTTCCTTTACACGTCATAGAAATTCATATTTGTGCACATGTTACGTGGAATCCTAAATGCCTCTATAGTCTAGTAAGTGAAAAGACATCTCAAATAATACTTTTGGAGGTGGTTTCAGCCCTTGTCCCCGATCCAGAACCTTGGTTACCTTTGGTGCATCCTCCACCGTTAGATTCACTAGACCCACTAGGATCTATCCCTCTTGACCCACCACATTCTATAGATCCGCTAGGTTAACCGGGTCTTCCAGCTCCTATACCACTAGATCCACATCATGTAGCTAGAAAATAACATGAAGTGGTTGCGCCTAGTGTCCCCAAAGTCCCACTGAACTACGTACCAATGGTTTGTGATATTGTCCCACTTCCAGTTATGTGCCCAAAGTGTCACTTCTAACTATAATACCCAAACCTTGTGTATTTGCACCTTTTCTAAAAATTCCTCCAAATACGGAAATGGTTTGTGTGGCCATGGATGTCCCAAATAATAAATTAGATCTCTTAGGCATAGATCAGTTACTTCCACCAATACCAACTAGATTAACAATACTTCTTCCTTGATATGGAAAACCAAGCACCAGGGGTTGGTCACCAGGTGGGTTTAGATGCACGTCGACAGTTCTCCTTTCTCCATGTGACAAAATCGATCGAAGATGAAGGGGCTTATCTCCCATGCTTTCCAAGATGGGGTAGCATAGATTGTTTAGGTTCCACTTCCTCTATGTTAACCTCGAATCCTTCCCACAACACCGCCTCCATAGATCCATCACACATGTAACCTCACATTGTCTAGCCATATCCCTTTCACGAGCATCACTATATTTGAGTTGTCTCTCTTCATTTTATTTTTCAGCCGTAATCTCTATCATCTTCCTCCACCCTAGCTTCCTTGCCCATCACTCGAGAGAAGCTTAGCCACCATAGGAAATGCCTCTAAAATTAGGTAAATGATCAAGATCTTCATAGCCAAAGGGATAACATGTAAAAATAAAATATGTAGAAATAACAACCTCTAGGTTCTCTCAAAAACTCGAACTCAAAGCAACCTCGGGAAAGAATACGTAGAAATAAAATATTCTAGAGTATAACTTGTTAGGAATCCTTTCCATAAATGATCAATAACACGTATCCAAGTCATATTTGTATCGTGTAACCTTGTGATGCCAGTTAATAAAACCTACTTGAGACCTAAGAAACAACCTCGGGTTAGTTAGGAAAATTATGGAAATTTTTTATTAGAAATTCCTACAACTAGGTTACAAGACAATAGTTGACACTATCAAGTTTCGGAACAAATCTAAAATTACTAGAACATACTTTTTACTTACAATAATTTTTAGAGGTCACATGGTCTAAATTTTAGGGTTAGTAGTTTTAGTTAGGTTCAGAGGGTAATTTAACACCATAACTACTCTCTAACGAGTTCAGAGTTTCAAAATTATTTTTCTCACACTTAGCACTTACAAAATTTCCCTAAATCATTTCCATTGGATAGGAAATTTTCTCACCTTTATAAGTATATAAAGAAGTCCTCCTAACTCCTTGTAAAACTCTAGATATGGGCTGACAAAATTTAGGGATAAAATTTTCCCCAAGGGGACATGTGTCAAGTGGGGGAGGAAGCCCATTTGCTGGGTCGATGGGTCATGGGGTGGTGTTGGCGAATTTTCCCCGCATGGGTGCAAAGTCAAAATCTCTCCCGCACCTCTGCGGGTCCTCCAGTAGACACGTGTCACTCTGCTATCTAGGTGGAAAGAAAGTGAGGGAAGGGCAGGGTAGTGAGGTTTGGGAGGAAAATTTACCCAAGGGAGAGAAAAGGGATGAAAGGTGCATGTAGGTCTGCATGTCCATGGAGGAGATGATGTTGAGGCAAGGGCAAGAGTGCGGGGCCACAGAGGTTTCCAACATATTTTTTCCAAACAAAAATTTCAAGGGAAAAAGGTCGCGAGGGTTCTGCCCCCTACACTAACATGCCATGCTTTGCCACATGGCAGCTTGTGATTGGCCGCGGGCCATAAGGGAGAAAGATATTTTTTTCCAAAAATTTTAAAAGGCCCAAGGGCTAAAATGAATGCGTGCCTCTGTCGTTGCCCCATGATGACACGTGGAAAACTCTAATTAGTTGCGGGTTGGTGGAGAAAAGTTTAAAAATTTCCCAACCAAATATTTCAAAAAAATTCTAAGTATTTTTAATGAAAAATTTTGGGTGCGGACCCACTGGGGAAAATTTTCCCACTAAGGTAGGAAAACTTCAAAGGGTCATAGCTTAATCTAGAAAGCTTGGTTTTGGGAAAACAAGGACTTTATGGAAATCTCTTGATGCCCTCTTTGCACAAATATCATCAATTTTACATTTTAATAAATTTTAAGGGGTAAATTTTATGAAAATGATCTCTGCAGGATTTTAAATAACAAACTGGTAAATTTTAACTTTAAAATTTGATTCAATTTTGTCTTCTCCTGCACTCAACATGGCAGAAAGACATGGAGGATTGTTCTAGGAAGGATTTAGAATGTTTTAGGAAGGTAAATTTGCTCAATTGATTCCAATTTGAATTTTTTCCAACAATTGATAGGAAATGGTTGTGAAAGGGATTGGGTTTGATTTTACAATGGTTAAATTGTTCTCTTAAGTGTTCTTTGTCAATATGAGTTCATTAGTGTAATAGCATGCCAAATTATATCATTTCCAAGTTGATTATTTTATGTAGGTCTGAACTTTACATTTTGATTAACTTTCTTGTCAATTTTAAATTTACAACAAAGATCCATTTCTAGGAAAATTTGTATATCAATTTTATCATTTAAGTGTGATTTTTATTTCTAATCTAATCCAATACATTTAGTTGTTTATAAACAAATCATTTCAAAGAAAAATTGTAAATTCTAATGATATATCATCCAATGAAAGGAGAAACCATCCTTCATCATTAGCCCCCGAGCCCCAACCACAATGCAATAAGAGGTGTAATTCAACCCATGGAAAAAAATGGCTTCCACAAACACAACATTCTTTCAACATACACATTTCAAATTAAAACACAATTCAACACAAAACAACAGTTCACAACTACATTTGAAGACATTCCAAAATAGAACTCAGGCTTGATCATGCAAGCCAAAGGAGCAAGGACTATGGGGGAAGCTACTTATGCCTCCTAATGGGAATTGGGCATCCACTAGAACAAACCACCAATAAAATTTCACCACACATATCCTTATGCCCCCACAATCCCTCCTTATGCCCCCACAAAATAAGAAAAGAAAGATATTTCTTTCCGGGGTGGATCCCAAACCCAAACTCCTCCACAAGAATTCTAATGCCAATGGAATTCCCTTATGCCCCCCACATGGATTCCCCATAGCCTTCTCCTACACCATTCCTATGGCAGTCTACCCATACAGCCAACAAAACATAACAACATTCACCATTCACACAACACAATCAAGAAAATAACAACATAAAAGAAGAGTTAAACTCCTACCTCTCCATGGTAGCTTTTGTTTCCAAATAACAAGCTTCAATGCCCAAAACACAGTCCCAAAACAACAATCTCCAAGCATGTAAAGTTTTTCCAAACTCCTTCCAAAAGCAAGAGCTCCAAACACAAGAAAATGTGCCCCCAAGGAAGTTTGCAAAATATTCAACAACCCAAAACAAGCAAAGAGTTTAAATTTTATAGAAGAGGGAAGAGAAGAGAATGATTTTTATCTATGTAGGATTCCACATCACACATCCTTAAATTCAAACACAAAAGAAAAAAATTTCATTCTCCCAAGAACAATAAAGAGTTGGGTGAAAATATGACAAATTACTTGCACACTCCAAAAAGCCCACACCCCAAATGACTGAAAGTTAAATAATATGTAAGAGACTCGCAATCAAAAATTTCAACATGATTAATATAATGCATTATAAAAGTACAAAATCACCCCTCCAACCATAATTATGGTTGATGAATTAAATTGAGAGGTATGGGACAAGTTTTACTTGTCCCACAAGCCACCAAAACCAGTCCCTAAGGACAAATTCGAATTTCCATGGAGGTGGAGTATTTCATACTCCAAAATATGAGTTACACAACTCTTACAAAAACTTACACACCCCTTACATATTTAATAAAAGGAGCCAACAAATTCCTTTATTACTTTCCCATATCCCAATTTGATTTATTTAACTTTTAACCATATGTTTTATCACATTAATACAACACAATTTTAATTAACTAATTACAAAAAAACACATCACTAATAAAATACTTGCAACAATAATAAAAAGAAACCACATTAATAACTACACAATACCCATGGTCACATATAAATGTGATCCCCCCATGGGAATCCCTAACAACAACAAACACAACACAATAAAACAAGCTACCATGGTGACCTTGTCGAATTCACCTAGAATTCCATTATGGTTGGTCTCCAATCCCTCGATGTTTGTTGTGATTTTTAACCTACAAAACACAAATACCTCCTTTGGCCTCATGGCCATATCAGAACATCCAAAATGAATATAAATATAATAAAAAAATCATCTAAATATGTGAATCACAACAACATCAAGGTAATTTAACATTATCACATATAATTTATATCAACAACTATATCATCATCATATAATATCCATTTTCTAGATCTACTCATAATATCCAAAATCACATGTCCGAACAACATCCATAAAACATCCATGTCAAATAGTATATCATCATCCACATATGAGTGTCTCTAATAATCATCATGCATCATAACCAAATCAATATCCACAATAATCCATGACCAATGTCTAACATTATACTAAATCAAAACATGATAATGTCCACAAGGCAATCAACTATATCAAAATAAGTATCAAAAGGTTTCAGAGGGAAGTGGGCACTACATCCGCCTCCCCTTAGACTCGACTTCTTCCTGGAAGTTCTTGGAACAAATTTGGAAAAATGAACTCGTAATGAAGTAGCATCCTCCCATGTAGCTATAGTCTCATCATATCTATCCCACCGCACTCGAACCTAATTAACCTCTCTCGCCTCAAGGCCCTGTGGTCCCGTGATCTAGGATGTGAATAGGCTTCACCATTACCCGCCCGATCCTACACCTACAATGATGTCCAATATAACACATGAGAAGGATCTGTGATATATCTCCTAAGAACTGAAACATGAAAAACATCATGTATGTGAGACAAGCTAGGTGGCAATGCTAGATGGCAGGCCAAAGGGCCAATACACTCCCAAATCTCAAAAGGACCAATGAATCTAAAAGCTAACTTAGAACCATTTCCATAACGGATAGGGATCTCTTATGTCCCGACACGAAGGAACACCTTCATGCCCACATTGAAACTACGATCAATCCTATGTTGATCTACATACTTCTTCTACCTGTCTTGTGCCTCCTGTAATCTCTACCTGATCAACACCACCTGTTGCTCCATGTCCTGCAAAAGAGCTGGTCCAAGAGATAATTTGTCCTCTAACCTGTCCCATCTAAGAGGTGTCCTACACTCTCTACCATACAAAGCTTGAAAAGGAGCCATGCCTATAGAACTTTGAAAATTGTTATTGTAGGAAAACTCCACTAAGTATAGGTACTCCTCCCATTTAGACTATTGATCCATCACATACATCTTGAGCATGTCCTCTAAAATATTATTCACCCTCTCAATCTTTCCATCTGTCTCAGGGTGATATGTTGTGCTAAAGTTGATTCTCGTCCCAAGGACATACTGCATGGTAGTCTAAAAATGTGAAGTGTACAAAGGATCACGGTCACAAATGATCTTTTGTAGAATCCCGTGCAACCTGAAAATATCATCCAAATATACTCGTGCCACTACTCTAGCTATATAAGTGGTCTTCATCGGAGAAAAGTGAGCCACTTTTGTCAATTTATCAACCATGACCATAATGGCATCATGGTGATATCTCGACATCGATAGCCCAATAATGAAATCCATGGAAATGGTGTCCCACTTCCATTCCGATATAACATGAGGATAAAGAAGTCTTGTTAGATGTTGATTCTTGGCCTTAACTCATTGGCACTCTAAACATTGTGACACAAACTGAGCCACATCTCTACAAAGTCCTCTCCAATAGTACAATTGTTGCAAGGTGGCGTGCATCTTCTTTGGGAACATATATATAGCCTCAAAGTGCTTAAGAAGACCATCTATCTCTAAGTAAAAACCATCAAACTTCCCCTCAAGGGTCTCTCGTGATTCTATCTCTACTCATACTACAATGTAGAAGTGTTAAGAGGAAGCTACCAAAGTATCCTACTCCACAAATTTGTACTCACCGATGTGGCCATAACCGCATGTCTCCATCTACCGAGAGTGTATGCTACCACATTCTCCTTCCCCTTCACATGCTCTATCTCCATATCATACTTAGAAAGTAACTCCATCCAACACTTCGACGAGCATTGAGATTGGGCTACGTGAAGAGGTGATGAAAACTCAGTGATCCGTCTTGAATGTGAATCTCCAACCAAGAAGAAAATGCCTCCATCTAACCAAAGCATGCACAACTACTGTAAGCTCTAGATCATGAGTTGGATAATTAAGCTCATGATCTTTGACTTTGTAAGACTCAAAAGCCACTACTCTACCATCCTGCATCAACACACCTCCAAGTCCTATTAGAGAAGCATATGTGTAAACAAAGAACTCACCCTATGGATTCAGAACTACAAGAATAGGTGTTGTAGTGAGGCACTCATTTAATGTCTTGAAGGCCTTCTCACATCTATCTGACCAAAAAAACTTCTTCCCTTTCCTCTAAAGGGAAGTGATAGGGTGCGTAATTTGAGAGAAGTCTCGAATAAATATCCTATAGTAACCTACTAATCCCATGAAGCTGTGCACCTCGGTCACTGTAGTGGGTGTTGTCTAATCTATTATGACTCTAATCTTGGAAGGATTGTTTGGGATACCTTCCCCAGAAATGATATGTCCCAAGTACTACACCTCTATCTAAAAGAAATCACACTTCTCCAAATTCCCATAAAGCTTCTTCTCATGAAGACACTGAAGAACCTAGCGAAGGTTCCCCTCATTCTCCTCACACGTATTTGAGTATATCAAGATGTCATCTAGGAACATGAGCACAAAGTGATCTAAGAAGGTCCTGAATACCCCATTCATCAAACTCATGAACACTAAGGGGGCATTATTCAAACCAAAGGGCACCATTGTGAACTCATAGTGCCCATATCTCATGTGGAAGGTAGTCTTATGAATGTCCACCTCTGAAATCCTCATGTGATGGTAGCCTGACTTAAGATCAATCTTAGAGAAAATTATGGCTCCCTTCATCTGATAAAACAAGTCATCAATACGAGGAAGGGGATAATGATTCTTGATCGTTACCTTATTTAACTAGAGGTTATTAAGACACAACCACAAGGATCCATCCTTCTTCTTTACAAAGATTGTCGGTGTACCCGAGGGGATACACTAGGATGGATAATGTCTTTCTCCAAAAGGCCCTCCACCTACAAATTGAGCTCACATAGCTCTGGGGTGGTCATACGATAAGGTTCCCGTGAGATAGGCTCTTCTCCAGGAACTAGATATATATGAAAATCAATCTCACATGGAGGTGGTAACCTCCATAGCTCCCCTAGAAAGACATCAGCATACCCTCTTAAAATGGGATGATCATCTAGCAATGGTCCACTAGACCCATCCTCGATTTGTCACTAATCGTAATAACATACATCGACAACCCCTGTCACACACACACACCGCTTAAGCTGCATAACGGAGATGGTGCAAATAGAAATGGGTCTCTTGACTCCTAAGATCACCAACTCAACTCCCAAATCATCTGCACAAGATATAGTCTTGTGGTAACAATCCATCCTGGCCCTATGTGTAGATAATCAATCCATACCCAAAATTACTCCATACGAGCCTAAAGGAAGGATACGAAGATCTGAGGTAGTGGTGAAAGGTCCCAAATCTACTACATACTCCTTAACTAAGGAGTCTACAGAGATCTTGGATCCGAAGCCATCCTGGAAATTCCAATTAAGACCCTACCTAACTGTCACCAACCTACATCACTCTGCTAAATATGGTGTAATGAAAGAATTAGAAGAACTAGAATCAAACAATACAGAGGTAGGAATACCACCAATGCTACCTGTGGTCTCAATGACTGTGCTCTGATGTTCGGCTTGCAGTAGTTCTCAACCACTACATAAATCCTGTGGTTGTGTCTCATGTCACTAACCATAGGCTCAAAGATATGTGTATTACCCTTGTTGTTAGGGTTATGTGGGAAATCTTTCCAAAAGTGTTCAAGTAACTCCACAACCAAAACATCCTCCCGATCCTCCCCATAAGGAACACCTTCAATAGGTTCCCTCGAATTATGTGGCATGGATCTTGATGATCTGGTTACGTTCTACTATGGTCTGTACTGGTGAGCTCCCGTTGACTAAGCTCTAGGTCCCCCCGTGTCCTAATCGGACCCCTACAAGGAGGCCCCATAATCTGACCTCTATGTGCATCAACTCTCGTGGAGGTATATAAGGTGGGAGGGACCGATGTTGCTGTTGTTATGGCCTAAAGGATGACTGTGTTGAACCCTAGCCACCATGAGGAAGGGGTACTGAACCCCTCAATCTACCATCATGCATCTGTTGGATGCGTCTCCTGACTTGGTCTCTAGCTTGTTGGGTCTTCCCGAGTCTCCTCTGCTATGTAGGCCTTCTCGACGGCCTCAACTAATGTCTGTGGGTAGTGGATCCACACTACACCTCTAATATCTAAATTTAGGCCCTGGATGAACCTGTGAATCCACACCTGCTCATCCTGCATATACTCAACATACTGGAGTAGATCTAGAAACCTACTCTCATACTCTGCTACTGAAAGAGATGCCTGTTGGAGGTCATGGAACTCATCGATCCTCTATTGTATGAACCTCCATGACAAATACCTGTTATCCAAAATTCACCCCTGTGGTAAATTTGATAACATGCATCGAATACTCAAGTCCTGTGCAAATAGATTGATCTAGGGAAAAAAAAATCATGTTTCTAGGGTCCCCTCATTTTTTCTAACTCCCCTATCCAAGAAGAGAAGAGCAAGTTCTAAAAAGGGGTGAAAAAGTTGTAAAAAAATAAAGCTTGGGCAGGAAAATCATGAAAATTGGCTAAGTCCTAGTCCAGAGGTCCTTGGGACAGTTGGGACGTCGGGCGCGAACGGCCAAAAGCCTCCAGCGCCGGGCAAAGACTTGGGATAGTTGGGCCGTGGAGATGCGTGGGACGTGAAAGGGTGAACCGGTTGAAGGTAAAAGAAAATTGACTAACCGATGTGCGTAACGAGGTTGGGACATCTAGGCCGAAAGGATGTGAAGGATGCAAAAGGTGAAGAAGCGCCACAAAGAGGGACAAGGAAGCCCATTTCGGGTGGTTTGGAATAATTTTTCCCCTGCGATACCTGGGATAGTTGGGACATAAGTATGCGGCGGACACAGGGAGCCGAAAGAGCCAAGAGCCAATCAAATCACGCCACATGTCATCGGTTGAAAGAGGGACGGGGGTAGCCCGAATCGGGTGGATCGAAGTTTTTTCCCAGAGAGTTTGGGAAAATTGGGCCAAAAGAACGCGAGGGATGCAAAAGCTAGCAGGCCGCGGATGAATCAGAAACGCCACGTGTCACAAGGGAAAACGTCCAAAATTTCAAAGGGCAAGGTTTGAAGCGTTGGCATTGAGCTAATAAAAGAGGACACATGTCCTAAGGAGAAGGGGAGTGCGGAGCTCGGGAGGAATTGGATAATTTGGAAAAAATTTTGGCCAAAAACTAAAAGGTGAAGGATGACCTCACACCCCTGTCCTCCAATCAACGCCGCCATGTGTCCCAAGCGGCGGGGCGCTGGGAAAAAAATGGAAAATGTTCCAAAATCATAAAAATTCAAAACTTTCAAGGAAAACCCACGGCTAAGGGAAGGAGAGAGAATTGGTCATCCAATCAGCGCCGACACGTGTCGTCAGTGGCGAAGCGCGGGAAAAATTTCAAACCCATTTTTGTGTGTTTCGTGCCTAAATCTTCGGATCGCCATATCTTTCGATCCAAAGCTCGATTTCCACATTCTTTATATCATTGGAAAGCTTATGAAATTATCTACATGATTTTGGGGTCAATATTGAATTTTAGTTCAATCTAGAGAGAGAAAGTTAAGAAACGGATCTGACGGGTGTCCATTGCCGTAAATGACATTTCAACAACCAAATTTAATGCAGAATGGGTCACATTCTCCTCCAATTCAGTCAAAAATGATAGGGTATGGGTTTGTAAGGTCCCCCATGCCATTTTAATGCATTTTTAGTCAATGAGGAATGGGCTCCCATGTTTTGTACATTTTCTCTCTCCTGGGCTTGACCCATGCAATGTAAAAGCCAGATTTGGCTCATTTCTAAAGTGTGGAACATTTTTGGCATAGCAGACTTCTTCTTTCACCTCCAGCAAGTGATTGTTAAGAAGAATCAGACCTCTTCAAAGACTGTAACAACTTTTTACCTCTCTGAGGTTGTAATGCAATGGTTTTGACATTGGAAATGATAATGCAAGCTTTGTGAATGGGTTTCAGTCCTTTGTTTGTATTATTTTCTTCATTTCAGATCTGAATTATATCTTATCACTGTGTATGTTTTATGTTGCAATCTCTGGTTTGTGTCTATTTGCATGACAAAATATTCACCACTCCTTTTGGTGCATCACCATCTTTAGTTAGTTTCAATTTTTGCACTTCTATCCCTGTCTCCTTGCAATTTAGAGTAGGATTAGGATCGAACCTCTCGTAGTTGTGCAAATATAGATCTAAATCAAAAGAGTTTGAGGAACCAGCCTCTAATGTGGAGATTCCTCTCTCAGTTTCACAAGTACCACACTTGGAGGGAGGTTTCCATGTTGTGCAATCACACTGGATGCCTGAAACATCAACCTAGAAGCCTGATGTGCATCCAGGGGTGTTGTGATCCAGCCTACAACAGATTTTGGGATGCCGGTGGGACCAAAGGTCTCATTTTTATTGCAGCAAAGTTGATGTGCATCTGCTGCAATTTTCTTGCTTGAAAAGAGCTATTATTTGCATATCTGGCGACTCCAAGGGGAAGAATCAACTGGTTTCAGCAGTGCAGGCCTGAAAACTCATGAGAAGAATCACCACAAGGTCAAGAGTTAGAGAAGAAGAAGTGTTGTTTGAATACCTGCAATTATCTCCAAGAAGAAGGCAAAGAGGAAGAAGGATTCAAAGGTCTCCATCTCCACCAAACAGAACTCTCTCAACTCCTCCACCTGGTAGGCCTTTCATTCAGTCAACAAGGGTTTTAAGACCAATTAGAATGGCTCAAAACAACCCCTACGTCAACTTCATAGGCAGCAGCCCACTTTCCCTCAATGCACAACATCCAATTCCTATTGCAGCCTTGAAGAACATTCCATACTTCACTGGAGAAAATCAGACTACTCTAGGTGATCATGTTAAAGATATTTCTAACCTTTGTGCAATTCATGAGATTAATGAGATACAAGTGGCTGTCAAGTTAGTGGCATCTTCATTCAAGGGTAAAGCATTGCAATGGTTTAGAAGCCTCGGATCGGTTCTATCACAAATTGGAATCAGTTTGTGTATAGCACTTCACGAGCAATTTGGAGAAAAGGGAGACAACTTGTCTCTTTTGGAGCAGCTGACAACCATCAAGAGAGCTCCCAATGAGCAGCTGACCGATTTCAACTTCAGATTTCAAAAGACTTGGGAGAGAATTCCAGTGGCGGTCAAGCCAATAGCAGAAGGTGCTTTTCTCTACTATCTCAAAGCTCTAAATTCTAATATTTCTATGTTGATTCAATCCATGGGAGGCATAACCATCCCTATGGCTTATAGCATTGCCATTAGGGCTGAAAATTGTTTAATCCAAGCTGGAAAACTTGCCCCTAGACCCCCCATGCCATTGTTTCTAAGTTTAGAGAGTCCAAACACCAATCAAGCACCTAATTTGGCTCCTTCCCCACTCCTAGAAATTAGAGTTCAAATGAAGCTTCCACTTCATCTCCAAGTGCCCCAAATGAGCTTCAAGAAGTCATGAAGCAATTGCAGAACCTAGGCAATGAGCTGGTTACTCTCAAAAGGCAGCAGGCCCAAGGTTTTAGACCTTCTTATCAACCCCAAGCTCAACCTAATAGGCAGCCATACCAACCACAAAGGCCACCTAATCCAGCTGCAAATATGAATCAAACAAGGCCTCTTGCCAATAAATCATTTCAGCCCTACAATCCAAATGCCATATCTTCCTCTAAGGCATTGGTGCCAACACAAAACAACATTGCCCAGGAGTATGATTGGTGTTTTCCATGTAATGAGCCTCATAACCAATCCATGTGCTTCAATGGTGCTTTGAATCAAGCACTAATGGTGACAACTACTGGTGTGGAGGGTGAGAGCAAGAAAGGAAATAGCCAACAACAAGAAACATTCCAACAGCAATCAGCCCCAAATGACACCACATTTGTAAATTGGCAAGCAGAGGATTTTTGTGGCATGAACCAAGTAGTTTCTCAAGGTGTTGCAGCCAACACAAGGTCAAAAAGGTGGAATTTGGGTGAAGAACAACCATTAGCCCCAACCAATCCACAACCTCCCATGGCTCCACAAATGGTTGGCAAGCAAAATCTGGTTGTAAATGCATAAGGGCAGCCAAGAACAGCCCCTAGGCCAACTCAAATACCAGTTGTTGCTGCCCACATGTAAGGAGTGAATGTGCAAACCAAGGGACAGCAAAGAGATCCTTCATCCCCATTCAGTATCATTGATCAGATGAAGAAGACAAACGTCAATATATCAATGTGGGAATCCCTATCTATCTCAGGCCAAAGAGATCTGCTGCAAGCTGCCATGAAGGACTGACCAACTTCGAATCAGCAAGTTCAGATGCAAGAAAAAGTGCTTACAAATGCTACCCAGCTTGAGGGAAATCATGGAGGACAATAAGGTAAAATGTTGAAGCCCCCTCCTTTCTATGTTTCATTGATCATTGGAAATCAGCTAGTGCACAATTGCATGATAGACTCCGGGGCAAGTAGCTCAGTAATTCCTAAACAAATAGCTGATCAGCTAGGGCTCTAGTATGAAACAATATCCAAAGGGGTAGTGCAGCTAGATGGGACAATTTTAACAACAATTGGGGTGATTAGAAACTTGAGTCTTACCTTGCATGCATGTCCAGACGTTGTTATTTTACAAGATGTATCGGTCATAGACCTTCCACCACTCTTTGCCCTATGTTTGTCAAGGGACTTCACAGCCAAGATTGGGGGATATTTGTTTGCTGATTGGTCACACATGCTGTTCAAAAAAAGGTATGGAACTAAGGCTACAATTAGGTCTGAACCTATTCCAAACTTCCACATTGAGCCTTACACTCCAAGTCAGATCAATGCCAATTGCTCAGCATTTGATCAAGAAGATCACCCAAGCTCTGATGAGGCTGACACTAAGGTTGGAAGCATCCCAGATCTAACTCTTGATGAATGGGCAAACAAGATACATGCATTTGATCCTTATCAAGAAATAGAAGAATCTGAGCTAGGGGTCTATTGCATACATGAAGAAAATCAGCTTATTCCTAGCATCACCAAGCCAAACCACAAAGATGATAATGAGGTATGGCAGCTGTTTTTTGATGGATCAAGGAGTAGACAAGGTGCAAGAGGTGGAGCTATGCTTGTTTCACCTCAAGGAATACAGTACTATTCAGCTTTTAGATTTCAGTTTGCATGCTCCAATAACACTGCTGAATATGAAGCCCTAGTGCAAGGGATGCATTGGGCAATCAAGAATAAAATAAAGAACTTGCAAGTCTTTGGTGACAGTGAATTGATTGTAAATTAGGTCAAGGGACAGCATGCTGCCAAGAATGATCTTCTCAGGTGCTACAAGAATAGGGTGTGGGACCTCATGGAAGATTTTGAGGGTTTTGGCATCAAATCCATTCCTAGGAAAGAGAATCAAGCTGCTGACAGGCTTGCAGCAATAGGGGCAGCCTTTGACATTGTGGAAAGCATTCAACAAGACAAGGTACAGCCAAACATCCACGTGATTATGAGGCCTTCAGTGCCAGATAACAATGTCAGTTGGCAAGTGTTTGAAAATGACCAGCAAATCATCCATTTCTTGTAAGAAGAAGCTGAGTTCTCAGCCAAGAATCAAGAAAAATTGGAACAACAATATGGTGACCAAGTGGTACAGCTAAGAACTAACAAGCTATCCAAGGACTTATCACTTTGGAGTCCATTTTTAACCCTAATGATCAGTTTAGAAAGGAGAAAGCAAACATTCAGTCAAGAGGGAGGATTCGGATCCATCTTGGTAGAAGAGAACAAACCATTGCAAATTGGAAGGATGACAACTGAACAAGAAAGGTATGAGTTCATACAACTGTGTCAAGAGTTCCCTGACATGTTTTCTTGGAGCTATGAAGACTTGAAAGGTTTCAATCCCAACTTAGCTCAGCATACCATCGAATTGGATCCAAATACTAAGCTTGTCAGGTAGAAACAAAGACCAATCAATCCACACATGGAACCTCTCATGAGGAAAGAATTGGACAAGCTAATTGAGTCAAGGATCATATTCCCAATCAAGCATTCTAGTTGGGTTGCCAACTTAGTTCTAGTTAGAAAGAAGAGTGGAGAGATCAGATTGTGTGTTGACTTCAGAGACTTGAATAGAGCCTCTCTCAAGGACCATTACCCACTCCCTTCCATGGAGCAAATCTTGCAAGTTGTGGCTGGCTCCGAGAGGTTTTCACTACTTGATGGCTACTCAAGCTACAATCAGATTATGGTGAAGGAAGAAGACCAATTCAAGACAACCTTCACAACCAAATGGGGAACTTTTGCATACAGGAAAATGCCATTTGGGCTGTCCAACGCTGGTGCTACCTTCCAAAGGGAAATGGACATGGTGTTCAAAGGTTTGATTAACAATGTGGTACTGATTTACCTTGATGATATCACTATTTTTTCCAAGAATGAAGTAGACCACCTCTCTCATTTGAGACAAGTCTTCACAAGGTGTAGGAGATTTGGAGTGTCTTTGAATCCTAAGAAGTGCATCTTTATTACACATGAAGGAAAGCTCCTTGGCCATATCATCTCCAAAGAAGGACTAGCAATTGATCCAGAGAGGGTTGAAGCCATAAGAGCACTACCATTTCCAAGCCACAAGAAGGCCCTTCAGAGTTTCTTGGGAAGGATAAACTTTGTTCAGAGGTTTGTCCCAGATTTTGCAGCCCTTGTCAAGCCCATCACCAAAATGTTAAAGAAGAGCATGGCTTTCAAGTGGATGGCAGAAGGCAAGGAGAGTTTTGAAGCAATCAAAGAAGTCATCTCTCAAGCACCAACTCTTATCAACCCGGACTTCTCCAAGGATTTCATCCTCTATGCATTTAGAGGTAATGACACTATTTCTACCATTTTGGTACAGCAAAACAGGATAATGATGAGCAGCCAATTGCCTTCTTGATAGGAGCCTAGATGACTATGAGGTGAGGTACTATTTTATTGAGAAGCATGTACTTGTAGTAATCAGAAGCTTGAAGAAATTCAAGAATTTAGTCTCAAACAACAAGGTCCAGTTGCTGGTATCACATGCTGGGGTTAAGGAATTCCTCCTCAACAAGGATTTGAATGAGAAAAGGGCAGGTTGGATCACCCATGTCATGGAGTATGACATTGAGATCAAGATCACCAAGCTGGTAAGAGGGAAAGGATTGTGTGAGAAGCTGGTTTTGGGGAAGCAAAAAGAAGTATGCAATGAAGAAGAGGCTGTTTTGATAGTCCAGGACAGCCATGAGCCAAGTGGTAATCAAGAAGAAGACAATGTTGCCCCCACTCCTTGCTGGACCCAAGGCATTATACACTTCCTAGGCATAGGCCTATGCCCTCCGGAGATGAACAAGACCCAAAGGAGACACTTCAGATTGTAGGCTGTCCCGTATGCCATTGTTGATGGGGTTTTGTACAAGAAAGATGTGAATGGAGTGCTACTAAGATGCATTAGCATAGATCAGATTCAAAGGGTGTTGGAAGAGTTCCATGGTGGACCAACTGGTGGCTATTTTGCACCAAGAGTGACAACTCTAAAAATCATGAAAGCTGGTTATTATTGGCCCAAAATATTTATTGATTGCTATGCATGGATCAAGAGGTGCAAGAATTGTGCATTCTTCACAGGAAAAGAGAGACTTGCTGCCCTTCTATTACATCCAATCTCAGTTGACCAGCCATTCATGCAATGGGGTTTGGACTTCATTGGAGTCATTAATCCCAATTCAAGCCAAGGGTACAAATGGATTTTGATAGCCACAGACTACTTCACCAAATGGACAGAAGCAGTAGCACTCAAAGAGGCAAATGAGTCTATAATCTTAGACTTTTATGAGGGGATAACAACCAGATTTAGTGTACTGCTACAATAATCTCGAGATAATGCATTGGCATTCATTGGATCTAAGGTGAATGAGTGGGATGTCAAGAATGATATCTACCTAAGCACTTCATCAAACCATTACCCTCAAGGTAATGGCTAGGCCGAGTCTACAAATAAGAACTTGTTGAGGATCATTAGGAGGACTCTCGATGAGAATAAGAGGTCTTGGCATACCAAACTGAAATCAACCTTATGAGCTGATAGAATAACTCCCAAGAGATCCACAGGTAACTCTCTATTCAAACTTGTCTATGGAAGAGAGGCAATCTTGCCCATGTCACCTGAGTTGCCAACATTGGAACTCATGAAGCAGCTGGAGTTACTAGAGTTTGATCCCATGGAGGTGAGGTATGCAGAGTTGATGGAGCTGCAAGAAATCAGAAATCAGGCATCCCAAGCAATGAAAAAGGATCAAGCATTGATCAAGAAGACCTTTGATAGGAAGGCCAAGGATAGATCCTTCCGAGTTGGAGATCTAGTGTTGAAATGGGATGTGGGTAGAGAAAAACCGGGAAGGCATTCAAAATTTGATGCCATTTGGAGTGGCCCATATATGGTCACGAAGTGCAAGAACAACAATGCTTTCCAATTGACCTCATTGGATGGTGAAGAACCGTAGATTCCAATCAATGGAATCTATCTCAAGCATTGCTTTTAGAGGGAAATTCACTACCTTGTACATATTATGTTAGATTTTCATTCCTCCAAGTGCTTGTGCACATTATTTTGCTGTAGGTTAGTTTTGTTTTCCTAAGTGCTTTGGCACGACTTTCTATCCATGGAGATGTTTTGTAGCCCTTGCTCCCATCAAGTGTTATTCCATCTTCCTCCTTACACATTCTAAGTCAGTTGGGGTTCTAAAAGAATATTTGATGACTCCATGCCCAATGGACTACTTCTGTGCAACCGGTATCTTTTCATCTAAAAGGAAGATAACCCCACTTAATTGCTAAATTGTTATCCAAAATTCACCCCTGTGGTAAATTTGATAACATGCATCAGAATACTCAAGTCCCAGGAAAATAGATTGATCCAGGCCAAAAAAAAAATCATGTTTCTAGGGTCCCCTCAGATTTTTCTAACTCCCCTATCCAAGAAGAAAAGAGCAAGTTCTAAAAAGGGGTGAAAAAGTTGTAAAAAAAACAAGCTTGGGCCAGGAAAAATCATGAAAATTGGCTAATTCCTAGTCCAGGTGGTCCTTAGGAAAGTTGGGATGTCGGGCGTGAACCGGCTGAAAAGCCTCTAGGCGGCCCGCAAAGACTTGGGACAGTTGGGCCGTGGGGACGCGTGGGATGCGAAATGGCGAGCCGGCTGAAGGTAAAAGAAAATTGACTAAGCTGCATGCGAGGAATGTGTTGGGACATCTAGGCCAAAAGGACGCGAAGGGCACGAAAAGGTGATGTGGCCACAAAGAGGGACAAGGAAGCCCATTTTGGGTAGTTCGGAAGAATCTGTCCCCTGCATACGATGCGGGACAATTAGGACATAAGTACGTAGCGGATGCGAGGAGATGAAAGAGCCGAGAGCAAATCAAATCATGCCACGTGTCATCGACCAAAAGAGGGACAGGGAAGCCCAAATCGGGTGGATCGGATGTTTTCTTCCTAGACAGTTTGGGACAACCGGGCCAAAGGGACACGAGGGATGTGAAAAGCCGGCAGGCCCGTGGACGAATCAGGAAATGCCACGTGTCACAAGGGAAAATGTCCAAAATTTCAAAGGGCAAGGTTTGAAGCGTTGGCCAGAGCCAATAAAAAGAGGACATGTGTCTTAAGGATAAGGGGAGTGTAGAGCTCGAGGAGGAATTGGAGAATTTGGCAAAAGTTTTGGCCAAAAACTAAAAGGTGAAGGATGACCCTGCGCCCCTATCCTCCAATCAGCCGCCACATGTCCCATGTGGCGGGGGCACGGGGAAAAAATGGAAAATGTTCCAAAATCATAAAAAGTCAAAACTTTCAAGGAAAACCCACGGGTAAGGGAAGGAGAGAGAATTTCTCATCCAATCAGCACGACACACGTGTCGTCAGTGTGGAATGAGCGAGAAAAACTTTCAAACCCATTTTTTGCCTGTTTCATGCCCTAAATCTTCAGATCGCCATATCTTTCGATCCAGAGCTCAAATTTTCATGTTCTTTATATCATTAGAAAGATTATGAAATTCTCTACATGATTTCGGAGTCAATCTTGAATTTTGGTTTAGTCTAGAGAGAGAAAGTTAAGAAATGGCTCTGACGCATGTCCATGGCCAGAAATGACATTTCAACGACCAAATTTAATGCAGAATGGGTCGCATTCTCCTCCAATTCAGTCAAAAATGATAGGGTATGGGTTTGTAAGGTCCCCCATGCTGTTTTAATGCATTTACAGTCAATGAGGAATGGGCTCCCATGTTTTGTATGTTTTCTCTCTCCTGGGCTTGACCCATGCAATGTAAAAGCCAAATTTGGCTCATTTCTAAAGTGTGGAACATTTTTTGGCATAGCAGACTTCTTCTTTCACCTCCAGCAAGTGATTGTTAAGAAGAATCAGACCTCTCCAAATACTGTAATAGATTTTTACCTCATTGAGGTTGTAATGCAGTGGTTTTGACATTGGAAATGATAATGCAAGCTTTGTGAATGGGTTTCAGTCCTTTGTTTATATTATTTACTTCATTTCAGATCCTGAATTATATCTTATTAGCCTGTGTATGTTTTTTGTTGCAATCTTTGGTTTGTGTCTATTTACATGACAAAATATTCACCACTCCTTTTGGTGCATCACCATCTTTAGTTAGTTTCAATTTTTGCACTTCTATCCTTGTCTCCTTGCAATTTAGAGTAAGATTAGGATCGAACCTCTCGTAGTTGTGCAAATATAGATCTAAATCGAGAGGAGTTTGAGGAACCAGCCTCTAACTGGAGATTCTCTCTTATTTTCACAAGTCCCACACTTGGAGAGAGGTTTCCATGTTGTGCAATCACACTGGATGCCCGAAACATCAACCTAGAAGCTCGATGTGCGTCTGTGGGTGCCGTGATCCAACTACAACAATACCTTCTCTTGAATATCTCCTCAAATAGCTCCTAGGTCACCGTCCCAGAATCTATATCAACCTTCTACTCCTCTTTCCTCCATCATACTCCTACTACATCCCTAAGTAGATGGATTGCAACATGAACTTTCATGTTGCTGAACAAGGACAAATCTTCAAGCAACCGCTCAAGCTCACTAGTCAAGCCTCTACCGAAATCCACCTATGTCACTTGAGTAATGTGAGGTCCAAAGCTTCAAGATCTCCCCGATGTGATCCGCACTATGGTCCGATGTTCTCTAGGTCTCTCTTTATGCTCGGAATTCTATCACCCCGTCCCCTCAATGGTGACTCTACTTTGACTGAATTCGCATGAGAGTTCTCTCCTCTATGCTCCTTGCTAGGTCGAGGAGATACCTAACCTTAAATTGAAGGATCTCTCTCATGAATAGCAACATGTCCTCCTCCTAATCCTCCGCATAGAGTGGCATTGACTTCTGAAGAGTCTGCAAGATCTGAGGTAGGATAGCTGCTACATCCTAATCTGGTGGTGGTGGTGGTAAGTTTGGGTCTATGTGAAGATTCCCCCCACCCCGTCTTCTCCTCCTACATAGAACAAAGTGAGAGTTAGTTCATTATTCTAGGTTTTATTCAATTTCATGTCTACTACAATATGTAATTTCCAAGCTAAGTTGTTTTCTAGATTTAGAAAAAATGTGCTAGGTTTAAGTTTCATGTCCCAAGTTTTCTAGTGTTCCTAATGGTCCAAGATTTTGAAGCTTGCTTCGATACCAAGTGTTATTCTAGTTAAAACAACCTAGGGTTAGTTAGGAAAATTATGGAATAATGTTTTTATTAGAAGTGCCTACAACAAAGTGTAAGACAACATTTGACACTATCAAGTTCCGGAACAAGTCTAAAATTACTATAACATAATTTTTATTTACAACAATTTTCAGAGGTCACATGGTCCAAATTTTAGGGTTAGTAGTTTTAGTTAGGTTCAGAGGGTAATTTAACACCATAACTATTCTCTAATAGGTTCATAGTTTCAAATTTGTTTTTCTCATACTTAGCACTTACAAAATTTTCCCAGATCATTCCCATTGGATAGAAAATTTTCTCACCTTTCCAACGATATAAAGAATTCCTCCTAACTCCTTGTAAAACTCTAGATATGGGCTGATAGACTTTAGGGATCAAATTTTCCCCTAAGGGGACACATGTCGAGCGGGGGAGGAAGCCCATTTGCCGGGTTGGCGGGTTGGCGGGTCGCGGGCGGTGTTGGAATTTTTTTCCGAGCGGGTGCAAATTCAAAATCTCTCTCGTGCCTCCATATGTCCTAGTGGACACGTGTTGCTCCGCTAGCTAGGTGGCAGGGAAAGTGAGGGAAGGGTGGGGTGGTGGGGTTTGGGTGGAAAATTCACCAAAGGGAGAGAAAAGGGATGAAAGGTGCACGCGGGTCTGCACGTCCATGGAGGAGATGATGCCGAGGTGAGGGTGAGAGTGTGGGGCTAAGGAGGTTTCAAAAAAATTCCCAAACAAAAATTTCAAGGGGAAAAGGTCGTGAGGGTTCTTCCGCTCCGCGAACATGCCATGTTGCTATGTGGCAGCCTCGTGATTGGCCATAGGCTGCTAGGGAGAAAGATTATTTTTTTGTAAAAAAATTTAAAAGGCCCAAGGGCTAAAATGAGGCCGTGCCTTCGCCGTTCCCCGTGATGACACGTGGCAGCCTCTGATTGGCTACGGGCCAATGGAGAAAAGTTCAAAAATTTTCCCAAACAAATTTTTCAAAAAAATTTGAAGGATTTTATCGAGAAATTTTCAGTGCCACGGGGCCCATGGTGAAAATTTTCCCAAATTTTCCCGCCAAGGCAAGAAAAATTCAGAGGGTCATAACCTAAGCTAGAAATCTCGGTTTTGGTAAAAAAGGACTTTCTAGAAATCTCTCGATGCCCTCTTTGCTAAGGAATTATCAATTTTACATTTGGATAAAGTTTAAGGGGTAAATTTTATGAAAACGATCTGCAGGCTTTTAAATAGCAAACTGGTAAATTTTAACTTAAAAATTTGATTCAAGTTGATATTCTCCTTCACTCAACATGCCAAACTGACATTGAGGATTATTCTAGGAAGGATTTAGAATGTTTTAGGAAGGTAAATTTTCTCAATTGATTCCAATTTGAATTTTGTCCAACAATTGACAGAAAATGGTTGTGAAAGGGATTAGGTTTGATTTTACAATGGTTAAATTGTTCTCTTAAGTGTTCTTTGTCAATATGAGTTCATTGGTGTCATAGTATGTCAAAATATATCATTTCGAAGTTGATTATTGTATGCAAGTCTCTAATCAGTACATTTTGATTAACTTTATTGCTAGTTTTAAATTTACAACAGAGATCCATCTCTAGGAAACTATGTATATAGATTTTATCATTTAAGTGTGATATTTTATTTCTAATTTAATCTAATACATTTAGTTATTTATAAGCAAATAATTTCAAAGCTAAATTGTAAATTCTGATTTCAAATTTAATATATTTTAAGGAGACAAAGCAATATAATTCCTTTATACATATTCCTTATTTTTCCATTTTCTAAACAAAGATTTTAATCACAATTTGATATTCCAATTTGAATCAACAATGTAAATGAGAGAATATCTTGCAATCCTTTATTGACTTCAGTTATAAAACTTTACATCTTTCAATGTTTGAATGCAAATAACACATTTCACTCTCTTTCTTTCAAATGTACAAAAGAGAATATAAATGTCTTTCACATTTCAAATATACAATTTCCTAACTAATTACAACATCATTTCTTCACAAATATAAATATTACAATTTCATCCACATCAAGTGGAAAGGATTACAAATGAATTTTTTTCACAAGGGACTATCAAACTGCATTGTCCTTTGCTCTAGAACAACAACATGTAAGTTTTTTTCTCCAAGTTGATCACAAAAAAATTGGGGAAAGGCAACGTTCTCTCCCCAACCAATAAATCCAATGAAAGGAGAAACCATCCTTCATTATTGGCCCTCGAGCCCCAACCACAATACAATAAGAGGTGTAATTCAACCCATGGCAACAAATGGTTTCCACAAACACAACATTCTTTCAACATACACATTTCAAATTAGAACACAATTCAACACAAAACAACAGTTCACAACTACATTTGAAGACATTCCAAAAGCAGAACTCAGCTTGATCATGCAAGCCAAAGGAGCAAGGACTATGGCGGAAGCTACGTATGCCTCCTAATGGAAATTGGGCATCCACCAAAACAAACCACCAATAAAATTTCACCACACATATCCTTATGCCCCCCACAATCCCTCCTTATGCCCCCACATATTTCCTTAAGCCCCCTAGAAAGTAAGAAATGCAAGCTATTTCTTTTCCATGGTGGATCCTAAACCCAAACTCCCTCCACAAGAATTCCAATGCCAATGGCATTCCCTTATGCCCCCCCACATGGATTCCCCATAGCCTTCTCCTACACCATTCCTATGTAATTCTACCCATACAACCAACAAAACATAACAACATTCACCATTCACACAACACAATCAAGAAAATAACATAAAAGAAGAGTTAAAGTCCTACCTCTCCATGGTAGCTTTTGTTTCCAAATAGCAAGCTTCAATTCCAAAAACATAATCCCAAAACAAAATCTCAAAGCATGTAAATTTTTTCCAAACTCCTTCCAAAATTAAGAGTTCCCAACACAAGAAAATGTGCCCCAAAGAAGTTTACAAAATATTCAACAACCCAAAACAAGAAAAGAGTTTAAATTTTATAGAAGAGGGAAGAGAAGAGAATGATTTGGATCCATGTAGGATTCCACATCACACATCCTCAAATTCAAACACAAAAGACAAAATTTCATTCTCCCAAGCACAATAAAGAGGTGGGTGAAAATATGACAAATTACTTGCACACTCAAAAAAGTCCACACCCCAAATAACTACAAATTAAATAAAATATAAGAGAGTGCAATAAAAACTTGCAACATGATTAATAGAATGCATTATAAAAGTCCAAAATCACCCCTCCAATCATAATTATGTCTGGTAAATTAATTTGAGAGGTACGGAACAAGTTTTACTTGTCCCACAAGCCTCCAAAAACAGCCCCCAAGGACAAATTCGAATTTCCATGGAGGTGGAGTATTTCATACTCCAAAATATGACTTACACAACTCTTACACAAACTTACACATCCCTTACATATTTAATACAAGGAGCCAACAACTTCCATTATTACTTTCCCATATCCCAATTTGATTTATTTAACTTTTAACCATATGTTTTATCACATTAATCCACCATAATTTTAATTAAATAATAAAAAAGGAACACATCACTAATAAAATACATACAAAAATAATTAAAAGAAACCACATTAATAACTACACAAAACCCATGGTCACATATAAAGGTGATCCCCCATGGGAATCCCTAACAACAACAAACACAACACAATAAAACAAGTTACCATGGTGACCTTGTCGAATTCACCTAGAATTCCATTGTGGTTGGTCTCCAATCCCCGATTTTTTTGTGATTTTAACCTACAAAATAAAAATACCTCCTTTAGCCTCGTGGCCATATCAGAACATCCAAAATGCATATAAATATAATCACAAAATCATCTAAATATGTGAATCACAACAACATCAAGGCAATTTAACATTATCACATACAATTTATATCAACAACTATATCATCATCATATAATATCCATTTTCTAGATCTACTCATAATATCCAAAATCACATGTCCAAACAACATCCATAAAACATCCATGTCAAATAGTATATCATCATCCACATATGAGTGTCTCTAATAATCATTATGCATCATAACCAAATCAAGATCCACAATAATCCATGACCAATGTCTAACATCATACTAAATCAAAACATGATAATGTCCATAAGGTAATCAACTGTATCAAAATAAGTATGAAAAGGTGTTAGAGGGAAGTGGGCACTACAAACCTCATGTAATCATCTTGGCTCCATACACGCAATCTATCTAGATGCATATGTTGAAATCTATTCATATAGTTCTACTGGAAAATAATAGTAGAATGTCTCATACAACTCATGGTAAAGGTTCTCTTCTACCCATCTATGTCCATCAAACTTAGGTCTAGTGTTGAATATTTTAGTAAGCTCATCCTCCATGTTCTTGAACCATGCTTCAACACTCTCCAAGGTCAGACATTTTGTCATCACACATCACAGGGACCAAGATGTATGCCATTTCTTAAAACAAATTTGAAAATAGGTCCCAGAAATGGAACCAATATGTAGTCATTTTTATGTCCTTAGAAACAACAATCTAATCACATGCGCGTCAGCCTATCACCCCACGGGTGTTGAGCACTCACTCAAGGCACACGCGGATGTCAAGCCCTCCTTTATGTGAGTTTTATGAGAATACATCCCCTATTGATAGAAGCTTAGATGCAAGAAGGGAAAGAACCATGCATTCATTCTAAGGGTCTTAGGATGAGTTACTATATAAATGCATCCATTTAGATAACAAGGAAAATATAAAATAGATAACAAATATGATAATACAAAGAAAAGGCACTAGGGTTTATACCCATGAACAATGTATATATTTAAATAGAAATTCATATATTCATATTAATCTCTGTTCAGTAACCACATTACATTCCTTAAGGTCATTACAAACCAAATTTCTTAATGTAGATAAGACTTATACATCAAAATCCTAAACTATTCTTTCCAGATTACAAAATTGTTCATAGATCCATCCCTCTAGATATGCCATCTCTCCTACTATCCTCCTAATGAGAACCTTAACCCATAGAATCTACTACTATTTCTGCAGAGCTTTGCCTCTCCTCTTCTTCTTCTCTGCCTCTCTTGATATCTCTCTTGACACCCTTTTCTTCTACCCAAGCATCTCTATATATAGCTTTAACATCCACCGCCATGCCTTCCTAAAGTAATAGATCGGTTGTCAAGTGTCCATGTGGTCCTTCAATGGAGCATGATTCTTCTCATCCGAGATCTCCACTTTCTATAATGATGTCTTTCTAGATCCTTCCATCACATGGAATATTCCTTCCTTGACCATCAAGTTGTTAGGCTAGCACCTTATCCACTCCACATGCTCAGTTGGGTCACGCTTTTCTCATGTTCTTCCTAGGACATTAAATATGGCTAAGTCCGAAAACCCTTCTTATTCCTTACACGTGCACCTTGGGTTCTACTAAACCCTTCTAAAACCTTGTCCTGTGTGCCTTCACCTCATGTTCCCTTCTTCATATAGGTCCCATGCACCTTCTTGTACTTAGCCAATATTCTAAGGCCCAAAACACATCCATACATGCACAAGGAATATCATAATTGTTCTAATTCAGATTTTACAATACAACCATATTGTTCATTGATTCAATATTTCTCTCATGGAACTAATTCTTACTTGACTATACCAATGACAAGGTTAAGGAGACACATACATGATAATAATATGAGTTAGAACTTTTTCTTCTTATGTTTTCTCAGGGGATTACACAATGACTTCAACACATATGCACTATATATCATGGAGCAAATCATATATGACATACCTTGACATCTTGCTCAACTAGATTGTGAATGTCACCACCTACCAACATATTTTTTTGTACTTGTCCAATCTTGCCATGATGGACTCTATACTATGATTCCTCTAGATTTAGTATAACTTCTATAAGCTTAGAGAAGGTATAACATGTATTTTTAGGTCCTTTAAAAACAACATAAAGTCATCAAAACAACATGATGTTTTAGTTTCATCCTTTCTGGTCTTTGTTTTCTTGTCGTCCCTCTAGATGTATTCTTTTGTATTATTTTTTTCATTACATGAGTTCTCATTTCCTAACTGTATGCTTGTGAGACACATATATTGCATTTTCTCTATCACCGCTTGAGGAATAAACTTCTCACTAATTATACTCATATTTCCTTCCTTTTTTCATCTTTTACTTCAGATTTTTCTTCCTTGATCTCGTATACCCATCTCATCTTCTTCCCTTCAATATTTTTTTGAGTCTTGGTATTTTTTATATGATTCTTAGAAATATTTTTCATGGCAAAAGCTTTATTTTCTTTCCATCTGAAGGTATGAAGTTTATTGCTACGTTTAGATTGTTCATTTTGATAGCAATGCTTTGAATAATGCCCAAATACATGACATGTATAACACATTATTTGATTTATCCTTTTTCGAACCTAAATGATCATTGTTAAACAAGATTAAAGATTTTCTTAAGAAATACCTAGCAATGTGTCCTTTTTCATGACAATTGAAACACATCCTATTCTTCTCAAACTTAGATCTATTATCCCTCCATGGATGTTCTTTGTCTATCTTGAGCCTTTTACACTACGTGGCCTTGTGACCAAAACCATAACATGAATAACAATATCCACTAAATTTTCTTTCATACCTGGATGCGTTGGGTTGTCTAATTGACTAAAATCATTCATTGATGGTCACCCTAGTCTCGCTTCTTAGTTAGTTGTGTACTAGAACTAGCCTTTCAATCCTATTTATTTTCGAGCTTTTTTAATCGCATGCTTGTATTGATTCAACTTTCAAACCCCTTTTCCATGATTGTTCTAATTCTATTATGAGAGTCTCATGCTCTCTGTTGTATTAGTCTACATTTGTTCCATTTCTATATTTAGATTCATCGAGTTGAAATTCAAGCTTCGGAAGGCATCTTCTTTATCATTTTTTATCTTCACATTTGCTTTCTTTTCCTAGTCTATATATTTCTTGAATACTTTCATGGCTGATCCGAGTTTGTCATATTCTTTAATTTTTTTCCCCTGGAGCTTTTGAAATCAGATTGACTTGTCCCTCAAGTTCCTCAATATTTTCTTCATGTTCTTTCTCCATTTGGATCACCACCACTTCATGATGTCTTATTTTCTCTTCTCATTCCTTCACAAAAGCTTCCATCTTGGTGATTTGTTTGTTTTTGAGTTTGAGAGAGCTCAATACATTATCTAATTGAGAATCATTTTTTTTACATACTTGATCATCCTCTTATTCTTGTTTTCTCAATTTCTTCTCAAGGAGAGTGATGTGCTTCTCATAGGCACTGATGTAGGATTTCAATTTCTTATTTTTCTTCCTTGATTTCTCTAATTCCTCTAGAGCACATTCTAACTCATATTCTAGATTAACCTCAGCTTCTTCATCATCTAAATCATTTCTAGATTTGCTGCAACTTTCCATTGCCATCATCAACCTTTCTTTGTGAACTTCATCCTGATACTTTCTGTAAGTAGATTTTTCCATGCTTATCTTTCTCTAGGATCAACTCTAAGTTATTAATCTTTACACAAGAGAACCACCACTATGATACCAATTGTTAGAGATTTTAGGCACTGAGAGGGGGTGAATCAGTGTTGATAAAAATTACAATCAATTTTGTCTTTCTTTTTTGTATCTATTACTATTAACTATTATTAATTGTTATAAGAATGTAATATTAATCATGAGACTATATAGGAATAAGAAGCATACACACACATTCTCATGAGTAGACTAGATATAATGTGGGAAATCATTTCGAGATAAAAACCCATTAAAACCGTTGTTTATATTACTCAAAGAAAGTACTTGTAAGACTATTACCCATCCTACAAGATTTTTTTAGTGAGGCACTAACCCCATTAGGAGCACGAACCCCTACACCTTTGCTAATATTACACAAAAAGGACTCAAGTGAATATGATGCATCACAAGAGATTTTTTTAGTGAGGCACCAACCCCGCATTTAATCATCTATAACCGATCTTAGTAGGCACCGACCCATAAGGAGGCTGTAACCCCTTAGAAATGCTAAGCTACAACTTAGACTTATTATTTACACAAATTTTGATCATCTAGTTTCCATGTTGCACATACAACAAATTATGATCACCTTGATTTTTCATTCATTTATAATCACTCTTCACAGTTAGATATGCAATTTTTTCTTTACCTCTTTCTGGTCTCTCTTCTCATTTGACTTATTAAACTTTCTGCTTTTCTCTACACATTAGTTCTTCATTTGATAATGTTGTCTCCTTCTACACACAACTCTTTTCTTTCTCTCTACATTAGATCACTATTATTATTCTATGTCTTCTTTCTTCCTCTCTGTAATGACTTTGTTCTTAGCTTATCCTTGCTCTTCTCTTTAGCATATCTGCATCATGTAGCTATCTCTTCTTTTATTGCAAATCTCTCTCGCTCGACTCTCCTATATGAACATCGTAAATTCAGTAACATCTATGGGTCATTTCTTTCTTCCTCTTTATCTCCTTCAGCTTAAAAGCATAATTTTTCTCTTGAGCCTCTTATCTTCTGTCACTCCTTCAGTTCTGGTGCATCATTTTCCCACTCGAGAAACTCATAAAATGTTCCAAATTTCTCTATATAAACAATCGACCCAATTTTCCACTTCATCTTGCGTGTCATGCAATATCTCCCTGCTCTAACACCTAAAAATATGGTATCTTTTTTTTTTTATTAAGGGCAAATAGTTTTGAAGGGACTATACCCTGTATACAAAAGGGCTCAAAAGCCAGATAGTAAAGATGAGAGAAGCAGCCCAGAGAAGGGAAAAATAGTCAACCAAGGAAGGCTCAACAACCAAATATTACAATACAGTGAAAAGAGGATCTAAACGCGTAAAGATCCAAAAAAAAGAAGGCAAGATGAAAAAGGAACCAAAAGAGAAACAACATAAAGAGCCCCGCCACAAAACAGCTCCGAGAACCGCCCAATGACGGCCACATCACACGGCCAAAAACAACATCACAACAGCCCTTTACTTGATGGCTCACAATTTTGGTCTTGATAGCCTGCGAGTGACATGAAAAAGGCAATGGCAAAGTGGCTCGAGAGGAGTCTTGTAAATCTGCTTGAGCAATTGCAATGTCCCTTTTCTCTTTAGGGCCCCATATGTCCTCATTGATCCCACTTAAACTGCAAAACACTCTTGTGGACATGTTGTTCAATGAAATTATAAATGCATGTTGATAACTCCATATTTTTCTCCTTTTATATTCAACTTGATTATAACTTCTTCTATACATCTATAAAAAAATATTTATGAGTAGACTTCTAAAAATAGATTTCTTATATTTTTAGGATTTCCTTGTGATCAGGAATAAATGAGCTCCTTTCTTCTCCAATATTTAATTTTTACCTTGGAATTAGGAATATTCATGGAGAGTGTAATCAAGTACTTTTAAGTAAAAATCATTAAATTCTTGCAATTTGGAATAGTTGACTTCATCATTGTTTGTGGAGTTCTAGTTGTACATGCGCCGCATGAACTTCATCAATCAAATCACCATCAATTTTAGATATTGACTCTTACTTCTTCCATTTTAAACTCTATCTGATTGTCCTTAATCCATATACAATTCATATTTTCTCAATCTGTGGCTTCCTTAGTTTATTGGATCTTTTTCCTTGTATTGTGGATCTTTTCTTTGTCCAAAGTGGTATTTCTTCCTTCTCACGGATTTTTAGTTATTTGTGGTTCTTCTATGCTTCTTCTTGTACAATGTCTCGCGGCTATACTCCTTGTCCTTTACCTTTCCGAGGCTTGTTCCTTGTACTACGAGATGTTTCTTCTTATCTATGATTCCTTATCTGAAATGTTATTTCATGTCTCGTAACTTCATCCTTTTATCTCGTGGATTTTTTTATTTCCACGGATTTCTTCCTTGGAAAATTTTCTTGTTTTGCATGACTTTTCAAGTTCTTGGTGGCTTTTCTCGCTTGTCCACAAAATTATTCCCGACTTCCTTTTCTCAACATCTTCTTCCTTTCCTATCCTTTCTTCTATGGCTTATCTTTTATGTACTCCTTACTTTTTGGCTCTATCTTCATGTTCACAACTCTTTCCTCACATCTACGCTTTACCTTTCTCTCATGCAACTTGTCTTTAGGATCCTTTTTCTTTATTGGCTTCATTCCTTTTCACACGACACTTTCTAAGCTTATGTGGCTTCACTTATTATGCTTAGAGCTTGTTCCTTGACTCCTCACATTTTGGTGACATATTTCCTTTACTCGTGGCCTATCCTAAGCCTTAGAAATTATTCTCGTGTTTTGTGGCTTCATGCGAGACTTCGGTGACTATATTTTTACTTCAAAAACTTTCTCCTAACTTTTATAGATATCTCTTTGTCTCTGTGGCTTGCCCAAAAACTGACTAAGTCCCTTAGAATTTATCTTTGATCATCTAAATCCTCTTTCACATCTAACTGACCCTTAATGTCCTTATTTGACTTCTGAACACCCAATTCACTTTCATGAGGATATTGCATACTGATGAAACATTTGTTATCCTTCAAATTTCACTATCATGCAGTCACTTTGTTTAATATTCAAACTTCTCCACATGATTTCTGAGCTAATTTTTGATTCGATACTTTTCTATGAGATGACACTACCAATCAACCTTTATCTTCATTATTTTCTTACTTTACCAATTAACCCTTTTTCCATTAGTGCCACTTCTTCCATCTTTCGTAGTTTTGACATTAATGACAACACATACCAAAATTACAAAGTTTCAACATCTTCTACCACTACCTTGTCACAAATATCAAGCATTATTTCATTGCCACTATCTCACATGTAGGTCACCCTAATGATCAATTTTGTAATTAAATACATCCTTATTTCTACGGATTATAAATAGTCCCCATGGACACACAACATTAGCCATCGACACAAGCACACATGATTACCAAATAATGGTAGCTCATAAAACTGAAATAACCCCACACTTTCTAGGTTATTTCACACCTTTTCATCAAAGACTTTTTCATCCCAGTCTGTTTACTCATTTCCTTCAACACATCATTTTTTATGTTTGTTTTCTGGCCTTACGCATTGTGGTTATATTCACTTGTTTTGAACTTTTACAGCTACAATGCCCGTGGTTTTACCGTAATCACTTCTTGTGGATACTAAATTTCTAAAATATAGTCCTCTGGTGCATCCTCTATTACCTACTTCACCTTTAGTACTTTACTTGGTGTAATAGCATAGGTTTTCAATTACAAACTTTTAATTGCTAATATTTTGTGTCCTAGGTGTAATTATTCCTATTTATCTTACATTGATTTACTTGTTTTACTCTTCTATCTTTACTCAGTATGTCGTGGCATTGTAAAATTATTTCAATGCGAGCCTACAACGTAACTTCCACTTCCTCCAAGCCTTACTTCAGCTTCCAATCATCAAATTTAACATCACCTTCCCCGATTGTAAGGAGCTCTAGTTCTAGGTCTTTGGTTGTTGGTTTCCTAACTATACTCATTATTTCCTTCACACACAATTAATATGATTGAAACAAGATCTTATTCTTAAAAATTTGAAAAATCTCCTCAATTCTTAAGTCGTAAGGTGAGGGAATGATTCTAGTCTTCCTTTTATAGCTTTCAAATCTAAAAATTTTCTAGCTCATTCCACATACCACAATTTTCAACATTAATTGTGTTTTTTGTGTTTTCCCACTTTATTCCATGTTTTCCCACCTCTTCCACGTGGTATTCATTATCTTTCACATGTGGTAGTTCGTAAAATTCTTGTGTGCTACTACTTCCCGGGATACAAACCCTCTTGTATGCATTCTCTTACACTACTCACATTCTTCATCTGCACCACTTGCCAAGTAGTTTTACTTATTTTTCCACCTCCCTCAAGTTATACTACATGCTATACAAAATTTTAGTTACACAAGTAATCATCCTTCACATATTTGAGCAAGTTCACCATTATGTGCACCCTCACACCTATCATATATGAGTGGTCCGATCATGAACAATAACATATGCTTGTGCAGGCACCGAGCTTTATATAATACTCCAATTTGATCGTTGTGTACCTTTTCCTTCTACCCCACACTAAAATCATGTGAATTCCTCTACACATCAATATAGAAAAATATCTTCAGCTCATGCGAGCTAATGTTCTTATTCAACAACAAAAACAAAAATGAAAGGGAACCCTAATCTAAATGGCAATATTTCCTTATTACAAACATAATGAGAGAAGCTTATTTATAGTAGGGATTTAACCTACTCCTATTAAAGTAATAGGGAAAAATTTTACCATCCAAATCCTACAACTAACATGTGCCCAAATCCAAAGTATATTTGTTACTTTAAATGGTCCTAATCAATAAACTTTGAGATCTCCGAGTGGCACACAAACTTAGAGTGATATAGGAACATCATCTCACTAACCAAAAAGACTTGTTATTAATATGCATGTCATGTGAAAAAAAAAAATCACGTTTTTTTGTCTTTTGGATCCACCATGTAATTACACACCTTTCATCCAATCACATTAAGTTGTCAATGTGCTTCTCTATTGCTTTTTCATCTATAAGTCCTCCTATGTGTGTAATACATAGGGAGGGTAGCATGAATTCTATAGGAAAAACTACCTCTGCACCAAACACCAATTGAAAGGGTGTGGCCTTATTTAACCTCTTATAAGTAGTCCTATATGCCCATAGTACAGATAAAACTTTATCATCCTAGTATTTTCTTCCTACATCACATATTTTTTTCAATGTGTGTCCCAAGATCTTTTTGAAGGATTCTACAGTTCCATTAGCTTGTGGGTGATAAGGGTAGTCTTATGATGAGCCACCATAAAATTGAAGAATAATATCCTACTTATTTCATGTAAGAAATGAGGGCCCGTGTCACTTGGTAAGACTCAATGGAAATCCATATACATTAATAATGTTCTCAATAAGAATTTTATTGTTGTAGTTTCCATGCAATTCTTTATGGGTGTAACTTATATCCACCTTCTCGAATAATTTATAGAAGTTATAATTTTACGCACACATTTCCTCAATGAGGCTGGAACAATTGGTCCAAAATATTTTATTTCCCACTTATCAAAAGGTTTTGTGGTTGTTATGGGTTGCAACAACATCTCATCATTTTTTCCTAGTTTTCCTAGTTTTTAAAAATGATCACATGATTTGACAAATGCCTTGATATCCTTGTACAATGTTTCCCACCAAAGCCTTGCAAAGAGTATGTTATGTATTATAACCTCACCGCATAATTTCCTCCCGATATCCCACCATGTGCCTCTTCTATGATGGCCTTGTGCTCATGTTCAATGATAAACCTGCACAACAATTCATCATGGCCCATCTTGTACAAATTGATAAAGTGTAGCACAAATAGCAAACTTTTTTTTCCTCCAATGTTTTCATTCCATCATATGCAACACCTTTAGGCAAGGATACTTGAAATGTATTCCAAGTCGGGTGGCATGTTTACAACTGGATAGTTTGGCATATGGCATATTTTACTTTATGCTTTGGGCATCCTCGACAAAATTTATTTATGACAAGTGGTCCAGTCCCAAATTAATTTTTTCAGGTTTGACGATGACTAAAAACTTAAAATCCTAGAATAAAATAATCCAATGACATATGTACCCTTGTAATACTAGCTTGTTTATTAGATACTTAAGTTCCATGTGATGAGTGTAGAAGAAAAATGGTATGGAAACTAAATATTTTCAGAATTTATGAATCACATACACCATAGAAAATACCACATACTCTGTGGTTGTATAATTTTTCTCTGTCGATGTCATCTTCCTACTCATAAAATAGATAGAATGATCCACATTAACTTCCTTTGTTTTAACTAACATTTCCCTAATTGGTGTTCCAAAATTATTCACATGGATATGAAATGGTAGATTCCAAGAGGGAAAGCATAAAATTGTTGTGGTTATTAGTCTCTCCTTTAATAACTCAAATTCCTATTTTTCCCTTCTAAAAGAACTTCCTTTTTTCCTTGAGTAGATCCTCTATTAGTGTAGAAGCCCCTGCATACCCTTTGATGAATGTTTGGTAGTATCTTTTATGCCCAATAAATCCATGTAATTCACTTTGATTGGTTGGATCCTTTAGTCCCAAAATGACTACTACTTTTGTTGGATCAACCACCACACATTCTTTACAAATGATATGCCCAAATAATGTACCACATAATGTTGTGAAAATACATTTCTTACTGTTCAATGATAAAATTAACTATCTCGCACCATTGAAACATCATCCTTAGGCAATCACAATGATCCTTAACTAGCCCGTATATGGTCCAATCATCTAGACACACTTGAAGAAACTTATGAATAATGTCTTAAAATTTATATACTATAATGTGTGAGAAAACTGTTGGCACGTTATTTAACCCAAAAGGCATGATTTTATATGCAAAACGACCCCACTTTATTGCAAATGTTATTTTTCTTGGTCCTTATGCACGATCTTGACTTGTTGATAACCTGATAAAGAGTTATTTAAAGAGTAGATATCGCACTACCGCTACATTGTCTAGTATCTCTTTAGTGAATGACATGAGAAAAGGATCAATGCCAAATGAAGAAGTTAAAAATCTATTGTCAACAAAGATTTTTATCTTTCCATCCTTCTTTATGATGATTACCATGGGACTTATCCATTTATATTATTTGATAGGTTAAATAATACTTGTTTTTTATCATATTATAAATTTCATCCTTCACCTTAACACACAATTTAGGGTTCATCATGTAAGTCCTCTTTCAAAATAGTCACGCAAAGCATCCTTGAGATTTATCTTCATCTTGTCGAGTGATGGATGAAAACCTTTCAACTCTTGGGACCCTCTTTGAAATTGATCTCAGAATTTACGTAATAGTTAAAGTATTTTTATAAACTCTTCCTCATACCAGCAATAACTAGTAATTTCCCCCTTCGGCACGTCATCAATCCCAATGTTCACATTTTTGGTCTTTAATAGCACATGGTATGCAAGCGATTCATATGTGGTGTCTAAAACATCATCCTCACCTTTTACATATTCTATATTCATATCCTCCAACTCTTCATCATCAATGAGATAGAAGGGATTCCCTTTTTTCCCTTCGGGTGTACCCCATGATTTTCTCCTCATAATTCATTTAGTCACAAGAATTTATGTGCTCAATTAGAGGCGACTCACCTTACAACTAAGTTACAATATCTTTTGACTTTGCATTATCTCCCAACGTGATTCCTTTCAATAACTATAATGCTTCATTGAAATGAGTTTTAGTAGATATATAATCAAAGTTATGCACACTACGAGGTTAATTCATATTGACTCATTGTCTATTGATTCAACTCGTAAGTATATACCATGTGTGCACACATCTACATAGTGTGGGATGTAAATTATGATCCCACAATAATGGTGGTAGTGCATTAGGACCTTTCACCTAATTTTTCTCACAAATATGTATGTAACTTTCTGTGGAGAGGCATCTTCCTCTCATAAACTAGTGGTATCTAAGAAAGAAATTTATTCCTATAAAACCTTGTCAAGAAAGAAGCTTTTATATAATGATATTTAATCATATTATCCCTATGTGCATCCCAATAGCACACCTCTATTCCCTTCAAGGACTAAACCAAAATTTTATCATATATCCTTCATTTTATAACTAATACTCCATTTCTTGTAAGAAAGACTTGACATTTTCTCCCAAGTATATCTTCGTAGCACCACTCATCTAAGTCATCATTGACTATTTGTGTCCTGATCACCCATGTTACTCTTATATGACACTTGAGACCTACCATTTCAAGTGTCATGATCCCAAATGTCAAAATAAATATCAGTAGTGTTGCTTAATAGAATGCACATCTTCCCAAATTATCGGTCCTTCCTTGTTGGTTCAACATTTTATAGACCGCACACATTTGTCATATATTTGATTAAGGTGTTCTTCATTGATAGGTTTCATGTATACATATGAAAAAGTTTGTGGGAGGTTGTTAGAGCCACTTAACAATCATAATTTTTTTTTAAATACCCTTTTGGAGAGCATGATTTTTTTAATATACAAATTTTCTTTCAAAAATTTTGAGTATGTGGAAAATATATTTTTAAGGGATTCAAAATAAGTACTTTTGAATACAAAGGAGTTTAAGGCAACCCATTAGTTGTGAATAAAATCACCTTTTATGGGTTTTTTATGTGTCATCATTTCATTGGTTCATTTATTGATGTGACTTGATGTGACTTACTTTATTGGCTAGTTTTTATTTCATTTTTAACTTTAATTCAAACGGTCATTGGCACTTTGTTTCACATAACTACTCACAGTCATTGGGTCATTCGCGGTCATTGGCTCCTTTCCCCTATTTTGGATGCTATATGAAATATTAGACAACAAGGTTTTCAAATGAGTGTCATATTCTCTAACACTTTTAGCCAAAAATTGTTTAATTTCCATGAGCATGATGATGCTCTAGTGCTCAAAATTAGGTACGTTACATTCAACTAAAAGGGTAGTACGCAATGTGTCATAGTCCATTATCGTTTGATGTGAGTCATACTTCTTGTACCAGCTATGCACATGCCCTTGTAATGTGGTTGTGAACTAACTTTCCTTTCTATTTGAGGTTGTAATTCCCTCCGCCCTCCATAAGAGTGCATAATTGTGTACATGTTCTACTAAATCTTCCACACCTTGATACTCTAGTAAATAAAGTGGCATCTTGTAGAAAATATGAGGTTTTTTTGGTGATATATTACTTCCTTGTTCTAGATTATTTCTACTTGAGGAGGACTAGATCCCGACCCGAACCTCTACTAAGGTTACCTATGTTTGGGGGAGGACCAAAGCCTCTCGATCCTTTTGTTGCAATCAAGACCTTTAGAAGTGTTACTCTACATTTATGTATTAGTGCTAAACTTCATGCCAACTATTTTCCATTAGATTCCTCTAATTAGATTACTTACCTTGAGTAAAGTGCCAACGTTTTATCCCGATGTTGTGCCTACTAGACTACTCCCAAAAAAATGGTTTTCCAGCCACAGGATCTGTTACGTTGCAATATGTGCTTCCTTAATAAGTTGTTCCTTCTGAGATAATACCAACACATATATAAATATACCTCTAACCCAACATTGAAATCCTTGATTACCTTCTTGCTCCCTGTCACTATGATATTCTATAAAAAATTCATATTTTGAACACGTCTTGTAAGGACTAGGGATCCAAGGTGGGTAAGATGCATTCTAGTGATCTGTATTTCTTCACTACACTCTCTTTCTCATATTCTTAGCGGTTTTTTTTTTTTTCTTATCTAATATGTAAGGGACATGGTCCTATAGTCTCTCACCTTCGTAGGGTTATTATCACTTCCGTCGGCCCCATTACTATCAATCTTAACACCTTTTCAACTTCCCTCTCTCACAATCCACTATATATGTAAATTATCTCTTCTATATTTGTATTCTACCTTAAACAACACCATCCTTCCAAATCCCTTTCCTTCCCTCGCGAGCGGTGTGGTTTTAGCCTACCACAGGGAGATTTTCCAATCCAAACTCAATCATATCCAATGGGAGCTTGTGTATGTAACATCCTCTCGGGTTCATGTAAGAACTGAAATTCTTCCTCCTCTAGACATGAATACATTTAGATCACATGCACCGATGTGTAATTCCTCACAATTATTGTCCACCGGTGATCTAATACACACGTCTAAGGTTCATCTAAATTAGAGAGTGTCGGTATTTATCATGGCTCCACACATACCTTATTCCCAATGTGATCACTTTTTCTTGAGAGTATATTACTAACCATTCATACAATTCACTCAGAAATAAACTTAAAAGGTCTCATACAAATCATCATACGTGTTTTACTCTATTTATTTTTGTGGATCAAAACCTCATCAAATCTTGTACCTATGATAAAAATTGTCTTAGAAATCATGCACCCAATGCCCAATATTCTCTAAAGACATTAAAAATGCCATGTGCACTCCACATCTTGATGATCGGATCAAAAGAGGTCCCGAAAATGGAACCAAAATGTAGTCTTATTTTTTATCACCAGTTAGTTTGAACAACTTACACATCATTCATCCCGATGTCTAAGTTCTCACTTGAAGCACATGAATCCTATCATGTCCCTCTTTGTTACATCATGCAATATGTGAAGTCAACATAACACATTATGTAGCATAAAATTGAAGAAAATATAATAGAAATCATGAAAAAGATAACAAAAATAAGGATCTTTGATCATTCATTCCATAACATATACAATTAATATCAAAATCTAAATGCCAATGACACCTCATTCATCTCTCCTAACCTTGGCAATCCATATCAGATCATCCATTGCATAACAAGATCTCACAAAACATTATAAACATAACATACCTCTCATACATGATCTCTCTCAAACAATTTTACACTACATATCATTGCCCTCCTACTACATAGGCATGCAAACTATATAGTTGGTGGGAACTTGTCTATCACCACTTTTAATTCTTTAACCTATTAATAAACTCTTTTATACTTAGCTTGCATGTGTCTTTGATATGTGGTTTTCTATTCATTTGGTTTTTCTTTCTCCATATGCGTTATTAATAGATGTACTTTAATGTTACTATTATCCATTTATAGTTTTTCATTATCTGTCACACCAACTCATATGATTTTCCTATTTTTATCCATTATCTATATTTTGGCTCTCTATTGTTCTAACCACATTTGCATGCAATCCTTTGAGCATCCTATTTTTTACACTGTATGTACCCTCATGCATTGTCTTGTAATATTTATCCCTTTTTTCATGTGCACCTTCATGCATAGCTCATACTTAACCACTTTCCTTAGTCCAACAGTGATGCACACAAGTTCAAGGAATCTATTTCCTACATACTTTCTTGAAATAAACAAGACAATAAAATAATGGAACAATTGGAAAAGCATGTGATAACTCTCACTATTTATGTGTAGGCATTTTTAGATCCTAGTGTAGTGCCACCTCCTTCCATAGAATCCATCACTCTTATAAGTAGATTTAACCCCAAAACAATCAAGAAATCGTAAGGTTACTCAATGCAAGGAAGGGATAATGGCAAGTGGGTTAAAACTATTCTTGAAAAATGGAATAAATTCTCACTTGAGAGATCCTCTCATTGTTTGAATTTTCTCTCACCATTTATTCAAAAGTAAAAAATTACTAGGAGGAGATTGAAAAGGTGAAATCCCATTGGGACAATGTTCTTTCATTAGTGTCATAATAATTAATATTGATTGCTTAAAATTGGTGGTTCAAAATGTGTTCACTTCCATAAATGAGAATTTATCTCCTATTTGGTCTTACACAATGAGTGCTCAATATGACATGTTGAATGATGTTATCACCAAGATCAATTTTTGTGAAAATCCTCACATCACATATTTTTAAAGGTTTCGGTAGTAGTGTGTAGAAGCTTTTGTCATCTCCAATTAGTGAAAATTCATAATTGGAAAAGATTTTGAAATCATCTAAGTAATTTTTCAAAAGAGAGGTGGGATATCTCTTCCCATTCAACGAATATACTTTAGATTCCCTCAACTAAATTAGGTGTTTAATTTTAAATATTTTGAATAAACATAAATTTTGGCTCAACCAATATAAGAACATCATAAATATGTTTGAAACTTGGACACTTGCTCGATATTTGTTATTGTTCCACAAGTGGCACTTGATGTAGCCCACATCAGTAAGTAATTCAAAAGTGAATAAATATCTCTATGAGTGTTCCCACAAGTTTCATTAGTAGTCGGTTCTTCATCTCTAGAGGCTTTGTCTTCATCGAATTGATCATGTATTCTCTTCTTCCTTTCTCATTTTTCTCTCTCCATCTTATAATTCTTTGTTAAGAAGGTACTTTTCACTATTTTAGTATATTCATTTAAGTGAGATATAGTATAACATTGTAATGAGTAGAAAATGCTCACTTTTGTTTCCTAGGAATATGAAAGGTCACAAGTGATGAGGGGATGTGAAAATTCATGTGGGGGTAGATGAAAAGACTTTTTGTAAGGATATAAATTGGAATGGTTTCTCCATTCCAAGAGGTTGTAAATTTTTAGTTTCTAGTAGATATAGTTACACTACTAAATAAAAGCAAGAGATTATATTCTTCTATTTTCCTCTTTGTCTATATTTCCTTACATGTTCAACTTTGTAAACATGATGATCTTGTAAAACCAAGAAAGGTGTTGGTTCATTTGATAAATGAATCAATAGAATTTTATGTCTATGGTTTGTTAGTCTTATCTTGTTCTCAAGGTTTAATTCTTCTAATTGATTGTATATTTTCTCTTGTTAATGTTGTAAAAATATATAAGTGTCTATTCACAAAGTTAACCCTCCTTCACCACATTCTTACTCCCCTCTACCTTCTCTCACCAAGAAAATTCATCCCTTGCACTAAGTGTAAGCAATTTGCCATAGGTCTAGTGGAGTATTCTTGTGTGATCCTTGACTACATGACCACATACTTTTTTTTTTTCATTTAATAAATGGGATCCTCCCTATTACCAAGAGGAGGGAATTGGTCCTGGAGTGTTGGTGAAAACTTGATAATTTTTCCTTACGATAAATTATTTCACTAACATGATACCACAAGTTAGGGAGGTAATTTGATTGCTATTTGAGTGTGTAGTAGAGGCCATTCGAGAATAAGATGACAGAGAGAGCTGGTGTGTGTCATTTATTTTGTGTTTTGGCATTTTTACAAAAATTGCAAATTTTTAATTTTATTAGTTTTTCATAAAAATTCAAAAATGAATCGATTGGTCTAGTTTGTGATAGAGGGGAAAACCATATGAAATTATTTAGTATTAATATTAACATGTATGTTTTTGAATTTTTCATATCTTTTTGACCCAAAGAAATGATTGTTTGAGTTGTGGGATGTAAAATATGTTTGGTCTAAATTTTAAGTATGGATGATGTGTGTTGCTGATTTGGAGAAATTGGCATTTTGGTTACATGTGTTTGCATTTTTAGTGGGATGTGCATGCATGAGAGTTCCATTATGGGTGACACATGGATACATTATTTACATTAGGCTTAGTTGATGTATATTAGGAATTATTGGATAGATTTGGGATACATCATGTAGCAAGATTGGGGGAGCTACTCTCAAACATGCATTTGATCCTGCATGTTGTGAGTGGTGAAATGTCGATATGTTCACATTTTGGCTTCCCACATAGGAGATGATAATGACTATAGAGGATTTATACTAATATTGAGTTCCCTATTATTGGAGAGAGAGAGAGAGAGTAGGTATTACTACAAGATACACCATTTCATATGTGGCAACAACACATATATTTATTAGGACGAGGTGGTGCAAGAGAATCCTCTATCGACTTAGTGTGATCATGAAAACTCTTATTCCATGGTTGTGGAACCATATTGTTATATTACTAGCATATTTTGTAGTTTTGGATGGAATGTGTGTCTCTCAATGTAATAAAGGATGTGGTAAATATTTCAATCTATTGAGGAGTAGAAACCCAATATACATGGGTTCGAGAGAATGTTAGCACACACTGTACAAGGAGTTGTATAGATTTAATTTAGAGAGCCATTGTGGTAGTGTGGAAGTGATCTAATTGTTACACATATGGTCATATGAGCACAATTATTTTGTATTACCTATTTTTGGACCTTAAATAGAGATTGGACCCACCTTGATATTGTAGCGATGAGATGGGTCATGCCACAGGTGGAAGGGTTTTTATACTATGACTCATTGATTAATTTTAGAGGGGATGATAGCCACAGACATCATATGGGTACCCTACAAATATTATAGGGGATGGCCTCAAGATTTTATAGAGATATGTAAGATAAGTCAAACCATATGGTTAGAGGACCAGTTTCCCAACAGGAGTACATTTTTAGTATGATAGGGTGAATTGGAAAGTTGGTATTACACGGGAGGTTCCCCCAAACCTTATCCTTAGAGACTGGTTGACATGTGTGACATAGAGAGAGATGGCCCATTTGGGGCCAAATCCAGTGGAGTTAGTCCCTCCACCTATAAATTAGGTATATCTTGACATGGTAGTGAGTGGTAGATATGTTATAAGGAGTACAACATTCGATACAATGTGGTGTGATGAGAAGCTGGTGGATTATCATATTCCATATAGTGGTTGATGGACCAAATAGGGGTGTGGAACCTAGTGATGTAGGTTGCACACATGCTCCTCCACTTATAGGTGGCATGGGTAGAGGTGATTTTCCTAGAAAAAATGTTATATTTTTGTAGTAGCACAATGTGAGTATGATTCCATTTACTTGTTTGTAGATTTGATTATAATGAAATGATTGGTATTAATGGATTTGTCTTAGGAATTTTAGGTGATATGTATTAGAATACCATTATGGATACAACGGTGCATATATTACTCCAAAACACTTTAGGAGACATAAAACTAGTGGGCTACTAGAGCCATTGGATGATATTGTAGGTGAGATGTTAGGAATAATGTATTAAGTGTAAATATTATATAGTGGTAAATAAATATGGTTAGTATAAACCCACATAAGTTTTTATATTATGGTGATTAGTTATATGTGAATAGTGGTGGTTAAAACGACTCATATATTTAGGTATATTGGTTTGTGCCTTCCCTATTATTTTGGAGATAAAAATTGTTATTTATGTATTTTGGTTCCAAACAATAATATAACTTTTGTTTATTTAATTAATTACATTTGAAGCGTTGTCTTCATTTGGTATCAAATCGGGTGACCAATATGAACTTTGAAGCTCTGTCTTCATTTTTTATCATTTTTAGAGCAAGTAATAAAGACCCTATGTTGAAGCTCACATTTGAGACCATTTGTTATTTAACAAGTATATGAGTTGTGTAGAATTCCAATAATTATATTGTCTTTTGTTTGTATCGGATCATTATTTTTGGTGCAGCAAGGAATTTAGAAATTAAACACAAATATTTTCAGATTCATTATATCTACCAAGATAATATGTGATTCACTTCTACCCCATTTCTACGATGTACACTCTCCTCACCGAATATTTTGTATTATTATTAATTATGGTGGGTTTTTTTATTCTTTTACATGGATTTTATGTGATTTGTAAAAGAAAACAAATTTACAAAATAAAATTTACATTAAAAATTTATATATCTACATAATAGTGAATTCACTATATAGGGAAAATATTGTAGTATTCGTGGTTTTGATTTGAGATCACCTTGGTTCGGTGATACCAACAGTGGCAGTTGGATCCAACAAAACACTAACTCCATTCACCCTACATTGTAACACCTTGGCTTTAGTTTGAGCATATTTATCCACCCATGTATTTTATTTTCAAAGTTGTGGTATTAGGTATTAATTTTTTTTGTTTTTTGTTTTAAATTATAGATGGTCATAAATTATGAAGTATTCATAAATAGTTCAAGTTAAATGTCATCGTAACCTTGTAAATGTTGTTATTGATATTGAACCCCGTATTATGTTGTATGCGCTATGAGTTTTGGATCCTCTATGCATTATGGATTAAATCCTACTAGTTGTATCAGTTGGAAACAAGAACAACTATTTAGACTCGTATAAAGAGAAATTGTTGTCTCTGATGAATAATCCCATCACTTATTATCGAAATATAAACAAACATGTAAATACTAAAAGTACATGTTTTTATTGTAAAAATTAAGGGCATGTGCTTCTAAATTGTAAAAAATAGCACAAAATTTCCTTGATGGAAAGTTGTGAACATGAAAATGGAAATTGGAGAAGCTGATGAAGAGGAATATTATGAGAAAGACCGACAATCGAGTGATGAGGATTTTTATATTAATGTGTGTGAGTGTAATATTTCCCTTCCATATTTACACTAGGGGAATTTTAGGAATAATGTATTTATCTGAATATTATGTAGTGGTAAATAAATGTGGGTAATAAAACATCACATAATTTTTATATTGTGGTGATTAGTTATATGTGAATATTGGTAGTTAATACCACTCACATATTAAGGGATATTGGGTTTTAGCTTCCTACTATTTAGAAGAGAGAAAATATTATATATGTATGTTGGTTCTAAAAAATAATATAACTTTTGTTTATTGAAATGTTTATATTTGAATATTTATCTTCATGAACATGCCTATTTGTTTGTGTAAGGAGTGAAAAACTTAATGAAGTGAAAGATAAATAAATAAAAATAGAAAACATTTCTCCAAGCTCTTCCTTACAAAACTTAAGAATAATATTGATAAAGTATTCAATTTGAATAACATTGTAGTTGTTGGATTGTGGATGCTCTAAATTAGTCTACAAATTAAGAAACAATAATGCTATGAGTGAAGATAGACATGAGGATGTAAATGGTAATTTTGGAGGAAGTTGGCTGCAGAGTTACACATTCCAAGGATATTAAGAGAGGGGAATCCAAGAATAATTACAAAGAATATGTCCTATTTTTTATAGTTGAGGGAGAGACCATGAAAAGTGAATTAAATTTTTAATGAGTTTTAAGATCATGAATCCATTTCTGAAATAATAAGTGTATTTGGTTTGTGTAATTCTTTGAAGGGGAAATGATTTTTTTTTGTAGTAATATTTAATCGAGAAATAGGTTATACATGAAATTTAATTACCCCCACCTTTGTAGGATTATAGAAGAGTAGTGGAGTTGAATAGGATAGTAAAGTAGAGTCCAAGTGGATTCCAAATAGGAAAATAGATTTATTTTCTAATTTGATAACTAATTTAATTAGTTATGAAGTGGATTAATTAATTATCCATTTAATTAAATAAATGTTTAATTAAGTTATCCAAATATTTAGGAATTAATTCAATCAATTCCAAAGGGTATGATAGAATGTGTGTGAATTAATTAATCTAATTAATCAATTTTAAGGGATGTAAATAGATAAGGATGACTGAAAATAAGCATTTATTTTTAGGGTGTCTACATTCACCCCTCTTTAAAGTGTTGTTACAAATTAATAGAATTTTAAATATAGTAGACTTATGTAGATAAATGAGCATAAGAGAGAGAATTTGCTAGAACATTGAGGTAACTCAACAATTGTGGATGGTAAGGGAATGCCCACTTAATTAGATGGGTGGCGTAACAAATCAATGAACACCTACTTGATAGGAAGAAGGAAAGGAATGTGAAGGGAATGGGAGGAATTTTTCTCGTAGCATAATATTTCATATCGAGTGTGAAAATTAGAGAAACCTTATTTTTTATTGTACAATAGAGTTTTCACCGTGATTATGAAACAATTGTGATGTTTAACCCATTATGTGCATTAAAAAACACACATACAACAAAGAAAAGATGAAAAATTAAAAGAAACCCAATATACACCATAAAAGTATCCACCATGTCCATAAAGAACCCAAGATGATAAAAAAATGTGTAATTGGTCAAAAAATTAATATCAATAATGCAACACAATTTTGAAAAGAGGAAAATTAAGTATGACCACCCTAATACATTCCACAATGATGATTAAGAAAATGTGAATTCCCCCAAGTATTAAACTTAGGAAATGCATAGGAATAGGATCAAATGAAGAGCAGAGTAATCTTAGATACTCCTAATGACACTCTTGTTGGATCCACATTGAAAATTTATCGAAGTGAAAAATGGTCATAGCCCTCGGTATTAAAATTATGAAATGTAGGGGAGGGAATGAGATATGAGATTATTCAAAGAGAATTTATATCTCAAAGGAAATAATTTATTTTACTTTCCCTAAGCATAGGTATTAACATGCAAAGTGAAGATGATGTATTGTGATAGTCATAAGATTGGAACTATCACTAGGGTTGTAGTGATTTATATAAATTGAATTAAACCTTTATTTCATATTAACTACTGTAATATATAATATTCAAGTAATTAAGTACAATAAGACACAAATAATAAGCATTTAACTATGTAAAACCTTAAGAAAATGAAACGGGAAGATGATTTAGTTGATTGTGTAAATCCTGCGAGTGACTGGTGAGTATCTATTAGAATAGACTGGAAAAAATGTTGTCAAGACTCGGTGAGGGTTAAAAACCCTAGAAATATGCAAGATAGGATCACCCATAAGAGGACATGAGTGCTCCAGAACTAGTGACTGATATTAGTTCTTGTGTCCACTTAGATGCTTAGAATATAGGATTTTCTATGTTGGATGATATTTACTACTAATCTCTCTGTTTCTCTCTAGTTTTATTGATATGTCATTGATTATACCTATAAGCTACAAAATATATGTCTACTGCACATGCCCACAAACCACATCAAACCTAATAAATAAGATGTAAAATGGGGAGTCGAATTGACCCTAGAAGTCACCCAAAGAGTGAACTTATGACCAATCACTACACTACATCTCATACTCCATGTATTTCTTTGTGAATGTGTATGTAATGATTCCCTAAGTTTCCCTTGTGCAATTTTCACAATGATAGCAAGATAGATATAGATTTTTCCAAATATGTAAGATGTGTGTGATGAAATAGAATGAACTCCCTTCCTATGTTGTTTATGCAGATAATTATAGCCCCTTGTTCCTTGTATGGATGTGCTAGATGTATGCCTTTTAATTATCTTGTGCCTTTGTGCAAGATTAAGTGATGAGAGATAATGTTTATAGTGATTGGACCCTAATTTGAGAGAAATAACTAAGTATATATGATTCCCTTGTTTGAATTTTATAATTAACGACTAAAATGTTGACCCAAAGTTTTAAAATGTGACCAAGAAGTAAAAGATACCCAAAAGAGTAAGAATAAGATAAATAAGGGTAAGAGAACCCTGAATAGAAAGGAGCACATGGGTGCTTCTTTCCTAGCAAGGCGTTAGTGTGTGAGGTCATTACAAGATAAATTAATTAAGTGTCGATAGAGTTATACGATGTGTAAATCCAAAAGTATGTTCATAAATAGTAAAGTGTAAGATCTAAAGAAACCAAAATGCCAAAAGGAGTTGTAAAACACTAGTTTTATTCCTTGGGAATCATGTATACATTGTTATGCTTTATGACCTATAAATGTACTCAAGTACATAGAATTTATGTCTACATTTTCCCCCACTTTATGATGTTGAGTGAATAATTGATAACATAAAGTATATAGAATACGTGTGCCTCATAAACTAAAGATAAGTGTAGATAATAATATGTCAAGTGGACAATTAGCGTGAAGTGATTGTGATGTGAAGCATGGAAACTAGGAAAGGGAAGTAGACCCTAAGGGTGAATTATATGCATAGTAGCATGTTGTTAGAGATTATGCTTGTAGATTTGAGCTACTTATTGTAAGGATGAACTGTAAAAAGAAGAGAAAAAGAGTATTTAAAGTCTCGTATTAGAGTAACAAATGTATAAGTAAATAAAGAGCTACAAAAAAAGTGCATTTGATGTATGAGAGAGTAAAGGAAAGAAATTTTTCTTGTTTTTGGTTTGGAGATATTGCTATATTTGATTATCTTGTTGTCATTAAGTGAGGTTTTTGGGCGATCTCATGCCAAGAGTGAGTTTTTTGGGTTATCTCACGCAAAGAGAAGAATGTCGAGGAGAGAGGCCTATTTTTCTCTCATTCCATAACACTTCTCAAATGATAAGTTCCATTCTGATTGGTACGTCCCAATTTGTAAGTGATTGTATGAATTATGTAATCAAGAAAATTTCCTAATAATGTGGATTTGTATTGTAAATTTATAGAAACTATGTTGAACTAAGAAAATGTATGTTTCTTCCCCTAATACATAAGCACCAAGATGGAACACAAGCACAAATTATTCATGTCTAATATTGGGTGCCCTTTGTCTACTCTACGTTTTTGATCCAAGTCTTATTACGGACCACTATTTAATTTGTGTTCTTTTTGTATTTCTATGTTTTGTTGTTCTTTTATGGAGCTATGAGCTGCTAGAAGGATGATTTATTCACCCAATAGTTTCCCCACTCATTTTCTTGCACATGATAGGTGTAGGAGGATACAACCCAAATGAAAGGACCTAAAAATTATATGCATATCATGGATTGTATATCTACGAGGTGGGATGAGATGTGTGCATGGTAGAAACCAAGACACATGAAAAAATTATAGACTAACAATCAAGTGTTAGTGTAAAATAGTTACCATGCAATACAATATAATGTAGAAAGAAACTATAAAGACAAGAGGTACCACGAAAAGTGGGTTGCATACATGGGACATCACTCAAAATGTCACACGAAAATCATGGCCGAAGTGGCAATAAGAAAATAATGATCAAGCAAGACATATGGCATAGTTTGTAAACAATAGAAAACAATATAAGGAAGAAGTGTGAGATAACCATGGTTGCATAGAAATCCTGCAAGTAAATGCTAAACATGAAGCACATGTTAGCATGTTAGAAAGATAAGTAATATGTTAAAGCACACATAGATCAGCGAAAATTAGGTGTTAGTCTTAAGAAGTAATGAAAATTGTAAAATAGGACCAGTGATGTGTAGAGTATGAGGTTGGAAAATCTAGATTCCCCCATGAGCCTCGATGGGACTGGTAAAAGTAGTGTCGAGTATCATGCATCATGTAAGAATATGGAAAATTTCTAAATTCACCTCAATATACCATATGAGCACACATGTTTGTATATAGAAATATGATGACATATTAAGTATCCAACTAGCATAGTAAACACAATGTAACATGTAAATAGGATAAGCTAGCGAGATTATGTACAACCAAGATGTGTAGATGTTGTTTGATTATGATGGTGTGTTGTGATATGAAATATGTGTAGATGAGAGGGTCATGTTTCCCCACTATATGTGTGTGAGATGAGGTTCATTTAGGAATTATCCCTCAACATTTAAGTATGAACCATATAACAAGAGTACATCATTGGGTAATGAAGATAAAGTATGTGTATTTGAGATATGGTAATTATCATAAAGATATGAATGAAGCGAGAATCATAGGATGTATAGAGAGAGAAGCTAGAATGTGACAAGTGAGGTTCATTTATGAATTATGCCCTCCACAGTTAAGTATGAACCGTAGAACAAGAGTGTGTAATTGGGTGGTAAAGGTATTGGATGTGATTCGTATTATATTTTTAGTTACCGTGAAGCATAAAGTGTGAAGTGTAATAGATAATCTATGTGTACATGATCAAGACATTAAATAGTGATGGAGGGTGAATTCTAATGCCCCCCAAGTGTGTATATCAGGAGTTATTCATAAATATATGTGATTATTATGAAAAGGAACATCTAGAGTATGAATAGTGATTGAAAGGATGTGTACTATATATATAAAGTAAGAATGAAGAGAAAAGCATGTATGGATTTGCATAGGAGAAGAAAGGGAAGCCATAATCATAAATAGATGTAGCAAGGTGTGCTCATAGTGTAGATAATAAAAGAAATTGCTAGAAAGATTGACTTGAAGTGCAACTAAGAAGTAAGGTATAGGTGTGTATGTGAGTAGTATGGATATGCAATTGTTGATTAGAACATGCAAGTATGGGGGAATTTTGATGCCCCTAGGTTTTGCAAGTGATGGAGATCTATCTAATGAGAGGAGAGATACTATACCATGGTGGAAGATGTGGAAATGGGTCAGGAGTATTGGTATTGGTGTTATGCAGATCAAAATTTCTAAAGTAAGTTGTGACATTGAGAAAAAAGGAAAACACTTTTGTGATGGTAAGGGGGAATGGGCATGAGTTCCTATTTATTCTAATAGATCGTCATCAATAAGGAATGTATCTATACATACCCTATTTTACATGGTGCAACATTGTCATAACATTTCAAATCCCTAATGATGAAAAACTATCAATTTTAATGATGTCTAAGTCCAATTTATCGCTTTCGGCATGTCCTTGTAGCTTACTTGTTCATTTTCCATCTTTTCATGTTTTCCTTAGTTGTTTTATAGAACTCTTTTTTAGCTTGTTTTCCTTTAGGTACAGAACCACACCGGTGGTTATGTAACTACCTCGGTGGTTGTGTAATCACCAGTCTTCTTTAAGAAGAGGTTATGTAACCATCTCAGTAGTTGTGTAACCGCAATCTGCATAGAATAGTAGCTCCACGTGCTTCTACTTGAGACTTTTCCAGCGTATTTTAAATGTGTTTCACCTTATTCAAACTCGCTTTTCATGCAAATTTATTTTGAATCATCTTTTCTTGAGCTTGTTAGATGTGTATAATCTTATCCTTCCTTAATCACTTCTTTTTGTAAGTTAACTACCCCTTCGTGTGTTGTAGCACTCTTAGTCGCCAAGTCGGTTGGACCACTTCCTTGCCAATCTTCTATAAAAACCAAGCTTCTTCCCAAAGGATTGGTTGGATTTTCTTGATTTGGAATTGCATTTTTATGTTGTCAAAATCCTTTTAAGAAGTATACAAGAAAACTAGTTCATTTTCCTTGTTTCTCTCTTACTTGCATTGCTACCATATTATCTACAAAACAACTAGCTCTAGCACTCTCCCATTCTTTCTGCACACTTTCTAGCACTTCTCCTGGACACATTTGGACACTCATTGGAAAATAAGTTGAGGGGATATCAACAAGCATTTCTAGTTTTGGATTTGTCTCTATACAACATTTCCAGGTTAGGAGTGTCATTAAAGTAGTAGTTACAATATATTTCATTTTCAAATATTTTGTTGAGGATTTCCTCTAGCTTATCCCTATGGATTTTCCTAGGAATAATTCAGACGAGGTTCTTTCCACAGTGTGTTGTTAATTCTTCACAGTTTATTTACCTATAATTTTATATTTATTCATTTAGAAATATTTTATTTTACCGCAGGGAAGATTCATGGGAAAATTTACTTACGAAAAGCTTTTCATTCTTCTCGTGATTAAGATAGAGCCATAAGAAAGAATATCCATAAATACAAATTAGAAAACCTTTATTTTTATTAGATTTGATTAAATCCTCTACAACGAGTAAATAGCCACATCTAGATATTTCACTCTTTAGTTCAATTTGTTTTAGAGTAGAAGCGGTTTTATTTAATTAGAGGAAGTTTTATTGTCTATGTAGATTTCTTTCATTTAATTCTAGAAATCTCAAAAATATAGATTAGGTAGATCTTAGATTTATTTATTTATATTTCTTTAAATAATTTTCTTTCAAACAAGTACATTAAATTTTTCATTTCTTTTGTTCGATTTATTGGGAATGAATCTAGTTAGTCAAGAGATTAAAACACATTTGTATTTTGATTAAGTTAGATTTACTTTTCTTAACTTGTTAAAATGAACATTTCAGCATATTTTAACTTTCAAATCAAACCGGACACTTAATCCATAGGGAATTTATACTAACCATACATAGCCTTTAAATCCCTCTTAGCCAACTCGGTTTATAGGAATTCACACTAGTCGATTTCTTATTCATTGATTCTTCTATAGCTCCCTTCTAGTATTCTCTAGATCCTTGCACATTCCCAGATGTCCCGACATGGCCTCAAGAGGTTTAGTGTATCTAGAATCATGTGTTGATTCTTAGGCATAAAAAATTGGTGAACACGGCATGAAGGACTAGTCACTTCTTATTTCCCTAGCTTTCATTGTTGTTACCTCACCTTTCCACTTCTTTCCCTATTTTGGTACGTATTTGCTACCTCCCCAAATATGTCTAGTAGAGAGTTTGGTGGGAAATTTGGCTCTGATAGATACTACACCAACGTTAAGCCACAACAATCCCCCTCCCTTTCTAGATGGGTTGAAAATTACACAATAAACATGCAAGAATCCCTTAACTATGTTTCAAACCCCACTAGTTATGTGAGGATGGAGTAGGTTGATCAACCTTTAAATGTTAAATACAAAGTCAACCCAATTCAAACAACATGGTTTTTACGAGTGGAAAAAATCCTTACCTTGAAGTATTTTCAAGACCTCACATTTCCATACAATCAACAGAAGATGACATTTTTGTGTGAATTACAAACCCTCTTTTCCAAATAGACGAGTCCTTAGATAGGATGAATATCCACACCTCTAATATGTTCAATAACAATGTATCAACAACCTATCTTGAGACTCCTAATTTTAAGGAAAACAAGAATGAAAATGTTGAACAATTCATAAGAGGATATCATGTGCCCTCTCAACCAAACCCTACATAGTAGGAACCTAAACAAGAGACTCAATCCTCGCTTCATGATGTTATTTCCAATTTAGTAAGGAGGATTATAGAACTAGATATTTCCTAGTCTTCACAACTGACCTATGTAGTAGGGAAGAACATGGGGCATCCCATTGACAACAAAGGGTACACCCCTATCAACACACAACCAATGCAACATCATGTGCAACAAGGTTATCATGTCTAATAAAATCTAGGTCTTCTTATCATGGGATATGATACCCTATAAATGGCCCATCACCCTTCTCAAACTTACCCTATGTAAGGTTTGGTTGGAAGTTTGTTCTTGAATGCCACTCCATCAAGAAATGTGACATTACCTTGTTTCAAGCCCACTAGCCCATTTCCTAGTGTTATTCCACCTTACCTGCATATGTATGCAAAGTCCCCTAAGATGGACCAAAACCTTCCCTACTCCTTATACGTCATATCAAGGAGCTCCATACATTCCAACTAATGCTTACACTACATCATATCTAACTCCTCCTCCTTCACCTCCTCATCAAGGAGATTCAATGGTGGAATCCTATGTAATGGGTACTTATACTAAGTATTTGAAATAACCCCTTGAATTTACCATACAAGGTATCATGCTCCCTCACCCATTTCTGATATTCCTAAATTTAAGGGAGAAGGAGATCGAATGCTCACATCAAGGCCTATGCTACTTCCATTAGGGAATTACTTCCTTGGGATGTTGTAGTAGCTGAAATCCTTCTAAAGAACCTTGAAGGAATTTCCCTAGATTGGTACTATTATATTCTTAAGGCTTCTATACATTCATTTGAACAACTTGTTTTAGAATTCATTAGAGTATTTGATATGAACAAGTTTCTTTAAACAGGGATTAGAGATTTTTTGCATATTAGGTAGGAGAAAAATCAATCTACCACCCATTTCATTTAGAGATGGAATCAAGTTCTTTAATCCTCTACAAGTGTACCTAACATGAACCAAATGGAACTTTGTGATATCTTCCTTCATTATCTCAATCAAGAGACCAGGGAAGAAGTCAGAAGTTTTATTTCCACAATTATGAAGAAGTGTTGGAAGGTGCGCTCCGAATTGACCAAGCCACTATTGATAGTGGGCATAAGACTTATGGTATCAATGGGAAATTGGTGTCCCTAATCAAAAAAATTTAAATAATTAAAACAATTGAGCCAATAAACAAGGACCTATGACATTGAATCACATTCATGGTGCTACCACGGATGGTGTTACTAACCAAGAAAAGAATGATGGTTTCACAAATAACACTAACACTAACAATAATAGTAACAATAATAACTCAGGAAATCAAAGATTCTCTAACACTATTTATTCAGTCAACATGGTTGATGTGAATCATCCCTTACTTGACAATCTCAAACCCAAGGCTTGAACCAATACGGAACTGCGGGAAAGGGGAAATGAATTATGGTTATAACAACCAGTTTCATAACTACAACTAGGATTATAATCAACAAAAAAATTGAATTAAAGGCTAAGAGACTACAATCCCAATCTATATTAAGGTTTTCATCATGTTATTGGTCATAACACTAGAACTTGTAGTGATTACAAAAAGTTCATATAAAGAATCCATGAGAATCAAATGCATATCTTTGTGGACATGTTCTTAGAAAACCCTGAAGAAACCTCATAACCTGGTCATATAGGGCCCATCAAACCTCAAAATGAAAACCTAGGAATCTATTAGGACCCATTCCCTAAGCATCCTAAATATGTTAAGGAGAATCCTCAAAACATAAACAATGGTATTCATATAGGGAATAACGACCATGAGGCCTCAACTTTTGATAACTCTTGAGTTTCTCCTAACCTTGGCTCAAACAATAATACAAATATTTTGGGATTATTTGAGCTAGAGGTTGAACCGAAGTTAATGCAACAACTCAGTTAAGGGAATACATTTTTCAACCCCTTCCCACTCATTCTTTCTCACACCATGACATTCCTACAATATCAAAAATGGTGGGAGCTTATGATTTTATATCAGATTTGAACAAGACCTTTTCTCACATCTTGTTTCTAGATTTGTTGAATAATAACCACTGCACATAATTCCAAATTGCTTGATATATTGGTTCTTATTTATTTAATCCATGTTACACCTCCTCTAGGAGCTCAAATAAATAATATTTACTTTGACATACATCCTTTGTGACAGATTTATAGGGATAGATGGGTTTCTTTTGATATAAACAAGATGCCTTCTAATGCTGAAATAGCCCAAAGAGTGATCTGCCTTATATTTGTAAGTGCGGGTTTATAAAAAATACATCAAGGGAGCCATGATTGATGACTGGGTTATTAATTTGGTTCCCTTCTCTTTCTTGCATACTTTGTGATATGGGGAGACTATCTTGCTCCTCTACGAGAAACAAGTTGTGAGGGTATGACAGATCTTAAGGATACCTCAATTGGAACTATATTTATTCATGTCTCCATCGGGACAAAAAATATATTAATAGTTTTTTACATCATTTATAAGAAGAAAAATTATGAATTTATCCTTGGTAGACCTTGGATTCACCGAATAAAGGTTATTCCCTCCATGTTGTTCCAAGAGGTTAGATTTCTCCACCTGGGAAAGGTTTTCATTTCTCAAGGGGATCCTAAGCCCTTTGACATGCATTTCGAAAACCTCAAGAAGAAGCCAAGGATCCATTCAAAATATGAGATCCCTGCAAATTAGTTTATAAAACTACTTCCATAGAAATAATTGGTCATGACCACCCCAATCATTGTGAAAGTTGAATTCGATGACCCAAAAACATTTGAGGTAGTGAAAATAGTTAAAGGTAAGGTGATATTTATGAAAGCGTGTTCACCAAAACCACAACCAAGATTATGAAACTAATAGAGAGTGATGAACAAATCCTTCTCCCCTTTGAACCATGATGTGTATGCATACTAAACTAACTAAGCTATGGAATGAAACTAACACCAAGTAGCTTCAATAAAAAGTTAAATCTAATAATAACAACAAGATAATAGCTTAAAGGAATTAGCTAATTATTAAATTAACATGAAATAAATCATCTAATGGTAAACATTCATGCCATTAAATATATGATTACTTCTAAACATGATCCTATTTAGTTCATGAGTAATAAAATTTGTGTGTTTTATCTACAAAGAGAGGGAAGGATCTCACCAAGAAATGGTTATAAGGTCATACTTCAATCTTTCTTTCTACTCAACAATGGTAGAATGGATGTAGAAGATGAAGTAGATATTCAAAAATAATGGAGAAGGCTCTTATCATATGTCTTATATAAAATAATAGCAAGAGTATGGTGTTTGTAAAGGTGTCGGATGTGAAGGATGTAGGAGGGTCCTTTATATAGCTTTCCAATTTGGGAGAAGCTTGCAAACTAGTGCATGTGGGATAAAGGATAAAGTAGATTTAGAAGAGATAAGCTTGATTAGAAGAATTAACAAGTGATTAGCAACTCATGGGAGTTGGAGATGATTTAATTAATCAAATAGGATTAATTAATAGGCTAGGATAAGCTTAGAAATCCTTTAGAGATGATTTGAAGGAAATGGGGTGATTTTGAATGGTTAGAAGGGGGTTTTAACCAATAAGAGGGTTTATTGATTAAATAAAAGGGTAAATAGGCTTAATTAACTAATAATAGCTAATTGTTTGATAAAAAGAGGATTATAACTAACAAAGTGTCGTTAATTAGCATCCGGAGTGAAGTAAAGACTAGTTAATTAACAAAGTGTTGTTAGTTGACCAAAATGTAGGGAAAAGTTAGTTAAATACTGAAAAATCACTAATTATAGAGGAAATGATAGGAAAGAGGGTAATTAGTGCAATCTTAGTAGTAAAACTACATAAGCAAATTTTAGGTGTCTATATTTTCCCGTCTTTGGGGTAGTGTAAGAAACACCACTTCAAAGATAGTATATAATTACAAATAAGTAAGTTTTGAAGGGATAGAATAAATATGAGTATAATGAAGGATGCCTCCTCGAGTATCAATGGGGTGATGAAAGAGGTCGATTGACGATCAAAAGATGAAGAAAATGGATGGATTAAACAAGGAGGGGGAGGAGGGATAAAAATAATCCCTATTATCCCTAGTGTTGTTGAAGAAAAGGTGTGATAGAAGAAAGTTATAATGAAGAAGAATGGAGATGAAGAGAACGGAAATGTATGTCATCCATCTTAACTCAAGCACAACTTTATTTCATCAATTTTCGCATGATTTACATCGCCGGTTCTTTATTATATATAAGCATATAACAAAAGTGTAAAATAATATGAAAAGATATAATAATAACATTTGTTCATTGATAAAACACTAAATCAATGCAGCATACACAACATAATGCAATACAAGAAAGTAAACAATATAATCTAAGATGGAAACAAGTACAAACACACATACTCAAACAAACAACGTTTAAGATAGTTGTACCAATATTTTTGTTATCAAGCTTTATCTCCCAAATGTTCGAGTTAATGAAAAGGATTAAAAATTACAGCCCAAGTAAGGATACATGTGAGGTGAATAAATGGAGGATGTAGAAGTCCCATGAAAAATCAATTGTGCACTATGAAACTACCCCAAGCAACCCGTTTGTGTGAGGGAAGACAAACATAACAAGAAAACTGACTTTGTTAATGGAGGTAGATCTAGATGATCTTCAAGAACAAATGAGAACCAAAGAAATATGTTTTATAGGAAAAATTTTTATATTTGAGGATGATGTGCCCAATAAATTCTTCATCTCGCATGCATGATTTTGACAAATTTTTGAAAAAAATGAGTTTTTATAAATTTTTGATTTTTTTATTATTTAACAATTTTTTTACCTTTTTTTTATTTTATTATTTTAGGAAGAAAATTATGTTGAATAATGAAAATTCATGTGAGGAATTAGCAAAAACACTTTGGGAAGCAAAAATATGCCCCATGTAGTAGAAAGGGACGCCAAGAAGCCAAAATATGCCCCAACGTAGTGAAAATGGTCAAAAAATGACTATTTAATAAAAAATACAATCACGACCAATAGTAGAATAATATATAATAATCACGTTAGTTATTTAGCCTAGAGAAGGTGAGAAAAATGAAGAATTAGGTCAAAAAGACTATAAATAGCAAGTCAGTAGGGCAAAAATCCATTGTGACGAGTTATTGTTACTAGACCCCTTTAATATTTGGTGAGTTTTTTTCTCTGATCTTGGAGAGATATGGATCAAATTCATAATATTAAACACCACATTTATCAACTTTGAGAGTTCAGGAGGCCTCATACGGATGAGACAGAGCACGCAAACCAAAATTTTAAGTTTTGGCGTATTTATGACTTTTTTAGCTAGGAAAAAACATGGGGTCATCTTAGCACAAGACCTAGGGTGCACTAATGGCTAGGGTGTGCGCTGGTGCAAAGGGGTTACACGGTCATACAAAAATGTGTTCATGTGTTTAAAACCATATTTGGGGGTAAATTAGGTGTGTTCTATAGTAAAAGTGAGAAAATTAGTGGGAAAATGGGTGCACTAGCGTAGGCTTTCTATAGTGTGAAAATGAGTGAGTTTTTGATAAAAGGAACATGCTAGTGTATTATTACGCTTGTTCTAGAAGGGGTGTGCTAGTGCAAACAAGCTTATGCTAGTATAAAAATTGTGCCTTAGGCAATTTTTGGAATAAATTTGAAGATTTGAAGGACTTAGGCATGACTAGAAGGATGTAGAATCTATTAGAACATCTTAGGAAGATGTGTATGAGAAATAAATTATGTTAACTAATTTATTTGCGTAATATTGTAGATGAATGTTGTCGTGAAAATGTGCAAGCGGGAAATTGCTGATTTCTAAGAATGATAACGATACCCTGTACAAACATTTTCAGGTTTTATCATTCTGAGGCACCCGGGGTCTACCTAGTCGAGTCCAGTGACCTGTTGATTAATGTTAGCTCATATCCCTAGGTGATTTAGGAAATTCCATTCATTCCCCCTAAGTGATTTTAGGAGTTATTGAAAAATGCTATCTCTGGGAATTCTTGGCAAGGGCTTTCGTTGGCCTTTCCAAGATTGGATCAACCTCCTGAAGTGGAATGGAGGAGAAAAATCCAACATGGAGGTGAATTGAAGGCCTAGAAACATCATGGAAGTGATTTTTGAATATTTAGGGAATATTTGGAGAGTTTGGAGCTATTTGATCAAAAACACGGTTCACAGGCCTAGGTAGTGCACAAGTCAAAACAATTGTTGAGGTTCCAAAGGTGATTCGAGGAGATCGACTAGATTTAGGAGAAAAAACAAACATCTTTGGAAAGGAATTCCAATTCTAAAATATGGTGAAATTATTTTTTTAACAATAGTTTGGCACATTGGAGTGTAATTAGGTTTTCTCATGCATAGGTGGAATATGAAATAAAAAATCATATTTTTAAGGGATAAAGTGGACAAATAAATACCTAATACCCCCTTCATTTGATTTAAAAGGTCATTTTCAGTTGGGATCATAAAACATTTCATTGATAAATTCCACCGGGAGTTCAAGTTATAAATCGTCGTTTCAAGTTTTCCTTTTGGAGCAAAGTCAGGAGTTAGTCAAATTTTGGGAGGACACATGTCAGCTCCAAGAGCCTAGAGGTATTTCATGTCCCTAAAGGTCAGAGTTCATCACACATGAAAAAATTCACCCATCCCCTAAGGATACTTTTGGTCACCCATATGACCAACTTCCAGCCCCTCAATGCTTTAAAGCTAATTTTTAGCCTTCATTCCCTACCATTGGATCTCCGCCATGTGTCATTTCATTACTAGCCATGGAATTTGATGTCACTAATGTCCCTTTTAGGTGAGAAATGTCATGGAAATGAAAATACACCCAACTCAAACTCAAAAATTCAAAAATAATCTAATTGTTTGTCGCTCTTTGTTGCTTCTCACTGCCAAAAGAAAAGTTGCAAAGAAAACCTTAGTCCACCATTGTTCCTCCAAACCAGCTCCGCCATAGCAACAAAAATTACAATCCATGAATATTCATAGGTTTTAAATAAAATATTGATTGAAAGATCCAGAGGAATGAATAATGAAAGAGAAGAGCAAAGGAATTCTTCAGAAACCTCCATTGCCATGAGACAAAGATTCAAACATATATTGCAAGCCTATACATGAAACGAAGAACCATCTGTTGTTGAGTTATTCAATCTCAGAGGACATTAAAAATCACCTTCAAACCTCCCATTCATAGAAAGTAATGATCATAGAGAATAAATTTCACTTCCAACTCCACGAAGACCAAAGCTCAATTTCCCGTCAAACCGACAACTGGATCGAAGAGAAATTTCACCACTGAGACAAGAAGCAATAACCTATCACAATGGAATTGATATATTCACAAATGGAGACAAAAAATAGACCTGAAAATTTTAAGCTCTATTAATTTCCACCATGACATAGTAGTGGAAAAAATCAGTGAGCTACCTCTCCACTTCTCAAGGTTCTAGTGGGTGAAATCGCACGAAAATTTGAGGGAATGATCATTAAAAAATCTAGTTTTGTGTGAACTAGATTTTGTACCATGAAGTCCCTATTTTTTAGGGATATGGAGGATTGATTTTTTTATCATATTTCTTCCCTATCACATGAAGAAAATACATGAAAAATGAAGTGATCTACCTCTTCACTTCTCATGGTTCCGATGGGTGGAATCGTGTAAAAATTGAAGTGAATGATTGCTGAAAAATATATTTTCACTTAAACTTGTTTTCATGCCATGAAGTCCCTATTTTTAGGTATGTGGTGGGATGTTTTTTTCTATATTCTTCCCCACCAATGAAAATATTATTTTCCAAATTTCTCGAGATGAAGGAATTTCTCAAAATTTGGAGGATGGAACCTCGAGAATAAAACCCAGATTTTCAAGACCTATTTTGTTGCAATCTGACATCTGTGGTGTACTTACTAAAAATAGCATGTCTTCCTACATAGGGGTATGTTAATTTGGGTAAGCCACCATTTGAAGAGGCTATTAAAAATATGGTGAACACGGAGGGAGTATCACGGGAAAAGTCATCAAAAAGGTCATTTCGGCTCGAAATTGACACTTACTAAAAATAGTAAGTGGTTACACTGAGCCCCTACTATAAATAGCCGGTTGCCCAAAAAGGTGAGAGGAACAAAGTAAGAAGAAATAATTGAAGCTACCATATCCTGTTGAGGTTGGGAAAATCTAACTCCGATACTTACTAAAGATAGTAAGTTGTCCCTTCCAAATATAGTAAGTGTTAAGGAAACATGAATTTCAAGTGCACGGAGTTGGTCTAGTTTCTCAAGTGTAATCAATCATGACGCGATGGTGGTTTTGGAGGTTTGGAATGATCATATCATATTACCAAGTAGGGCACCTTTGCATGGCACATCATGTGAATCTAACTTCATCACTTAAGAAGTTAAGTGATTGAAGAATTGATCAAAATGATTTCACCGAGTCAAGCAGGTTCATCAACCAAGTTTGAGGAGGGTCATCGTGGGCATTTTATGTATTCATCTTGAGCTTACAGTGGTAAACATCAGAATTTTTTTCTAAACCCTCATTCTATGATGCAAGATGTCCATGCATCATATATTTTTGGTCATCACTAGTTTGGGAAAATGATTCAAAGTTATTTAAGGAGGAATCTTCATTGGTGTAGGAGATCACCGGTGGTAGAAATATTTTCTCAAAATTCATGGTTACATCAATTCATTCAAAGAATTTTTTTCGAGGAGTATTTTCCCTCCATCCCTTCCCTCTTCCTATGTTTTCATCTCTTCTTTCTCTCTCCATTCTAGTTCTTCGTTATGCATCATCATTGTGTTTCGTCTATTCACTTAAGTGACCTATTTTAAATTTGCAAAAATTATTTTATCAAAACTATAATAGAAATACTTAATTCATGGAAAATTAAGGGTCGCGAGTGGAATTTGGAAATGAAGAGTCATGTGAGGGAGGTGAAAGGACAATTCAAGTTGTTATACATTGGGATGGTCTCTTCATTCCAAAGGATTTGGATTCCATATTTTGGAATAACTCTTACTATGTAACATTGTGATAGCTTGGTTGAAGCTTTTTATTCATCACTACACATGGAATAAAAGCTAAACTTATTCTATTTCCTTTTTTTCCCCCTCTATTTCTCTCTTTCATGCACTTTGCAAGCATAGTTGATCCTATATGGAATTGGAGAGGAACTTGGTGTCCTCAATAGATGAATTTAAAAACTTGGTGTTTTAATTCATTGGTCCCACTAGCTTCATTGTGTTTTCCTCTATATTGAAGGTTGAAATACTCTGGTTACTAGATGTGAGCTATCTAATCTACTCACAACAGTAATCTTCCTTACATAATTTCCCCCTTTTCTCTTCATTGTTGTAATTTCCTCTTTTGTACCCTCATACAAGAACTTATCCATAGGTTCACTAGAGTGTCCCTATGTGATCCCTGGCCAATTTGGCCACCTGAAACATTTAGATAGGATTAGGATTAGTTTACTTTCAATAATGGGAGTTATACCATTCAATGCAGAGGGATGTAGCCCCATGAACATTGGTGGAGACACTTGATTTGTCTACCTGAAATTTTTTTCTCAATGATAGATTTTGGTGACTCCACTCTGGGAAATATTTTCCTAAGCACACCCAAAATATATTTCTTCCCAAAATATAAAAAAATACAAAAAGTTATATATTCAAAAAGAAAAAGAAAAATTAGATTTCAAAGTAAAATCATTCTTGAAGGTGACTCCATCAAGGAACAAAATCCGATCACGTTCGTTCCACTCACCATGAGGAAAATTCTAGAACAAAGTGAAGTACCAATGAGTGATAGTGAATAAGAAGAAGAAGATGTCTTCCTAGAAAAGAAGATCATTGATTAACCATGGTTCCAGACTAGTGTTGACAAAGGAAAGAAGAAAGAACATGTCATCGATGAAGAGGAATAGATTCAAATGAGACATAAGATAAGGTGTGAAGCTTGACAATATGCCAAATTATTGAATGAGATTAATGAACAACTTAAATCAATCCCATAGCGAGGAATAATAAAGTACATTCATCATATGGAGGAAGATCTTCAAGATCATTCATATCACAAGGTTTTCATCCTAGAAAGGTTCTTGACTACAGCTGAAGAAAATCCTATCTTTGAGCCTTCTAGTGAAGATCAAATTAGCATTCAAGAATATGAAAAAATAAAGTACGGTGAAATATCTTGTGAAGAAATTTTTTACAATCTTGCACAACTCACTAAAAATTGAGTAAGTTGTCCTTCTTGTACCATTCTCTAGATAAATTCATTGCATGTAGTGATGAAGAAATGAATAGTTTGAAAAAGAATATATGTGGAAAGACTTGAGCATAATAAAAGGGAATTCCTACCCCAAATTCTTTGATGAAATTTTGAGGTATGCTTTATCTCTGAGATAAGATATGAACATCTTGAAGCACCACATAAAATGGAGGAAGAAGATGATATTTACCCTATGGAGGAAGACCCTGATGGCTACCCATATTATGATGTTTTCATTCCTAGAATATTCTTGGATTTTTTTGAATAATATCTTATGATGGAACCTTCCAGTGAAATCCAAAGCAACATCATGGATGAAGAGTAGAATCACCATTCAAAATTTTCATTTGTCTTGAGTAACAAACCATAAGGGGAATAATATATTTAATAAAGGAAGATCCTTTCTACGTAATGGATGATCAATGCACTCTGAATAATCCACCAATGATGAAGAAGATGGCCATTTCAAAGTAAGCATGGATGATCTTATTTCAAGTTTTGATCTTTCAATTAATGAAAAAATGGAGAGATGTGAATAAGTGCAAGAAAATAAAATGACATCATGGTCTGAAAATAATGAATTCAATATGGTCATAGATAATCTTCTCTCCTATTTTTATTCATCAAGTGATGTATAAATGTCACGGGGAAGAAATAGGGGAATTCAAAGAATCAAAATCTCTCCCTGATGTAATCATGAATGATTGAATGGAAGAATACCACTCTAATTTCAAATATGAGGAGAATGAAAAATTTAAATGCAACCTCTGCTCACTTGGGGAGAAAAATAATTATCATGGTGAAAACAAATCCTTCCATCTTTCACATGAGCAAGAAGATTCAATAATGGATGGTCAAGATGTAGCTGAAAATTCTTCTCATCTGCTATCGTAACACGTTCTCTTCTTCTTACAAAGGAGAAGATGATATGCATTTTGAGCTTGAAGGAGTTCCCTTCCCATGAAGATTAGACATCTTATCCTTTTTAGTAGGTGTCATGAATCAATTATGTCCTTGTTTTGCAACAAAGTGAATCTTTGGCAACGTAAAGCATGGAAGAGGTGAACAATAACATTTGAAATGAATCATGAGCCTATATGGATCATATTTTTAACCATATCTTGGAGGCACAACAAGAATATTCTTCCAATGAAGATAAAAATGAGCCTATGGAAATTTTAGAAGAACTATCTGTATAAGATATCTTGAAGGTTGTGGAAGAAACTGAATATCCTCAACTCATTCTTGAACTCTTAACCTAGGATATGGAGATACAAGATAGGTATGAATCAATTTGTGCTTCTTATTTTGGTGCACAAATTTTTGATGTTGAGATGGAGCAATTGGATAAGCTTGATGACTTCTCTAATACTTTGGTTGATGAGAATGAACATGAAAACATGTCTTTTCTTCCACATCATGTGAAGAAGTTCATGAGTGTAAAAGAAGAAAGGTTCTTGAATATCCTTTGAATATCCTTAATATTGGAAATGAAATCTCTATTGTGGGAGTTTATAACATGGAAAATATTGAGCTGATTTGCATCAAAGAAAGATGTTCAAAAATAAATAAACAACTACGAGAACATTGGGAGTGTGATCAAAACCAACTTGTTCCCATCATTTTAGAATGGTCCATAAATGAAAAAAAGAGTTCACATGGAAAAATCCAATGAAGGGTGAAGAATGCTTATATGGCCAAAAAAAAGCTGCAATTTTAAAAATGATCTCAAGATGTGCTCCAAACAAAAGCATATTGACAACCATTTCTATAGATATTAAAGCAAGAGTATCATGATTCTTTCTAAATTATCCAAAATCATACTACACTCACCATCCTCCAAGCTCGATTCACCTTAAACATGTTCCCATGCTGCAAAAATATCTCAAGGATGATGAAGATATCCAACTCAATGATTTAACCTCCATGTCTAAAAACACTTTCTCAAAGAAACAAAGCAGGATGTTCAGGGAAGTTCTTGAATGGGAAGAAAATCAGTTTGTTCTCACTCCTTCCAAGTGTTTTGCTGATATAAGAGACAATTTGAAGTCACAAATCAAAGGAGATGAATTTTTTCATGATAGGAGAAATTTTCCCACTCTTGAAGACATGGAAGAATGGTGTCACATGGTCACAGGACGTAAAGTGGGAGCATCAAGGTACAAGAGTTTTGAGAAAGTGATGAAGTGTTCATTGGATGCAAGAACATGATTTATTGTGTAGTATGAGTACGAAGATGGAATTATGGTCAACCTTATTTTTCTGAAGCCATGCAAAGCCATAACAAAATCGTGGTTTGATTAAATAATATTTTTTTTCCTTCAATGGTCATACTTCAATCCATTATTTCATAATGGCGTGTACTTTTCTCAACCCGTTGTTGGGTATATATATATATATATATCATTTCCCCACCTCTGTAAATTTTCCTCCCCTTGTAGATAATTTCACTTTCTTGTTTTGTTTCCCCCCCTTGGTGTGTTTCCTTCTGTTTGTTTATTTACATGTGTGTGTGTTTAATAAATAAATTTGTGTAGCATATTTTTCTAGTGACATTGTAAGGCCCAATAGATAAGGAAGCTGGTAAATATGTTGAAATTTGATATTCTAAGAGTCCTCATGCCATGTCTTCATTTTTATCATACCATTTCATGTCCCTAAGCTAGAGCCAATTGTTGTCGTGCAAATGTGCAATAGGAAATTGACAATTTCTAAGCATGACAATGATACCCATGTACCAAAATTTTCATGTTTTATCATTCCAAGGCATCTCAAAACTACCCAATCAATCTAAGTGACCTCCCAATTAATTTTATCTAATCCCCTAGGTTATTTCAGAAATTCCATTCATTCCCCCTAGGTGATTTTAGGAGTTCTTGAAAAATGTTATCTTTGGGCAGTGTTGGGAAGGGCTATCATTGGCCTTCCAAGGACTAGAGAAACCTCCTGAAGTGGAATGGAGGATTCAAATACAGCATGGAGCTTTATTTAAGGCATAGAAACATCATGGAAGTTATTTTGGAAGATTCAGAGAATATTTGGAGAGTTTGGAGCAGTTTGATCAAAAACACGGTTCACGGGACTATGCGGTGCAAAGTCAAACAACAGCTGTTGATCTTCCGAAGGTGATTCCAGTAGCTCTGGATGGAATTAGGAGAAAAACAAAATATATTAAGAAATATAATTATAACACCTAAAATATTTTGAAATTATTTTTTTCACAACACTTTAGCGCATTGGAGTGCAATACGTTTTTCTCATGCATAAGTGGAGTACCAAATAAAAAATCTGATTTTTCATGGAATAGAAGGAAGATTAAAGACCTAATACCCCACCATTGGATTCAAAAGGTCATTTTCAGTTAGGATCATATACAATTTCATTAAATTCCATTAGGAGCTCAAGTTATCATCATTTCAAGTTGTCCTCTTGGAGTGAGTTCGGGAGTTAGTCAAATTTTAGGACACATGTCAACTCCAGGATCCTAGTGGGATTTTTTTTCCCTAACATACATTAAGGTCAAGGGAATCACACATGGAAAAATTCTCCCAACCCCTAAGGATACTTTTGGTCACCCATATGACCAACTTCCAGCCCCTTAGTGCTTTAAAGGTGATTTTTTAGCCTTCATTCCCTGTCGTCGGATCTCTGCCATGTTTAGTTTCCTTGAGTTCCATGGAATTTTATGTACCTAACATCCATTTGAGGTGAGGGGTGTTAGGGACATGAAAATACACCCAACTCAAACTTAAAAATTACAAAAAAATATCTAACTATTTACCGCTTCTTGTTGTTTCTCCTTTGTTAGAAGAAATGTTGAGAGAACACCTCAGTCCACCATAACAAAACCATCCAATCCATGAATATGAATAGGTTTCAATTAAAATATTTATTGAAAGATCTAGAGGAATGAATAATGAAAGAAAAGAGTGAGTGAATTCTTCAAAACCTCCATTGCCTTGAGAGGAATATTTGAACATATCTTGCAAGCTAGTGCACGAAACGAAGAACCATCTATTGCTGAGTTATTCACTCTCAAAGGCCATTAAAAACTCACCTTCAAACCTCCCATTCATAAAAAGGAATTCTCATGGAAAATAAATTTCACTTTCAGATCCATGAAGAACAAAGATCAATTTCCCGTCAAACCGACAACCGGATCGAAGAGAAATTTCACCACTGAGACAAGAATAGAAAACTTGTCTCAATGGAATAGATTTCTTCATGAATGAATAAAAAAACTAGACCTGGAAATTTCAATCTCCATTAATGGCTGCCACAAAACTGTAGTGGAAAAATTCAGTGAGCTACCTCTCCACTTCTTAGGGTTCTAGTGGGTGAAATCGTGCAAACATTGGAGGGAATGATCATTGAAAAATCTAGTTTCGAGTAAACTATTTTTGCCATGAAGTCCCTATTTTTAGGGATATGGAGGACTGATTTTTTATCATATTTTTTCCTGTCACATGAATAAAATATGTGAAAAAAATTTAAATACCTCTTCACTTCTCAAGGTTCTAGTTGGTGAAATAGGTCAAAATTGGAGGGAAAGATAGTTGAAATATCTATATTCACTTAAAACTAGTTTTCATGCCATGAAGTACCTATTTTTAGGGATGTGGAGGGATTTTTTTTTTATATTCTTCCCCCACTAATGAAAATATCATTTTCTAGATTGTTTCGATGAAGGAATTTCTCAAAATTCGTGAGCGATGAACCCGAAATAAAACCTAGATTTTCAAGACCTGTTTTGTTGCAATCTGACATCTGCGGTGCACTTACTAAAAATAACATGCCTTCCTACATAGGGGTATATTACTTTGGGTAAGCCACCATTTGAAGAGGCTATGAAAAAGGTGGTGAACAAAGAGGGAGTATCACAAGTAAATTCATCAAAAAGGTCATCTTGGCTCACAATTGATAGTTGCTAAAAAAAGTAAGTGGTTGCACAAGCCCCCTGCTATAAATAGCCGATTGGCCAAAAAGGTGAGAGGAAAAAAGTAATAAGAACTAATTAAAGTTACCATAGCATGTTGAGGTTGGTAAAATCTAACTCCAACACTTACTAAAGATAGTAAGTTGTCCCTTCCAAATATAGTAAGTGTTAAGGAAACATGAATTTCCAGTGCACATGTTGGTCTAGTTTCTCAGGTGTAATCAATCATGAAGAGATGGTGGTTTTTCATGGTTTGGAATGATCATATCATATTAAAAAGTAAGGAATCACAAGGCACATCTTGTGAATTCATATTCATCACTTAAGGAGACATGTGATTCAAAGAGAGTTGATCAAAATGATTTCAATGAGTCAAGGAGTTCATCAACCAAGTTTCAAGGAGGGTCATCGTGGGCATTGTATGTGTTCATCTCGAGCTTGCAGTGGTAAACATCATAACAGTGTTTCTAAACACTCATTATATGGTCCAGGATTTCCATGCATCATAGAGTTTACAGTCATCACTAGATTGGGAAAATGATTCAAAGTTATTCAAGGAGCAATCTTCATCAGTGTAGAAGATCACCAGTGGTAGAAATATTCGCTCAAAGTTCATGGCTGCATCAAGGCATTCAAAGCATTTTTTCATGAGGAGTGTTTTCCCTCCATCCCTTCCCTCTTCCTCTCTTTCCCTCTCTTCATTATTTCTCCATTCTAATTCTTCGTTACACGTCATCATTGTATTTCGTCGTATCCACTTAAGTGACCTATTTTAATATTGTAAAAAAATATTTTCTCAAAATTATAAGAGAAATACTTAATTCATGGAAAATGAAATGTCACGAGTGGAATATGGAAACATAGAGTCATGTGAGAGAGGTGAAAGGAAAATTCATGCTGCTATAAATTGGGATGGTCTCTCGATTCCAAAGGATTTGGATTCCAAATTTTGGAAGAACTCTTACTAGGTAGCATTGTGATAGCTTGGTTGAAGCTTGGTATTTATCACTACAGACGGAATAAAATCTACACTTATTTTATTTCACTTTCTTGTTTTTCCTCTATTTCTCTCTTTTATGCACTTTGCAAGAATAGTTGATCCTGTATGGAATTGGAGAGGAACTTGGTGTCCTTAATAGATGAATTTAAAAACTTGGTGTCTTAATTCATTGGTCCCACTAACTTCATTGTGGTTTCGTCTTTATTGAAGGTTGAAATACTCTAGTTATTGGGTGTGATCTCTCCAATATACTCACGAAAGTAATATTCCTTACATAATTTCCCCCTTTTTCCCTTCATCTCTTTAATTTCCTCCCTTCTATCCTCATACAAGCACTTTTCCATAGGTTCAGTGGAGTGTCCTTGTGTGATACCCGACCAATTTGGCCACCCAATAAATTTATATAGGATTAGGCATAGTTTACTTTCAATAATTAGAGTTGTATCATTCAATGTAGAGGGGTGTAGCCACATGTACATTGGTGGATACACCTGATTTGTCTACCTAAAAAATTTTCTCACCAACAATTTTTGGCAACTCCACTGGGGAGAGATTTTCATATTTCAAAGTAAAATCATTCTTGAAGGTGAATCCATCAAAGAAAAAAACCTATTCACATTCGTTCCCCACACCATGATGAAATTTCCAGATTGGATTCAATTACCAATGAGTGATAGTGAATAATAAGAAGAAGATGTCTACACAGAAAAGAATATCGATGATCAGCCATGGTTCCAGACTATTGTTGACAAAGGAAAGAAGAAATATCTTGTCACTGATGAAGAGGAATGGATTCAAAGGATACATAAGATAAGGCGTGAAGCTTGAGTATATGCCAAATTCTTACACGAGATGAACGATAAAATTGAAGTAGCCCATAACAAGGAAAAATAAGAGGATGTTCATCCTATGGAGGAAGATCTTGAAGATCATTCATATCACAAGGTTTTCATCCCTGAAAGGTTCTTGAATACTCTGAAGAAAATCCTATCCTTGAGCCTTCCGGTGAAGATCAAATCAGCATTCAAGAATATGACAAAAGAAAGTGTGGTGCAAGATCCATTGAAGAATATTTTTACAATCTTGCACAACTCACTATAAAATTGAAAATGTTATCCTTCTTCTACCATTATCTAGATGAATTAATTACATACAGTGATGAATAAATGAATAGTTTGAAAAGAGAATATGTGGAATAATTCAGAGCATAATAAAAGGAAATTATGACCCCAAAGTCTTTGATGAAATTTGGAGGTATGCTTTAGCTCTACAGATAAGATATGAAAATCTTGAAGTACCACATCAAATGGAGGAAGAAGATGAGATGCACCCTATGGAGGAAGACCCTAATGGCTTCCAATATTATGAGGTTTTCATTCCTAGAATATTCTTGGATGCTTCTAAATAATATCTTATGATGGAACCTTCAAATGAAAGCCAAAGAAATGTCATGGATGAAGAAGCCAAAAAGATGAAGATAGAATCACCATTCAGCAATTCAATTTGGCTCGAGTCACGACCCATAAGGGGAATAATATATTCAATAAAGGAAGATACTTGCTGCATAATAGATGATCCAATACTCTCTAAAGAATCCACCAAGGATTAATAAGATGTCCAATTCAAAGTAAGCATGGATGATCTCTTTTCAAGTTTTGATCTTTCAATTAATGACAAAATGGAGAGATGTGAAGAAGTAAAAGAAAGTCACCCTACATCATGGTCTGAAGATGATGAATTCAAGATGGTCATATATAATCTTCCCTCCTATTTTTATTCTTCAAGTGATGTAGAAATTTCACATGAAGAAATGGAGGAAGTCAAATAATCAAACTCTCTTCCTGATGCAATCATGAATGATCGAATGGAAGAAGTCCACTCTCTTTTCAAATCCAAGGAGAATGAACAATTTAAACACAACCTCTACTCACTCGGGAGTAAAATAATCATCATGGTGAAAAAAATTCCTTCCATATTTCACGTGAGAAAGAAGATTCAATAATAGATGGTTAAGATGTAGCTAAAAATTATTCTTGTATCTTTTCCCTAACATAGTTATCTTCTTCTTACAAATAAGAAGATGATATGGATTTTGATATTGAAGGATTTCCCTTCACATGAATCTTGGACATCTTCTCCTTGTTAGTATGTGTCATGAATAAAGTATGCCCTTGTTTGCAAGAAAGTGAATCTTTGGCAATGCAAAGCATGGAAGAGGTGAACAAGAATATTTGAAATGAATCATGAGCTTGTATGGATTAGATTTTTAACCATCTCCTGGAGGCACAACAAGAAGATTCTTCTAATGAAGATAAAAATTATCCTATGGAAATTTCATAAGAACTATTTGTATAAGATATCTTGAAGGTTGTGGAAGAAACTAAAGATCCTCAACTCATTATTGAACTCTTAACCCAGGATATGGAGATACAAGACAGGTATGAATCAATTTTTGCTTCCTATTTTGGTGCACCAATTTTTGATGTTGAGATGGAGCAGTTGGATAAGCTTGATGACTTCTCTAATACTTTGGTTGATGAGAATGAACATGAAAACATGTCTTTTTCTTCCACATCGTGTGAAGAAGTTCATGAGTGTAAAATAAGAAAGGTTCTTAAATCTCCTTTGAATATCCTCAATCTTGGAAATGACATATCTATTGTGGGAGATGATAACATGGAAAATATTGAGCTGATTCACATCGAAGAAATCCATTTAAAAAAATAAAAATCTGTGAGAACATTGGGAGTGTGATCAAAACCAACTTATTCCCATCATTTTGGAATGGTCCATCAATGAAAAGAAAGAGTTCATATGGAAAAATCCAATGAAGGGTGAAGAATGCTTATACGACCAAACAAAAAGATGCAATTTTTAAAATGATATCAAGATGCACTCCAAAAAAATGCATATTGGCAACCATTTCTCTAGACAACAAAGTGGGAGTATGCATGATTCTTGCCAAATGATCCAAAATTAGACTACACTCACCATCCTCCAAGCTCAGATTCACCTTGAACATGTTCCCATGCTGTAACAATATCTCAAGGATGATGAATATCTCCAACTCAATGATTTAACCTCCATGTTTGAAAACACATTGTCAAAGAAATAAAGTGAGATGTTCAGGGAAGTTCTTGAATGGGAAGAAAATCAATTTATTCTCACTTATTCTAAGTGTTTTGTTGATATAAGAGATAGTTTTGAGTTGTAAATCAAATGAGATGAATGTTTTCATGATAAGATAAATTTTACCACTCTTGAAGACATTGAATAATGTTGTCACATGGTCACAGGATGTAAAGTGGGAGTATCAAGGTATAAGAGTTTTGAGAAAGTGATGAAGTGTTCATTAGATGAAAGAATGTTCTCTATGCAATATGAGTATGAAGATGGAATTATGGTCAGCCTTCTTCTCAAGCCATGCAAAGCCATCACCAAAGCATGGTTTGATCAAATAATAGTTTTTTTGCTTCAATGGTCATACTTCAATCCGTTATTTCATGATGGTGTGTACTTTTCTCAACCCATTTTTGGGTATGTATATATCCTTTCCCCACCTCTATAAATTTCCCTCCCCTTGTATATAATTTCCATTTATTTTTGTGTTTTCCCCCATTGGTGTTTTTCCTTCCATTTGTTTTTTGCGTGTGTTTGTGTTTAATAAAGAAAGTTGTATAGCCTATTTTTCTAGTGAATTTACAAGGCCCACTGGATAAGGAACTAGTAAATATGTTATAAGTTGAGATTCTGGGAGTTCTTATGCCATGTATTTGCTGTGCTCATTCCATATCATGTCCCCAAGATAGAGCCATTTGTTGTCGTGAAAATGTGCAACAGGGAAATTAACAATTTCTAAGCATGAAAATGATACCCCTGTACAAAATTTTTCATGTTTTATCATTCCGAGGCACTCTAGGTCTACCCAGTTAGTCCAAGTGACCTCTTGATTAATGTTAGCTCATACCCTAGGCTATTTATGAAATTTCATTCATTGCCCCTAGATGATTTTAGGAATTCTTGAAAATTGTTATATCTGGGGTAGTGTTGGAAAGGGCTATCACTGGCCTTCCGAGGACTGGAGAAACCTCCTAAAGTAGAATGAAGGATCTAAATGAAACATAGAGGTGAATTGAAGGCCAATAAAAATTATGGAATTTATTTTTTAATATTCGGGGAATATCTGGATATTTCGGAGTAGTTTGATCAAAGATACATTTCACGAGGCCTAGGTAGTGCATAGCTCAAAACAAGCGTTGAGCTTCAAGGTGATTTCAAGAGCTCTAGATGGAGTTAGGAGAAAAAACAATCTTCAGAAAGGGAGTTCCAACACCTTAAATATGGTGATATTATTTTTGTACAACACTTTGGTGCATTGCATCTGCAATAAGTTTGTCTAATGCACAAGTAGAGCACCAAATAACAAATAAACTCTTTCAGGGGATAAATTTTAGCAAGTAAATACCTAAGACCCCACCATTGGCTTAAAAACTTCATTTGCAATTATTATCATATAAAATTTCATTAAAAAAGTTCACCGGGAGCTCAAGTTATTGTCTTTTCAAGTTGTCCTCTTGGAGTGAGTTCAAGAGTTAGTCAAATATTTTAAGGACACATGTCAGCTCTAGGAGCCTAGAGGGATTTTGTGTTCCTCACGTCCCTCAAGGTCAGGGACATCATATATGAAAAAATGTACCCAGCCCCTAAGGAGACTTCTTGTCACCCATATGACCAACTTCCAGCCCCTCAATGCTTTAAAGCTGATTTTTAGCCTTCATTCCATGTCGTCGAGATCTTTGCCCCATGTCATTGCCATTCTTGCCATAGAATTTTCTCTACCTCACATACCTCATGGAATTTTAGATGAGGTATGTAAGGTACATAAAAATTCACCCAACTCAAAACTTAAAAATTTGAAAAATTTTCTAATTGTTTGTCGCTTCTTGTTGTTTCTCATTGCTAGAAGAAAAGCAGAGAACACCTCAGTCCACCATTGTTGCTCCAAACCAGCTCTGCCATAGCAAAAAAACCTTCCACTCCATGAATATACATAGGTTTTAAATAAAATATTGATCGAAATATCCAAAGGAATGAAGAATGAAAGATAAGAGTGAGGGAATTCTTTGAAACCTCCATTGCCATGAGACAAAGATTCAAACATATCTTGCAAGCTAGTGCACGAAATGAAGAACCATATATTTTTGAGTTATTCACTCTCAAAGGCCATTAAAAATTACCTTCAAACCTCCATTTTTCATGAATTAATTCTCACAGTGAAAAAATTTCACTTCCGGCTCCACAAAAAACAAAGCTCAATTTCCCATCAAACCGGCAATCGGATAGAAGAGAAATTTCACCACTGAGACAAGAAGAAAAAACCTATCACAATTGAATTGATTGCTTCATGAATGGTGAAAAAACTAAGACCTGAAATTTCAAGCTCCATTAATGGCCACCATGACACAATAGTGGAAAAAATCAGCGAGCTACCTCTCCACTTCTTACAGTTGTAGTGTGTGAAATCGCGTGAAAATTTGAGGGAATGATCATTGAAAAATCTAGTTTCACGTGAACTAGGTTTTGCATCATCAAGTCCATATTTTTAAGGATATGGAGGACTTATTTTTTATAGGATTTCTCCCTTGTCACATGAATAAAATCTATGAAAAAGCCAGTGAGCTACCTCTTCACTTCTCAAGGTTCCAGTTTTTTGAAATCACACGAAAATTGGAGGGAAGTATAGTTGAAAAATATAGTTTCATGTAAACTATTTTTCATGCCATAAATTCACTAATTTTTAGGGATGTGAGGGGTATGTTTTTTTATATTCGTCCCTACAAATGAAAATATCATTCAAAATTATGAGTGTGGAACCCCGGGATAAAACCCATATTTTCAAGACATGTTTTGTTGCAATCTAACATCCACAATGCACTTACTAAAAATAGTGTGCCTTCCTACATAAGGGTTTGTTACTTCAGATAATCCACCATTTGAAGAGGTTATGGAAAAGGTGGTGAACATAGAGGGGGTATCATAGGAAAATTCATCAAAAAGGTCATCTCGGCTCTCAATTGACACTTACTAAAAATAATAAGTGGTTTCACAAGCCCCTAATATAAATAGCCAGTTGGCTCAAAAGGCAAGAGGAACAAAGTACAAAGAAATAATTAAAGCTACCATACCTGTTGAGGTTGGGAAAAGCTAACTCTAAAACTTACCAAAAATTGTAAGTTGTCCCTTCCAAATATAATAAGTGTTAAGAAAACAAAAATTTCGAGGTGCTGAGTTGGTCTAGTTTCTCAGGTGTAATCAATCATGAAGAGATGGTGGTTTTTCGTGGTTTGGAATGATCATCTCATATTAAAAAGTAGGGAATTGCAAGGCACATCATGTGAATTCATCTTCATCACTTAAGGATCCAGGTGATTCAAAGAGAGTTGATCAGAATGATTTCAATGAGTCAAGGATTTCATCAACCAAGTTTCAAGGAGGGTCATTGTGGGAATTGTATGTGTTCATCTTGATCTTGCAGTGGTAAACATCAAAATTGTGTTTCTAAACCCTCATTATATGGTCCATGATGTCCATGCATCATAAAGTTTTAGTTCATCACTAGATTGGGAAAATGATTCAAATTTATTCAAGGGATAAATCTTCATCAGTGTAGAAGATCACCAATGGTGGAAATATTTACTTAAAGATCATGGTTACATCAGGTCATTCAAAGCATTTCCTCACAAGGAGTGTTTTCCCCTCCATCACTTCCATCTTCTTTTATTTCCCTCTCTTATTTATCTCTCCATTTTAATTCTTCGTTATGAGTTATCATTTCATTTCATCCTATTCACTTAAGTGACCTATTTTAAATTTGTAAAAGTATTTTCTCAAAATTATAAGAGAAATACTTAATTCATGGAAAATGAAAGGTCACAAGTGGAATATGGAAATGAAGAGTCATGTGAGGGAGGTGAAAGGAAAATTTAGGTTCTTTATAAAGCTGGGATGGTCTCTCTATTCCAAAGTATTCGATTCCATATTTTGGAAGAACTCTTACAATGTAGCATTGTGATAGCTTGGTTGAAGCTTTGCATTCATCACTACGCATGGAATAAAATCTAAACTTATTCTATTCCTCTTTCTTTTTATGCTTTATTTCTCTCTTTCATGCACTTTTTAATCATAGTTGATCTTGTAGGGAATTGGAGAGGAACTTGGTGTCCTCGATAGATTAATTTAAAAACTTTTTTTTAATTCATTGGTCCCACTAGCTTAATTGTGCTTTCGTATATATTGAAGATTGAACTACTCTGGTTACTGGGTGTGAGCTCTACAATCTACTCATGGTAGTAATCTTCCTTACATAATTTCCCCCTTTTTCCCTTCGTCACTATAATTTCCTCCCTTTTACCCTCCTATAAGCACTTAACCACATGTTTAGTGGGGTGTCATGTGTGATACCCGACTAATTTGGTCACCCACAAAATTTAGAAAGGATTAGGATTAGTTTACTTTTAATAATATGAGCTATACCATTTAATGCAGAGGTTCGTAGCCCCTTTAATGTTGGTGGAGACACCTGATTTTTCTACCTGAAATATTTTTTCACCAAAAATGAAATTACATAATGTGAATGTGCATGAGCGACATGAGTACCTTCAAGCCTATGAGGAGAAATGTTCACACCGAGAGAAAATTTTCTCACCGTAACACCTTTGGAGGCTGAGACCTCTCTTATATTGCATAGTTTTCTCACATTAAACTAGATCACACCCTCCTAACTACCTTAGCGAGATAGGTGGTGGAGCGAGAGCTAGACATTCCAATTACTAATTGGCAAGATGACCATGACTTTAGAGGATGTCTGGTGGATCCTCAAAGTGCTGATTTATGGTAGCTTTATGACTTATGATAGGGATTGCAGCTGAATCCTAGCTTGCATTTTGGACATGTTTCTCTAACATGACATACCACAATAGGGTATGGATATGCTCTTATACAAATGTTTTGAGGATAAATGGATCACATGGATAAATGTATACTTGATGTCTCTTGTAAGTGGCTACTTTCTACCGATAAGATTAGTGTGCACTTCCCACCTAGTTTGATAGGAGTGGTGCAAAAAATGATGGATGGAGATGTATTCTATTGGGGTCAGTGTATATTAGCCCACTTATATTGGGATCTACATTTTATTTCCTACCGATGCCATAGGAGCATAGGACTAGCCACACTACTACGAGATATGGGCATGAGACCACATTGCGATAGGGAACCCAATAGGAGTACTACGAGTCGGGGATTAAGATGAGCCCTCCCTGCATGGGGGATCCAGTGGGAAAGGAATTTAGAGCATATATGTGTGATACTACATTCTATAGACATTCCTTTCATGACCTACAAATTCATATGATTACTTGGTGGCCCTACCGATTGTATTAGTAGCGTGATGATGGTATAGAGATTAGCACTACAGAGGTTGATATCTTTATTATTTATAGCCGCAGAGTCACATCAAAGATAGGTATCATGTTGACCAAGTATAGTGATAGTTTGGTCATATCTAGGGAATATGAGGAGATGATATGTGGTACACATGTAGAATGTATGAGACATTTGATTTCGGGCCATGATTAGACTTTGGAGAGCTTGAGATAGCTTCAGCTATGTTTTTTTGCGGTGTTGGGTTACATGACCATAAGTGGTAAAGCCTAGGACCAAGCCATAGTATGGGCCGTGGTATGTGATAATATGTCATTTGCGTATTAGGATCCCACATGTGGCGATAGATATAGCTATATCTGTAGTAACAAAGGGTTTATAGGAATAGGCTCGAGAGACAAAGCTATAGTAGGACATCCCGAGGCCGAGGTAGCTTTACGAGGCCCAGGCCCGGGGTCCACTTTGGTACAAGTGCTATCTCGGGAGGCTCCCCATAGGTACAAATATCTCTGCAGTCCTTCCCCATAGCATCCATTACAACAAAGAGGCACATGTATAGGCACAACAGTTCCCATTATATACTAAATTCTTATACATGGTGTATAAGTTCATGCACATAAGGTTACCATGGTATATATTCCATCTTCACCACCACGAGTAGGGAGTCTACACCTTGCGGTTGGTGGGGATGGTGGAGATGTATGGGATGGATGGAGTTAATCCCCACATTTTCCAAATGGAAGATGGGGATCACCACCTAGATCACCATAGAGATGATTATAGATACCAAAGGCTTAGACATAGGATCATTCTAGGATTAGATGGGCCATCGGTGGAAACATTACGGTATAGATGGCTATGACTATGAGGTGGGGTAATCTAACATAAATTATGGTAAAATATTTATAAAGATAGTTAGAGAAAGTGACCACCGAGTGGGACCGGGAAAGAGTAGAGAGATTATGACATAGATACACATGAGTAGCTTAGGACATAGCTGGGGTATACATAGTTCGTGTTACAAAAGAGCGCGATTCTCTTTATCATGTAGCTAAGATAGATGGATCTAGAGACTTACCATATGAATTTACATATTCTTCAAGTGAGGTAGATCATTATAGGGATTTATATCATGTTATATCATGTTTCCATTCTAGAGGGATAGAGGGTAGCCCCTTATAGTAAGATTATGGGTAGATGATCTAGATCGAGATCACATAGGCCATTTACATCTACAGATTAGTAAAGATGCCATCACCGGCCAGAGGCAGGACAACCCGAGTCATATGATAGGGAGTGATAACATTGGGGAGAGTCATCCATGACTTTCCTTTCACGTACTATTTTTTATGTATGCCTCGTGATGAAGGGACATTTTTGTTAGGATATATATGTATTTTTTTATTATACCTTGAGATGAAGGAACATTTTTAACCCATGCCCATGATGGTGTATATTATATCCGATGTACATCGAGAAATTTTTTCTATATGGACATTGATTTTATATGTATATATGATGATGTTGGATGTTGATCATAATGCATTTTTTTATGAGATAACATGTTTATGATATCACATTGTCTTTTTATGAGATATGATGCTTTAGTACATTTTTATCATGGTCTATAATGAGGGGGGGATAAAGATAATCCCTTTTCCCCTCTTTGATGATTTTATATGATGTTAGATTAACACACATGTGTAATTTTCATTTGCATGATGATGAACCTTAGCATTTATTAATATGTTATGATGTTATATGGGATTGATGATGAAATAATAACAAATTGTACAAGTAAAAACAAGCACAAGTAAAATTTAATGAAATCTACTCTAATCACAACTATGTACAAGCATGTAAATAGAACTAATCTAATGAGCTTCGTAACATATTCAAGTAAATAAAAATGAGTTCTTATAAAATCATACAACATGAAAAGAAGCAAACCAAAAAAACCATGCACAAACAAACAACCAAGCAAGAAAATACTTTGTTTTTGTGGGATAGTTTTGAAATATTTTATGTTGTTTATGTATTTTCTTGATACAATGTTATATTGTTTTTGAGTTTTAGATGAAAAATATTTGAATGTTTTAGGATTTTTGATCAAACATATATGAATTTTTTCGAAATTTTCTAAAAATTTATGTGAATTTTTAGATTTTTCCAAATAGTTTTCCAAAGCTATGTGCAAGAAAATGAAGAAATGTGGATGTCGTATGTTATAGATGGGAATATACAAGGGAAAAGTTGATGTGTATGTGTAAGAAAGTGAAGATGTGAAAATTCCCCCAATGTGAGATGGGAATGTCTAAAGTAAAACACTTCACATGTATGAATAGGATCAGCCAAATCTAGGCCACAAAGGATAGGCTCAAAAGTACCTCAAACATAGGAAGAAAACTATCTTAGGATAAAGCCATTGTCTTCCTAGATATGAGATGCTTGTGAAAAATGGACCCTCTAATGGTGTTTGAAACTTTTTTTCACCAAAGGACTTGTCTAAAGTGTCATAATTACGTGGTTTTCACACTTAGATGAATTGATTTATCTTTTATTTTTCTAGTTTTTATACCTTTTTTATTTTCTTATATTTTAAGGATCTACATGCCTAATCATATAACCGCTTGAGGTGTATGGAATTCATAGGCTCCCGTAGCTCATCACCATTATATTCAATAATTTTTATTCCCTTGAACTAAACTTAGCAACCACAACATACGGTCTTAACCATTTAGGCTCAAACTTACACTTCTTCTCATGATCCTGTGTTTTTGAATTGATTATCCTTTAGGACCAAGCTTCCAACCTCTAACCTATTGAGGCATGAATCTTTTTCATAGCCTCAACATACTCAATTCTGATACACTTTGAGGTGATCAAGGGCGTGAATGAAGTTCTCATCTAACAACTCTATTTCTATGAATCAAGCAACTCTATAATCCTCCTCTTCATCTAAATGATATTGTAACGATTGCACATAGAAGGAATATCGATCTCAAGGGGTAAGATGGATTATGTACAAAAACATAAGGACTATGGGGTAGCACCAGTAGGGGTGTAGATATATGTTTGATACACCCAGAGGGAAAGATGGATATGTAAATGCCAATTATGAGCATTCTTGTTAACCATTTTCTCCATTATTCGAACTAAATTTTTGTTTGAGGCTCCACCCTATCCACTACCTTGAAGGTAATATGTATTTGGCCATTTGATTTGAATTTGAAATTGTTGGCACAACACCTTGATTTTTTTCTTGAAATATTTTCCATTATTAGCTACAATGGTTGAGGGAATGTCATGAACGGAAAAGGAGGTGGTTTATGATGAACTTTAAAATTTGGGCACCGGTAAAATAGGTAAAAGGAACATCCTCTACCAGTTTTGTGAAATAATCGAGTCATTGTAATAATGAAAATGTGGCCATCGATGAATTAGGGGAAATATTTCCAATGATATTGAGTCCCAACTTTTAAAAGGTCCATGATGATGTGATTGGATGCAAAGACTATGTTGGGACATGTATCAGGTTGTCATACTTTTGGAACAACAAGAATATCTTAACATAATAACAACAATCAGTTTTCATGACAGGCCAATAATAACCTACTCTTAAATTTTTTTAGCCAAAACCATACCATTTATATGGGCCCCATAGATGCCTTCGTGCATGTCCTTAATGGTTAAGGTAGATACATCTAAATTCCAAGTGACGCAATAAATTACCTCATATCCTCTACGATAGATCGTTTCCCAAGTAAGGTGTAGTGGGCTATGCCTTTGGATAAGGTTTCTTTTTTCAGATCAGGAAATGTTAGTAGGGAAGGTTCCATCATGGAGATAGTTAAAAATGTCATTATACCGGGGAAAGGGGACCAATAACTTCACATACCAAACAAACTCCAACATGTCATATGTAGGTGTTCATAGATGTTTAATGAAGAATGACGTGTCATTGTCTCCAGGTGGGATGTGTAACATAGACCCGACTATGACCATAACATCTCGTTGAGTGATTCTACCCTCTAGGTATCTGTTGGAACGTGATTTTATTAATTACCTCCTTTATAGTGTCAACTAATTCATTATAAGGAAGTTTTTTTCATCCTTAACCTTATATTCATCATTTACCTATTTGATGATTAATTGAGAATCACCTATTACATTCACTTGTCTAATGTCCCACTTGATATTTAGTTTCATCCCTATAATAAGGGATTCATATTCTACTATATTATTTGTGCATGGAAATCCAAGTCGGAATGCTTGAGGAATATGATCAACCATAGGAGTAATAAGCACAACTTCTCGTTCTGAACCATGAAAAGTACAAGATCCATCAAAGTATAATTTTCATGTGCCAGACTCCTCAAGGTACATCAGGGAAGCATCTGGAAGTTCCAAACTCAATGATTTAGTTCATGGTAAAGAGGCCTCAACTAGTTTATCCACTAGTACCTTCCATTTAACCAACTTTTGATTAACATACTCAATATCAAACTTGTTGAGTATGATGACCCAATTATCCATCCTTCATGTAAGTGCAGTTTAGACAAGAAGTAACTTGCAGTGGATCAATTATGGAGATGAGCTTGGTCTTATTATTTAGAAAATAATGAAAAAGTTTTTGAAAAGAAAAAATGACACCCAAGCAAGCCTTTTCAATACGTGGATAGTTGAACTCGTTAACAATCAACATGTGACTAAGGTAATAAATGGGTTTTTCTTTTATTTATATCATATTGAGAAAAAAATGTGGTAGTTGTAAATTGAGTGGAATAAATGTAGAGTAACAATGGCTTGCATGTAGTAGGAGGCATTAGGATAGGGGGTTTAGAAATATATTATTTGAGAAAAGAAAACACTTGATATTATTCTGGACCCCTTAATGAAAAAAACATCTCTCTTCAGAAGATGTGTGAATGAGTGACACTTGTCTACGAGTGGTAGATAAATTATCGATAGCTTGAAACTTCCCTTGTAGAATACACGGTTGTTTAATGTTCTTAGGAGGAGGAATTTTTGTTATGGTAGTAACCTTCTCAGGATCTACTCTAATTCCTCTCCATGAAACAATAAACCCTAATAATTTTTATGATAACACCCCAAAGATATTTTTTCGAGTTGATTCGACCTTATAGTCTCTAAGAAACCGAAAGATGCATTGTAATATTTATGGATGATAATTTCTAGTCTTATGTTTTCCCAAGATGTCATCTACATAATATTCCATTATATCATTTATCATGTCATGAAACATTATAGTCATAACCCTTTAATAGGTTGCACCCTGCATTCTTGAGGCTGAAGGGCATGACTTGATAACTAAATGTTCCCAAGGGGTACTAATATTAATCTTTTATTGATCTTCCTCTACAATTTTAATCTAATTATATCCCAAAAATTCATCCATGAGTGATAGCATTTCATAACCAGCAGCTGAATTGACAATTATGTCGATGTTTGGAAGAGTAAAATCATCCTTAGGACATGCTTTGTTAATATCTCTGAAATCTTTACATATATTTATACCAATGATTTATTTTGTATGAGGTCTATATTGAAAATCCATTTTGAATAATCAATAGGCCTGATGAAGCCTACCACTAATATTTTTTCCATTTCCTCTTTCACTAATTATGTGACACAAGGATGCATCTTTCTAAGATTTTTCTTGATATTCTTAACTTCTTCATGAAAAACTAGGTTATACACTACTAATGATGGATCTAACCCTAGCATGTCCACATAAGACCAAGAAAATATATCTAAAAATTCATGGAGAATCAAGACAAAGGTCTTCTACTCTTGAGCTAAAAGAGAAGCTTTGAACTTAATCATTCTAGGCCACTCCTCTACTCCCATGTTTGCATCAATAGTGTCCTCCACTATCAATTTCTATTCTTCCTCCATATGTGTAGGAAAGAGGGGATATTAAATATATTCATATAAGGGAATCTCAATGAGATTTTCACCTTTAACATGGTCACTTTTTATGTCCAGTGATTTTTCTATTTATTTTTCCACAAGTACCTCAAAGAGGTTTTCAATATAGGACTTGGAATATTTCTTTGTACAAGGATTCTTTGAAGATATATTTCCCTTTTTTTTCTTTTGATTTTTCTGACCATGAATCTCATCCTCCTCCCCAAAGTACGTGCATGCATCAAGATTAATGGATAATCCCTTCTTATGATCACCAACTAGAATTTCATCATAAAGACCCATAAACTCACCAATTGCTTTGTTGTTTCTAAAGAGGTTGATTCATACATGTTTTTGTTTGTCCCAATGGACAAGGGAAGGATAAATACAATTTAACTCTGAAATGGTATGGGATATGGTTAATATAGTTGTGTCATAAAATAAGTTTGTAGAGGCAAGGTCTTCATAAAGACTACACTGGGAATTTGTTTCTCTTTCATAATTGGACGAACTATCTTCTCATTTAGAAGAGGTTGCTTTGACCTCTGGAGGATTGGACCCATATGGTCTAATACCAATACCACACCTACAAAACTTGCAATGTGGTATTGGATTATCTATCCGCATACCTTGTTCATTTATGCCGCAACCATACCCTTTGTATCCCATAGCATACATCAATATATTTTGGATAACATACTTGGATGATTGATATCATGGATCCATTTTATCATCTAAAGGTCAAGATATAATATTATAAAACATATTCTCATATGCTCATAGAACACCAAGAGTAAAAGTGTCGATGTTAAAATTCTCTTGGGGTCGATGATATTTGTAACTAGGCCTAACTTGTGTCTTAGGAAATAGGGGAAGTTTGGAAACTAAAATGACATATTTTAAATCATAGTCTTTGTATCCATTTGCAAAAAAATTCATCTCATATGAAGAAAAAGGATATTTTGATATAGAAGCATCATCATCACCAGAACACAAGGTATCTAGTTCAACATGTAAGGTGAGTTACTTTGAGTGGACTTGAATGACCATTTTGTAGAAGGACATTCAAATGTTCTAGGAAAGTAACTCGATAATTCTTTGCAATGAGAAAAGGGTTGAGAGATCCCCTTCAATGGTAATAGTATGTCCTTCATGGTATAAATTTAGACATTGATGGTATGTGGAAGGCAAGGCCTACATGGCATGAATGCATGGTCGACTGAGGAAAATGTTATATGGAATTTTCCAAGTCCAAAACATGGAACTTGGTGTCATGATTAGTAGGCCCTAATTACATATGAGAGGTAACCATTCTAGGTGATTGTGACCCTTCATTATCATAGGCTTTGATGGTGATGACCTTAGGTTCTAGATCAACATCTGTTTGGCCCATTTATCAAACTTATTTCAAAGTAAAAATATTTAGGCACGTATACTATCCACATGAACCTTTTTATCTTCTTAACGTGAACAATAACTTCAATATGTAAGGGTAGATTATGTGTAGGATCCACTTCAAGAATCTTGTGATGACTAAAAGTTATGTGATGAGTAGGAGAAATTTACACAACCAAGGCTTGGAAGCGCATAGAATCAATCTCAACCGACACTCGTGATCCCTATAGCATTTTGTAAAGGATGTATTCATGAACATTATATATTTTGAGAAGGTTTCATATTGAAATCTTAATAGTAGTTTTCTCAAGTTGTTCTAAAACTTCATAATGAATATCCCGAGGGGTAGGTAGAGGATTTTATGAGATAACGAGGAAAGTGCATTTCGCTTCCGTAACACAATCTCTCACTTTAGTCTTAACATTATTGATATGTTCAATAGGTGGGTTAACAAAAAATAGAGATTCAAAAGGATTATTGGTTTTAACAAGATAGTTAGTACTCTTGTTCTAAGAAGACTGAGCTTAATCCAACTTTTCCTTCCCTTTATTATGCTTATGGAAAGGTTCTTTGTAGATGCCCAAGTTTTCATTGGCAAAATTGCTAGATCCTGGGGCATCCATTTCCACATCTCTGCTATCGATTAGATCTTGTATGAAGTGTTTTAACTTTAGAAACTTCTCAATATTGTGACCCTAGCACGATGAAACACATAATATTCATTTTCTCAAAACCATTTTGGTTTCGACTCATCATCTTCATAAGGTATAGTGTTTGGGTATTTAACCATGTTCACCACATCTAATTTTTTAAAGATATATGACAAAGAATTTGTTAGAGGAGTGAACTGCAACCCTAATATTAAGGTGCAACAGTTCCTAATATTATTCTTATTTTGAAAGAATTTTTGTTTATCTATAGGCTTTGATTTGTGGTTATCTTTTAATAAAGGTTTTAATTTTCCTTTGGCTAACAAAAATTTCTCTATTTGTCTTCCTTTTTCTATAACTTCTTCGAAAGTGTTACCACAATGCATTAGTAAGTGGAAATCAATCTCGTGGTATGAATTAGGCACAAAAATTCTAACTAGTTATTTATATAGTATGGAGCAAGGGAAGTGACTAGCTAACCCTCGAAATCTTTGTAAGAAAATATATAAGTTCTCATTATTTCACTATTTTTTATTGTATAAGTCTATCATGGTGATGTCATTTTCCATGTTAAAGGAAAAGTGACGTACATTTTTTCTTCTAATTCTGGCCATGTAGCGATTGACCCTTTAATTATGTGTAAAAACCATTAAAGTGTTTGTCCCTAGACTGTGGGAAGAGGTAACTAAGATAATTATCGCTATATGTGACCTCATGACATGCCATAAAGAAGTATTTAACATAGTCCCATGGATCACCTTTTCCTTTATACTTATTGAACTTTGGACAATCAAAGCGGTGAGGGAAAGGTGTTCTCAACATATTTGTATCAAATGGATATAGGCATAGCTCTTCAAATTAATACTTCTTAATATGTCCCACATTACCTTCTTGTAAAGAAGTAAGGGCATTTTTCATAGATAACCATTATTGGTCAAAGATTTGACCACACACCGTTGAATTAGGAATATATACATGATTAAGTCTAGATGTTTCACCATCTTTGTTATCGGTGTATAATTCATGATACACCTCTTTATGTTTCTCTTGACATGGAGTTTTGTTTTAAAACTCATGATACAAATCTATAGGTTTTTCTTATCTTGGATTCTTCGTAGTATCTTTGTTAACATGTGAAGATAAACTTGTCAAATGATGAGTAATGGCTTGTATTTTTTGTTCTACTGTAAACTCATTATTTTACATCTCTTCATGATTCTCACAAGGAGGGGTTTGTTAATGATTGGCATATTCTTCATGATCCTCATAATGAATTTTAACCATGGGGATATAATAACCACCATTACTTTGAGAAGGCACTTCTTCCTCATGTTGCTAGCCGAATGTAGAAGAATGTCTTGGGTTTAGGATTTCATCAATATTACGAATAGGTTAAAAACTTCTTCTTCTCCATGAACTATGTTCGTGAGGATAGTAGGGTCAAACTTAGCTCGAAATTTATCCCCTAATTATACAATTTACATAATCACTTCATAATTTTTTTGGAATAATAATTTATCCATGTGAGCAGGATCAAATTCAAAGGCATTCCAAGGAGAATTCCCCTTGTCACCACTATGGTCAACCATGTTATTGTCTTCAAAAAGAGGGTTTAACTTGTCATTAACAAAATGGTTTGACCTTAATATTTGATGCCCCATCCTTGTCATAAGAGGCATAATGGGAAATATTTTACTAAGGTTGATTAAAATGGACCCTAGGTAAAACCAAGCAGTGTAACGATGTCAAATCATCATAAAGAATGCCAAATAATGAATGGAAAAGAATCCAAAGAATCAAGGAAATATGAACCAAGGATAAAAAGAATAAATAATTAAAAACAAATATGGAATAGTATAGTACAAAGTACCTAGGAAAAAACAATTAAGTACAAAACAAAGATCCAATCACAAGAATAAATACTCCTTACGTTCTCAAAGATAGGTTTGGTGTAATAATGACAACATTCAATGTTAATACTTAGATCAAGTTTGGGATAAAAATACCTAAGTACTAAAATGATGTTGCTGTGACTTTCAAAACAGTTATACTTAAATAAGTGAAGAAACCTACAAATTCCAAGTCTTGAAAATGGAAGGTGCAAATGTGAGAAGTGTAACAACATAATTTAGACACGTTAATCAAGATTTGTAGATAAAGCAAGATATTAGATGTTAACATGATGTGAACAACGTAACAAAAAAATTCAAGTCATACTTGATAGAGCCATTATCTCCACCGAATGGATTTTATCTCAAAAATTTCATCTTTCCTCTCTCCCCAAAATCAATTTGGACCATAACCCCATTGTCCTCAAGATGTTTGATGTCGATAAGCCTTCTCACTTTTCATTCAAGTTTGAAAAAATGTGGTTAGATCATCCATGCATTGAATATATAATCAATGAGTGGTTGAATCTTGAGGAAGATGACATGACACAATTTAGATTTGTTCAAAAATTTAAAATGTAAAGAAGAAAGTCCACTTATGGAACAAGAATGTTTTTGGAAACATCTTCACTCAGAAAAAAAGATTAGAGACGAACTCGAAGCTTTGGAAGAAAAAATTTCAAAGGTGGGACTATCCCATGAGGATCATATGAAAGATAAAATACTCTTATATAAGTTCCATAACCTCTATGCAAAAGAAGAAAGATTCTCGGAGATAGAAATCTAGAGTTGTCTGGTTAAAAGGAGACAGAAACACAAAATTATTTTATAAGACATATCTCAAAGACAGGGCTCACAAAAATATTTCATAAGTTTCCCTTCCTGATGGTTCAGTTACTTCAGATCAAAATAGTATTCACAATGAAGCCTTAAGCTTCTATATGAACCTTTTGAATGATAAATCCTCCATGTCTCCTGAGGCAAAAAATTGTATACTAGATTCTATTCCTCAAGGACTAGTGGATCCGAAGGACTTCACCTCTCTTAAAAACCTACTACTCTTGAGGAGTTATTAAAGGTGGCATTCTCCATGGAAGGAGATCAATCTCCAGCCCAAATGGATTTCTAACAATATTCTACCAAAAAAATTGGGTTGTTTGCGTTGAAGATCTCCTCAAATATACAAACTAATTCTACAGGACAAGTAGCCTTCTTAAGGAAATAAAAAATACCTTCATTTTTATTTCTCCCAAGAAACTAGGGGCCAAATATTTTAAACACTTTAGACCTATCAATCTCACTAGTTTTCTTTATAAAATATTCACAAAAGTCCTAACTAGAAGAATTCATCCCTTTCTCCCTCATCTTATCTCCAATCAAAGAAGGTGGTTTTGTGAAATGGAGGTTGATTTAGGATGATGTTGTTATGGTGCATGAAAAAATTCATTATATGGAGAAAAGAAAGAAGGTTGCTATTGTACCAAAACTTGATATGAATAAATCCTTCCACAGAGTTTCTTGGAGATTATTTGATAGGGTTATAGAGAAATTTGGGTTTGATGTTTGCTTCAGAAATATCATCAATGTTTGTATTTCCATACCCAATTTTTTTGTAATTGTCAATGGTTTCGTGATGGGGTTCTTCTCCAGCAACAAAGGAATAAGACAGGGGGATTCAATCTCCCGATTATCTTCATTATCATGGAAGATAGTCTATGTAGGTCTATTACCAAAGAAGTAACTTTGAGATACCTCAATGGATTTCAACCTACTTCATCGGCTATTACTATCTCACATCAACAATTCTTTGATGACACTATTCTACTCCTTTTGGCCTCCATTTTGGAACAAAAAAAGATGAAAAATATTCTCAACACCTACGACGAGGATTCTAGGCAATAAATAAAATTTCAAAAAATCTCCCTCTATTTTGTCAACAATCCATCCGAAAGGAGGAGGAAATTGCTATAACTCCCTTCCCACCACTTATCTAGGGATCCCTCTTGGTACTAACAAAGTTTCTTTGAATGTCTAGAATTCTCTTTTGGATATATTTCAGAGGAATTTGGTGGGATGGAAGGGAACCATTCTCTAAAACAATAGAAAATGCCTTCTTATCAAGAGTACACAGTAACCTTCCTATCTACATAATGTCCCTGTTTTTCATTCCTACTTATATCGTAGATAGGATTGAAAAGATCTATAAAATTTTTTTATGGATGGTAACGAAAGAGAAAAGGATATTTCACCTTGTGTCCTGGGACAAAACATGTACTAGAAAAATTGTGGGAGGTTTAGGCATCAAAAACATCAGGTTCATGAATTTTGATTTGGTCTCTAAGAAGAGCTAGATATTGCTCAAGGAAGATCTCCCTTGGACTAATTTAATCAAAGAAAAATATCTTAATCAATGTAAATCCCATGACTTCCTTAATTTGGAGCTTCTCCCCAATGGTTCCATCTTCTAAAGCATTTTTTTCAAGACTAGGATAAATCTTGAAGAAGGTTGTAAATGGAATCTCGGAAACAAAGATGAAATTCATTTACGGGAGGAAAAATGAGTGGATTTTCACATCCTTCAAAACAAAAGTCATTACGAACATCTCAAGATCAGCTACAAAACAACCATTGGACAACAGTCAGCAACTACATCATCTGCCTACGAGTTAATACATCAATGGATTAATTTAAGCTCCATAATCCCGAAACCTAAAGATATTCTTTTAGAGTTAAAAAACACCCTAAGTCACATTCCAATCATCCTCACTCAAGCTAAGGATAATTTCATTTGGCCCCACACCTTTGATGGAGAATATTTAGTCAGATTTAGATATCAAGTGATTGCATCTAATCCTCCAAGTAGATTTTCTTGGAACAAAATCTAGTTCAAAGAAATCACCCCTAAGATCAACCGGTTTCTTTGGCGGAGTTTTTAAAAAAGCATCCTCACTATTGATAATATTATCAAAAAGGGATCCACTATGCCCAAAAGGTTAAACCTTTGAAAAAATATAATGAAACCATTCATCATCTTCTTCTACACTACGACACTCCTGTTGCATTATAGAATCTCATCTTTCCCAGATTTGGTTTATCTTGGAAGTTTCTAGAGGATATTGTTCAAGCTTGGGAGAAGTGGAAACCTCCCTTCAAACATGGCTTGATTAGAAGGTTTGGAATTTGGAAGGCCTAAAATTCTCTTATTTTTAGGGATGCATCTAATCCAATCAAAAGACTCCTCAATGAAATTACAGTTATAGCTAAGGAAAACATTTCTAAATTCAAACCTCCTAATAATGTCAAATACCCCAAGGAGGAAGAAAAATTATTAAAGGTTGAGACTATCTATTTTCAACAAGATCACCTTTCTACTACCAAAGATTGACAGATCTCTTTTTCAATGTATTCCCCCTCAAGAAAATTGGCACAAATTAAACTTTGACAAGCCCTTTAGGGGTAGCCCAAGTGGAGTTGGTGGTGGAGGGATAATAAAAAACCAACATGGACACACTATAGTTGTCTATGCAGGCCCCATAGGGAAATAATATAATCATTATGCAAAATCCCTTGCAGCTCTTTGGGAATCAAAATTTCAAGGAACCGAACATTCAGAACTTAATTATTGAAGGGGACTCCTTGAATGTCATTAATAACCTTATTGGTTCCCATCCCCCTAGTTGGACCATTAAATATTTCATTAGTGAATATATGTTGATATGCAAAAGATTTTCAAACATCAAAATTTGTCATGTCTATAGAGAAGGGGATGAGGCGATGGCAGACTCACTTGCAAATGAAGGGGTCATCATGGATAATTTCAAAAAGTGGTATGATTTTGAGGAGATCCCCCTTACACCCCAATCCATTATTATTAATGATTCCAAGGACACTTAATCTTTTAATCATGGTAAGGAGGATGTCTAGGTACATGTGGAGAAATGAATGGAGTTACTCTTGCCTCATATGAATGTACTCTCCCAAATGTCCCATTCTTCATAGATTTTTGAGCCCGAGCCTTTCTAGAAAGGTCTCTAAGTTCATTTTTATTAAATCAAGTTGGGTTGGAAGGAAGTTTAAGTTACAAGTATCAAATACTCTAAGATTTGGCTATTTCACATCCGAGCTCAAGAATATTTTATGTTATTCTCTAATTTTGATTGCATAATGGGGGTTTCACCGTGAAAATTGGAGCATCTATGATCCTTTTTGGCGGGCGAATGTAGAACTTTGGAATATTTCCATATTTGAAGGATTCGCTAATTTTATGTAGAGGATTAAGGGAAACGATGTCCATGTCTCCTTGGATTTTGCATGAAAATGGAATGACATAGTCATCCATTTCAAATAAAAATAATTTACCATCACAGAATAATTTAATTCTTTCATCACTGGCATGAGCATTGAGGGGGTAAATTATTTTAGGAACAAGTTCAACAAAGATGCCAAAGAAAAATGGTTTTGATTGGCAACAATACTTTGCAAATTGGTAAATCTGGCATCCTCTGCTCATCCATCCCTCATCCCTATAATGAAGTTGTAAAAATGGTGGTCCATTATATCACCTTGGAAGGAAGGTATTCAACGTTACCCTTGCATCATCTCATACTGTCGAATCACTTCCGACATACATACAAGGTGAGCTTCCCTTTTTATATTTTACACTCTCTTGAAAAGTCTATCAAGGAAGTTCAAGTCCATACCCATGTCCTTCCCATACATCAAGGTGTCATCTTCTTGTTGCATCACTATTTCCTTGATGTTTTTCTCCGACCCATCGACCCATTTACCCACCCTCTCCCTCAAGAACCAAGAATTAGGTCTAAGAACCTAAATATTCATGAACCCCTCTCTGATCCCCCTTTAAATGTATTCTTCACAACACCAAGGGTAAAGAAAAAGTAGGTGTGGAGAGTTTTATCCATTTTAGTAAAACTCCACTCCCCCTCCTTTGATCTCTAGTTTTTGATGCAAGTCAAACATCATGCTGAGACTCTTAAGGAAATTGAAGAGAATGTGGACCTGTTGATCAAGGAAGGCCTCAAAACCAGTGTAGACCCTTCTATTCTCTCTAATTTGGAGAAGAATATGGATAATCTCTCCACTCATCTACTGGAACTGGAGGATAGAGTTGTTCACTTGGAAGAAATGAAATCCAATCATCTGGCCATTCATAGGGTAGTATTGGACTATATCCAAGTCATTGTTTAATAGGTCTATGATGCAAGTTGAATTCTATATATTGCTTGGAAGAATGGTAAGATGAAGAAGCAAGAAATCATTGAAGGCATTCAGACCTAAGCAAACATTTGCTGCTGCTAATATTTACAAAAGTCCTGAATATTACCCTCAAAGTGTATGAAAAATCACTGGTTTAGACTAGTTTTTATTATTATGTTATTGTCTAGCTATATTTATGCTCATGTTTGGTTTTTTAGTGTTGAAACTCGGGCTTCTTGTAGGAAGTTGGCCCCTACCTTAGTTTTTCTATATGCTTATCTATCTTTTTGTATTTTGGTTTGGGTATGGTCTCCATGGATCAAAAAACTACTTTGTTGTTATTGTTTCATTTGGATTATGATCCCTTTTGTACTACAGGGTATGGTCCCTTCAAAACCATTTACCAATAGAAAAAATGTAACAAAAAAATATTTCAAAATCAAGGCAATGCTGGAATAAAAACAATGTCTAAGTATATCAAGAAGTTGAGAGTTATGTGAGTAGTGTAACAACAAAATTTAGAGACTTAAATCAAGTTTCGCAAAGGAAACAAGAGGTAACTATCAAAAATTTTATTGATAGGATGTGAGTAGCGCAACAACTTAAGAGAAGGCCAGTGATGATACAACCTAACTAAAATAAAAGAGAATTTACATGGGTATCAAGAAAATGGCCTACCAAAACATGAAGATGTACCAACAAACTTTCAACACTCACATTTTGGAATTATAACCTAGTCATGTGAGTCGAATACAAAAGTGGTGGACATGATTATTTTTGGCAGTACCACATATATATTCTTTCTTTTTGCCCAAATGGGAAACAAGAAAACAAAGGAGTAGACCAAGTGATGATGAAAATACTTAGCATAACTTTAGAAGAGTTTCACCTTATCGTGACAAGGTAGAAACTAGGAAAAGTGATGCCTTATAAGTTTCATGATGAATAACATGCAAAACAAACTTCAATGAAATCTCCTCTTGTTTGACTAATAAGGTTTTGAATCTGAAGAATTTTTTTCTTTGTGAGAGCTCTTTAGAACATGATGGATAAATTCAAGTTGGCCTCAATTCCAAATGGTTTCCTAGGATTTTGTTCACAAACTCACCAATTATTTCCTAGAAGAGGTACGCATTTCTAGTAAACTATATAATGAGCCATTACCCCACAATCAAAGTAATGAACAGGGTGTCATACGGGAAACATGAAGCTTTTATCATGTTTGGTTGTAAACTAGTCAAGTGGGTAGCGGGGCACTTCCCGTTTCATCCACCAGTTCTCTTAAGGTGTGGACTACTTTGGGGTTCCTATGGTAATCCTCATAATTATTTTTATGGCTTATGCCAAGATATTTCCCATAGTTTAAATCAGATGGGTTTTAACCTTTAACCAAACCTCGAAAATACAATGTTTTGAATCAAATAGTTTTTTTTAATCTTGAATCAAGCATTATTTTTAGCACACCAATAAAAATGCAACACACTTGTAGTTAGAGTTTTTGTAGATCCCAAGTCTTTGACAAGCATTAGGTCTTGCACAAAAAAGATTTAGTAGTTTTCAATAGAAAGTGAACCAAAGTTTCTTTTTATTCTCAATATCGTTCAAGTACACAAGATAATAACATACAAATAATTTGATTCAACTAGATAAATGCAAAGGAACACTTAAATCAAATGAAACATAGAAACACTTGATAAATTGTTCGCTCCCTTAAGAAAAAAAAAGAAATATTAAGTTTCCAAATTAACCAAATGTTAGAAAAATGAAGACTAAAGTTGTTTTTGTTTCTCAAGATCACCCAAAGGTTCAAGAGAAGAGCATACACAAACTTTATCCTAACCTAAGAAATTCATGTAAACATTACATTCATTAAATCTTGACAACATGTTACAAATATGATTTAAAATGTAAAAACTTGCAAAATAGAGTTAGAAAATATTTCAAATAATAGCAAACATTAAAATTTTGAATATAAAAACCTTGAAAACCAATCCAAATATTAACATAGAGTACTAGCACAAACATTTATTATAGTAGCATGTGGATTTTAGCAATAGTGCATGGATAAAGGTATTAGCGCAAGGCATATCTCACTAGAGCAAGGGAAATAGAAAAAAACCTAGGTCGAGAAAAACACGAACAATGTTCCGCTAGCGTAGGCCAAGAGCCACTAGTGCAAGCTAGTTAATCATTCATGCAAGCCTATAGTTCAAGAGCGCAAGCCTAAAAAAGAGGGAAAAAAATTATTTCAGTGGTAGCGTAGGCCGAGTGGCACTAGTGTAATCCTAACATTCACTAGCACAAGCCTTGAGAGTGGTAGAACACATGTTTCAACATTGGTGAAAGCTTCAAAGTGGTAGCACAAGGGTTCTTCTGTTAGCACAAGGCACTTGTGCAATCACAAAAACATGGGATTTGATAAAAAGAAAGTAAAAAAAGATCAAAAAATTTCAATTTGATCCAAATTTAGCAGCACCTCACCTCCTTCATTCCTATAAAGAGAAATAAAACAAGGAAAACTCAACTAATCTAGTTAAGGAACACCATATTTATCTAAAATATGCTAAAAGGAAGGTTAGTAACCAAAATTGAAATTAATCTAAAAAACTTGAAAATAAATGCAAAGTATAATGGACTAAGTCCCACTTTGATTGTGCCACATGTATGCATACGAGACTAACTAAGATATGGAATGAAACTAACACCAAGTAGCTTCAAAAAAAAGTTAATCTAATAAGAACATCAATATAATAGCTTAAATGAATTAGCTGATTATTACATAAACATGAAAGAAATAATCTAATGCTAACCATTCCTACTATTAAATGTATGATTACTTCTAAACATGATCCTATTTAGATGATGAGTAATCAAGTTTGTGTGATTGATCTCCGAAGAGAGGGAAGGATCTCACCAAAAAATGGCTACAAGGCCATACTTAGATCTTCCTTTCTACTCAACAATGGTAGAATGGATGCACAAGATGAAGTAGATATTCTAAAATAATGGAGAAGACTCTTATCATATGTGTTATATGAAATACTAGAAAAAGTATGGTGTTTGTAAAGGTGTAAGGTTTGAAGGATGTAGGAGGGTCCTTTATATAGATTTCCAATTTGGGAGAATCTTGAAAAGTAGTACATGTTGGATAAAGCATAAAGTATATTTAGAAGAGATACGCTTGATTAGATTAATTAACAAGTGATTAGTAACTCATGGGAGTTGGAGATGATTTAATTAATACAATAGGATTAATTAATAGGATATGATAATCTTAGAAAGCCTTTGGAGATAATTTCAATGGAAATGGGGTGATTTTGAATGCTTGGAAGGGGGTTTCACCAAATAAGAGGGTTTATTGATTAAATACAAGGGTAAATAGGCTTAATTAACTAATAATATTTAATTGTTTGAATGAAATATGATTATAACTAACGTAGTGTTGTTAATTCACATCCGAGGGAAGTAAATACTAGTTAATTAATGAAGTGTTGTTAATTGACCAAAATGAGGGAAACATTAGTTAATTAGGAGAAAATCACTAATTATAATGGAAATGATAGGAAAGAGGTTAATTAGTAAAATATTATTAGTAAATATGTTTAAGTGGATTTAAGGTGTCTACACAAGGAATAGGTAACCTCCTTGGTATAGTCTCTCTTCATGTCGATGATCTCAGTCTAGGCATAAAGATGATAGAAATAACAAAGGAAGGAAATGATTTTGAGAACAAAACAATGACCATAAAATCCATCGTGGGGCTTCTTCCATTCCGCACCTTTCTCTGGACACGAATATGTCAAAATCCAAGCCTATTGTGTCCACGGGACATAATCCAATAGCTCAAAAACATCTAATGTAACCACTACTCCCTACATAAGGAACAAATCTAAGTAGTGTAGTCATGTTCATATGAATAAAATATGTCAAAAACGTGACAAAGAGGTTCACATGACCTCTTTCATACAGATAGATTCACACTAAGGTTAGATGATCAGATATATATATTTGTAAGTAACTAGGGTTGTATGTTTAAACGAGAAGATAGTAGGCCCTTCTCAAGAGAACAAAAACATCAAAGATTATGTGTATCATTTTTTTACCTAGGGAGGATATGATTTTGATATGCATCAACTCACTTCACCCTAGATGCTTTTATGTATAATTCATCTACAATTCCACTTGTATTATCGTGCATTCATACTATATTTTCATATTGTAAAATTGTAAAATGGAACTTACTTTTCAAGAAAAATTTAAGAAAATTTCAAAAATTGGCAAAAAAATTCAGTCATACCTCTTCAAGTGTCCATCGTATCATCACAAAATTATTGTAATCTCAACATCTTCTTGGCTATTAGATGAGATTTTTACATTGGTCCTACCAAGACTTTCACACCTAGTTTTATTCATAGTTTCTTCTAGCTTAGGTGTGTTTTCTCAAATTATGTACTAGAATCTTCTTGATGTCACATCTTTCCATAAAACCCTCTCTTATGATAGAAACAAACTAAACATTTCACCTGGATCTCTTCTTTTCCTATCGCAACCCTTGGTGTTGAACCCTCACATCTTAATAGTTATGTGTGGTTAAGGCTAGGGGAAATCATTTATTCCCAAAAGCATAGGTCTAAAGTCAAAACAATTTTTTTATAAATTAACAAATAAATAAGTAAATTCTTTCTTTTATAAATAATTTTACATTTCTTACCCCCGCCAATCTTTGGCGATGAGGCCACACTTCTTCTTTGGTGGCATGAGGTTAGGAAAGGAGGAAGCGCCCTTAATCACTTATTTCTTGTCCTTAGTGATGATCCCATGCTTCTTATTGGTAGCATGGGGCAAGATGTAGGGGGTCCCATCAAATAAGTCAATAAGTTGTAGAAAATTAAATGAGTAAAAATTTCTTTGAAATGTCAAAAATCCCAAGAAAACGAGTTAGATATGTATATTAAAAGAGAGTAGAATTATTTAAACATATTTTTTCAATCAAAAGGCCATCTATGGATTTGAGTCTCGTTAAAATTGCAAGAAAACACATCCTGGGTTGGTTATTTGACTTTGATTAGGGTTGGGCTATAAGTTCTAGTTGGATCTTTGTTAAAATCTTGACTTTCTCTCACCATTTTCACTCATCAAAATTATAGAACTCACGTCCCTCTTGGATCTTGGTGATGAGCCCTCACATCTTACCAGTTGTGTGGGGTTAGGAGTCAAGAGAATTAATTTTATTATTATATCACATTCACCATATTTTTCCAATAAAATGGAAGTGCTAAATATTGCTTGAAATTTAAAATTCTAAATTACAATTTTTTCTCATATTCATCATGTATAAAAAAATAAAAAAGAGAGATGTGTCATTTTGTTTACACATTTGCATCATCATCATCATCCACAACATACATCCATAAAATCATATAAAAACATCAAAGATTCTAACCATCTAAGAGTACACATGTGAGACGAACCATAAATGAGTCAACTCTTACATAGAATAACAAACTAAAATATATATATATATATATATATATATATATATCAATAAAGTCAAGTTTGTATAAAATTCCATTAAATTCTTGTAAGTGTAGTCAAAATGCTCATCTACGAGCTGAAATTCCAAAAAAATTGATATATGTATCTAAAATAGTCTCAAAGAAATAATTTCTTATTTCCTATCCCTCTCTGTGGGATCTGCTAAAGGGATAGGATAAGGGCTCCTATTGGTATTCCTATGGTGGGAGTGAGAGCCTCTAAATGTTGATCGGTGAGAGTGATCATGAGATGGAGAAGGTGATATGTCGGTGATATTAGCCTCGCTACGAGAATGGTATCACCATTTTCTCCTCTCGGCCGAGTTGGTATCTAGTATGCTTCGTTCTCATCTGGGTCAAGGATGCTATAAAAAGACATTTTGGCATGAACAAACCTATGTGACACCTGGCCATCACTAGATACTCCATGTCTATAAGCAGCTGCACCAAAATCTTCCCCATAGGGAGTGAAAAAGTATCCACTTTGAATAAAATCTATCCAGTCATCCGTAATGGTTGCAGAACACAAGTGAAACGGTAGTGAGTTATAAAATCTCCAAAAAACAAAAATAAAATTAATAGCATAGTGTGTATTTTGCTAAAAATTTAGTCTAGTAGTAGATTCGAGAGAAGAGTATTTTACTTATATCTCTTTACATCCATGATGGATCAAGCTGGTGGTGGTGATGGTGCGGGGAGATGCGGCAGTATCTTCTCCACTCTAACCTACTCCACCACTATCTCTCCTGCACCTCTTTCTTGTCCATCCATATACTGACTCCTCAACTCCTCCTCCTATAGGTGGAAGAGTATCCTTTGACTACAAAGTCTCATCCTTAGCCTTTGTTGTTTCCCTAGATACCTGCAGAGGCCTCTCAGTGGCCATCCACTTTGTGTCAATCTCCTCCTCTCCTCCCTCCTCAGCCTCCATCTCCACCTCTACCTCTATCTCTATCTTTTCCTCCTCCTCCTCCCCACTATTTATGGATGTGGCCTTGATTTTTAGGACTATCCCCAGTCAACTAGATCTAGTATAATATATGAAGTGTCAATCGAACTCTGGGTGTAATAATAGTCCACTTGAGCTTTCCCCTCGGGCTAGCTCTAGCCTCTTGGATCCTACAATATATTATGGGAACTACCCAGAGTGAATTAATGTAAGGTAATCCAAACTGATGGGGTACCCTATGAACATGTTATGACCTCTACACTCACGGGTGCGATCTACTAACTACCTAGTAGAACTACATATACCTAAGGAAATCATATCCTCACCCCATAATCTCGTCATGTCCTAGTATGGTAGTGCAATCATGTCATCAGTAGTAAGTGTAGAAATTGATCTATATGGACCCTTGAGAGGAGCCATGACAATCCACCTCGCCACTCTAGTAGCCTTGGGATTAGCTATCCTAATGCCGCTCTGATAGGGGATCATATGCTCATAAATGCAACGCATGAATAAAGTGGGATGTCTAAGGGCCTTTCCCTTCAGTAAAAAAACTTTGTATAAATCATGGTAAGTGGCACCAAGGATATCAATTCCCCATGCAAATATGTGGCCATGTTGCTCAATGCTCGAATAATTGGTGCCTAATAGTAAAGGATATTTTCACAACCCTTTTCCCCAACCAAGCGCAAATCTAAGATGCTAATAATTGCCTTGCGAAAGGTAGGGATAAGAGTGGAGGTAATGACGAGTAATCTCATCCCATGTTTTGCACCTATGTCGGGTGCCTATGCATCTCCCATGTATCTTGCCTAGCTATGGGTGTGAAACAACTTTCTTCACACTCGCGATTCAACTTCCTTCTAGTGATAAGAAATCCCAAAAATTGGTATACAAATTATATGGTAATCATCCACTCCACTTTGACTCTGGAAGCTATAAAGTGTTCTAGTTTGTATCCCAATAACTCAGTAAGTCACACAAAAATAGCTAAGCTGTTATGACTAACTATTTACGGGATATCCTCCATATCCAAGCCCTATGAAATAGGCCCTCTCATCTTGAGTAAGAGCATAAAAATTGGGGACAAGTAGTCACACAATTCCCTTGCAGTTATAAACATAAAAAAAAAAATTTAGAACCATAAAAATGCATAATAAGATGACCAAAAACATCATAAAAAAATTTTAAAAAATAAAAATTTCATCAAACTTAGTCAAATTTGGGAGTTTCCATGGAAATTACACAACCACCCCTCTGTGCATAGAGGTGGTTTCATAACTATCTCTCTATGCATAATGGCAGTTGTGTAACCACTACGAAAATTCCACTTTTTCTTTTGACCTTCCAACGGTTATGCAACTAATGCGGTGGTTATGCAATCATCATGGCGGATCTGTCTAAAAACATACGTCATACCCTAGAGCCCCAAAGAATCACAAAAAGAAATAAAAATCACCCATTTGGATAAAAAAAAACCACATCCCATGAGCGCACCCTAATGAACATTTTGACTATAAAATTAGTAAAACTCTCCCCTTAACTTACATTTTTCACATTTTCCATGTTGTAGGGTACAAATAAACAAATGTAATTAACTCACTTTTTGTGACATGTTGTTCCTCCCACTAGTTAGGTTTCCATTGTGTCAAAACACCCTTTGTTTTGACTATATTCTCGCTCAAAACCATCACAAGTGATCCAGAGCTCAAATTTCACCAAGTAGGTAAGTGCAAATGATTGTTAGAAATAGTAAATTTGAGATATATATATATAACATGTTTAACTTTATTTTGAGTGTGTATGGTTTTCATGGAAGGAGCATTACACTAGCGTAGGTATATCTCTATCCCCGCAGTATGGTAAGTTCTCTTATCATTTTATTTTCATATGTTTTTCAATTATGTCTTTATCTAAACTTGATTCTCATTTTCTTCTTGCATGTATCGGGAAGCTTGGATTGACATAGTACAAACAAACGGTCATGTCGGGTATAATCTCTAACCTTCCCATTTAGGAGTGGCATACTTTGACTCTATGTTTTAAACATCTTCATAGCTAAGATGCTTCTCCAGGGGGAAATATGTATGCACCCAATTTTTCATGATGTAACATTATTGGAATAGTTCAAATCCCCAATGATGAAAAACTATCAATTCTAATGATGTCCAAGTCCAATTTATCACTTGCAACATGTCCTTGTACCTTGTTCATTTTCCATCTTTTCATGTTTTCATTAGCTCTTTTACTGAGACCTTTTTTAGCTTGCTTTCCTTAAGTTACAAAATCACACCAGCAAGTGTTACACAACCACCCCAACGATTGTGTAACCATCGGCTTTACTTGAGTGGTGGTTACGCAACTAATGTTTCACCTGCATAACCACCAATTTGTGCAGACTGGTTTTATGTGTGCTTCTACCCAAAAATTTCTAACATGTTTTAAACACATGTCACCTTCTTCAAACTTAATTTTTCACACACATTTCTTGATTTGAATCAACTATTCTTAAGCTTGTTATATGTGTATAAGATTCTCCTTCCCTAATTACTATTATTAGTAACTTAACTACCCCTTCTTTGTGTGATGTGGTACTTATTGGATATATCAAGTGGGTTGGACCACTTCCTGCCAATCTTCTATACAAACCTGGATTCTTTGAAGCATTGGTTGGAGTCTCTTGATTTGGAATTGCATTTTTATGCTACCGGAATCCTACCAAGAAGTAGACAAGAAAACTAGTTTGTTTTGCTTATTTATCTCTTTCTCACATTGCTACATGATTACCTATAAACTAAATAGCCCAAGCACTCTCTCATTCTTTCTACACACTTTCCAGCACTTCTCGCTAGACATGTTTGGAAACTCATTGGAAAATAAGATGAGGGGATATCAAAAATCATTTCAGCGTTGGGTTTATCTCTGTATAAAATTTCCAAGTTGGGGGTGTCATTAAATTCCTAGAGGTTTCTTTTACTTATTCAGATAGATCTAAAGTTATAATCTATTAGAATACATTTTTTAGAAAGGTACAATTACAATAGTAGTTACAATAGATTTCATTTACAAAGCTTTCATTGAGGATTTCCTCCTAGGTCATCCCTATGGATTTTCTGGGAAGAATTCAGAGGAGGTTCTTGCCACAATGTGTTGTTAATTCTTCATAGTTTATTTACCTATAGTTTTATATTTCTTCATTTAGAAAGCTTTTTTTTTACCGGGGAAGCTTGGGAAGAATTGCTTCTGAGAAGCTTTTCATTCTTCCTGTGATTCTGAGGTAGATCTAGAAGAAGTAATATCCACAATTGCAAATTAGGAAAAACTTTATTTTTATTAAATTAAATTAAATCCTTTACAACAGGGAAATATCCTCATCCAACTATTTCATGTTTTAGTTCAATTTGTTTTAGAGTAAAATTAATTTCATTTAATTAGAGGAAATTGTATTTTTTGTGTAGATTTATTTCATTTAATTCAAAAAAACTCAAAAATATAGATTAGATAGATCTTATATTTATTTCTTTAATTAATTTCCTTTCAAACAAGTATACTAAAATGTTCATTTATTTTAGTCAATTAATTGGGAATGAATCTAGTTAGTTAAGAGATTAAAACACATTTGTCTTTTAATTAAGATAAATTTACTTTTCTTAATTGGTTAAAATGAAAATTTTAGTGCAATTTAACTTTCAAATTAACCCATAAGAATTAAACCATAGGGAAATTATGTTACCCATAGATAGCCTTTAAATCCCTCTTTACCAACTCAATTCATAGGAATTCACACTACCCGTTCTTAGTCCCCGATTATCCTATAGCTCCCATTCAAGTATTCTCTGCAACTTTACACATTCTTGACTATCTTGCACAACCTTGTGAGGTCAAGTGTAGCTAAAATCACGTGTATATTCTTAGGCATATAGTATCTAATTCATAATAAGTGGGAGAAGTGAGATCACCAATAACATCGGGGCATGATAAAGGAATATTATGAGTATGTGAAGTTGTGTAAACCTCGGGAGAAGATATGGCAGTGGGAATAAAAAGAGTAGGTGGAGTGAGATATTCGATGCCATGTTTGGTGGATTGTGTGAGAATGAAAAGAGGATCTATGAATCTTTGTCCATATTTTCCTAATTCGGTTGTAGTGAAACCGTAATAAAGCATATACTGATACCCAAGACCATACTTTGTGAAATCTAGAGGAGATGTGATAGAAGAAGGGGTATCGGTGAGTTATCAATAGTTTTGCAAAAGGAAAATAGTGAGGGATCTTATGATACCTCATAGACCACACCATGGTATAGGAATTTAAGATGTACATGAAGGGTTAAAGGGACCACATGCATGGCATGGATCCAAGGTCATCTAAGAAGAATATTATAATTAAGATTATTAGGAATTACATGGCATGGGATGGGAAAATTGCATGGCCCAATAATAATGGGAAGTGTGATTGTCCCTAATACCCTTTTAGGCATATTATTAAAGATGTGAATGCAAATAGATGAGAGAGTTAAGGATGCTTGAAAAAGCCAATTATCAAGAAATGTTAGATTACACATGTTAATAACATATCCATTATAAACTAAAATTCATTTAACTCCTACATTATGGATGTGAAATTGAATATAAAGAGGTGGATCATTATGTAAAATATATCGAGAAGAAATTTCAGCAGATGTAAAATTAATATGCTCTTTTTAAAAATATATTGTCATAGTGAATCAATGATAAACATATTTAGGAATAGTGTGAGGATGAATGTAGGTGTTATAAAAATATTGTATTTTACTCTCACATTCAAGATCGACATGTAATAAAGTGGGCAGAGAGACACTCATGTTGGTTAAAATGGAAGGATCTAAGGGTATATAGAGTGACAAGAAAGATGGAGGTAATATGCAAGACTAATAATATCTAGTGTTCAAATAAGGATCTAACTAGTTCGTCACGAGTTGGGGTTCACCAAATGATTTAATCAAAATATAATTGAACCTTTATTTCATATTAATTACTATAATATATTATATTAAAGTAATTAAGTACATTAGGACATAAGAAACAAGAATTTAACAATGAAAAACCCTAGGAAAATGAGAGGAGAAGATGATTTAGTTAATTATGTGTAACTTGGGGGTGACATGGAATGAGTATCTACCTGGAGTAGACTAGAAGTAGTGTCCTAAATATTTGATGAGGGTTCATAAACCTAGAAATGTGCAAGACATGAACACTCATAGGAGAATAGGAGTTACCTAGGCGTTAGTGACCCGATCTAGGTGCCTATGTTCAATCAGATTCTTAGAATATGGTCTTCTCTAGGAAAAGGATCTTTGCTTCTAATATCTCTTTATCACTTTTGTTTTTTTGATATGACACCAATTCTAGTTATAACATTCATAATATATTTCTTCCTGCACATCACATAAACCACATCAAATATGATAAAGAATATGTAGATTGGAGAGTCAAACTAACCTCAATGGTCACATGATAATGCAAGATCAACATCCTCATGGCTAGGAGTCTACAATAAAGTATAAATAAGCCTATGAAAGTCATTGAACATACACAAGTACTTATCATAGTTTTATATCTCCATGGTTATATTTTTAAATTCATATTTTTATATTCATTATTGTAATAAAGGTGGAAAAACCTTGTAGTAGTAGTAATAGGTCAGGTTGACTAGGTAAAAAGGTTAAATAGGTGTATATGAGTTGTTATGAGTCTGATAAGGTCATGAAGACCATAATAATAGGTATATAATGAGTATGAGGTGTAATTAGATTAATATTATCCATTCTTATTATGATAAGAAGCTAATTGAGCTTCTTTAGGGGTTACTTAGGTCAAATAGAAGCTAGTTGAGCTTCTTAGGAGAGAAATAGGGATGAAAAAGTACAATGAGAGAAATAATTCAAGAAATAAGGCATGTAATAAGTCAAGGAAGATGAATAATGTATGAAAAATGTTTTAAATGTGAAAATTTGACTCTATTTCAATTATATTTGTATGATATGAAGGGAAAATGTTAAACCCTCGGGAGAAATGATGCATTGAATTTCTTTTGACTATCAAGATCTAAATATTCTACAGGTAACAAGGATTTCACTATACATAATTTTTATGAGGTTTGAAAGTTTGTATTTTAATTTTTATGGCTAAATGTATGTCCTCGGGCCCGTACTAAGGAATCTACTATCTTCTAATTGAACCAATGAAACGAGTTATAAATCTCTAGATTTTCTCTGTCTTACTCCTAGTGTACATCCCTAAAATATTATAATGAAAGGTGTGCTACAATAGAAGATCTCGTTAACGATTGTTCAAGCTGCAATGCAAACTATACAATGTTCATTTTTGAGGTAAAACAATAGGGTTTAGCATCAATATATTTTTCATCATCTTAAATTTGCATGGAAATTAGAATAAGGCCAAGTGAATACTATTCAATGATCTCGAGACGTGAATACATCAAGAAAAATTCCATCAATTTATTTAAGCATGACTATATAGGACCTAGGATAGCCATAGATCACTAAGAAGACTACATGAAATGATGAGATGGGCATAATATAGTGAAGGACCGATGAATACAAGTGAAGGACACTTATCTAGGTATGTTGGATCTATCGTAATGAATCTATGGAGGTTCCTATGAAGTATTTGTTTCCATTTGAACCAAGTAGGACAGTGGGAATTGGTAAGACTTGTTTAAGTCATTGTAAACGTGCCAAGAAGGTTGAATTGATAAAGGTATCCATAGAGCAAGATATGAAATATTATGAACACCTATGACATCATGAATAAGGGATGAAAGACATGGATCCATGGCTTGGAAGGGATCAAACAAAAATTTAGGCCTTCATTTATGACAATAAGGCCTTAAGAAGCCTAGGGTAAAGTACCTTAAACATGGTGTGAAGATCACTGTCAAGTATTCATAAGGAAGTCTTATCCCTTTATAACATGAATCTAACATGTTTGAAAGAGCACTACCATCCCAAATGAAGACTATGGATAAATCACTATTGGAGGTTGAATCTTTCCAATTGCAACTTGGACCTAGTATGGGCAACTTAGAACTTAGAGAATCTCATATTAGAGGTTTAGGACAGTTGAATCAATTCAAGTTCCTAAATACCTATAGTTAATCCTAATTATCCCAAAGGACATCTAGAACAAAAGACAAGACATGTATAACTACTTGATGATCCTATGATCATATGACTTTCTTGTAGATCTTGAACCAGAGGGAGGAAATTATATATATATATATATAAAGGATGATGTATTATTGGTGGAGTATTCAACCCCTATAGACTTTTCTCCACTGATCATATTGATGTTAGAGGAAAATAGGTCATTGAATGTCATCATTTGAATACTTTGTTTGATGATTAATGGTGTGTTTAATAGTGACATGAAGGATTATCTCCACTAGGTAATAAAGATGAATTCTTATATATATGCATACAAGGGTACTTAAGGCTCATAATGTTGAGTCAAGACAATCAACTATGAATTAAAGAGAGAGAGTTTTCTAGGACTCATGGGGACAACTATTGAGGTTGAATAAATGGAATTCTTGAGAAAAATGGTAATAGAACAGTGAGGAAGTTCAAGATAGAGGAGAATCTATACATGCATGGTGATATAACTTGAGTGAGACAAGAATTGAGAGGTAGAGTTATAGTATTGTAGGTGGAGAACTAGTATGAAGAGGTTGTATAGAAGAACAAACAAAGTAATTACATGGGAGATAGTAATTAAATCACGTTGCAATGTTTATGTGAAGAAAATCAGACTTAAATTATAAAGCAAACAAATATAGATTCATGCCTAAAAGGAAGAATTAAGGGAAAATTTCAAGAAATAATGAGAACATGCAATAGAGAATAAGACATGCTCCTTGCAGGAGAATTTACTAAGCTAAGATATGCATTATTTTTAGTATCGTAGAAGGTCTCGATCTTATATGTTAATGAAAATAAATATATATATGTTTGTATAGATGTTGAAATTTGTTTGATTATACTAATGATTGGATGAAAAGAGTTATACAAAGTTTTAGGTTAATTAGAATAGAAGAGAGAGGCTCAAATAGACAAGGAAAGGAATACGAGAAGAGTGGAAAAGAAAAGCCAAGAAACTACAAATAAGAAGAAGAAGAGTGAGCCAAGGAAATTGGCCTAATGCCACTAGAGCTTGCACATAGTGAAAGGTTGTGAGAAAGAGAGAAGAAAGAGGTAGCCAGATATCCAAGAAGGAGCTTGGATAAGATAAATAAGGAATGCTACAATTAAAGGTGATAGAGACTGGATGATGAGAGAGAGAGATAAATTATGGATTTGAGACAAGTTGTGGTGTTGGTGCAGGAAATGAGAAAGTTAAGAGTCACAGGAAAAAAGAAGAAAGAAAGAGATATGGTTGAAATAAGGAGACATGTTGAACTCCTTGAAAAAGAGATAGCAACAATAGGGTAAAATCTAGTTGGTAGAGCATATGAAGTGGTTAAAAGCATAAATGATGAGATAATGGATACACAGGAAGAGCTAAGCTTCATGATTGAAGCATGGGATGAATCTTGCAAAGAAGATACAAAAGGTGATTAAGATAATGAGTGGTCTAGAGAATATGAAGAAGAACCACAAAGAAAAATGAATAAGGATGATGGAAAATCCATGCAAAGGACATTTTTGAATGCTAATGCTATATTGTAATCTGATTTTGTAGGTATATAAGGCAGCCTAGCCAAAGAATTCATTATGGATAAGAGATCAAATAGATAATTCATAACAAAAGGGAAACAAGGAATGTATTTGAAAGAATTCAAGCATGAAGACATGCAACAAGCAACAGGAGGAAAGAGCAAGGAATGATCATAGAAGATCTTGCAAGAGAGTATGGATACATAGTTCCCAAGTGGCTCAATAAACCAAAATGCAAGAAAACATATGAAGTCTAAAGAGAAGCATATGGAGGTAAGAGTAATAAAGAGCCAGTTATTGTTCCAAGAAGTGGTTGTAAGAAGAAGGTTGAGGTAATTCCAAGAGAGGTAAAAGACATGAGAAGCAAAGGTAAAAAATTGCATTTGATATATCAGTTAATGATATTATAAGCATAACTAGTGACATTGATGAATGCATGAGTGAATTTTGCAAAGAAAATATGGAATGTGTTAATGTGGAAGTAGGTGAATGCTCTTATGGAGGTCAAAATGAGAAAAATTAAGGAAAATGGAAAATTATTGAATTAAGTACACCTATGTCTAAATTATGGTCCGAAATTTCATGACTATCATGAAGATATGGATGAGTTCATGTTGCAGGAAGAATTGAAGAAGATAGAAACTTTGTTTGCAAGTCAGCCCATGGATGAAGAAGAGATGGAACCATGGAAGAATGATAAAGAGAAACCACAAGTGGATGAGAAATAAGAGGTAAAATGTGAAAAATTACAATTAGATTTTGTTTGTTTTGATTATAGTATGGATGATATAAACCTTTCTCACAAGATGTTGAATTTTAAACAAGAGGATGATTTTTTTAATGAAAACATGGAAAAATCTAGGCTGAGTTGAATGCATTAAAGAATTTTCTTCATCATGAAGGACTCAATTACTATCCTAAACTAGCTGAGATGGAGAAATTGATTGAATGGAAGGGATAAAATGAGTTTCAAGAAGGAAGAATAGTGAAAGAAGAGGAAAATTCAACAATTGTGAGATCATATTGGAATGAAAGGATCATTGAAAAGCTTGAGGATGTAGCAATGCAAGAAAAAAACAAGGATAAGAAGACCAAATTGGAATTGGTCAATGAAAAAACAAAAAGAGAAAAGGAGGAGCAGCAACATGAAGAAGCTTCATAGCTTCCAAATTTTGTGTCTAAGCTTGTTTCTAGTGTTGTGCATGCAAGTATAATATCTAATAATGTGGATGGAGTTGATGATTTCATTAGCGAGATCTTAAAAGCAAGATAAAAAGATGATATTTAAGACATGAATCAAGATGAAACAACAATATGGAACTTAGTGAATGAGAAATAGACAAGAAAAGGGAAGTACAAGAAAATACAAAGGAGCAAGAAGATGAGATATAGAGAATACAATAAGAAGGCACAAAGACTAGTATGGACAAGAATGACATGGGGCCTAGGTGCAGTTCAAGGAAGAGTGAATACTAGACAAGAGAGAGGAAGTTGTTCACCATGACAAGTCAAGACAATTGTTGTCATTTAATGAAATTAGAAAGCTTATACCAACATTGAGATTAGGAATTTTTGAATGCATAAGTGAAAGAGATGGAAGAGTTATGAGTGGAAGCAACAAGATCTAGGAATATGAAAGAGATGAAGATTCATGAGTAGGATCTCATGAAAGTTTTCAAGATGGACAACCTGATGCAGGAACATCATCCTCATGGCTAGGAGAGTGCAATAAAGCCTAAATAAGCCTATGAAAGGAATTAAACATAAACAAGGACTTTTCATAGTTTAATATCTCTGTGGTTATGTTTTTCAAATTCATATTTGTATATGCATTGTTGTAATAAAGGTGAAAAATCCTTGTAGTAGTGGTAATAGGTCAAGTTGACTAGGTAAGAGGGGTTAAATAGGTGTATATGAGTTGTTATGAGTTTGATAATGTCATGAAGGCCATGAAAATAGGTATGTAATGAGTATGAGGTGTAATTAGATGTATATTATCCATTTTTTCTATGATAAGAAGTTAGTTGAGATTCTTTATGGGTGACTAAGTCAAATTAGAAGCTAGTTGAGCTTCTTAGGGAGAGAAATAGGGATGAAAAAATACAATGAGAGAAAGAATTAAAAAAGAAGGCATGTAATAGGTCAAGGAAGATGAATAATGTATGAAAAAGGTTTGAAATGTGAAACTTTGACTCTATTTCAATGATTTTTATATCATATGAGGGGAATGTGTTAAACCCTATGCTAGGACACCTGGCCTCAAAACCTCAAGACTAATGATGTAATGAATTTCTTTAAAAATTTCAAGATCCAAAGCTTCTACAGGTAATAAGGATCTCATACATAAATTTTATGAGGTTTGAAAGTGTCTATTTTAATTGTTATGGCCAATTTGATATCCTCATGCCCATACTAGGGCATCCACTATCTTCTAATTGAACTAATTAAATGAGCTATAAATATCAAGATTTCTTTATTGATGTCCTATATATACATCCCCAAAATCTTATGATGAATGGTGTGCTACAATAGAATATATCATTGATGATTGTTCGAGCTACAATGGAGACTCGATACAATGTTCAATTTTGAGGTAAAATGATAGGGTGTAACATCAATATTTTTTTCATCATCCTAACTTTTCATAGAAATTAGAATAAGGCCAAGTGAATACTATTCAATGCTCTCATAGGTGAATACATCAAGAAAAATTCCAATAATTAATATAAGCATGACTTTAAAGTCCTATGATAGTCATAAATCACTAAGAAGACTACATGAAATGATGAGTTAGGCATAATATAGTAAAGGACCAAAGTGCATGCAAGTGAAGGACACATTTCCAGGTATGTTGGATCTATTGGAATGATTATATGGAGGTTCCTATGAAGTATTTTCTTCCATTTGAGCAAATTAGGACTGTGGGAATTAGTAATACTTGGTTAATTCATCAAAGGTGCAAGAAAGTTGAAGTGGTAAAGTTAGCCATATAACAAAGTATACTAAAGCTCATGAACACCTTTGACTTGATGAATAAGGGACAAAAACATGGATCCATTCCATGGAAGGGATCAAATAGCAATATATTCCTTGATTTGTGTCAACAAGGCCTTAAAAATCTTGGGGTAGAGTACCGAAATATGGTGTGAAGATCACTTCCAAGAATTCATAAGGAAGTCTAATCCCTTTATAACATGAATCTAACATGTATGATAAAGAACTACCATCCCAAATGAAGACTGTAGATAAAGCACTAGTGAAGGTTGAATCTTTCCAATTGTAACTTGGACATAGTATGGGAAATTCGAACTTTGAGAATCTCATAGTAGAGGTTCGGGTGACAGTTGAATCAATTCAAGTTCTTTAATACCTATAATGATGCTTGATTATCCCAAATGACATCTAGAACAAAATATATAAGGGATGTATAACTACTTGATGATCCTATGATCATATGAATTTTCTTGTAGATCCTAAACCAGAGGGAGGTAGTTATACATATATATATATATATATATATATATATATCATGGATTATGTACTATAGGTGGAGTATTCAACCCTTCTAGGATTTTCTCCTCTAGTCATCTTCATGTTAGAGGCAGATAGGTCATTTAATGTCATCATTTGAAGACTTTTTTAATGATTAATGGTGTGCTTAACAATGACATGAAGGATCATCTCCACCGGGTAATAAATATGAATTCTTATATATATGCTTACAAGGGTACTTAAGGCTTATGGTTTTGTGTTCAAATGGTTAACTAGGAATAAAAGAGAGAGTGTTTTCTAGGACCCGAGGGGACAAGAGTTGAGGTTGAATAAATGAAATTCTTGAGAAAACGGTAATAGAACAATGAGGGATGTTCAAAATAAAGTAGAAGCTATAAATGCATGGTGATATGAGTTCAGTGAGACAAGAGTTGAGAGGAAAAGTTATATTCTTGTAGGTGGAGAACTAGTATAAAGAGGTTATAAAGAAGAAAAAAAGGTAAGTACGTGGGAGATAGTACTTAAAGTACTTGGAATTGTTTTTGTGAAGGAAATCAAACTTAAATGATGAAGCAAAAAAGATAAATGCATGCCTAAAAGGAAGGATTAGGGGCATATTTCAAGAAATAATGAGAACATGCAATAGAGAACAAGGAATTCTCTTAAGGGAGTATTTTTGAGCTAATATGTGCATCACATGAAGAGTGAACTTATGACCGAGTGTTGCACTAAATCTTAGACTCCATGTAGTTCTTCTCTCTTGTATGCGTAATGATGCCCTAGGTTTCCATGGTGTAAGTTACAAGATGATAGAGTGTTATATGTAGATTGTTCCAAGCATACAAGATGTGTGTCATGAAATAAAATGAAATCCCCTCCTATGTTGTGTATACAGATCAATGCAGCCCCTTGTCCATTCTATGGGTTTGCTTATATGTATGCCTCAGTAATTCTCTTGTTCCTTTATGCAAGCTTAGGTGATGATAGATAATGTTTATAGTGTTTGTCCCCTTATTTAAAAGAAATAATTAAGTGTGTGTATATATATTATTCCCTTTTTTAAATTTCCTAATTAACAACTGAAAGGTCGACCTAAATTTTAAAATGGTTAGAAGGAATTAAAAGAGACTCAAAAGAGTAAGATGAATATAAAGAAGGGAAGGAGTGCCTAGGAGGGACAAGAATAGTATAAAACCTTCTAAAGAGTTGTATGAAAGTATAAATTAGAATGAGAACATCAATGATCATATTGAATATGAGTCAAGGTAAGAGCAAGATAAGTTAGTGAAGTCATATTTGAGAAAAATACACCAGTATGAAGGCAATCAAGGGGATACATGGCCTCAACATTTTACTTCTAACATTGCATTTTATGTTTTCAATGTAGTTCAAGAAGTTAGTGAGATGAATGAAGTCCTAAATCCAATGAGTAAAATCTTAAAACACAAATAACAAGAAGATATTGAAGACATGAATGATAGTGAAGAAGAAAGGTGGAGTCTAACAACTGAAAAGAGATGAAAAGGAGAATGTAAAAGAAGATAGAAAGAAATGAGAAGATGATATAAAAATAGTATATCAAGGAGACTCAAGCACTAATACTTCAAAAGAGACCATGGGATCTAGGCATATAAAGAAGAGAAACTACATCCGAACCGGAGTTCAACTCCTTTTATTACCCATAGAGTATGATGTAGGAGAATCTCATGATGCCACAATAAGTATAAAATTTTTATAAGAATCCTTATTAAGACATTAGTACTATGAACTAGGTGTTTGAATAAGTTTCCCTCCAAAACCATGTTTATTGTTTATATTTGAATTTTTATGTAAAATATTATTACATGACAATAAAGGCATATAAGATTTGTTCTTATGATTAGCCTACATGGGATGAGGAGAATAAGGATGTTGTATCATATTGGAGGATCATGTCTTAGCTATCCTAGATATGTCTTAGTTGGAAAACAACTATTTTTATTCTTGTTTATAAGTTGATATAATATCTCAACAAGGAAGATAGAATAAGTCTAAAGTTAGATAGAGGTCATATAGATAGATAATTTTTTTGTTCATGAGAAATATAAGGAGGAATGGTTCAAATATCTCCATAGAAATAATTATATTAGGTAGGTAGAGTAGAGTTAGCATAGATGGTGTGAAGAAGCTCATAGAATATGAAAAAAAAGGTATTGGAGGAATGATTTTTAGTAATGATGCAAACCTTGTTAGTGCTCATGAACATGAGGAAAAGTTTATGAGCATGTATTTTGTATTTCATCTTATTCCATAGATGCACATGAAAGACATTTTAATTGGTATGACAAATAGTTACAATCATAATTCTTAATTTTTATTATATATTTCTTAAGGCCTAATTGTACAATACTATATCCTTTGGTTTTCTAAATTTTAATGAGTGTGTAAAGAGAAATAAAACCTTGAAATAATGGATTAATGTACTAAATAAGTATATAAGGAGAATATAGAGCTAAAGCTATTAAAATTGAGTCTTAAGATGCATGAAAAAATAAATATCATAGATATTCACCTCTCTGGATCCGTGAAACCCTTAACTAGGGTTTGATATAAGATTTATCATATATCATGAATTTTAAGGAGATGGAGGCTCAAATTAGGAACATAAGATCTAAACAGACTCCTCAACCATATCTAAAAGGAGTTATGATAATTAAAGGTCTCATGAAGAATATTTATATGAGAGTATTAGGTGTAGTAAACTGTGAAACCCATGACTTGTTATAGTGAGAATAATTTGTGATAACTTATACACCGTAAAGAGTGAAGAGTTGAAATTTAAAACATTGAAAAAGATATACATGAAAAAAATTACAGGCTATTTGTTCTTGAGCCAATTTTTTTGCATGATGATATTTGAAAATCAAGTTCTTATTTATACTTGAGATGAGGAGACAAATTTTTTTAATATATTAGGGGAGTATAAATAGGGATCAAAGGTTACATAACAAGGAAGGACCATATAACCCATACTCCCGTAAATTCCTAGTGGTCTTGAAGGTAAACCAATGTGCATGCAAGTTTTAAATCGTTGAAGGATAGTCAAGGTAAGCTTAAGTTCAATGTAATATTTCTATAAAAGGTACCTCTATGGATAATGTTGTGTTAGAGATGAATCAGAATGAGTTCGAAGGTAAGAAGTATGCAATCAGTAAATTAAGGTTTGTAGAGGAATAATGCACACTTATCCCATTTCAAAAAAAGAATGTAAGCATGATGGAAGGATAATTTGAATGATGTTTGAGTATAACATATGCAGACTTGAGTGATTGATAGGATTTGGACTGAGCTAGGATAGGCACCATTTTGTGGACTAAGCTAAGGCACATTACTTAAGATACATGTGGTTCTCGAATCAAGTATTTCATGACTAGAATAGAGTTGGATGAATTAAGGATGGGAATCATTTTTTGTATCGAGTGGGAGAATAACCTATTTTAAATTTATATTTTGTTAATGTTGAGTAACGTAATGCGATTACAAAGTTATTGTGAAGAGACTAAAGCTAATCAAGGCCTAGGAAGGATTGAAGAGAACTCATGAACTTTAAGAAAAACATAGTTAATTGCTCCTTGGATTATCTACCAATATATTGAGCTGAAAAAGACTCAATTGAGGTAAAATGGAGGTTGAGAAAATGATAAGATTGATGAGATAACTTCCTAAGATAAAAAATAACCAAAGAAAATAAAGACAAGAAAGACAAGAGGAGAAGAAAAAAAAAAGAAGAAGAGGAAAATTACCACAGAGAAGTAGAATAGATTAAGAAAATGATAGCAGAGGTGGAGTTCATGGTTGATCTATTGCAAGAATAAATCCAAGATGTTGGATGGAATATGAGAAATATGGTAAAGTGGCCAATTCATCTACTATTGGAGAAGAAGATAAGGAAAATACTAATTTCCCTAGAAAGAGAGAAAGGTACTCATGGAAGGATAAGGAAGAATAAGTTATGATGTGAATATAGGAAAAGAGTTCTCATTAAAGAGAACAAGGAGGAGGATAAGGTGGAAAGATAAGAAAAGAAATAATTTTCTATGAGGAAGACACTTATGGGGGCCTTATGGTATCTTTTTATCTAACTCTTTGTTTGAGTGTGTACTTATAGGTATAAACATGATGGTGATGAAGGTAGAATATAAGACCTCAAGGTGGATGAAAATAGGGCCAAATGAGCCATCCTTTAATGAATGTGAGGATGAAAGAGAACAATTACATTGGGTATAAGAAAAAAAAGAGAAATTAGAAGACCTCTAAAGTAATGAAGAGGAATATGAAGATCAAATGCCATTTTATGAGGCATGGGAAATTTTCTTGGAAGAAGAAAAAAGAGCTAGTGAGAAAAGAAATACTACTAACAATTGAGCATTGAAGATGAATCAGATTATATAGGTTATAGAAGAAGAGGATAAATGTTTGGAAATTACTCCTAATGAAGCAAAGAAAGAAAGGGAGTGTACCAAGAACAAACACCAAGTTTCTCATTCAAAAGAGAGCATAAACCATGGTTACATTGTTCCTAAGTGGCTTGGGAGAAAAAATATGAATAGGAATGTGATGAAAGTGGAGTATGAAATAAAAAGGAAGGTCTACTAAAGATACAAATCAAGTCTACAAACCAATGGGAGATAAGGAAATGATAAAGAACAAAGTTCAGGATACAAATGCAACCAGGGAAGCTAATATGAAGTAAAGAAATCAGCCCAAACATATGGAAAATAAGATGTGGATAGCCAAGAGAAAAAATAAGGATACTATACTCAAAGAAGGAATAAGGAAAGAGGAATATTCCATATTTGAGGAATATTACAACATGTATGAGTTAGCCTAAGGATGGTAGCTAAGAATCTCAAAGAGCAGTGAATAAACTCATGAAGAAGGCATTGAAAAATTCAAGATAAACAAGTGGTTTATGAAACATTTGATGATATATTAAATGATGATGATTTGATATCATTAAATAAATAAATGAAGGGTTAAAAATTATCTGTGAGGATTTGAATGAATCTACTTGTGATTTATTGCCTCAACTTAGTTCATGAGAAGATAAAGTGTGGAAGATCATGTATATGTTAGCTAATGTGAAGCGCAATGAAGGAACATATAATCAACTAGATTCTTACCTCTTGGATTGAGCCCATAAAGACTTATTGAGACAAGAAGAAGTGGTGAAACCATATAATGATGAAAGAAAATACGTAAAGGAAGAGAATAGAGGTGAAGAAGAATAACTATATCCTAAATTTTATAAAGGATATGATGATATAGATGATATCACCTTAAGTGAAGAGTTGAATATGATAATGGAGAATATAAATATTTTCAAAGATATGTATGAAATTATAAATAATAATGATAACATCAATTATCATATTGAAGACGAGTCAAGGAAAAAGCAAGATAAGTTGGTGAAGGAATATTTGAGTAAGATACAACAATAGAATGCAATTAAGGGGATGCATGGTCTAAAATGTTTAATTTTAACATTGCATTTGATGTTTTTTATGAAGTTCAAGAAGTTAGTGAGATGAATGAAGTCCTAAATCAAATGAGTAAACTTTTAAACCAAGAATAAGAAGAAGATATTTAATACATGAATGATAGTTAAAAACGAAACATTGAAATTTATCGTTGAGAAAGAGATGAGAAGGATAATGTATAAGAAGAGATAAAGAAATAAGAAGATTACAGACAAATAGTATATCAAGGAAACTCAAGCATTGATAATTCAAAAGATACTATGAGATCCAGGCATATAAAGAAGAGAAAAGAGAAATAATGAAGACACACTACATTTGAACTTGAGTTTAAATCCTTTTCTTACCTAGAGATTCTCGATGTGTGAGAATCTCATGATGCCACAATAAGAATAACTAATTTATAATAATCCTTCTCATGGCATTAGTACTATGCACTAGGTGTTTGAATAATTTTCCTCCAAAACCATGTTTATTGTTTATATTTAAATTTGTATGTGAAATATCATTACATGAGATTAAAGACATATATGATTTGTTATTATGCTTAGACTACATGCGAGGAGGAGAATTAGGATGTTATATGATATTGGATTATAATTTCTTAGCTATCCTATTTATGTCTTAGTTATAAAATAGCTATTTATATTCTTGTTTGTAAGTTGAGAGAATGTCTTGACAAGGAAGATGGATTAAGTCTCAAGTTAGATAGGAAGTCATATAATTAGATAGTTTTTGGTCATGATAAATATTTTGGCCATTCTATTTTTTTCATTAATGTAAACTCCATTGATGGAAAATGGTTTCATTATGTCATGTGAGTCTCCATGATGTGTTATTCAGGTGTCAAACATGAAGATTGAGTGGTTTGGTGAGTTCTATGTAGTCCTAGTGCATGGTCTAGGGTGTTGAGTCATGGTTTGAGTCCTCCTAAGTGATTTGGAGTGTTTCATGATGTCATACATGGTATATGAGGTGTGTTACAGGTGTCTATGGGTCTATACGAGGTCAACATGGTCGGTTCATGGGTTGTCAAAGCATTGAGTCTAGTTAGTTTAGGCTTGTTTCTAGCCCTGAGCCTGAGCCTACATAATGAGGTAAAGGAATGATATTTGGATGAAATAGGTATCATATGATCATGTTAGAAGGATTGTGGAAGTAAAAATGATGTGTATGGTGAGTTTTAGGTCATAATTCAAAGGTATAGTGCATATTTGGGGTCCTAGAAGCTAACAATGAGAAACATGAATGTAAAGACAGTAAAATGAGATTGGCTAGAGTGTTTCGTAGAGATATTTTGTCTATGAGATGATTATGGAAAGTTATAGGATGTTTTAATGATTCTTCATGACAATTTTAGGTCATTTTGTAATGGGAATTTCAAGATATGCAAGTTTTAGAAAAATCAGATAAGTTTTTGTGTGTTTTTAAAGCAAAAGTGGACCTTCTAATGTTCGTTATGAATTATATGATTTGTATGGCGACCATATATTTTTAGCATATATTCTTAGGTAAATTATGAATATTTCAAAAAATAATGAGGTAGTTTTATCATCACATTTTTATGAACAATTTTTAAGAAGGTAAAGTTGTTAAAACCCTACCTAAACGCCATAGAGCAAATTTGTAGAAGAAAAGGTATATTGAGCCTGTCTTTTTTTTTTTACAAAATTAATGATTTGATGTACTAAAACACTCCTCCATATTTCTAGAAAGGTAAGATAGTTTTTGTGACAGCATCCGGGACGTACCTGAAAATGATAGTTCATAAAGAGTTCTATTTTGAGGAGAAGTTTTCTAAAGGAGGTAATGATTACATTGACATTATTTTTCCATAGTTTTTGTCTATATTTTTATGAATTTTTAAGGTTGTATTTGGTTTGAAAAATGGAAAAGTGTTCCCTATTTATGAATACTATTGTTTTGGTTATTTTAGAGCCACTTTTAGTAAATTTGACATTGCATGAGCTACATGAGAAGTTTGAAGGATATTGTATCTAGCATGGTGTCAAGTATATTGATAAGGTATTTTGATGATTTTGAGTTGTTATACCTTGTTGAATGTTTATGAGTTCCTAGACATCATGTAGAAGTGTTTTACATACTTGTATTGAGTGTGAACATTTTTTTGAGTGTGACAGAGCTTGTTGGGCTAATGGTCATTTCTTGAGTCCAAGAAGACATAAAAAGCAATTTACATAGATTGGCTTGGTTGAAGGACTTCCACTTAGAGTTGGAAGGATTTATAATATGTTTTAGAAATTCAATTCATAGATATTTTCAATGGTATAACTATTGTGTCTTGGTGAGTTTATTTTTTCAAGATGATTAGTGAAGAATAAGATAGTTGCATTTTCAAGACATGTTTTCTTATGATAAAATAATGAGTTGTTTGAAGCATGAAATGAATTATTTGATTATTCATATCACCCGAAGAGTGAATAGGAATGCCAATTATTCCTATTTAAATCCTGTATAGGTATTTAAAGTGACAAAAAGGATGATAATCATCGAGTTTGTAAAACTTGTTTCGGGCAACTTGTTTTGTAAAGGGTAAAGTTTCTATGGTTTGAACATATGATTTTTAAAGAGATTAAAAATTCATAGAAATTTTTTATAGTTTATGAGGTTTCCATATATTTTTCACATGCCATATTTTAGTTCATATTGAGGGGTAATGAGTTCCAAAAATAAAACCATGGTGGTGGAAATAGTTGTTTAGTGAATGATATGAGCCATTGGGACCATTTAATGAAATATTTGATTGGTTAAAGGAAGTTTGAGACAATTTATGGTTATTATATGTTTTATTACACAATTTTTAAATTTGGGATCTTGTATAAGCATGGTTTTGGTATGAGTGGATTTTTCTCATCCTAGTGGTGGGGTTTTGAGGCATTTTGGTGCATGGTGGACCATTTTAGGCATGGCTGACCTATATGTGATCCATAGGGATCCAAAATGACTCTACTTCATCGATCAGTCATCACGAAGAAGGAAAATAAATCAATGGAGGTTATGTCTTTATAGTAATAGGACCTTCGCTCTATATAGAACGATAGTTATAGAACCGCCACCCAGCCAGTGTAGTGGTCCTGAGACCTCTGGTCTACATTGGGTGGTGGTCCTGGTTCTTTCAGAGAGAAATTAAAAATATGAAACAAACAGCCCCAGAATTTTAAATGTTATTTATGTCTATTCTTCTCCATGACCTTTCTCATTCTCTAGTGCATGGGAGGACATGAGAAAGGATATAAATACATGTTTGTAGAAGAGAAGAATATCATTGAATCATGAAATCAAGTGAGCAATAAGTTCTTAGTATTGGAATTGTGCTTTATAGAATAAAGAAATGTTGAGACAAAGAAAGCAAGTAATTGGGAGGAAGTGTGAGATATTATCTACTTCTCTTTCATACTTACTATAAGTTTTGTACTTATTGTTTGAATTGGCCAATAAAAATTGAGAAGAAAGAGTAAATGCCCTTCCCGACTAGTTTTTCCTCCTCTGGAGGTTTCCAGGATAAAACTTGTTGGTGTTTGTGAGTTTATATTCTTTCCTTTCCTGCAATTGTTGATTCTAAGCATAAGAAAAATTCATTCACTAGCTATCTCTATCATTATCTAATAGAAAGTAGAAAAACAATGTTTAATATGTGACTTTGTGGATAATTCCAAAGTTGAAGAGTTTACAGATCATTTTGGTATCAAAGCTAACAAGTATCCAGGACTGTGGTATTCATTCTTGGATTTGTATGAAAGTGACAAGATCTAAAGGTGAAGAGGCTTTACCTTGCGATCCAGAAATTTTACAAGGAAGTGGAAACGGAGATTTCAAGTATAAATGGAAGAAGAGAACTTGGTCCGTAGAATCGAGATGCTAGAGACCATGATGGATAGGATGTTTAGAAGGTAAGAAGAGCTTGCAGATTTGTAGAAGACAAACTTCGTCATGAAAGACTCCATAGACTCGGTGGTTATAGGCTTAGCTAAAATGTTTGGCATAGGGAGGATCCACCATGAGGAAGATTATGGGGAAGAGCATGAAGAAGAGACTTAAAATGTAAGAGAAAAGGTAAAATATATTCATACTCCTTTTAAAGTTGAGACGAAAGTTGAGATTAAAATATCTAAAGGACAAGTAGATGCGAGTTGCTTGATAAATGGTTCAAATAGTTAGAAGTCTACTTTAGTGTCTATAATGTCACCGAGGCACAAATTATCACCTTTATATGTCTCAAAATGGAGGGACACACTATGGTGCGGTGGGAAACCCATCTAACCACTTTTGAAAAGAAGAAGTGTCCTATTATGAAATCTTGGAAAGAATTTAAAGAATTACTTAGAGCTAACTTCTATCCTATTGGCCACAAGAATGACCAAATGATTAAATGACAATATTTTAGACAAGGAATTGGTCAAAGTGTGTAGGACTATACTACGGAGATTCGAGAGGTAAGCCGCTTTTTCTAAACATGGACTTGGAGGATGAGGATATTTTGACTAAGTACTTGGGAGGACTTCACACTCACCTTCAAAAACACGTCATCTCCACAAAGCCCAAAGATCTCAACAAGGCGTGTGTGCAAGTATAGTACATAGATGATGAAAAGAAGTAAGAAGAAGAATAGATAAGGGTAAATAAGTAAAAAAATAGTAGAAAAAAAGAGTATGGGAAAGCAAGTAACAAGGGTAAGTGGAAAGGAAAGGTAAACAAGCTGCCACTACTTTAAATACTTGTAAAGATCCCAAGAAATTTTGCAAGAACTGTGATATCAATGGTCATACTAACTCTACATGTTGGAATTTGCATCCTGGAGTTACACCTAAAGAAAAAAACCAAGGACTCAAATATTTCCATGACAACTATAGAAATAGAAGGGGAGGTGGAAATCGAAGATGAATCTAGTGTAGACAAAAGGCTTCGATGCACGACCACCAACATGGACAGGCAAGAAGAGGAGATGAGTAGACTATTCTAGATCAAAATCCAGATCAAGAGAACTAAGTAAAATGCTTTGGTTGATACCGGTTCTTACTCTAACTTTATTTCTAAAGCATTTGTAAAGAAGCTTGGTCTTAAGACTTACGAGCATCCACACCCTTATCCTTTGGGTTGGGTGAAGAAGGGTGTTGAAATTCAGGTAACAAGAATATGTAAGGTCAAGTTTGGGATAAATTCCCAGTATATTGATGTTTTAGAAGCTAATGTTATTCCACTTGATGTTTTTGTTGTTGTATTCAAGAGTCATTACTTTTATATTAGGGATGTTATATTTATGATAAGGGAAAACTAGTATAGATGGGTCAAGGATGGGATCAACTATAACATCTGGGCACACCAACATAAGACATAGGTTACTATGGTGAGTGCTAACCAAGCAAAATGACTTATTCAGGAAAATCATAATCAGTTTTGTTTACTTTTTTTAAAGGATAAACAAGATGGGATATAATTTTTAGAGGTTTATAGCTAGGGAAAGCATGATTTGGATAGTATTATTCAAGTATTTTTAAGTTCCTAATGGGTTACCACAAAAATGGGAAGTAGAGCATGAGGTTCATCTATTTCTATAATCACCTCTACTGAACATCAGGCTGTATAAGCAATCCTTTCTTGAGAGTGCTGAAGTAAAGAAACAAATCTAGGAACTACTAGACCAAGGGTGATACGTATGAGTACCTCACCATGTGGTTCACCTATTATGATAGTGCCAAAGAAGGATGGTTCTTGGAAAATGTGCATCAACTACCACACTTTGAATAAGATCACCATAGAGAACAGATATCCACTTCCCCACATAAATGATCTCTTGGACCAGCTTCACCATGTCAAATTATTCATGAAGTTGGATCTCAAGTTAGGTTATCATAAAGTCATAATGAAAGAGGAGGATATATCGAAGAATTCCTTCAAAACAAAATAGGGTTTGTATGAATGGTTAGTACTTCCTTTTGGGTTATGCAATACACCCTCTACATTTATGAGATTGATGAATGATGTATTGCTGGATTTTATAGATTCATGTGTCATTGTATATCTAGGAAATATCTTAATTTTTAGTGCCACATGGGAAGAACATCTAACTCATTTGCAGCAAGTCTTGCAAGTTTTCAGGAGAAACAACTGTTGTGTAATATGAAGAAATGTGAATTTTCCAAATAGTCACTTTTCTATCTTGGGCACCTGATTAGAGGAGGAGATATATAAGTGGATCCAAAGAAGGTGGAAGCCATAGCTAATTGGCCAACACCAATAGGAGCCACATATACTAGGAGTTTTGTGGGAGAATTATAGTACATGTGGAAGTTCATTCTAGGCTTCTTCACAATTACAACACCTCTACACATAGTGGCCACAAAGAGTAAGGGTTTTAACTAGGATAAGGAACAAGAAAAATCCTTTGAGTTATTGAAATACAAGATTAGTCATGCTCCAATACTTTCTCTTCCTAATTTGCAGTAGCCTTTTGAAGTAGAGATAGATGCCAGTGATTACGCTATGGGCACAGTGTTTCTTCAAGGAGGTAAAATTGTATGCTATCATTCGAAACTTTCAAGTCGAAGTTAAAGGATATTTAGTATATGATAAGGAAATGTATGCACTAGTTTAGGAAATTAAAAATGGAAGAATTATTTTTGGGTAAGGAAACTATTTTCACACTCGACCACAAACCTCTCCAATATTTGCAATCATAGTCTAAATTATAACAAAAAGGCACTACAAATGGATGAGGTTCCTTCAGCAGTTCCATCTAGTGATCAAATACAATAAGGGTAGTACAAATTTGGTGGTAGACATGTTGTCTAGGCTACCCACATAGGAGAATTTTTCCTTTTTGGCCACTATGTCTTAGATCAATCCCTTCATGAAGGAAGCTTACAGAGAGGCATATTCCCAGGAAAGAGACTTAGGGGTGGTATTTCAGCAGTTGCAGTCCCAAGGGACTGAAAGGATAGGGATTGAAGATTGTTATCTCAAGGACGGGCTGCTTTACCAATGGGGGAAGCTTTGCATTCCTAAATAAGAAATAATTTTATTGATGAGGGAAGCACATACCTTGAAAGTACTTGGGACATTTCAAAGTGTTAGTAAGACCCTAGCCACTTGCAAAGGTACATGTATTGGCCCAATATTTAAGAAGAAGTATCAATGTTTATACGTGGATGTAAAATTTGTTGCACGAACAAGCCTAAGACTAGGAAGGAGGGTTTATATATGCCTTTGCCAATACCTACTTGTCCATGGGAGGAAATGTTTATGTATTTTGTAGGAGGATTACCTATGTCTAAACATGGCCATGACTATCTCTATGTTATAATTGATAGATTTAGTAAGATGTGTATTCTTATGGCATGTAAAAAAGACAAGTAAAAGCACATGAGGCAACATATATTTTCTTTAATAATGTATGGGTGCATTTTGGTTTGCCAAAGTCTATTGTTTTATAGGGATTCCGGGTTCTTGGGGAAGTTTTGGAATAATTTTTGAGAGAATATGAATACTAGATTACAAAGGAGCACAAATTTCCATAAACAGACAGATGGACAAATAGAGGTGGTGAACACAACTTTGTTACAGATGATCAGAGGGTATAACAACAAATACCCAAGGACTTGGGATGAGTCCTTAGCCTATATTCAACATTCCTATAACTGGGCAGTACACACATCCACTATGAAGTCAACATTTGAAGCATGCTTTGGATATCTACCTAAAAATCGACTAGACATAGCAGTTGGACATCAAGATGAGGAGGAGACACATGACATAATGGTGACTAGAGAAAACAAATTGATTGAGAGGATTCAGAAAATCCATCTCAAAGTCAAAGAACAACTAGAGAAATCTCAAGCCAAGTATAAAGCTAGGCACAATCAAAGCATAGGAGGAAACACAAGCTTCATGTTGGAGATATATTATGGCTTTACTTGAGCAAGGAGAGACTAAAAGGTCAAGCATGGAAGCTCAAGACACTATGATATGGGACCTTCACCATATTGGAGTAGGTTGGAGAAAATACTTTTCAACTTGATTTACCATCATTTATGAGGATGTACTATGTATTAAACTATGAGAACTTGTACCTATATGAACCATCCATGCTAGATGAAGATGAAGGACTACAATTACTACATTCCATTGAGGATTGTGCCTTGGAATCATGAGGTGAATTGGAGGAGGATGTAATGTTACAGCAGAAGGTTAGAGAGACTAGGAGAGGTCCGCAGGAGTCTTGGCAGATTAGACTGAAAGAAAAGACACCAAGGTAGGCCTGGTGGTACTCGAAGGACCAAGTGAGGGAATTATTTCCTCATCTACTCCCCCACTAAGATTTTTGGGACCTAAATCCTCCTAAGAAAGGGAGGTGTGATCCATAGGGATCCAAAATGAATCTACTTCATCAGATCAGTCAGGAAGAAGAAGGAAAATAAATACAGAGGTTCTATCTTTATAGTAATAGGACCTCCACTATGTGACAGTGGTTATATAACCACTGCTCTAGTCAGTCGAGGTGGTGGTCCGAGGACGCCATCTGCATTGGGTGGTGGTCCTGGGTCTTTGGACATAAATTAAAAATATGAAATGAATAGCCCTAAAATTGAAATGTTGTTTGTGTCTCTTATCCTCCATGACATGTCCCATTCTCCAGTGCATGGGAGGACATGAGAAATGATATAAATACATGTTTATAGAAGAGAACAATATCATCGAATCATGAAAGCAAGTGAGCAATAAGTTCTTAGTATTGGAATTGTGTTTTATAGAAGAAAGGAATGTTGAGACAGAGAAAGCACGTAATTGGGAGGAAGTGTGAGATATTATCTACTTCTCTTTCATACTTATTGTAATTTTTGTACTTATTGTTTGAATTGGCCAGTAAAAAGTGGGAAGATAGAGCAATTTCCCTTCCCGACTGGTTGTGCTTAGAATCAACAATGGCAGGAAAGGAAATCATATAAACTCACAAACACCAACAAGTTTAATTTGTGATTCGTGGATAATTCCAAAGTTGAAGAGTTTACAGATCAATATGGGTCATATGTGATCATTTTAATGAATTTAATGGGATGTAATTAAGTTGTATCGGTAGTGCAAATTTTTTAAGAATGACCTCTCTTGGGTTAGAATAAAGAAAAGCATATAAAAGCATGGTTTTGGGTTCATTTTTGAACTAGTGCTCTTGGAGGGAAAAGTGTGACCTAAGGAAAAAACAATTGTTTGTTTGATTACATGGTTTGAATTATTATCATATATGTTTCAGGTTTAATACTAATTGAGAGCATGTGTGCATGATTTTAGAGCCAAGACAAGTTGAAGAGGAAGAAGATAGAGTAAGCTAGAGGAATGAGGGTTTGAATAAGATTGTGTAAGCTTAAATTACAATCTCCATCAGTTGTGGCTGAAATTAAATTCATATATAATCATCATCATGTGGTTGAGTTTGTGCTTGGTCATCTTGGGGGTTTGTAACTTCCTTTTTGAGTGGGTGCTTCACTAAATTAAGGGTTGGTGTTCCTTTTAGGGTTGGTGCTCTACTAAACTAGGGGTTGGTGCTCCTTGTGAAGTTGGAACTTCAATAAATTTCTTTTTGTGTGTAATATCATAAATATTTCAATGTTTTTTCTTCCCATAAGTTTTTCCCACTTACATATGGTGTTCTTGTGTTTTGTACTTTGTTTCATGCTCTTGTGATTGATGTTACATATCTTAATAAGCACACATGGTTATGAATGATGTATGGAAAATATAATTCATGAATGTATGGTTTGGTTAATGAAGTAAAAATCATTGTAAGAATGATTCACCCCATCTTAGTCCCTTGTGCTTCCAAAAATTGGTATCATAGAAAATCCCTACTAAGAATGTTTGGCAACATGAAGGAAATCCTTTGAAGCACAAGAAATGGGTAAGGATTTAAATGTTGAAGAAAAATTAAGGAAGAGGAATGAAATATCTTAGTCAATTATTAATGCCTACCAAGATCATATCAAGGATATGGAGATAGAGAATTATCAATTCATCTAGGGTTTGAAATATCAGGTGGAAAGTATGTATAAATCCCTAAAGGAGAAAGAAGACACTTGTTCCAAGTATGAGGAAAAATTGAAAGCTTTAGAATCATATTTTGAAAGTGCATCTAGTAGGTTGAAGATGTATGAGATGCTTGAGAAGAGATCTGAAGCTCTTAATTGGATTTTATAAATTCAAAGAGCCATAAATGACAAGATTGTCCTAAGTATTAAAGGAAAACATGTGAAGAGTGATGGTGAATCTTTTCCAAGTTCAAAATCAGATGAGAAGGTGACCAATAAGACTAATTTGAGAAGGTATAACCCTATTAGACAACCTAATGCTATGAGGTATGGTACTTCCTTCAATGTATATTGTTTTGTTTGTCATGATTTTGGTCATAAAGCTAGATATTTCAAGAGAACATCTTTTGGGAATGATGTAGGGTTCTTCACGGGTCAATGTAATTTATGTTGTGAGTATGGCCATAGAGCTAAGGATTTTGGATGGAACTTAAGTGTGTTTGAACCAAGAATAAATAATAATGATGTTGTATGTCATAGGTTTTATAAAAAGGACACATTACTAGATTTTGTGGAATGCCAAGAGTTGTTAACATGTTTCAAACATCGAATAGAAAATTATTTAGGGAGAAAATCAGTTCTATGAATAAATCCAAGTCTATTATATCAGAGCCTAATGATAAGGATATGGTTGTTCATGTAAATTAGGTCAAAAGAGATACTCTTAGTCTACTATGCATAGTATGAATTTTTTTCAAGGATGATTCTAGTGCTTTCAAGGTTGGAAACATTGTCAACAAGCCCATGTCAGTTCAAGGGATAATTTTTCATTATTTGAAAAAGATCATATGTGCCTATTAGCCTTTCAAGTTCCAATGTAAGAAAATTTCAATAAATTGGGTTTGTGGGATACAAAAAAATTTGTAAAGTATGTCAAGTAATATTTTCATGTGTCTTTGAGTCCTTACATTTGTAGGTGTATGAGTTTGATTCTAAAGTATATTTTGTTGATCAATGTTTTCCTTTATCTCTTTGAGTGGTTGAGAAGCTTTAAGATCCTTGTTGTTAACAATATAGAGTGTAAATTCATGATAAGGTCTTTCTAGCTAGTAATGAATCTCAAAAGTTGTATGTTGAAGGTTGCAAAATGTGTTTAGTATTTTCTTGATTTTTATAAGTGGATTTTTATGTCTTGATTAGTTCTAGGTTTTTATTTTGAGGGTTATAGTGTATTTAAACCATCAAGATCGTTATAATTGTATGATATTAGAGTCAAAATGTTATAAAGAACTTCTAATGAAGAATATTTCTATGATTAAGGACATGTGCCCTTTACAAGTTTCATAAATAGTTCTTGTGATGTTCATGAGAAAATTTTATCTAATAATTCATATGAATAAGTCTCTAAGTCATGAAATCCCTAGTGTGGCATGTATGCAAGTGAAAGAAATATTTTTGTTAGTATAGTGTCTTGTCATTATTCTCTATCATGTTGTGTATTAGAATGTGAATAAAAGGTGAAAATTGGTCGAGAGATGTGGTGATATGTGTCAAAAGGCATGAGTGTGTGTATGTATCCTTTAAGGTTCCAAGGACAAAATTTTGAGCTATATTTTAAAACACTCACATGACAAAGGTGATAGCTTAACAAAGTGATTAGGAGATTATGTGAAGAACTCCAAGGTTGTATACAAGGTGTGTTACAAGTGTCTTAAGGATACAAGAGGAATAAAATGATTCTACATAGATTTGACTAGTTGTGGTTTCAAACAGTTGACCCATGCACAATACATCTAAAGTCTCGAGGTTTTTACAAGTTCGTAGGTCTCAAAATGGAAAATTTTTAGTGCAAAGAAGATAGGTTGACTATGTGATAAGGTGAAAAATGTACTTGGGACTGTGTTATGCCTAAGATGACTAGAATTTGAATCCCATATGACATAACCCTAAAGGTATGAAATGTTCTAGTATGAGTCCATGTTATGATATGTATCTCAGGTCTAGGTTTCTTATTGTAAGTGCTAGTTATCATCCATCAAATGATTCCTAAAGATGTATTAGATTATTCTATCCATCATATTAAAGCTTTACATTTTTGTATCCATCATGTTTCTTTGGTAAATATGTTATAAAAATGAGTTTCTTCTAAAGGTTTTGTAGTAATATCTCAAGAAAAAGTGTGTATCTAATATTTGAAGTCTCTTGGAGTGTGTAAAGTGATTCATTGTCACCAATGAGTAATTATAGTTGTATATGAAAGTTTGAGTTATGTGATCTCTCTCTCTATGTAAGGTGTGAAGGTTGAGTTTAACATCAAATTGGTATGAAAGTGGTCTAAGCCAAGTAAATTATGAGTACTTATGTTGATATCATATTTCTTGAGTCTATGTCATGTTGAAAAGTATTTTCATTATCTTTTTACACAATAACAATTTGTCATGTGTTCTCCGAGGTAATTTAATTATATCATCCCGATTCGGGGTATGTGGATAGTATTCCTAGTTTTGATGTAGTTTTCAAGTGAACTGAATAGATCATATTGTAAAATATTTTTCATGTTTTTCTCGACAAGTGATGAGGGTGTTACAAGGTCTTAAGATAATTTTTCAAGTCAAAAGAAGGGATAATCAAGTTTTTTTATTACTGGGCATTGATCTCCAATTATGTATGGTGTATTATTTCATGTTAGAGTTAAAAATCCTCATTCACATCTCAATAAAAGGGTAAGATGATCAAGAAATCTTAAGTTGTTATGGGAAAATGTATCCTCTGGATGATCATCTATGAAAACCAGGGCATATATCATGTTAAGAATACCTATTGCAGTGTGTTGCAAAAGTTTGGTGTGTAAGTTTTTTGCTTCTTTCATGGTTTCAAAGGTTAATAGATGATTGAGGTTGAAGAAAAGATCTGTCAAAATATTCAGGGGTTCTAAATGTTAGAAAAATTCCTAAATGATTCTAGATGAAAAATTTGTAGTATCTCTCAATCATGATAGAATTATTTGAGTATAATAGGATGAGTACAAGGGTGATTCAGGTTTGTGTAGTCTCATCAAGGAAAGGGTTTCAAAATGGAAAAACCTAAAGTTTGATCTTGAATATATAACTTAATCTAATTAAAGCATGTATCTCGGATCAAGGATCCATTAGTAAAGTTTAGCAAGGTACTATTTTGAGGACATGGTATAGAGGTTAGGGACCTACAAGTGTAATTCATGAGTGATAGTGCTCATTGTGTTAATACACTTGTAAGAGGTAGAGAAGTAGGCATGGGTTTTGAGTGTGGATTTGATGACTAAAATTGTATTTCCTAGGCCTATAAGTATTTAAAGCCTCCTTAGATCTTGGCTATAGGGATCTTGAGGTATATTTACTCTCCTAGGGAAAGGCAGAGCTTCAAGAAAATTTTAAAAATTAGAACAATGCACTAAATGTCTAAAATTTATGCAAGTGAGTAAGCTGTGATAGAGATAGGAAGGTTATGATAGTAGGACACAATTTTAATCTCTATGAAAATAGATAAATAGAACATAGGAATGGTATGTGGTGGTGAAAATTAACTTGCAACAATTAATATATTGTTCACTAATTCACAATCATTTAATCATCAAACCAGGGGATGTAAAATTTCAATAATTTCAGTGTTGTATGCATAGTTATAGATAATTTAGGAGGTATAGAAATAAAAATAAATCACTGAAATACTTGTAACAATGCTCGAAAGTAAAATGCTTGAAAAAAAACTTAGAACTAAAATAAAATGGCTTCTAAACACTATGTCTAAAACAAAGATTGTAAATTTAGAATGCAAGATAAGGAGATAAATTTCTTCCTAGTCTAATCATGTAATGAAATAGGAAAAAAAAACTATAGAGGGGTTTAGTAGACCAAAAGTGGGCTCTGTCTTGGGTGTTAATCCCTCCTAAGGATTGTAACTAAAATCTACTAAATGGAACTGATATTCTTTGTTGAATTGGCATGAACATTACATCTAGGAACAAAGTAAATTTTATATCTGGTGTATCCTCTATTCTCTAATTTTTTTATTCTCTATATTCTCCATCTAGATAGATTTACGCCATTAACCCTTTTATCTTATACTCCTAAATTACATAAAAATGTGAGAAGAAGAGTTCAACTAGGATTTCAAATAGACTAAGTAAATAATATTTGATGGAACAAGTCGAAGATATCAAAAATAAAAACAAGAGTTTAAACATATGAAATAAAAATAATTCGTAGGTGTTTAGATATTAAACACATAACTCAAGTAACCAACAAGTTCCTTAAATCACATGTTAACTAATTAATCAATTCTTCAGTGATTTATAATGAATAATTAGATCTATAGTTGAGTTATCTTCCTGTTCTCATGTTCCAGTTGTAACGTCCTCTTCAACGACATGTACAGACACGAGTGGCATTATCCACATTCCAAGAGATCTTCACAATCATGGATTCTTTATTTTAGGTGATCTCCTTTGGCTACAGATTAGTGCATGCAAATGGTTCCTTTTCTACATATAGGTTGCTACATATAATAAGTTGCTCACAAACAAGCATGGCATCACACAAATCATTGTTCAAACAACTTATTGAAATTGAGAGAATAAGTGCATACTCAAAATACCACAAAATAAATATAATTATTTATAACTATATTAATCATTATTTATGCCAATAAGTTAAAGTTATGATGATAGTGCTAATAAATATCTGGGAAATACAAGGACATAACTTCAATGGATTAACAAAATTATAGACTATGAGGTTTTTATAAAGGGGATTTACAAGAATCATCACACCCCAAGCTTAATTTCTTAAATGCCCTAATTTAAGTTGCTCAATTTCATGATGTTGTAAAATAACATAAACACTGAAGTCAAATGGGGCCTTTTGTCCCTTCCCATTATTTGAAGAAGTAACCACTTTTTATCCTTAAACTATGCATAACTATGTTTTGTATCCTTTCATTTAGTGGTATGTCACCTATCCATGGCGGTATTGGAAAGTGGAAGATTCGAGGATGATATTCAATTAGAAGCTAGGTATCAGAACATCTAGTATAAATTTCAACGTATGGAATCACTCTTCTTAGAGTTGGAATTATGTAAGGGTAAGAGTGTATCTCTTTATTTCGTGATTCAGAGACATCTCATTCTAATGCATCCCGCATACTTGTACCACCTATATTCTATGGTCCCTAATCATTTCCATGAATTCATCATGTGTTGTTTTCATCATTTTCCATACTCTCCTTCTGATCACCTTGTTCTTTTTATACTTTGCATATTGTTCCAAAACTTATCCAGTTTTGTATCTTTATCCCTGACCATCAGTGGTTGTACCTTCTCCAAATGCTTATATTCCTCTAGTTTTCTTTCTCTATCCAAATCATTCAAAAAACAAGAACATATGGCTTTGAATTGAAAATATCCAATGTATAGGATTGGAATCCAATACTGTCATATCTTGAAGAGCTTAGTTGTACATGTAGAGTTCACATAATAGGAGTTTAATTTCATGAGTGTTGTTTTGATATAACCTAAAGAAGCTTCTAGATGCAAGTGATGTCATATGGTATATCATAATTGATGCAGTTGAGTTTTAGTTGCAACATCTATATCTTTAAGAAGATAACATAAATGTTGGATGAAGACCTATATTTAAATATCTCATGGGCCATCCGGACTGTCTCTTCTTACTTATTCTTTATCCTTTAATTTCTCTTTCCATTTCCTCAAGTTCTTACTTGTGCTGGAAGATGAGTTATTCTTTCTCTCTTTCCCACTTTCCCTTTAACCTAATAATATAGGTCTCAAATTGATTCATCAAGTAATCAATATCAGGAAACATTGTTTGTGTGGCCATTTCCTTACAAGGAGGTTTCAAAGACACCCTTAGAACTTCTAGAATGAAAATTTGGGGCTGAATTGACGTTATATGTGCTTTTGCACATAATCATGTAGTTCTTACTTAACTACGATCAATTACTAGCTCAATATATTTTGGAACTTGTTTAATCTCTTGTTCTTTTTGTTCCATGGTTTTCTCAACTATGTCTGACATTTGTTCACTTTCTACTTCTACTTCCTCATTCTATTACATCTCTCCTTGACCTTTCATAACATGAATTCCCCCTCATGCTCCTCCATAGGCTCTTTATGGTATTTTGGTCCATTTAATCCTTTAAATTCTTCTTCCTTTTTCTCCACATGAACCTCCATTAGATGTATTTTATCCTCATCAAAATTTTATAGGTTAATTTCCTTTCCAATTTATTATCCCTTATTCTCTTCATGACCTTTCATGGGATCTTCAGGGTACTCTTGCTCATAAACAGGGCCTCAATATATCCATGTTGTGCTTCAATTTATTTTGTAGTTTCCATAGCAATATATAGTGATATGGGATTTGTTTTTTTGGTTTAGAAGTCCTTGGCATTTTGGTTTTAAGCATATGAGAGAGCTCTTGTGGTGTAGGAGTGGATTTAGAAGACTTCCATTTACCTTTGGAGGTAGAGGATTCAGGAGTGGAGAAGTCTAGGAGGGTTTCAACAATAAAAATGATCTCAAGTGAGATGTGTACATGATTTTTCTCAAAGCATATGGAAAACCTTTGAGAGAATAAGGGGGTTGTTGTGGTTATGAGGTAGATGTTGAAGGATTAGTTACACATGTGGAAGATATATCTTTTCTCTTTCTCCTCTTTCTCATGTTTCCTAAGAAATCATCTATACTTTTGTCCCTTGCAAACTCTTCCCACATTATCTCAAGATAATCCCTTTGTAGGGTATGTTTTATTATCAATGTGATGAAGAAATGGTGTGATAGAGAAAAAATATCCCTTTGTGCTTCCCCACTCATCCTCTTCAATATATCGTGTAATAAATTAGGTACATTCACTTGTCTATTGTTTTGAGATGATTCAAATTTGGAATGAATTGTATTCAACCTAGAATGCCTTCCTCATAGGTAAAGTAATTAATTATTAAATTTGCAACCTCAACCCATAAGGATTTAAGAGAATTTATTTGTCTACCTTGCTTATCCGAGTTGAATTATTCATCATCATATATTAATTCTCTTCTAGTTTCTTCTCGGGTTAGCCTTATCTAGAAATGGTTCACCCCTAGTTAGGTAGGCCAGTCACTTCTACCAAGATTTCATCACTGATTTTGATTGATAAACCCTTCACTTTTTCCTTCCCATCACTAAATGTGTTGGAAAAATCTTCAACCATTAATTTTTTGAAACCTTAAAACCAATTTATTTAGTCTAGCCAACCATTATCGTGAAAATACTATAAATGTCAACGGTGGCTAAGAAGTTGAGAATGCTCAGTTAGGTCATGCCTAATCAAATCTCCTCCCATGGTGATTATGCAGCGTGCTCTATTTTCAATCTGCAACAACATAGTTATGCCTTGAAATAATGATGCACAAATTAGTTATATTGATGGTTTTTTACCTTTATAAACTTTGGGACCGATGTGATACGCAACATAGCTATGAGGGAAATCATTAATTGACGTGATTTTGTGAAGCATGAAAATTGAAATGATTTGACAATATGAGCTTATATGGAGGGACACCTCATAGTATGAAAGATTACAATGTTTTAAATGTAGTAAATACATGATGAATTGGCATAAATGTTAATTAATAATAATCATTCTAATTATACTTTAATAAAATGATAGTGGAGTGCACTTATCTCGATGTTCATTTTGAATTATTGTTGGGCATGCATATTTGGATTTGTGCCTTAGCTGCATGAAAACTTGTTATAATGTTATGGACATTTCTATGATTTTGTATACATGTGTCAAACTGATATTGGGTGGTCCTTACTAAAACCAGATAACTCCCAGAGATGGAATGTCAATCTATTGGGGTGTCAGTTGCCTCTTTTCCATCTCTCACATGTGCAAATATCCTTGATCTTCCTTCATGAAATCATGATTTCAACAAAACACAAAAGAAAAAACAAGGGTTTTTACATGTTAGTGCAAGTGTAACCTTCAATCATTTCATTCTCTCTTTATGATGGATATCATGCACTCTTTGCAATAACCTTACATTAAACCATGCAAAATAAAAATCTAAGAAATAAAATGTTTTAGCAGAGTGTTATTGATCACCAAAAGGGATGATCACAACACTTTTATTTTCCTTGAAATAATTAGCACACTAATATACACCAAGGCCAATGAAATCCATTAATTCTCTAGAATATCAAAAGATGAACCAATTGGCTCAACTCCTAATCTTAACTCGATGTCCTTACTTCCATATTTCTTTGACCTCCTATGAAATGTTGCATTAATGTATTTCTGTCAACTAGTTTCTAGTACAATCTCAACTGTCACCATTTACCGATAATTTAAACCTCACAAGGTCTATGGTGGTGAGTTTTACACTCTATTAGGGAATATTTTCTCAATCTCATAGCGTCCTAGCCACATTTTCCTGAGATTTCCCATATGGTCCTTGTATTTTGAATCAAACAAGAATGCCCAGTCACCTTCTTGAAATTGTCTTATCTTTATGTACCAGTCATGCCATTTGATTTTTTTTCTTCCGCACTACTTCTCTGTTATGTACTTATTCTCTTCTCAATTTATCTAATTCATTGAGTTGGATAATTCTCTACTTTTAAGCTTCAGATAAATCTATACCTAGCTCAAGTGTAGTCCTCAATGTTTTGTGCTCAATTTTGATTGGAAAAATAGTATTCTTACCATACAAGATTTCAAACGAGTGTGAAGCCAAGTTTTTTTCCATGTTATGTTAAATGCCCATACTGCCTCTAGGATTATGACCACTAAATATTTCTTGTGAAGTGAAATGGTATTTATCAAGATGACCTTTATCTCCCTATTTGTAACTTCTACTTGGCCATTAGATTGGGGATGGTATGGTGTAGAATTCATATTCCTAATTTCATACTCCTTAACTAGATCAAAAATTACATCAGCAGTAAAGTGTGTACCTTGATCTGTAACATTTTCCTTGGAACTTCATATCTGGTGAAGATGTGATCATAGAGAAACTTGGCTACTTTCTCACTTTTTTGATTTGGCAATGCCTTCACCTCTATCCACTTAGTTAGATAATATGTGCATACCAAGATGTACTCCTAAGATTTAGGATCTATGGGGATAATGAATTCTAAGCCCCATTTGTCAAAATGTTGCAAGACCAATTAAGGCTGAAATGGAATTTCATCAGATCTAGTAGGCTTACTCGTTCTTTGACACCTATCACATCTCTTGGTGTATAGTGTTACATCCTTATGGAATGTTGGCTAATAATAACCAGTTTTCAACACCTTTTGTGTTGTTATTTTTGTAGAAAAATTCCCTCCACAAGGTTCACTATGGTAGGCTCTGAGAACATCAAATATATCCTCATCATCTATACACCTTCTCATGATCTGATCTTGTCCTTTATAAAATAGAAATCTAGCTATCCAAGAAAAATGTACACTCTTTTCAAATATATATTTCCTCTTAGATTATAAGTAATGTGGAGGTTTTTTACCTAAAAACAAATAGTTTCTTATGTCTAATACCAAGGTGTTTTGGTTGAAATAAAAAATAAGTTCTCATCTGGAAAAGATTCATCAAATACTTGTTCTTCATCATTATTCTCCATCCTTCAAAGGAAATTTGCTACCACGTTGTCCTTTTCAGGCTTTTCCAATATGGTGACATCAAACTCTTGTAGAAGGAGTAACCACCTTATGATTCTGCTGCTTACTACTAGTTTTTTTATCAAATATTTGATTGCAGCATGATCAGTGTGAATGAACACTAGATAACATGTGATGTAGTGTCTAAATTTATTTATAGCATACACAACTTCCAAGAAATCCTTCTTTATTCTTTTGTGTAGTTTAATTTTTCATGTTGCAAGTTCTTACTAACATAATAAATTACATAATTCTGAAATCCCTCTTTTTGTCATAGGACAATTCCAATAGCATGGTCTACGATGCATCAATGTCGATATGGAAAGACAACTTCCAATTAGGTCCTCTTTATATATGATTATTAGTTAACATTTGTTTCAAAGTTTAGAATGTAGTTTCACATCTCTCAGTCCACTCAAAAGCAACATCCTTTCCTAATAATACAAAAAGTGGCATTGTAATCTTGCTAAAATATTGTATGAACCTTATGTAATATCCATCATGTCCTAAAAATATCCTGACATCCTTTTGTTTCTTTGGTGTTGGTAGGTTGATTATAATAGATAACTTTTCTGGATCAACTTGAATTCCATCAGAAGAAATATAGTGTCCCAAGACTATACCTTCAGACATCATCATGTAGCATTTTTCATTTCTTAAGGATAGATTGTGCTCTTTGCATCTCCTGAATTTTTTTTTTTATATTTTGCATAACTTCTTCAAAAGTGTTTCCATGTATTGTGAAGTCATCCATGTAGACTTCCATGTAGTCATTAGTTAGATCTTAAAAGATTCTTAGGACTACCTTCAGGATGTAGCGAGGTACATTAAAAGCCAAATGATAGAACTGAATATGTAAATTTTTCCCATGGACATGTGAAGGTAGTTTTGTCCTGATCTTTTGGTGTAATTTGAATTTTATTATAGCCACTATATCCATCAAGAAAATAGAAATACTTTTTACCAACCAAAGTGTGAAGTTCCTAATCAATGAAAGGAAATGGGAAGTGATCCTTCTTTGTTTTTGCATTCATCTCCTGTAATTGACACATATCCTCCATTTTCCATTCTTCTTTTGAAATTTTACAAGAGGTTACACCCATTGACTATCGGATATGGGATATATAAATCTAACATCCAAGTAACTTCTTAAATTATCCTTTTATAATCTCTCTCTTCTTTGTAGGGTTAATCCTCCTATGTGGTTGTTTGATTAGTTTAGAAATTTCCTGATATAGATATTGTGTGTATAGAGTGGTGATGAATTCCACACATATCACCATAGTCTCAATAAAACATTATTTTATGTTTTTCGTAGAATAGTGATCAACAATTGTTATTGTTGTCCATCCAATAGCTTGTTGACATTAAGTGGTTTTCCCAATGTTATTTCCACTTGTTTAGGAAGATCCATCATTGAATATACATTTCCACTAACAAAATTTGGTATCCAATGATGGGGAAGAAATTGATGAAGAATACAATTCTTACCTAAAATGTCTATGGTGATTTTCTATGGTAGAACTTGGTTCAAGAGACAACTTTAACACCTTAATCTATCATCCACATATTCATTCCTTCCATAGTTATTATGTAAGACATTGGAGAGAAAAAAATCCTCTTCTTTTCCTTCAATTATACAATATTTCTCCAGCATCATGAGTTTTTATACATAGTTATGATCTTCTTCTGGTTCTTCAACCCAAATTTTCTAATCTTCATCATTCATTGGTTAGGAAAGAGGATAGATCATGAGATTCTTAGTACCACTTCCATTGGAAATAATCATGTTTCCAGACATGCAACCTATGAATGCATTAGTAGTGGCGAACTATGTTCTTCCTAGAATGACATGATATCTTCCTAAAATTGCTTTTGGTTTAAGGACAATAAAGTCAACAGGGTATTCCCAAGATTCTACCACCATTACTATATCCTCAAGGACTCCTTCAGGTCTCATTGTTGATCTATTCGCAAGTTGTAAGACTATAGTTATTGGCCTTAGTCCTTCCAAATTTAGATCATCCATAATTTTCTTGGTCATGCCATTAATGGATACCCTTAATTAAATCATAGTATTCTTTATTATCGTTCCATTAATTATAACATTTACCAAAGGACTTCACGAGTCTATATACTTTAGTAAAACTGAATTTACAAGCATTATATCATCCAACTTTCTAATAAATTATACATTGGATGGATCCCTTATTTTTCTACCTAGTGTGTTTATTCATAGATCCTTAACCAACTTGTTATAGATAGGAACATCCTTAATGGCTTGAATAAGTGGAATTTTGACACAAATATCCTTCGGTTCATTGACAAAATCAAAATTATAATATGATTTAAGGTCAGTCTTATTTTCTGTAATATTTTCATAAATGGTGATTCATTAGCTTATATTTTACCCTAGCTGGAAATTTGTTAGAGTTGGTGCAAATCAGCTTGCATGTGTTTTGTCTTTGTTGCGAGATCGGCCTACGGTAATTGTGGTTCATTTGGAATCTTTGTAATGGTGGGTTTACTCGGTGGAGAAAGTTCTCTTTCGAGTGAAGATGGATGTTACTAACAAAAATTGAGTAAGTAGGGTATTAAGTTGATTCAATGTTATAATCTAGGTGAGCAACTTTATTATTGGGGTTAGGTGTTGGTTTAGCTAGCATTTGGGTAGCCTTTGGTTGAGATCCATATTGGGGGTTTGGCATTAGAACTTGTTGTTGTGGATAAGGAGGTTACTAGTAAGATAATTGGTGATTAGGAGGTGGGTTATTCCATTGTTTCCCTCCTCTCCAAGGATGCTGCCATGAATGAGGGGTTTGTCTCCATTATTATTGGCCTAAAAACTGAGGTTGTCATTTTTGGTATTGTCAGGTTATTGAGCCCAATGTTTTTGAGAATTAGCCCAAGGTGGGGGTTACATATATGGATTACTAGTCTAATTTTGAAAATATGGCATAGGATCTTGTGACATACCTCCTTGTCTTGGTGGCCATGTCTTTCTTTGAGCAACATAGAAGAATTTTCCATCCTCCATTTCTATCATCTTTAATTTTGGTGAAGCCTCCTTTTCTTCTGCAATGATGGTCAATCCCTTGCATATGTAATCAAATTTCTTTCTTCTACATGCATGGTATAACTCTGTAAGTATTGCCTCCTAATCTTCTCTCTTCTTAAATTAACATGTAAAGTATAAAGTTGGGTAGACATGTCATTGACTATATCTTGTTTCATGTTCTTGAACATGTTCATAATCTCTAATTTGGATATCTCCCCAATTCCTTTGGTAGCTAATCCACCCTTTGATCTAATATTTCTTATTCTCTTCATAGTTTCTCTAGATTGATTCTGCAAGATTCAAAATTTCCTCAAACGTAGCCTTTGAGATATCTCTAGCTCCTATCAAGTCCTAAGCATCCATATCCTCCTTATTGAGTCTTTTTAATAAAAGTATCTCAAGGGAATATTTAGGTAACCTTATGTGTTTTGAATTTTGAACACTGAATAAGAATATTTTTAGGTAATATTCTAGTGGCTCATCTTTCTTTTGTGCCATCTTGAAGAGTTCATCATCTCCTCAGCTATTTGGCCTACAATATTCTTGATATTGTACTAAAATTTTTCTTTCATCTCTGCGCGGTAAGGTTGTCACAACATATCTTCCTAAACCCATGAACCATCTCATGGATGTATCCTTATGTGTAGTAGGGAACATCTTAAGTTTATGTGCATCTTTGGTGTAGTCATAACTATTGCATAAAACATCAACCTTAAACAATAAGGTGTCTTGGTCTTGAGTTATGGATACATGAAAGTTAGGAAGGGTAGAGGGAGAAATGTTCCTCATTGCAATAGGTTGATTTTTGCTGGAGATTGGGAACTCAAAATTATTTTCCCCATTTTCAAATTTTTGGTTCACTTATTCTACCATGTTTGGATGATCAAGAGTAGATTCACAAATTTCACTTGGAGGGTCTTCTAACAGAAAACCTTGTACAGAGGAAAGTATGTATTCTTCATAATATTTAGAATCATATGAAGAGATATGTGCTATTTGAGGATTGGGTAAGAATCTACCATGGGCATCCCTTGGATGGTACATACATCAACTAGCTCAACTCAATCAACATACATTAGTGAGGGGTTTGGAGGTGGAATTTCCTAAACCTAATTTTATTCTAAGAAATGCAAAACCTCTCAGAAACCTTATAACTTGGAACTATCCCTGAAAATGACACCTAAAATGGTGGTGCAAATTAACTTGTAGAAATTAATATGTTTTTCACTAATTCACATTCATTTAATCATCAAACTAGCGAACATAAAATTTCAATAAATTTAGTGTTGTATGCATAGTTATAGAGAATTTAGGAGGTATGGAAAGAAATTTTTGTCACTAAAATACTTGAAATAACAATTCTTGAAATTACAATGCTTGAAACAAAACTTAGAACTGAAAGAAAATGGCTTCTAAACACTATGTATAAAACAAAGTTTATAAATTTAGAATGTAGATAAGGAGATAAATTGCTTCCTAGTCTAATCATGCAATGAAACAAAGTAAAAAAACTATGGATGGGTTTAGCAGACCAAAAGTGGGCCCTACCTTGGGTGTTAATCCCTCATAAGGCTTGTAACTAAAAGCTACTAAATAGAACTCAAATTCTTTATTGAATTGGTATGAATATTACATCTAAGAACAAAGTAACTTCTATATCTGCATATTCTCTATTCTCTGATTTATCTATTCTTTATATTCTTTATCTAAATATATTTTCAGCATTAACCCTTTTCTCTTATACTCATCAAGTACAAAAAAAGTGTGATAAGAAGAGTTAAACTAGGAGTTAAAATAGACTAAGTAAAATATCTTTGATGGAACAAGTGAAATATCTACAACAGAACAATTAGAGTTCAAAACATGCAATAGAACTAATTAATAGGTGTCCATATATCAAACACATAACTCAAGTAACCAACAAGTTCCTTAAATCACGTGTTAATTAATCAATCAGTTCTTCAGTGAGTTGTAATGAATAATAAGATCCATAGTTGAGTTATCTTCTAGTTCTCTTGTTCCAATTATAAGTTCCTCTTTAATGACATGTACAAACACAAGTGTCATTGTTCACATTCCAAGAGATCTTTATAATCATGGCTTCTTTTTGTAGGTGATATCCTTTGGCTATGGACGAGTGGTTTCAGATGGTTCCTTTTATTTATACATGTTGTTGTGTATAACAAGTTACTTGCAAAAAAGAGTGGCGTCATGCAAAGCATCATTCAAAAAAAAAAATATTGAAATCGAGATAATAAATGCATACTCAAAATACCGCAAAATAAAGATAATTAGTTATAACTATATTAATCATTATTTATGCCAATAAGTTCAAGTTATGATGATAGTGTTCAACAGTATCTAGGAAATAAAAGGACATAGCTTCAATGGATTAATAATGAGATGAGGTGTTTATAATGGGGATTTACATGACTCGTCAAGTATTTCATAATTATTTATTCATAAGAAGAAACCACTCTCACATGGTGGAGAAATGTTGTCACAAGCATTAATACGGTGCAAGTAAAATATGTTAGAAGGTATAGGTGAGCAATAAGTCTAACCTTGTGAGTGTCTCATAAGAGTACAAGTTTATGATGTTTTGGTCATAACTAAAAATATCATGTCTAAGAATGATATTTAAGACAAGGGAGATCCAAAAGAGTCCATAATTGACTTCAAACAAGAACAAGGTGCCAAATAAGCCTAGTAAAGTAAGAGAGAAGGTTAGTAGTTGAACAAAGGCAAGAAGTATTGGTCTATGGCTAAACATGCCTATCTCATCCAAATAAGTTCATAATTGACTAAGACAAATCTTTTTGGGATAGAGAAAATAATTTTAAGTCATCTCCATGACCTAGAAGCAAGGTAAGTCATATAATTTTGTGTTTTATTTTAAAGAAGGATGGTACAAATCAAGGATGATTCACAAGGAGTTGCTTCTTGTTGTGTATGGAATTATAGATCATTGGGAAGTTTGTCAAAGATTCACTAAAGTTTTGAATATGGAAAACTGGTCCTAAAGAGGTTTTTGTAATCCTAAAGGAAAATCTTGAGTTATTTTGCATGAGAATGGCCTAGAAAGAGATGTTAAGTGAAAATTGAAGAAAAATAGAGGTGCACATGTTCAGTGGGTATTTTTTTAAATCATATCAAGTCCATATGATCTTATTATGTTGTTGAAGGAGTCAAAGAAGACCAAGTATAGTCCTAAGGGAGATTTTGAGTCAAGTAAGTAGTGTTTTTGTAGTTTTGTCATTATTTATAGTTGTGTGTTGTCATATTCCATGTCTAATAGATATTATATCCTTATTCATAGATGTCAAAGGGTATAGAAGCATAATAAACATGGAAAAGATTCAAGTAGGTGTGTTGGTCATGTTGGTTACCATTAATGTTTCTAAAGGTGGTTGCCATCAATGAGAAAGGGGGTTATTGTTGGCCATTGTATGTTTATGGTGTCATTGATGCAAACTCCATTGATGGAAAAGAGTGTCATGGTGTCATGTGTGTGTCCATGATGTTTTTTTCATGTGTCAAACATGAAGATTGATTAGTTTGGTGATTTCTATGTAATCCCGGTGCATGGTATAGGGTGTTTACTCATGGTTTGAGTACTCCCAAGTGAGTTGGAGTGTGTCATGATGTCATACATGGTATATGAGGTGTGTTATAGATGTATATGGTTTTGTATGAGGTCATCATGGTGAATTCATGGGTTTTCGGCATTGAGTCAGGTCATTCTAGGATTTTTTCTAGCCCTAGATCATGCATAATGAATTGTCATAATTCAAAGGTATGGTGCATATTTGGGGTCCTTAGGAAGCTAACAATGAGAAAAATATAGGTAAGCACAGGTAAATGAGATTTTATATATTTTTAAAGATATTTGGGCTATGAGGTGAGTATGGAAAATTATAGGATGTTGTCATGATGGTTCATGAAAATTTTCAATTCATTCTATAATGGAAATTTTAAGCTATGCAAGTTTTAGAAAAACTTGGTAAGTTGCATTGTGTTTTTAAGAAAAATTGGACCTTCTGATGCTCATTGTGAATTTTATGCTTTACATAGGGACCTAAAATATTTAAAATATATTCTTAGTTCAATTATGAATCTTTCACAAAAATACTTAGGTGGTTTGATCGTCACTTTTTATGAATGATCGTTAAGAAGGTAAAGTGATTTGAAACCCTAGTTAGGAGCAGCTTGCAGAAGAAGTATACTAAGCCTCTCTTTGTTTTATATTATAAAATTGATTATTGGATTTCATATAAGACTCATCCAAATTTCTAGAAAGGTAAGATAGTTCTTATCAGAATACGTGGGCCCCACCTGAAAATGCTAGTTTCTAAAGAGTTACAGTTTGAGAAGTTTCCCAAAGGAGGTAAAGATTAAATTTAAATTTTTTTTATCCTTGTTAGTTTTCTAGATTTTTATGAAGGTTTCATGTCTATTTTGGTCTTAAAAATGGAAATTGTTTCCCTATTTATGAAGAACAATTTTGAGGCGATTTAGAGAAGCTTGTAGTAAATTTTACATTGCAAGAGCTACAAGAGGATTCAAGACTTCATTCAAGTTGTGTTTTCAAGATGGTTCATATTTATTTCCAATGGTATACCAAAATTTATTATTTTACAAGGTATGAAAAAGTTATGAGTTATTCTTTGAGGCTCAAGTTTGAAGGATGTTGGATCTAGTAGGATGTCAAGTAGCTTGATGATTCTAAGTTGTTATATTTTTTGAAGGTTGATGAGTGCTTATAAATCATTTATAAGTGTTTTCCATGATTTTTTGAGTGTGGAAGTGAGTTTTGAGGTTATGGAGCATGTTGGGATAATGGTCAGTTCTTGAGTCCAAGAAGGTATAAAGCGTAGTTTTAATAGAATTTCTTGGTTGAAGGCCTTCCAATTATATTCTTAAGGAGTAACAATATGTTTTGGAAATTTGATTCAAATATATTTCTAATGGTATAATTATTGTGTCTTGGTGAGTTTATTTTATGGAATTTTTAGGATGATTTGTGAAGAAGAAGGTAGCTACATTTTTAGGACAAGTTTGCTTAGGCTAAGAGAATGAGTCATTTGAAGAATGATATGAAGGATTTCACGATTTATATCAACTATAGAGTGAATAGGGATGAAAATTATTCCTATTTAATTCATTTTGAGGTCTTGAAAGTGAAATAAAGGATTATAATCATATGAGTTTGCAAAACTAGTTTATGGGAGTCTTGTTTTGGTAAAGTTTAATGTGTATGTGGATTGTACATATGATTATTTAATTAGATCCAACATCCGTATAAGTGTAATAAATGTTTTTAGGTTTCCATATATTGGTCACATTATATATTTTACTTAATTTTGAGGGGTCTTGATGCCCAAAGGTAAAAACAAGGTATGGGAAATAAGCTGTTTTGTAAAGGATATGAGCCAGTGGGCCCATTTAATGAAATTTTTTATTGGTTAAAGAAAATTTGAGATGATTTATGGTGGTTATATTTTATATTACACATTTTTGTGAATTTTGGATCTTTAATAAGTATTTTTTTATGAGTGGATTTTTCTCATCTTAGTTATGGCGTTTTGAGGCATTTTGGTGCATGATGGATGGTTCTAGGCATGGGCGATCTATATGGGTCATATGTGACCATTTTAATGAATTTATTTTAATTTAATTAAGTTTTATTTTCCATGATAGGACCAACCTCTCTTTTTTATAAGAAATAAAAACATATATAAGCATGGTTTTGGGTTTGTTTTTGAGCTAGTGCTCACGGGAGGGAAAAGTGTGACCCAAAGAAAACGATTTTACGGGTTTTATTACATGGTTTGAAGGATGATCATATGTTTTTCAGTTTTAATACTAATTTATAGTATTTTTCATGATTCTAGATCCAATACAAGTTAAAGAGGAATAATATATAGCAAGCTAGAGGAATGAGTGTTTGAAGAAGATTGTGTGAGCTGAAATTGTGATCTCCATTAGTTGTGGCATAAATAGAAAATAAAGATCGTCATCATCAGGTTGCTAAGTTATTTTTGGTCATCTTGAGGTGTTTAAGCCTCCTTTTATACTAGGTTCTTCAATAAATTATGGTTTAGTTCTCCTTATAGGGTTGGTGTTCTACTAAACTAGGGGTTTGTGCTCCTTGTGAAGTTGGTGTTTCACTAAATTTCATTAATGTGTGTGATATCAGTAAATTTTCTATGTTTTTTTCTTTCCCAATAGGTTTTCCCACTTACATATGGTGTATTTTTTTACTTTGTTTCATGCTCTTGTAATTGATGTTTCATATCTTAATAAGCACACATGGTTATGAATGATGTGTGGATGATCTAATCGATGAATGTATGGTTTGGATAATGAAGTAAAAATTGTCGTAGGACTTATTCACTCCCCTCTCATTCAATTTTTCTTCCAAAAAAATCCAAGGAGGAATGGGTTGAATATATCCAAAGAAAGAAGGAGATTTGGAAGGTAGAGTAGAGGTAGAATGCATGGAGTGAAGAAGCTTATAGAAGATGAGAAAAAGGTGTTGGAGGAATGAATTTTTTTAATCATGCGAGACCATGTTAGTGTTCATGGACATGGAGGAAAATTTTATGAGCATGTATTTTGTATTTAATCCTATTCCTAAGATGCACATGAAGGACATTTGAGCTAGTATGAGAATTGATTACAATCATAATTCTTAATTTGGTATTATCTCTTTCTTAAGGCATGGATAGAATATTGTATCCTTTTGTTTTCTAAATTTTAATGAGTGTGTATGGAGAAATAAAAATTAAAATAATGGATTACGGTACTAGATAGGTGTGTAGGGAGAATACCGAGCTAAATCTATCAATATTGAGTCTTAAGATGCATGAAACAAGAAAATATCACAAATATTCACCTCTCGGGAGGCTGTGAAACCCTTTCCTAGCGTTTGATAGAAAATTTATTATATCTCATCTATTTTATGGAGATGAAGGATCAAATTAGGAACATACGATCTAAACATACTCCTCAACCATATCCAAAAGGAATTATGATGTTTCAAGGTCTCACATGGAAGATTTCTATGACAGTCTTAGGAGTAGTAAACTGTGAAACCCAGGATAGGGTATAGTGAGAAGAATTTGCGATAACTTATGCACCAAAAGGAGTGAAGAGTTGAAATTTGGAACGTGCGATCCTTAGTAATATTTCTTGCATATAAAACAAGTTTATAGTTATAATACAAATTTATAACAAAGTTCTTGATGAAAATTTTTACTAATGAGAATGCAAGAAAACTATTTGGTGTAATTTCTTCCTAGGAAAACAACCATAAATTTAAAATTCCATGATGAAAATGGATTAAAGTTGGAACATATGTTATTTGTAGAGACTTATAAAATCTATCAAATTTTATATAAATTGGCCTTGTGAAGTAAATGATATACACGACATAATTTTGTTGCAGATTGTTTGTTCTTGAGCCAAAGTTTTGCATGATGAGATTGGAAAATCAAGTTCTTATTTGTACTTAGAGATGAGGAGAATTTTTTTGAAGAGATCGGGGAAAATTAATAGGGATCAAATATTTCATAGCAGGTAAGGACCATACAACTCATACTCCTACAAATGCCTAGTCATATAAAAGGTAATGCAATGCTCATGGAAGTTGAAAATTCATGAAGGAAAATCAAGGTAACCTTAAGTTAAAGGTAATATTTCTACAAAATGTCCTACTATGGATACTCTTATGTTATAGATCAATTTTGATGAGTTATAAGGTAAGAATCATGCAATCATAAATTAAACTTCATAGACTCATAGTGCACACCTATACCATTTAAAACAAATAATGTAATCATGATGGAAGGAAAATTTGAATGATGTTTGAGTATAACATATGCAGAATTAAGTGATTAATATGATTTGGATTGAGATAAGATAAGCATCATTTTGTGGACTAAGCTAAGGAATGATACTTAAGATATTTGTGGTTCTCAAATCTATATTTCATGACCAGAATAAAGTAGGATGAGATAAGGATGGGCATAATTTTTGGTATCGAAGTGATAGAAGAACCTCTTTTAAATTCATATTTTTCTAATTTTAAATGATGTAATGCCATTACAGGTGATTATGAAGAGACTAAAGGTATTCAAGGCCTAGAAAGGATTGAAGAAAGATTATGAAGCTCAAGAAGAGGATAGTTAATTACTCATTGGATGACCTTCCAACAAATTGAGGTGAAAGAGGCTCATGTGAGGTAAGATGGAGTTTGAGAAAATGATAAGAATGATGAGATAATTACCTAAGAGAAACAAGATACAAATAAAATAAAGAGGATAAGAGGAAAAAACAAGAGGAAAATTATGAAAGAGAATTAGAAGAGATTAAGAAAAATATAGTAGAAGTGGATTTCATGGTTGGGCTAACACAAGAAGAGATCCGATAAGTTGGGTGGAAGATGAGAAAGAAGGTGAAATTCCCAATTAATAAATTTTTGCAGAAGAAGAAAAGGAAAAATATGATTTCCTTGGAACGAGAGAAATGTACTCATGGAAGGATAAGGAAGAATGAGTTACCATGTTAAAATGAGAAGATATTTCTCATTAAAGATAAAAAGGAGGAGGATAAGGTGGAAAGAGAGGAAAAGAAATAATTTTCTATAAGGAAGAAATTAATGGGGGCCTTTTGGTCTCTTGTCTTATTTTCTAACTTTGTGTTTGAGTGTTTACTTATAGGTAAAAACATAATGGTGATGAATATAAAATATAATACCCCAAGGTGGATGAAAAAAAGGTCAAATGAACTACCGTTGAATGAAGATGAGGCTGAAAGATAACAAGTATAACTTGTAAAAGAAAACAAAGAGAAAGTAGAAGACCTTAAAACTAATCAAGATGAATATAAATATAAAATGACATTATATGAGGCATGGGAAAGTTTCTTGGAAGAAGTACAAATAGCTAGTGAACAAAGAAAGACTACTAACAATGGAGCATTAAAGATGAATCAAATTATATAGGTTGGAGAAGAAGAGGATGTAGGTTTGGAAACTAATCTTAATGAAGAAAAGAGAGAAAGAGAGTGTACCAAAAACAAGCACCGAGTTTCTCATTTATAAGAGAGAACAAACCATGGTTACATTATTCCTAAGTGGCTTAGGAGAACAAATATGAACATGAATGTGATGAAAGTGGAGTATGTAAGAAAAAGGAATATCTACCAAAGCTACAAATCAAGTCTACAAACCAATGGGAGAGAAGGATCTTATAACAAACAAATCTCAAGCTATAAATACGACTAGGAATATTATATGAATTCAATAACTTGGCCCAAACATGTGGTAAATAACACGTGGATATCCAAGAGAATGAACAAGGATAATATACTCCAAGAAAGCATGAGGAAAGAGTAAGATTACAACTTTGAGGAATATAATAGCATGTATGAATCGGAACAAGGTGGCCAAGAAGCTTAAAGAGGAGTGAAAAACTCATGAAGAAGGCATTGAAAAACTTCAAGGTAATTAAGTTTTTATGAAACATTTGAGGATATGTTAAATAATAATGATTTTAGATCATTAAATAAATAAATTAAGGGTAAACAAACTGTTTGTGATGATTTGAATGAATCTACTTGTGATTTATTGCCTCAACTTAGTTAAAGAGAAGATAAAGTGTGGAAGAGCATGTATATGTTAACTAATATGAAGCAAGGTGAAGGAACATATGATCAAGAGGATTCATACCTCTTGGATGAACACCATGAAGACTTTTTAGATAGGAAGAAGTGGTGAAACCATATAATGATGAAAGACAAGACTTAGAGGAAGAGAATAGAGGTGAATAATAACAACTATATCCTATATTTGATGAAGGATACGATGACATAGAATACATCACTTTAAGTGAAGAGATGAAGAAGATAAAAGAGTGTCTAAATCCTTCTAAAGAGATGTATGAAGGTATATATCAAATTGAAAACATCAATGATCATCTTGAATATGATTCAAGGCAAGAGAAAGATAATTTAGTGAAGGAATATTTGATCAGGATACAACAATATGAATGTAATCAAGGGGATACATGGCCTAAACATTTTACTTATAACATTAAATTTGATTTTTTCATGTAGGTTGAGAATTTAGTGATATGAATGAATTCCTAAATCCAATGAGTAAAATATTAAACCAAGAAGAACAAGAAGATATTAAAGACATGAATGATAGTGAAGAAGAAACATTGAGTCTTACAGTTGAGAAAGAGATGAGAAGGAGAATGTAAAGGAAGAGAGAAAGAAACAAGAATATGATAGACAAATAGTATATCAAGGAAACTCAAGCATTGATACTTTCAAAAATACCATGGGATCTAGGCATACAAAGAAGAGAAAATATAAATTATGAAGAGACAATACATTTGAACTTGAGTTCAATTCTTTTTCTTACCCAAATATTCTAATGTAGGAGCATCTCATGATGCCACAAGAAGCATAAACAAGTTAGAAGAAGCCTTCTCAAGGCATTAGTACTATGCATTACGTGTTTGAATAAGTTTCCCTCCAAAACCATGTTTATTGTTTATATTTGATTTTTTATGTAAAATCTCATTACCTGACAGTAAATTCAAATATAAGTTGTTTTTATGCTTAGACTATGTGGGAGGAGGATAATTAGGATGTTATAAGATATTGGAGGATTATGTCTTAGCTTTCCTAGCTATGTCTTATTTAAAAAACAACTATTTATAATCTTGTTTGTAAGTTGAGATAATATATCAACAAGGAAGATAGAATTAGTCTCCAGTTAGCTATGAGGTCATATAGATAGATAATTTTTGGTCATGATAAATCCAAGGAGGAATGGGTCGAATATCTCCATAGAAAGAAGGAGATTAGGAAGGTAGAGTAGAGTTAGCATGCATGGAGTGAAGAATCTCATAGAAGATGAGCAAAAGGTGTTGGGAGCAATGAATTTTGTAATTATGCAGACCCTACTAGTGGTCATGAACATGGAGGAAAAGTTTATGAGCATGGATTTTTTATTTCATCCTATTCCTCATATGCACATGAATGAAATTTGAACTAGTATGAGTAATATTTACAATCATAATGCTTAATTTGTTATTATCTCTTTCTTAAGGCCCAACTGTACAATATTATATCCTTTGGTTTTCTAAATGCTAATGAGTGTGTAAAGAGAAATAAAATATTGAAATAATGTTTTAAGGTACTAGATAGGTGTGTAGGGAGAATAAAAATCTAAAGCTATGAATCTTGAGTCTTAAGATGCATGAATCAAGAAAATATCACAAATATTCACTTCTCGGGCTCTATAAAACCCTTGACAAGGGTTTGATAGATGATTTATCATATCTCATGGATTTTAAGGAGATGAAGTCTCAAATTAGGAACATATGATCTAAATAGACTCCTCAACCATAACCAAAAGGAAATATGATGTTTCAAGGTCTCTCACAAAGAATATTTCTATTACATTCTTAGGAGTAGTAAAACTGTGAAACTCAAGATAGGTTATAATGAGAATAATTTGTGATAACTTATGCACTAGGAGTATTGAAGAGTTGAAATTTAGAAATTATGACCCTTGGTCATCCCTATTACAAATAAAACAAGTTTTGAGTCATAAGACAGAGTTAGTACAAAGTACTTGATGATATAAATTTTAGTAATGAGAATAAATGAAAACTGTTTTTCTTAATGTCTTCTCAAGAAAATAATTATAACTTTCAAATTCCATAATGAAAATTGATTAAATTTGGAACATAGGAAAATTTTTATAAACTTATAAAATCTATCAAATTTGTAGAGATTTTTTTCCTTGTGCAGTAAAAAAATATATATATGATAGAATTTTGTTGCGGAGTCATTTGTTTTTTAGCCAAATTTTTCCATGATGAGATTGAAAAATCATGTTCTTGTTTGTACTTAGATATGAGGATACCAAAGTTTTGAAGAGATCAAGGGAATATAAATAAGGATAAAAATTTACATAGCAAGGAAGGAGCATATAACCCATACTCTTGCAAATTCCTACTGGTCTTCAAGGTAAACCAATGCTCATGGAAGTTGCAAATTAATGCAAGACAATCAAGGTAAGCTTAGTTCAAGGTAAGATTTCTAAAAAAGGTACCACTATGGATAATATTGTGTTATATATCAATATTAATGAGTTAGAAGGTAATAAGTATGCAATCAGTAAATTAAGCTTCATATAATGATAGTGCACACTTATCCCATTTCAAAAATAATAATGTACGCATGATAGAAGAACAATTTGAGTGATGTTTTATATAACATATGTAGACTTGTGTGATTGATAGAATTTATACTGAGCTAGGATAGGCACCATTAATTACATGTGGTTCTCAAATCATTATTTCATGACCATACTAGAATAGTTTGAGCTAAGGATACACATGATTTTTGTATCGATCGGAAAATAACCTATTTTAAATTCATAATTTGTTAATGTTGAATGATGTAATGTACTTACAAGTGATTTTGAAGATACTAAAGGCATTTAAGGCCTAGAAATTCTTTAAGATAGCTTATGAATCTCAATAAGAGCATAGTTAATTTATCCTTGGATGATCTACCAAAAGATCATGGTGAAAGAGACCCATGTGAGGTAAGATGGAGGTTGAAAAAATGATAATAATGATGAGATAACTACTTAAGAGAAATAAGAACTGAAAGAAAGAGAGACAAGATTGAAAGAGGAGAATAAAATATAAATAGTAAGAGAAAAATTACAAAAGAGAAGTATAAGAGATTAAGAAAAATATAGAAGAGGTGGAGTTCGTGGTTGAGGTAATGCAAGAAGAGATCTTATAAGTTGGATGGAAGATGAGAAAGAAGGTGAAATTGAGATACTTTTGGAGAAGAAGAAAATACAAAATCTTATTTCCTTGGAAAGATATAATGGTACTCATGGAAGGATAAGGAAGAATTAGTTACCATGTTAATATGAGAAGATAGTTCTCATTAAAGAGAAAAAGGAGGAGGATAAGGTGAAAAGAGAATAAAAGAAAGAAGTGTCTATGAGGAAGAAACTCATGGGAGCCTAATGGTATCTTGTTTTCTTATCTAACTTTGTTTTTGAGTGTGTACTTGCAGTTATAAACATAATGGTGATGAAGATAAAATATAATACCTCAAGGTGGATTAAAAAAGGTTCAAATGAAGCACCCTTGAATGAAGATGAAGCTAAAAGAGAATAAGTACATTTGTTACAAGAAAACAAAGAGAAAGTAGAAGACCTTAAACCTAATCAAGAGGAATATGAAGATCAAATGCCATTCTATGAGGCATGGAAAAGTTTCTTGGAAGAAGGATAAAGAACTAGTGAGAAATAAATACTACTAAAAATGGAGCATTGAAGATTAATCAAATTATACATGTTGGAGAAGAGAAGGATAGAGTGTTGAACCCTGGTAATTGATTTTATCATTGATATCAAGTGGCATTAATGTGAAAGGAGTGAGTGGTGAAGTGAGGATTTGTAAGGGACATAAAGGTTGAATGGTAGTTCCTTCTAATGATGGTTGAAGCTCACAAATAACTCTACAAGCTTGGTTTGTGTGGAAGTAATCCACTTTGAATGTGGAGAGAAGGTTAGTATGCTTGGATAAAATGTTTAACTATTGAGATATGGTGGTGTTAGAATGGTAAAAATACCTTGGAGTGTTTTTCATATCATCTTGTGGAAGTATCAGTTGAAATTAGTTCATTTAGGCCTAGTTATAAAGCCTAATGAGGTGTGAAATCTTAATACAGGTCATAAAAATACAATGTAATCATGGGAGGAGCTCAGGAAATTTTTTTAAGGCATTTATGAGCAATCACAATCCTTATTTTAGCTCCTAGAGGAAAAATTAAAAAGTACACCAAAACTACCCACAAGAACCGAGAGTGAATGTTAAGGTAAATGAGATAGTTCTAAGATATAAAAGAAAATTTATGGCTAACCAACCTATGTAGTGTGTATAGGGATGTATTTTAGTGCTTCATGTCAAATTTCATAAAATTTTGAAATGGGGATCTTAAGTTATCCAAGTTTTCCTAAACCTGGTCTATTAAGGAATGCAATGTGAGAATCCTTGCTTCTTATCACCCAAATAAATTTTTTGAGCCTCATTTGGATAAATAATAGAAGTAAATTTTAACTAGAACTCATATCCTTAAATTTTTCAAACCTTTTGAGGAACTTTGGATAAGAAACTAGAAAGTTATGATCATTTTTCTAAGAATTTTTTTCTCTCCAGAACTTTCTTGAAACGATGGGCACCAAATGGGTTGTGTTGACTCCAAATCACTTTTTAAAGTCTTGAAACCCATAACAAGTGTGGAATAATCTCTCTAAGGCATATTGGTGATGAGTTTTTGAGTCAATTCCAAAGGTCAAATGTGATTTGTTGAAGCTTTTAGTTTGCACATGGATGAATATAGATATGTAAGACCCATTGTCTCTAACTTCTCTTTGTTTCTAAGTATACCTGATATTTTATTTTTCATCAGCCTTATATTAATGTATTTAAGGTATAATATAGGCTCTTCAAGATATATTTCTCCTTCAATTGGGTATGTGAGCAAAGGATAAAGGATAAGTAAGCTTCAAGTAAACACTTCCATGAAATGTATCAAGAAATGGTAAACCAAGTCTTAAAATTTCCATTTATCCTATCAAGGTTTCTTTAAGTATGTAATTATATCCTATATGGGAATTTTTACATAAATAATATTTTTTAGAAGTTTCTCTAAGTGAAAAATCAAAGGCAATAGTGGTTGAAAAGAAGTGTGTGTGTTCAAGGAGTCCAATGTTTGAATTCAAATTGAATGAAAATTTGTGCTTGATTTCTAGATTTAGTGAAGAGGGAGTAAAAACTACCATCAATTATCTATCTTTTGTGTATCTTATTTAACATTTATGTTTTAATTTTTTGACAATAAGAAAGGAGTAATGTAGCAGTCTATTGCTTTGAACCCAAGTCATTAATCTATGAATGAGAGGATTGAACTCCTTAAGAATTATATCACTTGCATTAGGGGAGTATAATTGGTTTAGCATCAGAAAGAAACTTTAAGCATCCCATTACAACCAGTAAAAGCATCAAGACAAAATGTAGTCATCTCTTGAGAAAAATCAAGCAATGTGTGAAGATTGTTCACTTTCAAAACAAGTTAGAAAGAAGAACTTGTGGAGATTGTTCGAAAGGAATTTTAAGATTGGAAATATTCTATATAACTTTTCCATCCTTCCACTATTGTTATATTCATGAAAGATCATAAAATGAGAAATAAAGTATGAAATTTCACCCCTCAAAGCTATCATAGTCTCTTATAAGCTAAACTACATTTTTCCGAACAAAAATTCATCCAAATCAAAGATTAAGCGATGAAGAAATACCAAAACCATAGGTAATTTATGTGAATAGGTCAAAAAGGTTTTTCAAAATACATTAGGTTGTTTCATCAAGGGCCCACTGATATTTTCATAATAGTTATCTCAAGGCATAGCTTCAAGATTCCCTAATAGTCTCGAAACTTTATTAATGCAATTTTTTCTTCGTTGAAGGATTTGACACTTTTGCATGACTTAAAAAGTCCAATGAATTATTAAATTCACCTATGGATTGTCTTGATGATGTTTGAAGTTAAAAGTGTGGAATTAGCACTTGCAATAGTTAGAAGCTAGAAACTAGTCATTCATGCTTCTCATCTAACCTATTAAATGTAGGCCACATCTCTTAAGGAATATTGTGACAAGGTGAATTGTAATTGCCAAAAAGCATGATCAAGAAGTAAATTTCAGTTCTCTAAATTGTATGGAATGAGTGTCTCAGTCCATGTCTTATTCTTTCTCCTACTCAAATCAATGAGATGTAGTCCATGTTTACAAAACTACTAGTTATACTTGAGTGAAGTTGAAACATATTAATAGAAGTGATTGAGAGATTGGAGAAGCTAAAGGGTCTTGAATAGTTACAAAATTGAAATTTTTCATCTAGCTCGAGACAAGAATTTGGATAATGTTTTCCTTGGTCAAGCACAAATGAGAGTCCAAAAGGTGAAATTCTAGGTGATGGAATTTGAAAAGTGAGGAAACAGTTTTGGCTAGTTTGAAAGAATGAGTGTAATAAGTTAAAGAGTCTTAAGGAGAGAAGATGGAATGTGAATAGTTATGTTTTTCTAAAAGGAGTGAGTGAATAAATTACTGGAGTGTAATGAACACACTAAGAAATCAATGAATTAGAGAAGTGGAATATAAAATGTGAAAATTCTAATACCATTGGTTTTGGTTTTTAAACATACAATAGATGAGATTGTTAAGTTGAGAGGCTGCTGAAGGTGTGAAGAAAACAATGAGTTAATAACACAAAGTGCAAGTGAATATAAAGGGTATTTTGACAGAGATACTCATCAAACAAAGGAAATATAATGAATGCATTGAAGAACTCAGAGAAATATGGAATGAGTGAATTGAGGAAATAGTGAAGAGTGGAAGAGATGGTAGTAGTGCAAAATATGGGCAGCTTGTTAATATTTATCAAAGGCATATGAATGTTGTTGAAGCCTTGAAATACTACTAACATGAGTTAAACATAGGAAGGTATGTTAAAGAGTGAGTTATAGATACATGATGAAAATAGGTATGTACTTAGTAATTTAGCTTGAACAAAGTTTTTAAATTCTTGATATAAATAATATTAATAGGATCTTGAAGGATTCAATCTACAAAAGAAGAGTGTAGGGAATACCATGATAATATCATGTTTAAGGTCCATGTACCAGGTGTTGAGATGAATGAAATAGTATGCACATGTAAATAGTGAGGGATTGAATGTGTGACAAGGAGTGTCATGAAGATATTGAAGGTGTGAAAGTAGCCTTGCATAACTGAGAGCAGTTTTTGAGTAGGTAACTAGAAGAATAGTGAATTGGGGGAAAAACTAAGAAGTAGAGAGAAATAATTTAGAGGTCATTATCATTTTTGTAAGACAAAAACTAAGTGTGGCCATAAATTTGAATAGTCTAAGTTGTGACTTAGCATATGGGGAGATGAAGCTTCCCTATGAGTTAAAGCTCACTAAAGGTTAGTTGTAGCTTAATCAAACTTGGGTGTTGAATCTTCCAAAAAGGTTGAATCTTGTCAAATACTAAGTGGATTAAGTTAAATTTTGGAGTTGCATCTATAGGTTGAGTTGAATCTCAACCTTGAAATCAATGTAACAGATATAGGAAATTTTTTTCCAAAGCATAGTTCTTAGTTTGGTAGGTTTTTTCCAAGTCCCGGTTTCACACATTAACTCTACCTCGTGTGTTATTTATCCTTTTAGTTATGTGTGGATGTTAGTTTGATATTGATGATACAAATTAAGTGGAATAAGTTATGAGGTAAAAATTTGACAAACACTAATTCACTCCCCCTCTCGGTGTCATAATATCCAACAATTGGTATTAGAGTGTGGTTCTCCGAATTAATCCTAACAACTTGGAGGTGATCCCAAGACACAAGAATGAGTACGCTAGCAAAATAAGTGTTGAAAAATAAGTATGAAATCACTCAATTTCTTATAAATGAGTTAAAGACAAAAATCAATCTCAAGGAAGTTAATCATGATTAAGAACTTAATGAGATGGCTTCATTTGTTGAGAAAGTGTCAAAGGATTTTAGAGAAAAAGAAAATGCTTTCCTCAAATATGAAGAAGATTTAAGGACCCTAAAGATTAAATTGGAACAAGTTACTAACCAGCTTGATGACTTAAAAATAAAACAAAGGATTTCTAGTGATAAATCAAAATTGGTTGAAGAAAATAAAAATGAATTAAAGCATGAGATATGTCGGGGAAAATATTCAAGGCAAGAGTGAAGAATGAGAGATATTAAATGCAATTAAAGACTCCAAGAGAAGAACTAGAACAAGAAAGGAAAAAGGAATTGAAGGCTGAGTCAAGCCATGTATCTTGTCAAGGATGTTTAGATACCAAGAAGGATAACAAAGAACACAAGAAAAATATTAGGAAGCCAGATGTAAGAAGAATATAAATTAAGTTTCATGGAATTTTATTTTCATGCAATGTGTTTGGGCATAAAGCTAGAGATTGTAAGAGAAGAATAGATGAAGAACATCCATGGAGATATTGTAGGACTGAATATGAGAAGAACATAGTATGTTTAAATTGCAAATAAAAGGGTCACATAGCCAAGTATTTCCTAGAAGAACCAGTAAGTCAGTTTTGGGAAGAAGAAAACTCAAAAGGAAAGTATCAAGTTGTTTGCTTCAACTATCATGGGAAAGGAAATTTTCCAAACATTTTCATAAATCACATTGTTATAGCTACAGGATGAATTCATATAAGAGTAAAGACAAAATGATATTAAAATGAAAGAAAAACTCTATGAATCAAACCAAGTTAGCCATGGTTGAGAGAGATACTAGAAAGAAGAAAGTAAAATGGATATACAAGGTCAAGGAATAAAAGTCATAAAAATAGAAAAGGATGATAAGAAGATAGCAAGGGAAGATGTTGAAGAGACACAAAAATCTAAGACAATCATAGGAGAAGCAAGTATAAACAAGACATCAGCTAGGTGATGAAAAAGGAAAGAAGAAGGAAGACAATTCTAGTATAAAGGATAAATAACTTCTTCCTTAAGAATTGTTGGAACAAGTATATGAGTTGCAACATGTATTCCTATCAGGTACTCAATCAAAAAGTGAGAACTCATGTGATGTGGAGGTCACACCAAGGAATGCATCTAAGGAGACTAATAAGAGAACAAGGACAATGAAATAAATAATTGAGTCATCATGTTGTTTTGATGAATTTCTCTTGTTATGATGTGACATGATAAGATGGTATGCATTCTCTAAGCTTATATAAGGTATTAACTAGTTGAAGGAAGCACTTGTTGAGGTTGACTACTGCCTCTATCAATTTTTCAAGGTATGTTACTTTCAACAAAAAAAAACTTGCTCCATGTCAAAAGTATAACACAAGTTGAAGTCTTTGAGTGTCTTCTTGAGCATTCATAGAGAGAGAATGTTATTAATAGGTTACAAGATTGCATTATCATCTAAATGTTGTCAAGGTCATCTTCAAGAAATAATTTTCTCTAAGAGAGTATCTTGAGTTAATGAACAAGTAGACTTTATTCGGAAATTCAAATCAAGAAAAACTGAGCTTTGAGAAAAACTTGTGGATTTATTTCTAATGCTCTAGGAATTTAAGTCCCTCTACTTAACTTTTGTAATCTGTCATATATGCATGCATGATTAAAGGTGGGTTTTCCTAGTGGTCTTATGGTGGGGATCCAACAAGGGCACTCCACTGACCCTACGGCAAATCTAGAAATATCTTTCTAGGGAATAATTTTTCTGAAGAGTGGGAAAGGGGAGTGAGAAAAGAGGTAGGAGAACTAATGTTGTAGGTAGAAAATCATATTCTTGCACACACTAGTTAGAAATTTCATCACATGCACTAAAATTAGGAAGAAACAATATTGCAAACAACAACAAGACCAATTATAATTTAATGAACACAAAGTATCAGTAAACCCCTTAGTCAAAAAAAATTCTTGAAACTCCTTCTTCTTGTATTGATGCTCAAGCATAAATTGTACATAGTATGAGAATGGAAGACATTGAGAATAGGGAAAAGTGGCTAACTCTTTTCACTCACAAGTGAGAAAAATATCTCTCATGAACTTACAAGAATACAACTAGCTAGAAGAATTTCAGAATTAGAACCCCTTGGAATGAAGATCTCATTACAATTTATAGTGCTAAACTTGACTCCTCATCTTCCGATGCTCTTTCATATTCCTCATTTTGAATTTAGACTATTCATATTCCTATTCGAATATTAAGTCCCTTTTATAAAAATAAGGTGACTTAAATTTTACATCATGTCTCTAAAGTCACTTTAAGACATATCAAAAAGTGCAAACCCTCAACGTAAAATTAGAACATAGAGGAGAGAGAATGTTGGGGGGAAGGAGGAGGAAAAGAAAGGATGTCACCCCTTGATGAAGTCTGCAGATCCTTGTTGATTGAAAACTCAAGTGCAGTGAGAATTTGAATCTTCAAACTCCTTGCACCCTGAGAAACTCCTTCAAATTATCTCATGAATTCTTTCCAAGTTGAATGAATTGTTTCATTGATGACCACAACTCCCAGCCTATGCGTATGATATACTTGTGACCCAAACTATGTAGTGAGTGTCGAAAAACATTATCTAGTTCCCTGAGATGGACCTCAAATTCCCTATGATCAATGCCCATGGATGATCCAGAATGATGGTGTTGACCTGAATGATCATCCCTCTATGTCCCATTGTGCCAAACTTTCCCTTTGAGAACAACCTGCTATTTTTAGTAAGTATAGATGGGGAAACTTACTATTTTTAGTAAGTTCATAGTTTAGCTTTTCCCAACCTCAACCAGCTATGGTAGCTTGAATTATTTCTTCTTACTATGTTCCTCTCACCTTTTGGACCAACTGGCTATTTATAGCAGGGGCTTGTGGAACCACTTACTATTTTTAGTAAGTGTCAATTCATGAGCCGAGATGACCTTTTTGATGACTTTTCCTGTGATACTCCCTCTGTGTTCACTTCCTTATTTGTAGCCTCTTCAAATGGTGGCTTACCCAAAGCAAAAGACCCTATGTAGGAAGGCATGCTATTTTTAGTAAGTGCACCACGGATGTCGATTTGAAAAAATAGGTTTTGAAAATCTAGGTTTTATTTTGGGGTTCCACACTCTACATTTTGAGTAATTCCTTCATTTGAACAAGTGGGAAAATGATATTTTCATTATGGAGGGGGAATAATATTGAAAAAAAAAAATCCCTCCATATCCCTAAAAATAGGGACTTCATGGCACATGAAAACTAGTTTACGTGAAACTAGATTTTTCAACGATCATTCCCTTCAATTTTTTGTGCGATTTCACCCACTTGAACCCTGAGAAGTGAAGAGGTAGCTCACTTCCTTTTTCATAGATGTTCTTCATGTGATAGGGAAGAAATATGATGAAAACTTCCTCCTCATATCCCTAAAAATAAGGACTTCATGGTGTAAAAAACTAGTTCATGTGAAACTAGATTTTTCAACGATCATTCCCTCTAATTTTATGTGATTTCACCCACTAGAACCTTGAGAAGTGGAGAGGTAGCTCACTGATTTTTTCCACTACTGTGTCATGGAAGCCATTAATGGAGCTTGAAATTTTAGGTCTGGTTTTTTTTTTTCTTTTTATGAAATCAACTCCATTGCGATAGGTTTTTTTCTTCTTGTCTCACTGGTGAAATTTCTCTTGATGGTTGTAGGTTTGACGGGAAATTGAGCTTTGTTCTTCATGGAGCTGGAAGTGAAATTTATTTTTGTGAGAATTCCCTATGAAAATGGGAGGTTTTAATATGATTTTTAATGGAATTTAAGATAGAGAAGAACTCAAAGCAAATATGGTTATGGTTTTCAATCCATGCACCGGTTTGTAAGATCTCTTCGATTTTTAGTTTCATGGCAATGAAGATTTTCAAACTTCTTCTTCTTCATTCTTCATTTGATCAATATTTATTTTGGGACCTACATTTTTTATGTTTTTGAGGATTTGGTTTTGTGGTTGAGTTGGTTCAAGGTTCATCAATGGTGTGACTTTGGTGTGAGCAAGTTGCAGAGCTATGGTGGAATGAACATAGGAGAGTTAGATGTTAGAAGTGGGAATAGGTTTTTTAAAATTTTAAAATAAAGTTGAGAAGGGAGATGGGAAAATTTTTCAATGTTTGATGTCCCTAACCTGTGAGGGATGTGAGGGACATCAAATTTCCATGGTGAACAAGGTGACATGCGTGGACAAGAGATCCAGACCAATGGGAGGGAATGAAGGCTAAAAATCAACTTTAAAGCACTAAGGGGCTGGAAGTTGGTCATATGGGTGACTAGAAGTCTCCCTTAGGGGATGGGCACATTTTTACATGTTTTATTTCCCTGACCTATGAGGGACATGGACATCAAATTCCATGGTGCTCCTGGTGATGACACGTGGCAGTGATCAGACGGTTGAGGCTTTGAGCTCCGCAAGCACCTGGGGTGAACTAGTGATCCTAGAGGTTGCATGAGGATCCAGAGGTCATATGGGGATAGGTGAATTTTTCCATGGTTGATTTCCTGACCTTGAGGGATGTGAGGGACACAAAATCCCCTCCAGATCCTGGAGCTAACACATGTCCTCCCAAAATTTGACTAACTCCTGAACTTCGCTCCAAGAGGACAACTTGAAATGACGATAACTTGAGCTCCCGATGGAATTTTTTTAATGAAATTTTATATGATCCTGACTAGAAATACATTTTTAAATCCAATGGTGGGGGTATTAGGTATTTATTCCTCCATTTTATCCCTAAAAAAGTGGATTTTGATTTGGTACTCCACTTGTGCATGAGAAAAACTACTTCATAGACCCAATGCGCCAAAGTGTTGTGAAAAAAATAATTTCACCATATTATAGGATTGGAATTAATTTTAAAAATATTTTTTTCTCCTAACTCCATCCTGGAGCTCCCAAAATCACCTTGGAAATTCAGCAGTTTTTTTGGCCTATGCACTGCCTAGGCCTATGAACCCTAATTTTGGTGAAACTACCCCAACTTCTCCAAGTCCTTCCTAGAATATTCCTAAATCACTTCCATGATGTCCCAAGGCCTTTAAATTCACCTCCATGTTTATTTTGGATTTTTTTCTCCACTCCATGGGGTTTCTCAGTCCTAGGAAGGCCAATGATAGCCCTTCCCACAACTACCTAAAGCTTGCAACTTTTAATGAACTCCTAAAATCACCTAGGGGGAATGAATGGACTTTCCTAAATCACCTAGGGGATGAGATAACATCAATCAATGAGGAGGTCATTATGACTGACTGGGTGGACTTGGTGTGCTTGGGAATGATAGGACATGAAAATTTTTTACAGGGGTATAGTTTTCATGCTCAGAAATTGTCAATTTCCCTGTTGCACATTTGCATGACAACAAAAATATGGCTCTAGCTTGGGGACATGACATGGACTGAGTGTAGTAGTGAATACATGACATGGAGAATCCTAGAATCTCAACATTTCAAAACAAATGACCAATGCCTTATCCATTGGGCCCTGTGGAGTCATGTACAACTTACAGAGAGAGAGAGAGAGAGAGAGAAGAAGGAAACACACACAAAACAAGGAGAAAGGGAAACACACAACACACATAGAAAGGAAAGACACACACCACAAAAAGGAAATTATATAAAGGGGGACTACAGAGGTGGGGAAATAATATACACATACTTGGAAATGGGTTGAGAAAAGTACATGCCATCATGAGATAGTAGATTGAAGCTAACCTTTGAAGCACAAAAATTATTATTTGATCAAACCATGATTTTTGATGGCCTTGCATGGCTTGAGAAGAAGAATATTGATCATGATTCCATCCTTGTACTCATACTATATTGAGAATGTTCCTTCATCCATTGAAAATTTGGTTAACCTCTTGAAAATTTTACATTTTGAAGATTCCTCTTGATGTCCCACAATCATGAGACACCATCCCTCCATGTCTTCGAGAGTGGGAAAATTGTTTTGTCATGAAAACATTCATCTTCTTTGAATTACAACTTCAAATTGTCTCTTATATCAGCAAAACACTTGGAAGGAGTGAGAACAAATTGGTTTTCTTCCCATTCAAGAACTTCCTAAACATCCCGCTTTGTTTCTCTGACCAAGTGTTTTCGGTCATGGAGGTTAAATCATTGAGCCAGAGGTCTTCATCATCCTTAAGAGATTTTTGCAGCATGGGAACATGTTCAAGATGAATTAGAGCTTGGAGGAAGGTGAGTGTAGTCTGATTTTGGATCATTTGGAAAGAATCACGCATACTCCCGCTTTTTTGTCTAGAGAAATTGTCGCCAATATGCATTCATTCGAGTCCATCTTGATATTATTTTCAAAATTGCAGATTTTGGTTTGGCCATGTAAGAATTCTTCACCCTTCATTGGATTTTTCCATATGAACTCTTGTTTTGCATTGATGGACCATTCCAAAATGGTGGGAGCAAGTTGGTTTTGAATATACTCCCAACATTGCTGTAGATTTTTGCCATGTTCCGAACAACTTTCTTCAATGAAAATCAGCTCAATGTTTTCCATGTTATCTTCTTCCATGGCGGAGGTGTTGTCTTCAAAACTAGAGATGTCCAAAGGAGATTCATGAACTTTTCTTCTTTTGCACTCATGAACTTCTTCACACGATGTGGAAGAAAAAGACATGCTTTCATGTCCATTCTCATCAACCAAAGTATTAGGGAAGTCATCAAGATTATCCAACTACTCCATCTCAACATCAAAAATTGGTCCACCAAAATAGGAAGCACAAATTGATTCATACATGTCTTGTATCTCCATAGCCCAAGTTAAGAGTTCAAGGCTGAGTTGAGGATCTTCAAGTTTCTTCCATAGCCTTCAAGATATCTTGTACAGATAGTTCTTCTAAAATTTCCATAGGCTCATTTTTATCTTCATTGGAAGAATATTCTTGTTGTGCCTCCAGGAGATGGTTAAAAATATGATCCATATGGGCCCATGATTCATTTGAAACATTTCTTCGTTCACCTCTTCCATGCTTTGCATTGCCAAAGATTCACTTTCTTGCAAACACGGGCATACTTGATTCATGACACCTACTGACAAGGAGAAGATGTCCAAGCTTTCATGGGAAGGGCACTCCTTCAAGCTCAAAATCCATATCATCTTCTTCTTGGTAAGAAGCAGAGAACCATGTTAGGGAAGTAGTATGAGAAGAATTTTCAGCTACATCTTGACCATCCATTATTGAATCTTCTTGCTCAGGTGAAAGATGAAAGGATTTTTTTCACCGTGATGATGATTTTTCTCCCGAGTGAGTAGAGGTTATGTTTAAATTTTCATTCTCCTGGATTTGAAAAGAGAGTGGGATTCTTCCATTCGATCATTCATGATTACATCAAGAAGAGAGTTTTGATTCTTTGACTTCCTCCATTTCTTCATGTGACATTTCTACATCACTTGAAGAATCAAAATAGGAGGGAAGATTATCTATGACCATCTTGAATTCATCATCTTTGACCATGATGTTGGGTGACTTTCTTGCACTTCTTCACATCTCTCCATTTCATCATTAATTGAAAGATCAAAACTTGAAAAGAGATCATCCATGCTTACTTTGAATTGGTCATCTTCTTCATCATTGGTGGAGTCTTTAGAGAGAATTGGATCATCCATTATGCAGCAAGGATCTTCCTTTATTGAATATATTATTCCCCATGGGTTGTGACTCGAGCCAAATGGAATTTTGAATGGTGATTCTATCTTCATCTCTTCTACTTCTTCCTCCATGATGTTTCTTTGGATTTCATCGGAAGGTTCCATGATAAGATCTTCTTAGAAGCATCCAAGAATCTTTAGGAATGAAAACCTCATAATATGGGCAGCCATCAGGGTCTTCCTCTATAGGTGCATCTTGTCTTCTTCCTCCATTTGATGTGGTGCTTCAAGATGTTCATATCTTATCTATAGAGCTAAATCATACCTCCAAATTTCATCAAAGACTTTGGGGTCAGAATTTCCTTTTATTATGCTCTGAAGTCTTTCCACATATTCTCTTTTCAACATGTTCATTTCTTCATCACCGTATGTGAGGAAGTCATCTATTGAGTGGTGGAAGAAAGATAATGTTCTCAATTTTGTAGTGAGATGCGTGAGGTTGTACAAAAATATTCTTCAGTGGATCTTGCACCATCCTGTCTTTCATCATCTTCTTGAATGCTGATTTTATCTTCATCAGGAAGGCTCAAGGATAGGATTTTCTTTAGTACATTCAAGAACCTTTTGGGTATGAAAACCCTATGGTACGAATGATCTTTAGGATCTTCCTCTATAGGAAAACTCTCCTCTTCTTCTTCCTCATTATGGGTTGCTTCAAGTTGCTCGTTCATCTTGTGTAAGAATTTGGCATATTCTCGAGCTTCACACCTTATCTTATGTCTCCTTTGAATCCATTCCTCTTCATCGGTGATAGGTTCTTTTTCTTCTTTCCTTTGTCAACACTAGTCCAGAACCATGGCTGATCAATGATCTTCTTTTCTAGATAGACATCTTCTTCTTCTTCTTCATTGTCACTCATTGGTACTTCACTCCAATATAGAAATTTCTTCATGATGTGGGAAATGAATGTGATAGGGTTCATTCCTTGATGGAGTCACCTTCAAAAAATGATTTTCCTTTGAAATCTGATTTTTTTTTTTTTATTTTCATACCTTATGGTCATATTTTGGGTGTAGAAGCTGCTAAATCTACCCCATAGTGGGTGCCAAAAATTGTTTTGGCGAGAAAATTTGTTGTGTGGAAAACTTGTGGATTTCTTTCCAATGCTCTGGGAATCTAAGCCCCTCTACTTAACTAGTGTAGTTGTTGTATATGCATATGCATGAGTAAAGGTGGATTTTCCTAGTGGCCTTGTGGTCGGGGATCCAAAGAGGGGAACTCCACTTACCCTCATGGGAAATGTAATCTTCTAGGAGGAAATTTTTCTTGAAGAGTGGGAAAGGGGAGTGAGAAAGAGGTAGGAGAACTAATGTTGTAGGTAGAAAATCATATTCCTACACACACTAGTTAGAAATTTCATCACATGCACTAAAATTAGGAAGAAACATAATACTACAAAAAACAACAAAAAGACCAATTAGAATTTAATGAACACAAAGTATCAGTAAACCCCTTAGTCAAAAAGGCTCGAAACTCCTTCTTGTATTGATTCTCAAGCATAAATTGTACATAGTATGAGAATGGAAGACATTGAGAATAGGGAAAAGTGGCTAACTCTTTTCACTCACAAGTGAGAAAATATCTCTCATGAACTTACAAGAATACAACCAGCTAGAATAATTTCAAAATTATAACCCCTTGGAATGAAGATCTCATTACAATTTATAGTGCTAAACTTAACTCCTCATCTTCCTAATGCTCTTTCATATTCCTCATTTTGACTTTAGAATATTCATATTCCTATTTGAATATTAAGTCCCTTTTATAAAAATAAGGCAACTTAAATTTTACATCATGTCTCTAAAGTCACTTTAAGACATATCAAAAAGTGAAAACCCTCAATGTAAAATTAGAACATAGAGGAGAGAGAATGTTGGGGGAAGAAGAGGAGGAAAAGAAAGGATGTCACCCCTGATGAAGTCTGTAGATCCTTGTTGATTGAAAAATCAAGTGCAGTGAGACTCTAAATCTTCAAACTCCTTGCACCCTAAGAAACTCCTTCAAATTATCTCATGAATGCTTTCCAAGTTGAATGAACTATTTCGCTGATGACCACAACTCCCAGCCTGCGTATGATATACATGTGACCCAAACTATGTAGTGAGTGTCAAAAAACATTATCCAGTTCCTTGAGATGGACCTCAAATTCCCTATGATCAATGCCCATGGATGATCTAGAATGATGGTGTTGACCTGAATGATCATCCCTCTATGTCCCATTGTGCCAAACTTTCCCTTTGAGAACAACTGCTATTTTTAGTAAGTACAGATGGGGCAACTTACTATTTTTAGTAAGTGTCATAGTTTAGCTTTTCCCAACCTCAACTAGCTATGGTAGCTTGAATTATTTCTTCTTATTGTGTTCCTCTTTCCTTTTGGACCAACTAGCTATTTATAGTAGGGGCTTGTGGAACCACTTACTATTTTTAGTAAGTGTCAATTATGAGTTGAGATGACATTTTTGATGACTTTTCCTGCGATACTCCCTCTATGTTTACTACCTTATTCATAGCCTCTTCAAATGGTGGCTTACCCAAAGCAAACATACCCTATGTAGGAAGTCATGCTATTTTTAGTAAGTGCACCGTGGATGTCAGATTGTGACAAAATAGGTTTTGAAAATCTAGGTTTTATTTGGGGATCCACGCTCCACATTTTGAGTAATTCCTTCATCTGAACAAGTGGTAAAATGATATTTTCATGGCGGGGGAAGAATAATAAAAAATCACAGCCCTCCATATCCCTAAAAATAGGTACTTCATGGCACGAAAACTAGTTTACGTGAAACTAGATTTTTCAACGATCATTCCCTTTAATTTTCATGCGATTTTGCCCACTTGAACCCTAAGAAGTGAAGAGGTAGCTTGCTGCCTTTTTCATAGATGTTCTTCATGTGACAGGGAATAACTCTAATGAAAAATTAGTCCTATGTATCCCTAAAAATAGGGACTTCATGGTACAAAAAATAGTTCAGCGTAAAACTAGATATTTCAATGATCATTCCTCCACATTTTTTTACGTGATTTTGCTTATTAGAACCCTGAGAAGTGGAGAGGTAGCTCGCTGATTTTTTCCACTACTATGTCATGGCAGCCATTAATGGAGCTTGAAATTTTCAGGTCTAGTTTTTTTCTCCATTTGTGATGAAATCAACTCCATTGTGATAGGTTTTTTCTTCTTGTCTCACTGGTGAAATTTCTCTTCGATCCGGTTGTTGGTTTGATGAGAAATTGAGCTTTGTTCTTCATGGAGCCGGAAGTGAAATTTATTTTTTGTGAGAATTCCTTGCTATAAATGGGAGGTTTGAATATGATTTTTTAATGTCCTTCAAGAGATAAGAACTCAGCAAAAAATGGTTTGTCTATCTGTGCATTGGTTTGCAATATCTCTTTGATTTTCACTTTCATGAGATTTTCAAAGATTTTCAAATTTCTTCTAGGACCTATGTGTTTTTATGTTTTTGAGGATGTGGATTCTTTGGTTGAGCTGGTTCAAGTTTCATCAATGGTGTGACTTGGTGTGAGCAAGTTGTAGAGCTATGGTGGAATGACACAGGAGAGTTAGATGTTAGAAGTGGGAAGCAGACAAGTTTTTAAAATTTTGAAATAAAGATGAGAAGGGAGATGGGAAAATTTTTTAATTTTGATGTCCCCCGACATCATGAGGGACATCAAATTCTATGGTAAGCAAGGTGACGACCCTAGGGGTGGCGAAGATCCAATGATAGGGAATGAAGGCTAAAAATCAGCTTTAAAGCACCGAGAGGCTAGAAGATGGTCATATGGGTGACCAAAAGTCCCCCTTAGGGTCTGGGGGTATACTTTTCCATGGTTATTTTCCTAACTTGAAGGGAGGGACAAAAATCCTTCCATTCTCCTGAGATGGCACGTGTCCTCCCAAAATTTGACTAACTCTCAAACTCGCTCTAAAAGGACAACTTGAAATGATGATAACTTGAGCTCCTAATGGATTGTTTTAATGAAATTGTATATTATCCAGACTTCAAATTACATTTTGAATCCAATAGTGGTGGTCTTAGGTATTTATTAGTCTATTTGATCCCTAAAAATCTGAATTTTTATCTGGTACTCCACCTGTGCATGAGAAAAACTACTTGCAGACCTAATGCACTAAAGTGTTGTGAAAAAATAATTTCACCATCTTATAAGGCTTGTAATTCCCTATTTGGAGATGTTTTTTCTCCTAACTCCATCTGTAGCTCCAAAATCACCTTTCGAAAGTTCAGTAGTTGTTTTGGCCTATGCACTTCTACGACATGTGAACCCTAATTTTGGTGAAACCGCCTCAACTTATCCAAGTCATTCCATAATAATCTTTAATCATTTCCACAATGTCTTAATGCCTTTCAACTACCTCCATGTCTATTTTGGATTTTTCACTCCTCTCCATAGAGTTGCTTCATCCTAGGAAGCCGAGTGATAGCCCTTCCCATAACTTCCTAAAGCTTGTAACTTTTAATGAAATCCTTAAATCACCTAGGGGGAATGAATGGAATTTCTTAAATCAACTAGGGAGATGAGATAACATCATTTGGGAGGTCATTGGGCTAACTAGGTGGGCTTGGTGTTCTTAGGAATGATAGGACATGAAAATATTGACACAAGGGTATAGTTTTCATGCTTGAAAATGGTCAATTTCGTTGTTGCACATTTTCATGTCAACAAGGATGTGATGAGATGAAAACAATTTTACCTATATGTAAGGTCATTAGGGTAAAATATATATAAGTGTTATCCTTATTATCCTCATTCATTTCTAAAAGTCTATAAATAACTCTCAAATTCTCTCAAGATGTAAAAGTGACGTCAACTGTAATATCTATCAAGTGGTGTTTGGTTATTTTGGATTGATGTGTAAGAGGCCTTGAGTCCATAAGTGTGCTAAAGTTGGGTCTTACCAAGATAACAAAATCTCAAGAAAGTGGTCTAAATGAATTATCATCTTCATCAAAGTTTTTCAATACACTCAATAAAGTCCTCAAAAAATTTCTCATCAAGTGTAACAAGAGGATGATCAAGTGAAGTAGATTCTATGAGGGTAAATTCAAGAATACTTACTAATAATTATCAACAGTAATTATATAATCTTAGTATAAGGAAACTTAGTGTCTCGGTCTCTCATGTAGATGACAAGTTACAAGGATTAAAGTGAAGTTTTGACATGCATCAAAGTAGAGTTGTCAATACTATCTTTCTAAGACTAACCTATATCCTTGCATAGATGAATATTGTTAATGATTGGAAAATAAAGTCACGTATAGTCTGGACATTGAAGGTCTTATATCAGATTACAAGTCTAATGATAGAGGTTCAAGCAAGAGAGATAATTTTGGATCGAGAATTCAAGTTGTACAATGTTATTCATATTCAAAGGATTCTCACAAGTGGAACGTGTAATGTATGAATCCATGGATCAATATTAAATAAAGAATAGTGATAAGGGTAGGGTCTATAATAGTGATATGAATTTTTATGAATTGTTAGAGGAAAGATATCGGAGTAATGCTATATTAAGTTTTTCAAGATCCAATTAGGTTAAACCTTAGACATGTAACCATGTCTTATTTAGTCTCAAAGAAGAGAGGAAATGTAAGAAATAAGAAAAGGTAGAGTGCACTAAAGAGATGCTTTAGGACTGCAATAAAGAAGAATGATTCATTATTTTGGTATAAATCCAAGGTATGTACTTAATTTCTTGAAATTTCAAGTAAATAATTATGAATTGGGCCTAGGAAGAGATGTGTTAACCTAATACATGATGCACATAGATTATTTGGAGGACTACAATTGAGGTAAATTACACTAAAAAAGTAAGTTCATGGATTCAAATTCTAACTCAATCAAGCACAAACTTTGAAGAACAGATAAAACCATAGGAAAGGGAGTAGTATGGACTTATATTTGAGAATGGTTAAGTGAGAAACCTGAATATGATGAGTATAGGTTCAGGGGGAGCAATGAGGCTGATTGGTGGAGACATTCATGCATCTAGTCAAGACATAGGTAGCAAGATAGTGATGTTAATCCAAGGGGAGCTTCTTGAGGTAATCTTGTGCTTTGTAAGTGATTATCTTATTGTTGTTATTTTTGTTGAATGCATGACCCTTTTTCATAGATGTCAAAGGGGGAGAAAGTAATGTCAGAAACTAGGAATGGTGATATGATTTGCTGGTGTGTTTTTTCCATCAAAGGTTTATGAGTATGTGTTCATAAATGACAAAGGGGGAGATTGTTGAACACTTTTCATTGGGTTTTTCATTGATTTCAAGTGGAATTGATGGAAAAGGATTGAGTGGTGAAGTGAGGCTCTATAAGGGACATGAAGGTTGATTGGTAGTGTCTTCTAATGATGGTTGAAGCTCACAAAGAATGTTACAAGATTGGTTTGTGAGGAAAGAATCCACTAAAGGTCGATTACAGGTTGGTATTCTTGTCTCGAGAGGTTCAAAGTTCATATATTATGGTTCTAGCATTGGAAAAATATCTTGGAGTGAGTTTCAAGTCTTCTTAGAAGTCTCGGTTGAAACTGGCTCATTTAGGCCTAGTTCTAAAGCCTAATGAGGTGTGAAAGATTAATTTAGGTCATGAAAAGACCATTTAATCATGGGAGGATCTCAGGAACATTTTCTAAGGTATGTATGAAAAATCACAAGTCTCATTTTAGCTCCTAGAGGAAAAATTCAAAATTACACCAAAATTTCCTTTGAGGATTGATAGTGAATGTTAAGGTAAATGAGATAGTTATGAGTTTTACATGAAAATTTATGGATAAAAACTATAGAGTGTTTATAGGGGTGTCTTGTAGTGATTCCTATCAAATTTCATCAAATTTTGAAATGGGGATTTTAAGTTATCCAATTTTTCCTAAAACTAATCTATTGAGGAATGTAATTTGAGCACCCTAGATTCTTAGCACCCAAAAAAATTGAGCATCCTTCAGATAAATCATAGAATTATTTGTTTAAGATAACTCTAAGCCTTAACTTTTTCAAAAAATTAGAGGGACTTTGGATAAGAAACAAGAAATTTATGGTCATTTTTCTAACAATGTTTTTCTCTCTCGTGTCTCTTTCTTAAAGCGATAGGCACCAAATGGGTTATTTTGACTACAAATCACTTTTTAAATTATTGAAACCCCTCCTAACTGTGGAAAATCTCTAAGGAATATTGGTGATAATTTTTCTAGTCAATTTTAAATGTAAAATTTGATTTGTTAAAGCTCCAAGTTTGCACATCAATGAGTATGGTTGTGTAAGTCCCATTGTCTCTAGCTACTCTTTATTTCTAAGTAGAACTTATTTTTATTCTTCGTCAACCTACTCTCACAATATTGAAGGTATGATAGAGGCTATTCAATATATATTTCTCCTATATATGATTATGTGAGTAAAGGATAAAGAATAAGTAAGCTCCAAGTCAACATTGCCATGAAATGTATCAAGAAATGGTGAACCCACTATTAAATTTTCCATTTCTCTTGTCAAGGTTTCTTCAATTCTGTAATCATATCTTGTATGGGAATTTTTTTACACAAATAATATTCTCTACAAGTTTCTCTTATTGAAAAATCAAAGGAAATAGTGGTTGAAAAGCAGTGTGTGTGCTCAAGGAATCCAATGTATGACTTTAAATTTAATGGAGACTTGTGCTTGATTTTCTAGAAAGTGAACAGGAGAAAAAACTAGCATCGATTATTTATTTTTATGCATATTAATTAACATAGATGTTTTAATTTTTTTGACAATAAGAAAGGAGTATTATGTGAGTATATTACAATGAACCAAATCATTAATCTATGCATGAGAGGATTGAACTCCTTAAGAATGTTATCATTTGAATTAAGGGAGTAAAGTTGGTTTAGCATCAAAAATAAACTTTAAGCATCACATTGCACCCATAAAAATCCTCAAGACCAAGCTGTAGTTATTTCTTGAGTAGAACAGGAAATGTGTGAATATTGATCACTTTCAAATCGAGTTGGAAAGAACTTGTGGAGAATTTTCAAAAAGAATTTTAAGATTAGAAATCTTCTACATGACTTGTTCATCCTTCCATTGCTATAATATTATTGAAATATCATAAAATGATCAAGAAAGTGTGAAATTTCACCCTCGAGCTATCAAAATCTCTCATAACCTAAAACTAGGGTTTCATGAACTAAAATTCATCCAACTCAAAGATTAACCAATGAAGAACTCCCAAAACCACGGGTAAAGTATTTTAAGAGCTTGAAAAGGTGTTGTAAAATACATTATGTTGTTTCATCAAGGGCCCAATGATATTTCCATAATAGTTATCTTGAGGTAGATATTCAAGCTTCCCCTAACAGTCTATGAAGGTTTTTAATGAAATTTTTATTTGTTGAAGGATTTTTACTTTGTGCATGACTTCAAAATTCCAAAGAATGATAAAATTCATATGTGGAGTGTCTTGAAGATATTTGAAGTGGAAATTTTTGTAGTATCACTTCTAAAACTTAGAAGCTCAAAACAAGTCATTCATGCTTCTCACCTTAACTATTAAATGTAGACCACATCTCTTAAGGAATATTGTGATAAGGTTAATTGTAATTATGAAATAACCAATAGGAGTAGGTAAATTATAGTGTTCTAAATTGTATGAAAAGAGTGTCTCAGTCTAAGTATTATTCTTTCTCTTACTTAAATCAATGATATGTAGTCCAAGTTTGCAAAAACAACTAGTTATGCACGAGTGAAGTTAAAAGATATTAATAGAAGTGATTGAGCTCTTGGAGAATCTAAAGCATCTTGAAAATTTACAAACTTGCAATTTTTTCATAAAGCTTGAGACAAGAATTTGAAGAATTTTTTTCCTTGGTCTAGCAAAAATGAAGAAGTCCAAAAGGAAAATTCTAGGTGATGGAATTTGAAAAGTGAGGGAATAGTTTTTGCTAGTTTGGGATAATAAGTGTAATAAGGTAAAGAGTCTTAAGAAAATTATCTAGAATGTGAATAGTTATGTTTTTCTAAAAGGAACGAGTGAATAAATTACTTGAGTGTAATGAACAAACCGAGAAATCATTGAATTAGAGAAGTGGAATATAGAATGTGAAAAGTATAATACCATTGGTTTTTGTTTTTAAACATATAAGAGATGAGATTGTTTAGTTGAGAGACTACTGCAGATGTGAAGAAAATAGTGTGTTAATAATGCAAATTGCAAGTGAATATAAAGGGGATTTTTTTGAGATAGTCATCAAACAAAGGAAATATAATGAATGCATTCAAGAACTCAAAGAAATATGGAGTGAGTGAGTTGAGGAAATAATGAAGTGTGGAAAAGATGGCAGAAGTGTAAAATATGGGAAGTTTGGTCATACCTTGATAGAAGGCATATTAATGTTGTTGAAGCCTTGAAATACTGCTAATATGAGTTAAACATAGGAAGGTATGTTGAAGAGGGAGCTATAGATACATGATTAAAATAGGTCTGTACTTAGTAATTGATCTTGAACAATTTTTTTTTAATTCTTGATATAAATATGACTAATAGGAGCTTGAAGGAGTCAATCTAGAAAAGAAGAGTGCATGCAATACCATGATAATATCATGATTAAGGTCCATGTATAGGTGTTTAGGTGAATGTAGAACTATGCACATGTAAACAGTGAGGGCTTGAATGTGTGAAAAGAAGGAGTATCATGAAGAGATTGAAGGTGTGAAAACATCCTTGCATAACTAAGAGTGGTTGTTGAGAAGGTAACCCAAAGAATAATGAATTGGGGGAAAAACTCAAAAGTAGAGAAAGCTAATTTAGAGGTCATTATCAGTTGTTAAAGACAAAAATCTAAGTGTAACAAGAACTTTGAATAGTCTATGTTTCAACTTAGCATATGGGGAGTTGAAGCTTCCCTGCGAGTTGAAGCTCACTAAAGGTTAACTGTAGCTGAATCAAACATGGGAGTTAAAGCCTCTAGATAGGTTGAATCTTGCTAACAAATGAGTGACTTCTTGGTAAAATTTTGGAGTTGCAACTCTAGGTTGAGTTTAATCTCAACCATGAAATAAATGTAACATAAATAAGAAATTTTTTTCCTAAGCATAATTCTTGGTTTCAATGTTTTTTTCCATTTTTTGTTTCCCACATTAACTATGTTTGTATGTGTTATTTATCCTTTTAATTTCTTATGGATGTTAGTTTGATATTGATGATGCAAATTAAGTGAATTAACTTATGAGGTAAAAATTGGATAGACATTGATTCACCCCCATCTCGAGTCCTAATTTCCAACAAAGAGGTTTGGAAATTACACCTAATGAAGCAAAGAGAGAAATGGAATTTACCATGAACAAGAACCGATTTTCTATTTCAAAAGATAACATAAACCAGTGTTACATTGTTTATAAGTGGCTTGGGATAAAAATATGAACATGAATGTGATGAAATTGGAGTATGTAAGAAAAATCAGGTCTACCAAAGCTACAAATCAAGTCTCAAAACCAACGGGAAATGACTTCATAAAGAACAAAGTCTAGGATACAAATTTAACTAGTTAGCTAATATGAAGTCAAGAAATTAGCCGGACATATGGTAAATAAGAGGTGGATATCTAAGATAAATAAAAAGGATAATATACTCCATGAATGCATGCGTAAAGAGGAATATTTTATATTTGAGGAATATAATAGCATGTATGAATAAGCTCAAGGTTGGTAGCCAAGAAGCTCAAAGAGGAGTAAAAAAACTCATCAAGAAGGAATTGAAAAATTCAAGGTAAAGAAGTGGTTCATGAAACATTTGATGATATGTTTAATGATGATGATTTGAGATCATTTAATAAAGAAATGAAGGGTTAAAAAATTATTTGTGATGTTTTGAATGAATCTACTTGTGATTTATTTCCTCAACTCAGTTCAAGATAAGATAAAGTGTGGAATAACATATATGTGTTAACTAATATGAAGCATGGTGAAGGAAAATATAATCAATAGGATTTATACCTCTTGGATGGATCCCACGAAGACTTCTTGAGATATGAAGAAGTGGTGAAACCGTATAATTATGAAAGACAAGACTTAGAGGGAGATAATAAAGGTGAAGAATAATAACTATATCATAAATTTGATGAATCATATGATGATTTAGATGATATCACTTCAAGTGAAGAGTTGAAGAAGATATAAGAGCTTCTACATACTTCTTACCAAGAGTTGTATGAAAGTATAAATCAATATGAGAATATCAATTATCATCTTGAAGATGAGTCAAGGAAAGAGAAAGATAAGTTGGTAAGGAAGATTTGAGAAATATACAGTAGTATGAAGGTAATCAACGGGCTATATGGAATCAACTTATTACTCATAAAATTTAATTTGATGTTTTTCATGTTATTCAATAAGTTAGTGAGATGAATGAATTCCTAAATCCAATGAGGAAATTCTTAAACCAAGAAGAACAAGAAGATATTGAAGACATAAATGAAAGTGAAGTAGAAACATGGAGTATTATAGATGAGAAAGAGATGAGAAGGATAATGTACAAGAAGAGAGAAATAAACAAGAATATGATAGGAAAAGAGTATTTCAAGGAGAATCAAGAAATGATACTTCAAAAGAGACCATGGGATCTAGGCATACAAAGAAGAAAAAGAGAAATAATGAAGAGACACTACATTTGAACTAGATTTCAAATCCTTTTCTTACACATAGATTATGATGTAGGAGCATCTCATGATGCCACAATAAGCATAAAAAAGTTAGAAGAATCCTTCTCAAGGAATTAGTATCATGCACTAGGTGTTTGAAAAAATTTCCTCCAAAACCATGTTTATTATTTATATTTCAGTTTGTATGTAGAATCTCATTATATGAGAGTAACAACATATATGACTTGTTATTATGCTTAGACTACATGGGATTATGACAACTAGGATGTTATAGGATATTTAAGGATCATGTCTTAGTTTTCCTAGATATGTATTAGTTGGCAAACAACTATTTCTATTCTTTTTTTTAAGTTGAGAGAATATCTCAACAAGGAATATAAAATAAGTCTCATGTTAGATAGGAGGTCATATAGATAGGTAGTTGTTTTTGTCATGATATATCTATGGAGGAATAGGTATAATATCTCCATAAAAATAATGATATGAAGAAGGTAGAGTAGAGTTAGCATGCATGGAGTGAAAAATCTCATAGAAGATGAAAAAAAAATGGTGTTGGGGAATGAATTTTTGTAATGATGCGAGGCCATGTTATTGGTCATGAACATGAAGGACATGTTTATGAGCATGTATTTTGTATTTAATCCTATTCATTAGATGCACATGAAGGAAATTTGAACAAGTATGAGCATTGGTTACAATCATAATGTTTAATTTGTTATTATCTCTTTCTTAAGGCCTGACTGTACAATATTGTATCCTTTGCTTTTCTAAATACTAATGAGTGTGTAAAGAGAAATAAAAACGTGAAAGCATGGATTAAAGTACTAGATAGGTACATAGGGATAATATAAATCTAAATCTATCAATATTGAGTCTTAAGATGCATGAATCAATAAAACATCACAAATATTCACCTCTTGGCTCTGTTAAACCCTTGACTAGGGTTTGATAGATGATTTATCATATCTCATGGATTTTAAGGAGATGAAGGCTCAAATTAGGAAAATATGATCTAAACAGACTCATAAAACATATCCAAGAGGAATTTTGATGTTTCAAAGTCTCACATGGAAGATTTATATGATAGTATTAGGAGTAGTAAACTATGAAACCTAGGACAAGTTATACTTGAGAAAATTTGTGATAACTTATGCACGAGGAGTGAATAGTTGAAATTTGTAATGTATGACCCTTGGTCATCCCTCTTGTAAATAAAAAAAGTTTGGATTCATAAGATATATTTAGTATAATGTTTTTGATGACATAAATTTTACTAATGAGAATGCATGCAAACTATTTGATGTAATGTCTACTGGGAAAATAATCATAAATTTTAAATTCCATAATGAAAATGGATGAAATTTGGAACATATGTTCCTTGTAGATACTTATAAAAGATATAAAACTTATAGATAATTTGGACTTGTTAATAAAAAAAAGATGATGTAATTGTTTTGTAAATTATTTGTTCTTGAGCCAAAGTGTTACATGATGAGATTGGAAAATCAATTTATTGTTTGTACTTAGAGATGAGGAGATCAAATTTTTGAAGAGATTAGGGAATACAAATTGGGATCAAGTCTTTTACAGAAATGATGGACCATATAACCTATTCTATTGCAAATTCTTAATGGTATTCAAGGTAAACCAATGCTCATGGAATTTGAAAATTGATGAAGGAAAATCAAGGTAAGCTTAAGTTTAAGGTAATATTTCTAAAAAAGGTCCCATTATGGATACTCTTGTGTTAGATATTAATCTTAATGATTTACAAGGTAAGAAGCATGAAATAAGTAAATTAAGCTTCATAGATGTAAGATCCCTATTTCATGATTACAAAAGAAGGAGATATTTATTTATATCAATGTTCTCTGTTCTAAATTCAACATTTAGAACCACATTAAATTTGTTAATCAATCCTACAACAAGTAACTATATGCAATTGTTATGACTCGCATAAAATAATCTCTCATATTTCATTTCAATGATGACTTGATATAGAATTGATCTCTCATGTTTCATTTCAATGATGACTCGGTATAGAACTAATCTCTCATATTTCATTTCATAGTATACTTAGTATACTTGCAGTTCCCTTTTTCATTTAAGGGCTCATCAAGTGCAACTAACCAAGGGCTTATCTAGGTACTTATTATGAGTACCCATCCTATATCCCACACCTTAGTCTGGTGAATTTAAGACAACACAACTAACAACTTGTGATACTTTTCCCAAATTTTCAGACATGTTTTCCATGCCTATATTGTAAAACAACATACTCGTCATGAAGGAATATGTCTTTCACCACACTTGAAACTATTATTGTGATAAGGATTTCTTGACTCCTGTCATTCCTTACCATTTATGTGTTAGATGCTAAGAAGAGATAAACCACATGGCTAGTGTGGATAGTCCACTTATGGTAACTAAGGGTCATTAAGTGTATTCAAATTGACCCCGTAGCTTCAAGTACACTTCATCACCTCTAGTCAATGTAAGTTGATATCGGTCGTAAACCATGGACTCATCACTGCCTAGTGTTTAACAATAAATTGAGATCCCATTCCGACACGATCTCGATTAGAGGATCTGAAAGGATTATTACATCATAAAACTCCTCCAAAATAACCACCCAATGAACCCAATCATTGGATGTGTACTGTGCAACAATGGTTATGCTGCATGATAGCCCATTAAGTTCGAGGAAATCTAACGTCCCTTCTTAAAAATTTCATTAATCCCTTTACTTCATAGCTTTTAATCCCACCCTAGTTATTTTCATCCTTTAGGTGTCATTCCTAAGGGATAACTCAATTTTTATCAACACTCCAATAAGTAACGTTTTGTTTCTACTTAATCAATACAAAGGATCTACTGAATTATTTCGCTCATAACTTAATCTCCTTTAAGTATGAAATATCCTTTAGTTGACTAAGAATCTTAGATACATATCAATTATATTGTAGGGAAGCAACCACATACATCCAAAAATATTTAGGAGCATTTTAAAGATCATTTTAATGGCTCCAAATGGGTTTTATGCATTCAACCCACAATAGTATCATGACTTACATTCACTTTCCTTTAAGTCATTCAACTATTCAAATGGCTATAACTCAGTTAAACAATATCCCTAAGTGTAACTAATCTATGATGGGAGGACATTTTTCATCCACCTCATAGTCTATTTGAATGATTTTTTCATTTACCAATTAGTGGTCAGCCCCCTTTATCAAGTTTTCGTAACATAATTACATTACATACATAAGTCAAATATGTATCATATTTATGACTTCATTATTGTAGTAAGAATAAATTTGTTCTTAATACCTTAAAGGTTAGTTCACATTATACATCTAACCCCATGTTATCATTCCTATCTTTTCTTAAGTACAATTCCATTTCATTATTGTACTTAATCATCATTTAGGATAGATAGATTGCATTATAGTTTAATCACTTAGATTCCTTTTCACAAGGTTGATTCCTATATGTACTCAATGAGATTAAGTACTCTTGTGATTATTCCTAAGGTTCAAAACCCCTTTACGTTTAGTCATATAACCTTCATTTGTTTTATATTGTTCCTCATAAAACAACCATACTAATATAGTCTTATAATGATGTAATTAAGCATAGTCAATCATAACTTAATTTCCACAACATTAACTTTTTTAAAAACTTATTCATTACTTTCTTATTCAAATGAATTCAGTAATTAAAAGTTATAACAACCAATAACCATTTCATACAAGTCATTCATAAAGGAAATGATTCCCATCTATCCCATTTTTCCTCATATTCAAAGATCAAAAATAATATTCCTTGCTTTATAATAAGATTATAAAATTAGTTAAATTTCATATAACTTCCCAAGATTATTAATCAATGTCAAGAAGTAAAGCAATGCATATCATTTGATTCCCTACAAGCTTACTTTCCAAGTGAAATAACTCTTTAAATTGAAAACATCATTCACACACAACTAATCCAGTCAAGAGAGGATGATTTAAGAAACCACTTTAATCATTTCCAATTTAATATGTCAATTCAAGTAGAAAATAAGTAATTCAAATTCTTCCAACAGTTTACATAATTGGCCTTAGGCCTTAAACATTTATTCACAAGAATAGTTCAGTAAATGAAACATAATCTTTTCATCAAACTACATTTCTTCAATCAATAGAATAAATGTAGCTTTCCATAAGTCTTCCTCTTTTCCTTTTTTGCGAAATTTATCTACAAGAGTGTTAGCATTGGTCAGTTCATTTTAACTAAGCATGATAGGAGCCAAAAATTGGAACCATATGTTCTAATTAACAAATTCAAAAAAGAAACATTTCTTATTAATATAAATCAATCAAGGATTCAGAAAAATATTTTCCTATTTGAACACTTCAAAAGTACCTTACTCAAGTGTATCACAACACCCTACAATGTTAGCATCTAATAATCTAAAACAAGTCTACTATCTATCATCTAGAAATCTAACAACAAACAAATTTAACATTCATCCATATTTAGCCAAAGAAGTAACCCCAAACCATATAAGTATACATTATCGCTTAAGAAATATCACACCAATAATGCAAAGCCAAGTATACATAATAGTAGGTAGGCAAGTAAGAGTGAAAATGCATTAATCATATAACCCATACTACATGGTTAAAACATTTTACTCGAATCTAATCAAATGACATTAAAAATAAATAATTCAATTCCAACAATCCAACAATCTAAATATTGGAAAATATTTATACAACTGAGTATAAAAATAATAATAGTAAGCCTATCGGACAAGAAATCTAAACAAGAACAACTTGGCTTCAACCAATTTAGAGTGCATGCAAGTCATTGGAATACACAACACATATAATCATCAATGAGATAATATTAAGTCAATACAAGTATTCCATATAATGTTGGTAAAGAATCATACTTAACCAAATATAGCATTCAGAATAAGAGACAAAATGACTAAACCAAGGCATAGAAATCTCATAGTCAACAACCTTTTAACTGAATGAACGATATCCTTGATCATATTCATATGATCAAGTATCGAGAAGATTTGAGTTTAATCAACACTCAAAGGTTATTTTAATAAACCATACAACTGGTCCATGCCAAGGCTCCAACCTAATCATTTAAGATTAATAAAAATAGTGATCAAAACTTAAACATACCAAAAGATATAAAAGTTCAACATATTATTAGCACACTGGAAGTCCACCCAAAGATCCAAACAGTTCATAGAAATATTCACAATAACCCCCAAGTAGACATTAAAATTCCCTAGTTTGAAACAGTCATAGCTATAGGTCAAACTTCACAAGACCACTTCATAATATCCAAGAAAGAGATAAGGAATAGTTGACACCATTAGACTAATGGTACACTACCAACTCGCACTCCATAAATCCACATAAGAATGCACCAAACACATGCAGTGGTCATCTTACTCTATTGGTTCAAGAAGGAAAATAAGACTACAACTCATGCCTTTCTAAAGACCATCTCAAAAAAATATCCAAGCCTATCAAACGCCCGACACAAAATAGTCACTAAGAGAATGGACATGCATAGAGAAAGAGAATGAAACAAAATCCTCATTTTATCAAACATTGTACTGCCTAATCCCAAAATTATCTAAGATGCAAGGCCGAATGGCTAGTATCCAAGAATGATCCAAACCCCATTGAATTAATCTTACCCAACTGGGTTTGAATCCCATCTCATCCACAATAGGGTTTTCCAAAGAAAATCCTATTGAATCCACGATCCATGGTATTAAAGATTTGAATATTAGAACTATAATACAAAAAGACCTAGATATATGACCATATCATTAAACGATACCATTCTAACCGGACTAAGTGATCAAGTTCCAACTTGACCCATAACACAGGGTCATATTTTATTTAAAGATATACACATGCATTCCACAAACCTTGAATAACAAACAGAGATCAATAACACACTGCAAAACCACTTTAAACTAATATATATGCACATGCAACTCATATCTCCCACTCATTCCTTTCATCAAAGTCAAGGAAAGTTTGATTCAAACACATCCAAAATAGTTATGTGATGAAAACTGACATTTCAACCATGATAAATCAAGTATACAGTTAAGATCAAAACCAGTTCCAACAACTACTTACCAAGAAAAGGATTCCATTTATTGTGCAATAATAAAAACCCATAACCCCAAAATGCTTTCTATAATAAGAAGAGTTCTTTTTATGAAATAATTAGATAGAGAAGTTTTTCAAGGGATTAGATCCTATCATGCATGGTAGAGCTTACTCGGAGTCTTCTTCCATCTCCCAGATCCATTTTCCAACTCCCGTGACAAATTCTATAGTCAAAGTAGTAAATCTAATCAAAAATTTCTCCACCTTTCCACTGAAATCTTCCCAAATAGTCTCTCCATGAAAAAGAGAAGTATAAATTCAAAATAAAATTGAAAACCAATTCAAACACCCAACACCTTTTTTCAGAATGAGAAGGAGAACAAAATGACCAAATGGAAAACCAAAAACAATACTACCTTTTCCGAATCTAGCATGTTTTCCCCTAGGAATTTTGGAACATTTTTCCAAATCATCAATGTTTTCTAGGATGGTTTGTTCATCCCACCAACCCACCAACTTCCTCTAGGTTAGCTTCTTAATTGTTTAGCTAACCAAATAACCTTGTTAGATTCATTTTTAGCAACCTACGAAATTTGAATTTGGCTTACCATTAAGAGGTGGTAGTGTCCATCATTAATATAAATTAAATCAAATATCCAATACATGTAAGGGTGGCGGGAACCACCAAATTTCCATTTGACCCGTACCCCTATTCCCAATGCCAATCGAGGTTAAAACATTGAGTTAGGGTTTAAGTCCCCTTTCCTTATCATCATCAGTTAGGTCGTAGATCAAACTTAACATATATTAATATAGGTTAGGTTCCAAATCATCCAATATAATTCATATCCCTTAGGTTTTAGGTTAGGCCATATAAATTCAAATGTTAACAAAATAATAGTCATAGTCTAGGATTAATAACTGCCACAACCAAACCTTACCAGCTAGATGATACTTTTCAAATAGAGTAGTTCTACTTGATCCAAATCTTAACACTTTTCATCCCTCACTACGGGACTACATCATAGGAAAACTGGAACAAGTCACCAAGATCAATTAGTATGAATTGATAATCCACAAACAAATGAAAAACTTCAATCTCTTACATAAATCAAAATTGAAGATCAAATTAAGGGAATGCCTTAGATCAATGAAACTGATCAGAGGTATTTAATTAATTGATTCTCAATAATAATAACAACAATAATAATAAATTATTTTTGACTTAGGATAATTTTACAATTTTACCAGCTTACCAAATAGTTCCAAGATGGTATTCAACTTTTCACAAGTTGAATACATCCAATTAATTTTACAAACCAATTAAATAACATCAAAATAAAAGAGTACCTTGCAACTAATGGATGATTAATAAAAAAAATCTCAACTGAGATAAGCATTAATCTAGCAACATGACTTCTTCTGGCCTATGAAGCAACAACTCAAGAAAAATCACATGTCAATATTACAATTCACTTCACAATGAGCAAGTACAGATGAAAGGATGGTAGAGGTCTTACATAATAGATGCATATTGCACACCCATTTCAAAAAAATAATGTAAGCATGATGGAGGAAAATTTCAATGATGTTTTATTATAACATATGCGGATTTGAGTGATTGATAGGATTTGGAATGAGGTAGGATAGGTACCATTTTGTGGACCAAGCTAAGGAATTGCACTTAAGATATGTGTGGCTCTTAAATTAGTATTTCATGACCAAAATAGAGTGGGCTGAGCTAAGGATGGGAATACGGTTTTGAGCATAATTCAATGTTTTTAGATTTTGAAACATATTTCAATGTTTTTTATTTTTGACTTAGTTAAAGGTGCAATGTTTGAACTCATATTCAAACAATTGTAAGCATTTCATCCTATTGATATAATATAGATTATATAGTGATATATGATATCTCACTCCACTCATGACTTAACACAACTAGGAAGATGTGAGGGATCATCACCAAGAGCTAAGAAGGACGTGAGATCTAGGAGAATAGTGATATGAAAATGAATATGAAGGATGCCGAGACACAAGGTGTAAAAATGATCTATTAAGGAAAATGTGACTCGTATCTAGTCAATATTAGCTGACCTATTCAAATATTATTTCAATTTATAAGTTTTTAATAGTATTACATCCATTAGTATCCTACTAATTGACAAGCTCGTTAGTGCAAATCAGCAGCACTCGGATGTTGATCGATTTCTAGTTTTGCATTTTGGACATCCAAAGTGTGATTGCACAACATTGAATCTTTTCCCCAAGTTTGGGAATTATAAAAATGGGAAAAGAATCTCCAGGTTAGAGGCTGGTTCCTTAACTCCTCTAATTAGGTGTATTACTTGCAAGTTGCAGAGGTTTAAACTCAAAATCCTACTCTAAGTTCCAAGGGGACAGAGATGGGGAATGTAAAAGAGATAAAACTAAGACTAATGAGGTGATACACCAAAGGAGTGGTGAACATTATTTACTTATGAAAATAGACACAGATCATAGAAATGCAACAAAACATCATGTACAAGCTGATGAAATGTAATGAAAGGTCAGAAATGAAGCAAACACCATAAACAAAGGATTGAAACTCATTCACAGAGCTTTGCATTGTCATTTCCAATATCAAAACACATGTACTACAACATCCGAGAGGTAGAAAATAGGTTACAATCTTGGAAGAGGTCTGATTTTCTACAAAATCACTTTTCAAGGTGAAAAAGGGAACTCGCAAAACATGAAAATGTCCAACCCCTCTAAAATGAGTGAATCTGGCTTTTACAATGCAAGAAATGAGCCCATGAGAGAGAAACATGGGAAAACGTGAGAGGAGCTTCAACCACCAACCAAAATTTAATAAAACAACATGGGCATCCTTACAGGTCCATTCCCTAACATTTTTCACCATGTTGGGAGAGAATGCGAGCCATTCTTCATTAAAAATGGTGGTTGAAACGTCATTTCTATTGATTACCGTGCAGAGAGGAATTTTTCATTTTTCTCTCTCCAAAATCATTCAAAATACAAAATTGATCCAGAATCATGTAGATAATTTAACCATATTTCCGTTGATATAAAGAACGTGAAAAATTGAGCTCTGGATCGAAAGTTATGGTCATTTGAAAATTTAGGGCAAAACAGAGCCAAAACGGGTTGGTGGGCTGAAAATTTGAAATTTTCCCACTTTTTACATTTGGGAAAATTTCCCCAAAAATCCCCACGCCCTGCTGATCTAGTGCCACATGGCATGATTCCATTAGTCTTGGGCTCTTCCGCTTAATTTTCCACCGTTTTGGCCACTAGAAAATTTTCCAAAAATTCTCCACCAAGCCGATGACCCGAGGACACTTGGCATGATATAATTCACCACGGGCATCTTATCTTAAATTTTCTGTCACTGTTGACCATTTTCCTTGACCTGGACACGTGGTGGAACCCTATTGGACATGGGCCTTCCCTGCCATTTTTCCTTGCGAGCATGTCTTCTCCATTTTATCGCCACGTGGACACGTGGTAAGATCTAACTCAAGTTCGGCCTTTGGGAGAGGACTTTTCCTTACCATTTTCCCTTGAAATTACCTTGGGAAAAAATCCCAACTCTTCCCGTGCTTTGTAGGTCTGTGAGACACATGGCCTCCTATTATTGGCTCGGCCCTTGGGAGTGGGTTTTCCTTTGATTTTTTACACTTGGGTGAAAAAGGAAATCCTCTCCCTTGAAATCCTCTCGCGCCCCGACCCGACGCCGAGGCAACACATGGCTCGATCTAATCGGTTTACGGGCCTTCGGGCCGGGATTTTCCTTTCGCACCCCCTTGAAACACTTTGTAAAATTTCCAATCTTTCCTCCACGTTCCGTCATTCCTGGTGCCACGTGGTGAGCTCCCATTGGGACGCGGGCCTTGGGGCAACATTTCTTTTTGCGCTAACCTTTGGGAAAATTTCCCAATTTCTCCCGTGATCAAGCTATGATGCCCTTGAGATACGTAGGGTCACCTTATTCCCTCGCGGGCCTACGGGCCAAAATTTCTCCATTCCTCTCACCAAAACACTTCACCAAATTTTAATTTTATCTCCGCCCTCCACCACTCCTTTGGCCTAAGGACACATGGCACAATGTGATTGGGTGTAGACCTTCCCGGAGATTTTTCCATGGCACCAACACTTAGTCAAATTTTCTATCTTCCCTCCAATTGGACACATGACAACATTCAATTCGTCGGTGGTCCTTCGTGGTGAAAAATTCTTCGAAATCTTGCCAAACACTTGGTAAAAATTTGAAGTTCACCTCCACCGTCCACTACTCCCGAGGACACATGGCGTCATCTTATTGGCTCGGGCTTTTCAGGGGATAATTTCCACAAAAACTCTATCAAGCCATAACTTCAAAAATACATGGATTCAGGAGGAAAACTTTACCTTTCGGAAAGCCGAGAAAATATCTATCCAATGGTGCCATTTCTAGAAGGTCTTGAGTGCCTAAAAAGGAAAAAAATTATGACTGAGGCACAAGAGAGGGAAGAAAGAAGGGAGTTAGCCACAAAATGAGCAAGGGGCTCATTTTGGATAAAAATTTTGGTGAGTCGGAGGGTCATCTACCCGCTGGATGAAGTTACCGGTTGCTGAAACAATCCATTAGGCATGGAGTCATTAAATTCTCTATTTGGTACCCCAACTGATTAGAACACTGCAAGAAGGAATATGGAAGGTAGAACACCATCTGATGGAGCAAGGCCTACAAAACAAATTTCTTGAAATAACAAGCTTGTGTCAAAGCACTTAGGGAAAGAAAAGCTAATCTACAACAAAACAATGTGCATAAGCACTTGGAGGAATGAAAACCTAAGCTAATATATACAAGGTGGAGAGTTTCTTTCAATAGTAATGCTTCAGATGGATTCCATTGACTAGAATCTACAACTCTTCACAATCCAATGAAGAAAATTGGAAGGCATTGCTGTCCTTACACTTTGTGACCATATATGGGCCACTCCAAATGGCATCAAATTTTGAATGCCTCTCGAATTTTCTTTGTCGCATCCCATTTTAACACTAGATCTCCAACTTAGAAAGATTTATCCTTGGCCTTTCTATCAAAGGTCTTCTTGATCAGAGCTTGATCCTTCTCCATTGCTTGGGAATCCTGATTTCTGATTTCTTGGAGCTCCATCAATTTTGCATATCTAACCTCCATGGGTCCAAACTCCAACAACTCCAATCAAGTTTCATGAGTTCCAATGTTGGCAACTCAAGTGACATGGGTAAAATTTCCTCTCTTCCATGAACAAGCTTGAATGGAGAGTTACCTATAGATCTCTTGGGAGTTATCCTATCAGCCCATAAGGATGATTTCAACTTAGTATGCCAAGACCTCTTATTTTCATCAAGAGTCCTCCTCATGATCCTTAACAAGTTCTTGTTTGTAGATTCACTTGGCCATTACCTTGAGGGTAATAATTTGATGAAGTGCTTAGGTAGATCCCATTCTTGCCAGCCCATTCAGTTACCTTGGACCCAATGAATGCCAATGCATTATCTGATATTATTGTAGCAAGTATGCCAAATCTAGTTTTTATTCCCTCATAGAATTCCAGGATGCTAGATTCATTTGCTTCCTTGAGTGCTACCACTTCGGTCCACTTGGTGAAGTAATCTGTTGCTGTTAAAATCCATGTGTCCTTGGCTTGAATTTTGATTAATGACTCCAATGAAGTCCAAACCCCATTGCATGAATGGCTGGTCAACTAAGATTGGATGAAATGGAAGGGTAGCTAGTTTCTCCTTACCCGTGAAGAATGCACAATTCTTGCACCTCTTGATCCATGCATAACAATCATGAAAATCTTGGGCCAATAATAGCCAGCCCTCATGATCTTGAGCTGTCACTCTTGGTGAAAAATTACCACCAGCTGATCCACCATGGAACTCTTCCAACACCCTGTGAATTTGATTTGTACTAATGCATCTCAGCAGACTCCATTCACATCCCTTTTGAACAAAACATCATCAACAAGGGCATATGGGATAGCCTACAATCTGAAGTGTCTTCTTTTGGTCTTATTCATCTCTAGAGGGCATAGACCTATGTTTAGGAAGTGCATTATGTATTGGGTCCAGAAAGGAGTTAGGACACCATCATTTTCCTTGCTCATGGCTGTCTCTTGCAACGCCAAAAAAATCTCCTTCTCATTGCATGCTTCCTTGTGTTTGTTCAAGACCAGCTTCTCACACAATGTTTTTCCTCCGACCAACTTGGTGACTTTGATCTCAATGTCATACTACATGAAATGAGTAATCCAACCTGCTCTTTTTTCATTCAGTCTTTGTTGAGGAGGAAGTCTTTAACTCCCACATGAGAAACCAGCAATTGAACCTTGTTGTTTGAAACTAGATGCTTGAATTTCTTCAAGCTCCTGATTATTGCAAGAACATGCTTCTCAATGAAAGAATACCTCACCTCATAGTCCTCCAGGATTTGGCTGAAGAAATCAATTGGCTACTCATCATTGTCTTTGTTCTGTTGTACCAAAATTGCAGAAATAGTATCATCACCCCCAAATGCATAGAGGATGAAATCCTTGGAGAAATCCAGGTTAATGAGAGTTGGGGCTTGAGAGATGGCTTCTTTGATTGCTTCAAAACTTTCCTTTCCTTCTACTATCCATTTTAAAGCTATGCTTTTCTTTAACATCTTGGTGATAGGCTTGACTAGGGTTGCAAAATTTGGGACAAACCTCCGAACAAAATTTATTCTCCCCAAGAAACTTTGAAGGGCCTTCTTGTGGATTGGAAATGGTAAAGCACTCTTATGGCTTCAAATATTTCTAGATCAATTGATAATCCTTCTTTGGAGACAATGCGGCCAAGGATATTTCCTTCATGGGCTAGAAAAATACACTTTTAGGATTCAAGGATAGCCCAAATCTTCTCGCACCTTTGAAACACTTGTCTCAAATGAAAGAGATGATCTGCTAATTTTTTTGAAAAAACAAGTGATATCATCAAGATATATCAGCACCATTTTTCTAATCCAATCCTTAAACGCCATGTCCATTTCCCTTTGGAAAGTAGCTCCAGCGTTGGACAACCCAAATGGCATTTTCCCGTATGCATAAGTTCCCCATTTGGTTGTAAAGGCTATCTTGAACTGATCCTTTTCTTTCACCATAATTTGATTGTACCCTAAATAGCCATCAAGTAATGAAAACCTTTCAGAGCCAGCAACAACTTGTAAAATTTGCTTCATAGAAGGAAGTGGGTAATGATCCTTGAGAGATGCTCTATTCAGATCTCTGAAGTCAACACACAATCTGATTTCTCTACTCTTCTTTCTAATTGGAACCAAGTTGGCCACCCAACTAGAATGCTTGATAAGGAATATGATACTTGACTCTATCAACTTATTCAATTCTTTTCTCATGAGAGGCTCCATATGTGGATTGACTGGCCTTTGTTTCTGCCTAACGGGTTTAGTACTTGGATCCAATTCAATGGTGTGTTGAGCTAACTCGGGGTTAAAACCTTTCAAATCTTCATAGCTCCAAGCAAACACATCAGGGAATTCTTGAAAAATTTGTATGAACTCATACCTTTCTTTCTCAGTTGTCACTTTACCCACTTGGAGTGATTTGCCTTCTTCTACCAAGATGGACACTGAATCTTCTCCCTTGACTTGGATGTTTGTTTTCTCCTTCCTAAACTGATCATTAGGACTGAAAATGGACTCCAAAGTAATAAGTCCCTTTGGTAGTTTGTTCATTCTTAGCTTTACCACTTGGTCACCATACTTTTGCTCCAACTTTTCTTGATTTTTAGCTGAGAACTCAGCCTCTTCTTGTAAGAAATGGATGATTTGTTGATCATTTTCAAACACTTGCCAACTTACATTGTTGTCTGGCACCGAAGGCCTCAAAATCACATGGATGTTTGGTTGTACCTTGTCTTTTTGGATGCTTTCAACAACATCAAAGGCTGCTCCAACTCATCGCAAGCCCGTCAAGTAGCTTGTTCTCTTTTCTAGGAACGGATTTGATGCCAAAGCCCTCAAAATCTTCAATGAGGTCCCACACCCTATTTTTGTAGCACTTGAGCAGATCATTCTTGGCATGCTACCCCTTAACTTGGTTGACAATCAACTCACTGTCACCGAAGACTTGCAAGTTCTTTATCCTTCTTTTGATTGACCAATGCAATCCTTATATCAAAGCTTCATATTCAGCAGTGTTATTAGAGCATGCAAAATGAAATCTAAAAGCTAAATAATACTTAACTCCTTGAGGTGAAATAAGCATAGCTCCCCTCCCGCACCTTTTCTACTAATTGATCCATAAAAACAACCGCCATACCTCATTTTCATCCTTGTGGTCTAGTTTGGTGATGCTAGGAATAGGCTGATTTTCTTCATGCATGTAATAGACTCCTAGCTCAGATTCTTCTATTTCTTGATAAGGATCAAAAGCATGCACCTTGCTTTCCCATTCATCAAGGGTCAGATCTGGGATGCTTCCAACCTTGGTGTCAGTTTCATCAATGCTTGGATAATCTCTTGATCAAACGTTGAACAATTGGTATTGATTTGACTTGGAGTGTGAGGCTCAATGTGAAAGTTTGTAATAGGTTCAGATATGATCGTGGCCTTGGTTCCATATCTTGTTCTAAACAACATGTGTGACCAATCAGCAGATAAGTACCCTCCAATCTCATTGTGAAATCCCTTGATGACATAGGGAAAAGAGTGGTGGAAGGTCTATTACCGAGACATCTTGCAAAACAACAATGTTGGGGCATGCATGGAAAGTAAGACTCAATTTTTTTATCACTCCAACTGTTGTTACTGTTGTCCCATCCAATTACACTACCCCTTTGGATATGACTTCATATCAAATCCCCAATTGATTAGCTATTTGCTTGGGCATTACTAGCTACTTGCCTGGAATCAATCATGCAATTATGTACTAATTGGTTTCCAATTATCAATGAAACATAGAATGGAGGGGGCTTCAACATTTTACCTTGCTATCCTCCGTGATTCCTCTCAGTTGGGCAAGATTTGTGAGTACCTTCTCTTGTATTTAGATCTCGCTGATTTGAAGTTAACCAGTCCTTCATGGCAGCTTGTAGCAAATCTCTTTGGCCTAGGATGGATAGTGATTCCCATATTGATATGTTTACATTTGTCTTCTTCATCTGATCAATGATGTTGAATGGAGATGAAGCATATCTCTATTGTCCCTTGGTATGCACATTCATTTCTTGTACATGGGCAAGAACAATTGGCATCCGAGTTGGCCTTGGAGATGTTTTAGGTAGTCCTTTCATGCTTGGATTCGCATTTTGTTTGCCAATAATTTTTGGAGTGGTAGAAGGTTATGAATTACTTGGAGTTGATGGTTTTTCTTCACCCAAATTTCTCCTTTTTGACCTTGTGTTGGCTGCAACACTTTGGGAGATTATTTAATTCATGCCAAAAAAATCTTCTGCCTACCAGTTTACAAGTGTGGTATCATTTGGAGCTAATTGTTGCTGGAATGTTTCTTGTTGTTGGTTATTTCCTTGACTCCCTTCACCCTCCACACCCGGTTGTTGTCACCATTAATGCTTGATTTAAGCCACCGTTGAAACACATAGACTGGTTGTGAGGTTCATTGCATGGGAAACACTAATCATACTCTTTAGCTATGTTGTTTTGCACTAGCACTATTGCTTTAGAGGCAGATGTAACATTGGGATTATAGGGCTGAAATGGTATATTAGTAGGAGGTCTTGCTTGATTTTGATTTACAACTAGATTGGGTGGTCTTTGAGGCTGGTATGGCTACTGTTAGGCTGAGCTTGAGGCTAGAAAGAAGGTCTAAAACCTTGGGCTTGTTGCCTCTTGAGTGTAACCAGCTCATTGCCTAAATTTTTCAATTGCTTCATGACTTCTTGGAGTTAATTTGAGGCACTAGAAGATGAAGTAGAAGCTTCACTTGAATTCTAATTTCTAGGAGTGGGAATGGGAGCTAAAATAGGAACTTGACTAGTATTTGTGTTCTCTAGACTTGGATACAATGGCATTAGAGGCCTAGGAGCTAGCTTGCTATCTTGAATTAAACAATTTTCAGCTCTAATGGCAATGCTATAAGCAACAGGGATAGTTGTGCCCCCCATGGATTGAATTAACATAGAAATATCAGAATTTAGAGCTTTAAGGTAATATAGAAAAGAACCTTCTATTGTTGGCCTTACTGCCACTGGAATTCTCTCCCAAGTCATTTGAAACTTGAAGTTGAAGTCAGTCAGCTGCTCATTGGGAGCTATCTTGATGGTTGTCAACTTTTCCAAAAGGGACAAGTTGTCTCCCTTCTCTCCAAACTGCTCATGGACGACTACACATAGCTGGTTCCAATTTTGGATAGAACCTGAGGCAAGACTCCTGAACCATTGCAAAGCTTTCCCTTTGAATGAAGATGCCATCATTTTGATAACAACTTGCATCTCATTAATCTCATGGATTGCACAAATATTAGCAATATCCTTGACATGATCAACAAGAGTGGTCGATTCTCTCCAAGAAAGTATGGAATTTTCTTCAATGTTCGTAACTGGATTGGATTTTGTGCATTGAGAGAAAGTGGGTTACTACCGGTGAAATTGAAATATGGGTTGTGTTGTGATATTCGATTGGCCTTAGAACCCTCGTTGATTGGATGAAAGGTCTACTAGGTGGAGGAGTTGATAGAGTTCTGTTTGGTGGAGATGGAGACCTTTGAATTCTCCTCCCTCTTTTCCTTCTTCTTGGAGATAATTATAGATACTCAAACAAAACCTCTTATTCTCCAACTCTTGACCTTGTGGTGATTCTTCTCATGAGTTTTCAGGTCTACACTACTAAAACCAGCTGATTCTTCTTCCTTGGAGTCGCCAGATGTGTAATTCAGGGCTCTTTTAAGCAAGAAACTTGCAACAAATGCACATCAATTTTTTTGTAATGAATATGAAGACCTCTAATGTCCCACTGGGCATGCAAAAACTATTAGTGCAAATCAACAACACCCCTGGATGTTGATTAGATTTCTAGTTTGGCATTTTGGACATCCAGTGTGATTGCACAACATTGAATCTTTTCCCCAAGTGTGGGACTTATAAAAATGGGAAAAGAATCTCCAGGTTAGAGGATGATTCCTCAACTCCTCTGATAAGGTGTATTACCTACAAGTTGCAGAGGTTTAAAATCAAAATCCTACTCTAAATTCCAAGGGGACAGAGATGGGGAATGCAAAAGAGATAAAACTAAGACTAATGAGGTGATACACCAAAGGAGTGGTGAACATTTTTACTCATGAAAATAGACATAGATCATAGAAATGCAACAAAACATCATGCACAAGCTGATGAAATGTAATGAAAGGTCAGAAATGAAGCAAACAACACAAACAAAGGATTGAAACTCATTCATAGAGATTGCATTGTCATTTCCAATATCAAAACACATGCATTAAAACATCTGAGAGGCAGAAAATAGGTTACAGTCTTGGAAGAGGTTTGATTTTCCACAAAAATCACTTTTCAAGGTGCAAAAGGGAGCCTGCAAAACATTTAAATGTCCAACCCCTCCAAAATGAGCCGAATCTGGCTTTTACAATGTAAGAAACGAGCCCAAGAGAGAGAAATGCGGAAAACATGAGAGGAGCTTCAACCACCAGCCAAAATGCAATAAAACAACATGGGCATCCTTATAGGTCCATTCCCTAACATTTTTCACCATGCTGGGAGAGAATGCGAGCCATTCTTCATTAAAAATGGTGGTTGAAACATCATTTCTGTTGATTACCTCGTCTGAGAGGTGTTTTTAAATTTTCTCTCTCTAAAATCCATCAAAATACAAAATTGATCCCATAATCATGTAGAGAATTTCACCAGCTTTCTGTTGATATAAATAACATGAAAAACCAAGCTCTCGATCGAAAGTTATGGTTGTTTGAAAATTTAGGGAAAAATAGAGCCAAAACAGGTTGGCGGGCCGAAAATTTAAAATTTCCCCACTTTTCGCATTTGGGAAAATTTCCCCAAAAATCTTCATGCCCTACTGATCCGGTGTCACATGGCATGATTCCATTGGTCGTGGGCTCTTCCTGCTTCATTTTCCACCGTTTTGACCATTGGAAAATTTTCCAAAAATTCTCCACCGGGCCGATGACCTGAGGACACTTGGCATGATATGATTTGCCGCGAGCATCTTCTCTTAAATTTTCCATTGTTGTTTACCATTTTCCATAAGCTGGACACGTGGTGGAACCCTATTGGACACAGGCCTTCCCGCCATTTTTCCCTGCGGGCATGTCTTCTCCATTTTGTCACCACGTGGACACGTGGCAAGATCTAACTGGTTGTGGCATTTGGGAGCAGATTTTTCCTTACCCTTTTCCCTTTAAATTACTTTGGGAAAAAATCCCAACTCTTCCCCGTGCTCCGTAGGTCTTCGGGACACGTGGCCTCCTATTATTGGCTCGTCCCTCGGGAGCAGGTTTTCCTTTGATTTTTTACACTTGGGCGAAAAAGGAAAAAATCCTCTCGTGCCCCCAACCCTTGACGCGAGGTGACACATGGCTCGATCTGACTGGTTGGTGGGCCTTTGGGCTGGAATTTTCCTTTCGCACCCCCTTCAAACACTTTGTAAAATTTCCAATCTTTCCTCCACGTTCTGTCATTCCTGGTGCCATGTGGTGAGCTCCCATTAGACGTGGGCCTTGGGGCAAACATTTCTCTTTGCGCTAACCTTTGGGAAAAATTCCCAATTTCTCCCAGCATCTGAAGCTCCAATGCCCCTTGAGACACGTTGCGTCACCTTATTCACTTGCGGGCTGCAGCCAAAATTTCTCCATTCCTCTTCCCAAAACACTTCGCCAAATTTCAATTTTATCTCTACCCTCCACCACTCCTTTAGCCTAAGGACACATGGCACAATGTGATTGGGTGTAGACCTTCCCTGGAGATTTTTCCATGGCACCAACACTTAGTCAAATTTTCTATCTTTCCTCCAACCTGGACACGTGGCAACATTCAATTTGTCGGCGGGCCTTCGGGGCAAAAATTCCTTCCGAAATCTTACCAAACACTTGGTTAAAATTCCAAGTTCACCTCTCGCCATCTACCACTCCCGAGAACACATGGCATCATCTTATTGGCTCAGGGCTTTCAGGGAAAATTTCCCACAAAACTTTGTCGAGCCCTAACTTCAAAAATACATGGAGTCAGGAGGAAAAATTTACCTTTCTAGAAAGTTAAGAAAAAGCTCTATCTAATGGTGCCATTTCTAGAAGGTCTTAAGTGCCTGAAAAGCAAAAATTATGACTAAGGCACAAGAGAGGGAAGAATGAAGGAGTTAGCCACAAAATGAGCAATGGGCTCATTTTGGATAATAACAACATCTTGTCACAAAGGAAATTTAATCTCTCTTAACATGAGAAACTTCTTAGGATGTGTATGATTAAGTAAAATTGATATATATTTTCTGAAGGCTTTATTTTATTCATTTTTTTATAAAAATACCCCCTACATTTTCCCCATCCATCCGACTAGTAAGAGGTAAGGGTTCAACACCAAAGAAAAATGTAGGTAAGGATACTTACCTCCTTTCCCAATCTCACACCTCTATTAAGAAGCATGGGCTCATCACCAAAGATTGTGAAGGATGAAAGGTGTAATGATTGATATTTTTGTAGATTAGATTGATTTTTTCTTATATGTTGATATTGTGCTTGTTGGGAAGGAACAATTTCCCCCCAAATCTCATCCTCATGCAACTAGTAGGACGTAAGGGTTCAACACCTTAGACAAAGATGGATGGTAAAAAGATCTAGGTAAATAATTTTAATGTATTTTGTTAAAGAGACAATTTTTTTGAAAGGAGCATTTTCCCTTTGTAAGATTATAGACAAAATCGTAGGTAAAAGATTTGGAATGGTAGAAACCATAATAGGGATGAGATACACAATGCCTAATATGAACAATATTAACATGTGTCGTATAGGAGAATAATGTGAAGAGATGATGATGTCATAATTAAGATATCTACCAATATATGAAATAATTAAAATTATTTGTTAAATGAATTTATGTGTAAGCGGCGACCCTTAAAATACGAAGAGTACCTATATAAGAATTCCATGTTAAGTAAATTTGTATGGTCTTGGTTTATGAGACTTGGGTAGATGAGGTACAATTCAATGGAGTAAATAGAAGCATTTTAAATGTATCCATGATTTGATGGGTCTTTATTTACAAGAATTAAAAATATGAGGTCCAATTCAATGTCAAAGTAAATTAAAAGATTTGTGATAAACCTAAGATTTGATAATTCATAATTTATGATACTTGGGTGGAAAAGATCCAATTCAACTAAGTGAATCAAAATATTTAAGAATTTTTCATGTATGAGACTTAGGTGGATGTGTTCTAAGTCATTGGAATGAATCAAAAGATATAATTAGTCCTAGTTTACAATACTTTGGCTAATGAGGTCTAAAAGGCAATAGAGTGAATTACAAGATTTGATGAGTCCGATGTACTATATTTGGGCGGAAGAGGTTCAAGTCAATAGGTATGTGATTGGATAAGTTTTTGATGAGATTGAAAAACCTATGTGATGTTAGAGGTATTTTTTGATGTGGATAATATGGTGGAATTAATATTCCCCAATACCTTTGTGAATGATTTCCAATGTATGTGGAATGTAAGATTTAGATGATTGGTACTTTAAAATATTATTTACATCAATATGGCCTTCATTCATGAATGGAATGATGCAAGGAGTGAAGGATTGATCCATAAAGGGGAATCCAAGGCATCTTGTAGGTTTTAGAGAGAAAATATTCAATATTACTCCTTTCAGGCATTGGATTAATTTGTTTGATGATAGATTTACAATTAAATATTGAAATGGTTGTGTGAGGATACCCTAGGAATACACACCTCATGGAGTGCATGCATATGGATGTATTGACATGTAGGAATCATCATTGAATGTTTAATAATGTTTTATTAAAATAAGAATACTATACATCAGATAACTAGTGTGAAACATTATTAAATTCAAGAATGATCATTTGAGGTACTAAGAGCAAAGAAGGTTGTGTTATTGCAAGTGTCCAAAATTTTTTTTATTGTGTCTTGAAAAAAAAAATAGGGATGTCATGTGTATGATCTAGTATTGAAAGGATATAATCAAGCTCAATAGTGTTTGATGATTTACCCTTTTCTTTAGAGTCTTAATTTATGTCATGGATTGGAAACGAATCTTAAATCATTCTCAATATCTTGTTCAATATTTGAAGATAGTTGTCTGAAGCACCTTAAATTTTGTATTGAACTAATGTAATAATATCTAGAGGAGAGATTTATTAGTTTTGGTTTGTAGATCATTGACCCTAGTTGTCTTGATCTCATTGAGTTTTATTATGTAAATAATTTTAGACAATGTTTAAATCTTCATTAGGTGTTGTGGTAGTTGATGTGTTTTCAATTTTGATAACTTCATTTTTTTATTTTTTTGATGAATCCATTATCAATTAATTCTTGTACATAATGGTGGAGACTTGTATAATGATTCATACAATGACCTTCAATGTGGTGGTATTCAATATATTTTGATTCGATATACCACTTGGGCTTAGGTTATCCATCATAGAAGGGTCTTGTGATTATATATTTTATCATCTTAGCCTTCACTAATTGATGAAAGGAACTAGCGAGACTTTATCTGAGGGGTGTAAACTGATGTTTTAGTTTGTGTAGAGTAGTATCTATGAAAAACAATATGATGGAATTTAAATCAATGTTATTCAAAGATTGACCCTATTTGGGATCCTTTTTATTCAAACCATGTTTGGGGAATGGATTGAAAAACACCTTTATATTATCATTGGGTGTTTTATTTGGTGTTGGGTCTTTGACCACTATGTCTCCATTATCAATGAGGTCTTGGATGTAATTGTGAAGTTGCACACATTTATCTATTTGATGACCATCAATGTGATGAAAATCAAAATATGTATTAGTTTTTTACCAATATGGTTTAGGTTCCCCTTTGCAAAATGGTTTCTTGATAGGGTAGGTTACCATATTGGCACTTACCAATTGTTTTAAGACACTTGAAAGGGTCTCTCCCAATGTTGTAAATTGTCATTATTTTTTATCATGAGAAGGGGGAGCCTCTTTACTTGGAATAGTGATGGCTTACTTTGACTTAGTTTGTTTTGGTTGATTGTTATATACATTGTGTACATATCGATTGTCTATTACACCATTAGTAATGAAATTTTTGTTTCGATTGATGTACTTAATATTATCTTAATGAGTGTTGTTATTTTTATTTTATTTATAGGTGTGATTGTTATCCCTAGAATGAGACTTGATTAATCCTTTATAATGAGGGATTTTTCTACCGGGTCTCTTTCTTGATAACTTCCTCAAAGCTATTGGACGTGATGCATCTGCATGTGGAAGGATAACTCATTTTCAAGATATCATATGAAGATAGTGACCAGTTATTTCTCGAGGATCGGACATGGGAGCCAACTTGTGATTCATCTCCATCGTTATAAGAATTGTGCAAAGTTTTCATTTTTTGTTTTACATTACAAAATTCTGCCATTTTTATTTCGAGTCAAGGTTAAATGAGAAATTTTTGATGAAATTGTTTGATAAGTCCACAAAAGTAGGGATTGATTCTTTTGGAAGATGTAAGAACTAATCCAAAGGTTTCCCTCCTAAACTTCTAGAAAATATGTGTAAGCGAAAGATATAATTGTATGTCACTTCTTGACATGTCATGAATAATTCTATGATATTCTCTTGGGGATCATTTTTCCCCTACATTTTTCAAATTTGGGTGTATCAAAGGATTTTGGGAAGATTATACATAATATATCCTTATCAAAAGGTTAACGACATAATTCTTTAAAATTGAATTTTTTACGTTGTTGTTGCATGCCCAAAATTGTATCCTTCATCATTTTTCATTCTTGATAAAATGGTGAATTCGATTGTGGGATAGTTGAAGTATTATCATTTGTTATATTGGTTTTCTCTTTATTTGTCTCATCATATGTTTTGGATATATTGCCACTTTTCCCAATTTATTATTTATCATTGGTCTCATTAGTGAATTTAGAAGATATTAGAAACAATTACTTTTCTATTACATTGACTTGATTGATCAAGGCTCGATTTGAATAAGGGGTAAAAGCACTAGATTTACTTTTTTATTGGCATTCATTTTACTTGGTCTAGATTCATCATGGTTATGTGATTCAGGTTGTGTATTCTTTGTTGGTTTGGGTTGACCTTGTAAGTTTTTCAAAATGTCATCACTAAAATCAGAAGTTAGTTTTTCTCCCATATGTAGGAGACAGAGTAAAATTGGTCATTATTTTGTCACAAACCCCTTCAAAATGTGTTTTTTCTTCTATAGAAGGGTCTCCATTCTCTTTTTGGAGCTAAAATGGAAATTATTTCAATCTTGTCTTCCAAAGGGACCATAATTACGAGTGTCTTGTTCCCACCATTTTTGAAAGAGGAGAGAAAAAAAGAAAATACAAGATGAGTTACTCAACCCTTAACAAAGTGAATACTAAGATGGAATAGGTTGAATGGTTTTATTTATCAACCCTTAAAAAGTTAATTTTAATATGGAAGAGACTTGAGATTGAATAACTAAACCCTTAGCAAAGTGAATTATAAGAAGGAAAAGGGTGAAAAGTTTAATTTATCTACTCTTAACAAAATGAGTGTTTAGATAGAAGAGACTAAAATGGTTGACTGATTACATATTCAACTCTTAGAAAAGTAAATTATTAAGATAGAAGAGTACGAAAAATGAAGATACCTAAAATTTAACAAAGATAATGTTAATTTTGTAGACGAAGGATGCTTGATTTCTTAGAGTTTAAAAATGTATATGTTAAACTAAAATGCTCATAAAATTTATAGAGTAATAATATCATGATGATGCTTGACCATGATAAAGTGAATATCAATATGTCAATAATTAGATTGAGAATGAATGTGCTCAAGTGAGGATGTGGGTATCCACAACTCAAGACTTTGAACGTTGATGAAAAATTTAGAAAATGGGGAGATAGATTGTGTACGATAATATTATGGAACATAAACTATAAAACATAAAAAATAAGATGATAACATTATAAAAGGAGGGCCTCTAAACTTAATTTGGTTTGGTCAAGGTGTGGCTTCCTATAAAAATGTTTTCTCCCTAAATGCAAAAATATTACCCAAGTGAGCGTGGTATACTATTTCTAATTTTTGGATTTACTTTACCCCTCTTGATATGATAAGAACAATTTTACTCCACTTAAAGGATTAAACCAGGTTCACCACTATAGATAACTTTGACTCTAATCTCTCACAAAGCTGTAACATTAAAGTGGGTAGGGGTTCCCATTTCATCTGTTAGTTCACTTAGTTTTTGACTACTTTATGGTTCTTATGGTACTCCTCAATAAATAATTTCTCGAGTGTGCCATAATGTGAGCACAAAAACTAGGGATGTAAATAACTAAGGATTAACTAGAAATAAGCATGAATTTTTACAGGATTTCAGAATGTAAATAGTGAAAACTTTACAAAATTAAAATATAAACAAATAAAGGCAACAAACATTTCTCCAAGATATTCCTTGCAAAGCTTGATGATAATATTTTTGAAGTATTAAACTTGTAGAATATTTTAGTTTTTGGTTTGTGGATTCTCTAAATTATTCTCCAAATGAAGGAATGATAATGCTACAATAAAATATAAACACAAGAATGTATATGGGAATTTTGGTAGAAGTTGGATACAATTACACAAAGCTTCCAGGTATCTCAAGAGAGAGATGAATCCAAGAATATTTTCAAATGATATGGCCTATTTTAATAGATGATGGAGAGACCATGAAAATTGGATCAAATTTTTAATGAGTTATAGGATCATGAATGCATTTCCTGAAATAGTAAGTTAGTATGTGTGATTTCAGCTTTGAAGGGGGAATAATTATTTGGTTGATAGTAAGATTTCATCCAAGAAAGAGGTTGTATGTGTAATTTTACTACCCCTGCATTTGTAGGAATATAGAAGTGGAGTGGATTTAACTAGGATAAGGAAGTGGAGTCCAAATAGGAAAATAGATTTATTTTCCAATTTAATAACTAATTTAATTAGCTATGAAGTGAGTAAATAATTAACCATTTAATTAAATAAATGTTTAATTAAGTTAGCTAAAGGTTTAGGAATTAATTTAATCAATTCCAAAGGGTATGATAGAATGTGTATGAATTAATTAATTTAATTAATCAATTCTAAGGGATGTAAATAACTAAGGATAAACTAGAAATAAGCATGCATTTTTGGGTGTCTACAGTTTGATCCCATTGCGGTTATAGCTATCATGTGCATAGTGTTACAGATTCGGGAAGATGAGATATATGTAGAGATTAATAGTAAGTCGAGGGTCCATCTTGGGAGTGATGTGACATAGGATATGATTGTTATACTAGTCAATTCACATGCCTAGTATTCCCACGTGTTAGTAGAGAATGAAATGTTGTGTGATTTATCATCACATTGCAAGCATGGTCATGATATAGGGATTTTGGATTCGTAGGAGTGGTATCAATCTCAAAGTCCCATAAATATATTGAGAGTAGCGAGGTAGAAGATTATTTTGAGTTTGAAAGATTATACCCTCTGCATATTTTATGTATCATTTTTGTATCAAATATTGATATATATATATATATATATATATATATATATGGATATTGTTGTTGGATTGTGCCTAACTTATGTTATCATCATTGTGCCATATAGAAATTTATAATATAGCTAAATGAATGTAGATTAAATTGATGTATAAATTGGATGTATGTGTTTTTTTACATGATGTAACGTATTCATTAGGTAATTTTTAAATGATGTATTATATGTAGTGAAATTTGATTCTTATGGAAATATATCTTATGTAGTGTAGAATAAAGACATGATTGTGATAGGAGTGGATTGAATGCATGTGACTAAGCGCTTGATTTTTTCATACTAATGAGGTAGTATAGTCCTGAAAGGACACTTTTCATGGGATTTAAATAACCCTTATATAAGTTCCCCGAGCATATAGGATGAGGAAACCTATTCTTGATAAAAAGGGAAGGGTGGTCCTCAAATATGCCCATAATAAACTTACGTGAAAGGTGTAGATAAAATGAAAAGTTTTTACTAGGAAAGTAATGAGTAAAGCATCGACTAGGAAAATACCATGTGTTCTAAATGTTTAGTAGCCATTTAAGGTACTCGAAATGCCATACAATATCTAAAAACAAAGATTAAGCTTAACGAGGTGAACAATGGATCTATCCAAAGGGTTGGTTGGAGTTAGATGTGTAAAATTTTGAAAAATCCCTTGGTCCTTATTGACCCATTTGTAGATGGGATTATATTTCCTATCTAGGAATAAATTTGGTGTGAGAAACATCTCCATATGCAATAGTAGAATAAAATTTATCACTTCTTAAAGGCCTATTCCATGGAGGAGGTGAAGTAGATATATTTAAATGTCATGTATCATAAATTGTGTTTCCTTTATCTTATAATAATGTAACTCTCTTATCCAATGTATAGAAATCATTGTCACATTGCCCATTATTTCAATGGAAGCTACAAAATGGATGACCATTTTTTCTCTCAAACCGATGAGGAGTGTGATGATCATTAGGTGGAAACCATATTAACCTCTTATCTATTAGTGTTAACAAAATGTCATGAGGCCAATCAATAGATTTGTAAAAATAATTGGGATTCCTTTGTGGAGGGTGATATCTAAACTTTTATTTTAGGACCTAGGTGGTAAAACGAATTACCATAATGCAAGATTTTGACTATGTGATTATTGAGTATAGGCCTTGGTGGTTTTTCATAATCATGTGTAACATAGGGGGAACATTTATATCTTAGTGTTTAATTTTTAGTGGTTGAAATATGTCTATATTGAAGTCAATAAAATGCAAGTAAAGATCATTAAATGAATCACATCCATCATAAAGTAATTGTTCCTTAAGGGGCCATGTGAGACCTATACAGAATATAAAATTCATATACAAGTATGAACATATTTTCTTTGAATCATTGGATATAATTAGCTATAGGATTTGTCTCACCTTGATGTAAAGAGGAGAAATGATCATATGTAACCTTAGGGCCTTTGTCGCAACTAAAATGTGCTAGGAAAGCATCTTCAAGGTCAAAACAAGCACCTAAAGAACCACTAGGAAAATAGGTAAAACAATTGAGATAATCAATTTAAGGCTTCAAGAGAAGGATTTTAGAAGGATTTTATCATTGTCATATGAATCCATAAGTGAATGATAATGCATAAAATGTTTATATGGGTCTGAAATGTCATCAAACAATTGGAATGTATGCATGATAAAATTCCTAAGGAAAAGAGCTTGAAATACTTTTCATTAGATGGGATTTCCATAGATGGTATTGGCATCAATACTAGCATAATATGATTTTCTTTTGAGATTAAATGTATGAAATTTGTATTGTAATTCACCAACTGTGTGGATAATAGAAAGAAACTTTTGAGGAGGTATGATATGGATATTTAAAGGCTCATTTGAAGGTTGGAATTTTTTATTAAGACTAGCCATGGGAACACTAGTAGATCTAGAAGCAATAGTGTGAAGGACATCATGTGAAACCAAATTGGGTGAAAATTGAGGGTCTAAGGGCATAAGTTCAAGAGAAATTTCTAAAGGTATATTACCATTATCAATAGGAAAATTATTCACACTAGGAGATGTATCAACAACATGTGTATCAGATGCAACCAAAGAAGAAGCAACATGTATATTTTTGCTAATATTATCATTATTCACACTTTGATTTATGACATAAATGGAAGGAGTAATAACAAAATAATTTATTTTCTTTGAAGATGAATATTATAACATAATGTGTATCATGTACAATAGGAAGAGAACAACTTATATCATTATTGCATATAGAAATGTTAATACAAATGATAGCATTCCTTTGACATTAAGATAAAATACAAGAAGGATCACGTGCAAGAGAGGTAAACATGTTACAATCAAGCTCACTAAGTTTGCAATTAAAGAGGAATAGGAGAAACACAAGCATGTTCATTTAATTCATTTACACTATGTATGTCATCATGATAATTATCACTATGAATTGATTATATCTCATTAGTGGAAGCATAAGGGCCATTATCAATCAATGTATAAATGGAAGGAATATCATCTGAATGTAAGCTAGAGACACTTTCATCATCACTAGAGTTTAAGGATTCTATGGCATTACCATCTACTAGTGTAGAAATTTGTGTTTGTTCATCATCACTACTCCAACCATCTATAGGACCTATAAATCTAGGATTAACATCCTAATGACATGTAAAATAAGGTTAGACATGGAGTGTTTTCCTATGTAGTAAGATGATATAAGGAAACACTTACAGTAGGGGTAGGGCCAAAGAGAGGTGGATAGTCGATATAGATCAAAGATTCGGGATCTATGTCATAATTAAATATTATTTCATCTCAGGGGAGTATGAAAATGGAGTAAGATGCATTGCATCTTCATAGGTGGTATGGACCTGATGAGAGAGATAGTAACCACCATGATTCTATAAGTCATGAAGACAAGCCATAATCACACACGAGACAAAAAAATGCACACAAATAAACCACACATGTACCCTAAGGTAGCTATAGGATTTTGAAATCATAAGGCCTAACCTAGATAAAATTAGTAAGATCTTAGATTAGGTGAAGGATTCGATCAATTAGGTACACCAAAATGTATCAACCTTAATTGAAATTAAATGAGGTTCTTTTGATTTGATAATATAGAAACTAATATTACATATGCATTCAAATAATAATTCAAATCAATTATAAGGATTATATAACATAATAATAAATCTATGAAGTAAATACAAGCAATTACAAGTGTAAATGGGATAGAAAGATTCACTTAGTTCAAATATTGGTCAATATGTGTCAAGATGAGATATGGAGTTTGAAAAAACCATGGAAATTATGAAAACTAAGTTTTGTGTCTTTTACCTTCCTAGTCAAGATCATATAGCTACTAGGGTAGGACCACACAACACAACTATTTAGGTGATTTTTAGTTGGGTGTTATTATATGCAGGAAATACCATAAAATCAAGTGAGAATTATTTACGATACATGTGGTGATGATAAAAATGTTGGAATAATCAAATCATGGATAATGTGACATTGCTCCTCCTTTTTCCAAGTGAAGATACATGATTACAAAGATATCTAGACATGAATATATTATATAAATATGATAACAAGTTGCTCAGAAAATGTCAATCACAGGAATCCAAAGGGACTTCCTTACAAGGTGTCAACTCATTTGATATAATTGATTTTTATAAGATATATGAGACAAATGATAACAAATCTATAACTCAAGAGGATAGTACGACCTTTTTCAGCTTTGTAAGTAGCCCAAGCTAGGGTAGTGGAAATTTCGAAGTCCTTGAAGTATTTGTACCAATACTCTTCAGTTGTTTCTCACTCTTCTTGAATGATCTCAATCTGATCTTCAATGTATTTAATGTTCGGTGTGAATGTGATCGTGCACAAGTGGATTTTGTGGAGGATATCAAATTATTCCCACATGAATGACTCTTGGATGATTTAAATTTTGTAAATTCTAGTGATGGGTACGAAGAACCTAGAGCTATCCTCTATAGGAAAAACATGGTTATACACAATTGATTAACATAAAAAATATTGATAAAAGATAATAAATATGGAATAATTGAATAAAAATGATTAGTCTTGGCAGACATCATTTGATGATTGACAGAGATCGTGGGTGATTGAAAAAATTGTTGTCGATTGCGGTAATTATTGGTGATTGCAGTAAGAAGTTGATACTTTGATAAAATGTTAATAGTGATAGAAAAACAAGGACTATAAGGATTTATTTGAATTTGTATGTGATGCGTAAGTAAAGTTATAATGCAAAAAGAAGAAGATATGATTACCTAGATGTAAAAATGAATTGATGGTTTTGTAGAGGATTATAAGAGGTTGGAAGAGGCTTTTTATGATGTGATAGAGACCTTGAGGATGTTTGTATGTAGGTAACATGATTGTATATCTTCTGGAGAAGAAAATATTTTCTACAATGATTATGGATCCTCAAACAGAGATCTAAGATTTTATTTATAATTTTTGGTGATTTTTAGGATCATTGGTGATCCAAAAATTCAGGTAAAACCTCTTAAAATTTATTTTAACCACATCAAAGTAATGATTTCATTGGTGGGGATGTGAGGTGAGGAGGTTAGGATGTTAAGGAGTTGGGTAAAGAGGGTAAAAATGGGTTAAGATGGTTAGGGGTGGTTTAGGAGGTTTTAAGGAGGTCAAGTTAGGTAAGTAGAGTTTACAAGGGTAAAAATATGATTTTACGGGGTGATGGTAGTGATTTAGGTTATCCTTAGAATTATAAGTTTAATGACTTTATTTTTGTGGGGTGTAAGCGGGTCACAAAGGGTGGAAAAAACTAAGTGTCTACATTTTCCCCTTTCTATCAAGTGGTTTGTGATGGACAAAATGTTGGACAAAAATGAGAAATATGATTTGATTTGATTTGAATAGGTGGTCCCCACTCAACTAGGGGTGATTGTGATGAATTACAATAATAACCAGTTTGAAAGAGATGCTAAATGAGATAGATCTATGTTTTTGTTTCAAATCAAGTTTCCTAAGAGTAAGCATGAAAAAAACTTTTCATAAAGATGGACTTACACTACCACAGAGTCAAATGATAGGTGAAATAAGGGATTCACAACCTATAGACATATGAATCATGGGAAGAGGCCATAAGAAATGATCCTAGCTAGGTATGTTATCCTTGATGTATTGGGAGACACATTTCTTGATAAAATTGCATTGCCACAAAGGTGGGATTTGAAATCTAGGAAGTCAAGTGATGGGAGAACCAATGGGTTCACATTCTATAGGCATATGAATTTTGGTGATAAGATTGTGAGTTTCGAGGTGGATTTTTATAAGGTTAGTTTTTCATTTGATTACCAATTTATGATAAAATGATAAGCTGGATAAGGTTACTGGGCCATTTAAGGATGTGTTTGGTAAGGGGGAGTAAAGGCCCGAGGGAGTGTCTCGGTTGATAGATATTCAGTTCACTCTAATAGATATGGTTGTATGAGGCTCTCTTAGAGGATTTGTTGATTATTTGACACACGAAATTTTAAGATCCATGATGATGTATATCTATTTATTTGATATGTTTATATGTTTATATATATATATATATATATATATGATTTGATTTATGTGATGTCAATTAATTTTGATGTTGAGTATATGAATTATGTTGATGAGATGTTTTTGGATTATGATGTGTAGATGTGTGAATTTGATTTGATATGTTGATTTTGATATTGACATGATGATGTAGTGATCTTGATATATGTTTCAAAATGTATTGTGATCATGGTTAAGGATAAACATGGAATGTTTTACTTTTAGATTGGATTTGATACATATGTAATTTGATGGTAAATTAAAAATGTATGACCATGCACTTAAGGCCTTGTGAAAAATGTTAACATATAACTAACAATAATTAGTCATATGTAGGATCATGGATATTGATGCAAATGATTTTATGTACCTTCTTACAACATGAGAAGGATTGATATATAGTTTTTTTAGGATAGTAGGTTCTACTTTAGATGGCTTGGTAGCATCATTCTGGGCTATATTTTTTTGTGCAAATTGATCAATGTGGCATGTTTCATTTGATGGGAAATTTGATAGATGAAAGAAGCTTTCCTAGGATGCTTTTTATTTTTTGACTTTTTAAAGGCTGATTGATGTGGGAAGACTTTTTATAGTGATATGGGTATCCATCCTTCAAAGGAGTGGTCTACAAGTTTTGATTTTGATTTTTGACAATCTTCCTTCAAGGATCTGTATATATTTTGATTGGAATTTATATTTTGAAGGATTAGTCTACTTTTGATAATATGATTAATAGTTTTCCTTTAAGGGATCAATCTATATTTTGATAATATGCATCCATAGATATTATTAAATTTTTATTTTCATGTTGAGGGCAGGCCTAGTAGACCATGTAAGGAGGGGAAGGATGTGTGTACAAACTACACATGTGATCCCTTAACATGTTTTCAATTGGTAGATAAAAGGTTTATAGGAGAAATGATTGTGGGGGTTCCTGCTAAGGAGGAAGATTTCCATGTGGAAAATGTAGTTAACAAAGATGTGGTGCCCACCTTTAAGGTCAAAAATATAGGATAATGACAACAGACCACATATTTCTAAATCATTACAGTAGTGAATGATAGGTTAGTGGCTAAATGAGATTTTTGATATGGCTAATGTCATGATGGTAAATATGCTAATAGTATAAGGGGTGTAAGTACAATGAATTCAAAGGTTCCTTTTCAGGTTTAGCATCAAGGGAGGCTAAACGATAAGCTCCCAACCCATATTTTTGAGTGATGACATATACAACTAATCTAGTTAGGGGAAAACTTTCCACATTTACTCCTTTCAAGAGTAGTGAAATTTTGATTCTCTTTAAGGACAAGATCACAAATTTTGAATTCATGATATTTGACATGCTTTTATAGGATCATTCTATGAATTCTTGATAGATATGATGATGTTCAACGGTTGTTAAACAATGTTCATCTAATAATTCAAGTTTTGTTAGACATTCTTGATGATAATCCTCATCAGAGATAAAATATCTAAGGGACACGTAGAGTGATGGAATTTGAACTTCAAGGGGTAATACCACCTCAAATCCATAGATTAAAGATAAGGGTATAACACCTATAGTATTAGATATGCTAGTTTAATAAGCCCATATAGAAAATAGGATTTGGAGATTCCAATTCCTTCCTGCTTGTTCGACGGTTCACATGATAATTTTGTTGAGTATTTTTTAAGCTTCTTCTTGTCCATTTTATTGTGGATAATAGGGTGATGAAAATCTTAGTTTGATGTTGAAAGTGTCACATAATTTCTTCACTTCTTGTTTTTGAAATAATTCTTTTTATCGGTGATACGTTTATGAGGGATGTTGAAGCGACATATGATGTGTTGATAGATAAATTCAATGATTTTATTTTCTTTAGTAGAGACTAATGGAATAACCTCTACCCATTTAGTGAAATATTCAATAGTTGTGATGATGGATTGGTGTTGTTGTGACAAATGAGGGTTGATAAGGCCAATGAGGTCAAGGCCCTAATGTGAGAAAGGCCATAGATCCCGAGTGGGTTGTCAGAGAACCCGACTAGGTATGTGAGTAATATTGGAATTTTGTTGACACTTAAGGCATTTCTTGGCATATGCACAACAATATTGATTGAGAGTAGGACAGTGATATCCCATTCATAAGATGTGCTTAGTGACATACATACAGTTAAAGTGTCCTCCACATATACCATCGTGGACTTATTAGATAGATTTAGTGGATTCATGAGATTTGATACATCGTAGTAAGATACCATCAAACCCGTGATTAGAGAATACCACCTATGATGATGTATTGGGTAGCGTGTTGAAGAAGATCATTTATATTTTCTAGATAAATTAGATGGTAATTTTTATTGATAAAATTAGTCATAGGTTCGATAAGTACCAAAGGTCCTGTTTAATTGTTTTCTATGAAATTGATAGAGGGGAGTTTATTTATGTGAGATGCTTAATCAATTCTATGCAAGACAATGAATAGTTTAGAATCAATAGTTGATAAAGGAATGAGTGATGCTCAGGAATCCATGGTATTTTCAAACTTACTAGAAGAGTTTGGAACTTTTTGGAATGTGTATTGATCAAAGGATTCTAAGAGGAATTATACAATGCTTTTGTATTTTTGTAAAGTTTTGTTTTTACATTGATAAATTCCTTTGCTTTGATTAATGACATGTTAAGAGTATTCATAGATGTCTAGGATTTAAACACTAAGCATTACTGTTTTTAGAGACCCATGCTTAGAGTTTCATATTAGTCCATCTTATTGGTGCATTCAAAGTTGAGTTCAAAGGATATAGGGATAGGTTCCCCAGTGGGATGTATAATGATTATACTTGAACCCTCCCCTTGCTTTGACACTTAGATCTATTAAAGAAAAGTGTCATTCGAATAGGAGTGTATTCTCGATTGATGGTATTGATGGATTCATCAGGAATTTTTTCATGTGGTAATTGATTATTAGTAATGGAAGCTTATGTGAGTTGATCGGTGAGGGATTTCCCCTTGATATATTTATGTGATATGTATTCTAGATTAAAATTAGTCATGAGTATGAGCCACCGAATGATACAATCATTGTGATATTGTTTAGAGTGCATACATTTGAGGGATTGAAACTAGTGACAATGTATGTTTTGTGATTAAGTAGATGGTGGCGAAGTTTGGAGGTTTTAAAGTAAAATTCACAACACATTTTCTTCTTCAAAGTGTAGTGAGATTCATAGTCATGGAGTGTATGGATTATATAGTAGACAAATTTTTCTCTATCTTTCTCATTTTGATGAGCAAGTATAGTACCCAAGGAATGATCAAGATAACAAATATATATAAGTAAAATAGCTTCCTCTCACATGGAGGTGTGATCACGGGTGATGATAGGAGGTATTTTTTGAGATCTTCGAAGGCCTTTTGAAAATTTTGATCCCATTTTAAATTGACATTTTTTGGAGGAGATGGTGAAACATTTGACAACAATCTCAAAGCTACGAGATAAAATGGTGGACTGATTGAATTATACATTAAAGGTTATGAATCTATTTGATATTTGAAGGGGGAGGATTTTTGATGATGGATTTGATCTTGGTGGAGTCAAATTTAATATCACGATAAAAATGATGAACCCTAAAAATTTTCCAGTGAGGACACCAAATACACACATAGGAGGGTAAAATCAGAGGAAGTATTGTATGATGCGATTAAAAATGATTTTAATAATGGTGATATGGTCCCTAAGTTGTTTATATTTTCCTAAGAGGTCATCAACATAGTCTTCCATAGTTTTATGAATGATATCATGGAAGATGTATGTCATTACACATTGAAATGTGGATCCTAAAGTTTTAAGTCTAAAGGGAATAACACGGTAGCATAAGGTTCCCCAATAGGTAATGAAGGATGTTTTATAGTGGTCGTCATTCATGATAAGAATTTTATCATATAAAAAGAAGCAATGCATGAGAGATAGCATTTCATGGCCAACGGTGAGGTTAACAAGATGATTAATGTTTCAAAGAGGGAAGTCATCCTTGGGCAAAAGCTAGATTGAGATCTTGAAATTATATGTAAATGTGTAATTTTCCAAAGGATTTGGTTATGGGTAATATGTTAGACACCCATTACGAGATAGTTAATGGGCGAGGATAAAATTGGAAGAAATAATGCATTGTAATTATTCTTTAATAAGGAGGGTTGTGCAACAAATGTGCATCCTACTTAGCTTTTGTTTGACATGTTTAGCATTAGGGATTATGATGATGTTATAAACCTAATGATGTTAGGGTCAATACCTAGCATGTCACAGTATGACCATGTGAAGGCCTAATTGTGCTTGGAAAGGAAGGCAATGAAGTCCTTCAATTATTTTGAATCTAGTGATAGTCCAACATTAACGATGTTATTTCTTGTGAAGTCCCTATGTTAACGTCAATAGTGGATTCGTTAAGTAGTATCTATGTTTCTAGTGGTAGGGTATTTTTAAGGTAATGATCCTCTACCCCTATATAGAAGAGGATAAATCGATAGTCATGGCATTGGAGAATATCAATGGTAGGGAAATATTCCTCCACTATTTACGAAAATATTAGTGAGATGGTTTCAAAGTGTCGTCATTAGTGTGATAAGTGAGTGGTCCTAAAGTGACCGTATTAACTAAAAAATCTAGGAGGGATGGAGAAGGTGTCTTATATGTCAAGTATTTTACTCGATGAATGGGGTGATGATGGTTCTATTTCCATCATGGATTTAGATGTGGTGTTTGTGAAGGGCCCTAAGGCTAGTTTTTTTAAACCTAACCCATATTTCTCATGAGGATTTCAGGAATTATCAAGGAATATGTCATGAATACCTTGTTTGTATCATCCTAAACCAAAACATTTTGAGCCACAACAATGGAGATACACCTATGTGAAGGATTGGTTATATAAAAATGCAAAATATGATATGAATGGCTTAGCGTGATGTTTATTATTATGATGCAAGAAAGGATGATCAATCCCTCTGTAGATGAGATTAATTTTAAGATGCGAAGTCTCGAAGGAGATAACATCTCTGATGTTTGGTTTGTACATTTATTGTTTTTCAAGTATTCCTTATGTTTTTGGAGTATGAAGAGAATTAAGGGATAGAAGGTGGTATTCACCTAGCGAAAATTATTTCATAACATCCTCAAAGGATCTATCATCTGGTATATTTGATGTGGTGACAAAGGAGCTAGTAGAGGATTCATTAGAGCTGCCCAAATTATTCATTAGAATGAGCACATTGTTAGGTTGATACATCATGTGACAATATTTAAAAGGGTTCAAAGTTGACTAGAACAATGAGGGTTTTACCTTTATGCTCGTATTTGAGACACTTATGTAGAGTAGATGGGATACAATGCATAGTGCATATCCAAGGTGGTCCTAGGAGGATATTATATTGAAAATTCCCCTCTATAAGATAATTTTATTTGTAAAAGGTCCTGACGTTGAATTTGATGGATAATATAATTGTGCCCAATGTGGGAGCAATGGTTTCATTAAAGTCATGCATTACTATAGGTGATTGAGTGATGATAATGTTAGGTAGCTGAAGCTAATAAAAGGTGTGTGATGATATGATATTTATGTTGATGTCATTTTTATCATAACTCTTTTAATGAGAGTATCATCGATTCGGGAGGTGACGGATGATGAGATATCATGATCTTTGGGTTATAAAGATGGGATTTCATAATTTTCAAAACAAATAGCGGAATCCATTTTGAGGGTATAGACTATATTTGTGAATGGTTATGGGTTGTTGAAAGGCTCTAATATGGATTAAAGTGCTTCAATAATCATTTTTCGATGTTATGGAAATTTTTGGACAATCTTGTAAAGGGAAATATTTAATATAGCTTGATGCAGCTTGTTTAATGATGTTATTTTATACGAAGTGGTGGATTAGGTATGTGGATCGAAACGATGGACACCTCAACCTTATAGGTTGGAAGATTAAAGCATCCAAGGGTGAAAGGGATGGAAACCTTGGATTTATTTTAATCTTAATCCTTAGGGTCTTGTGCATGATCTCTGGTAGTTATGTTTACTATGTTAATTTGATCAAGCAGTTTTTTGGAAGAGGCCTCACATTTGTTAGATGTATATGTGGTGTCGGGTGATGGATTGGGTGTTTTGTTTTTGAAGATATAATGGGTTGTTCTAATTCAATTTGGTTATTTTATATTCCCATGAAGAATCCCTTTGTATTATTTGAATAGAAGTGTGGAGGCATTTACATTCCTCGGTGGAGTGTCTTGGTATTTAATGATAATCAAAAATTCCTCTAAGTTTTACCAGGATGGTTTCTACCCCCAAGATCTAGATGGCTTGACAGAAGTAACATCATGATGGATCATTAGATAATCCTTGGAAGGATTTTAGCATAATACCCGTCAAGGCCGAGGTTAAGGGATTGGTGCTTCATTTGATGATCTAGAAGTAAGGGCTAAAGGGTTCGTTTCTCATGTGACATGTTTAGGTTCTATTTGGGAATGAACTTTGATACCATGATAGTGACTATGAATTTAAATGGTGTTCACCTAAGATAGAAGGAAATGGTTTAAGGTTTTTGGTGGGGTTGTTGGATGATTTTATGGTATTTCTACTTTTTGTATGGATGGATTGGAGGTTACGTAGTGGAATTTTTAAGATTTACGATGTAGTGTTAAGTGACGTGATATTGAAAATAACTTTGATTAATTTATATAATGGGTTTATTTTCTATATCTTTTGAAGATATCATGGGTGAGTTGGAAGTAGATGTAATGTACATAGGGGTTACATGGTCTTGTCAAAGTAAGTACTAGAGGAGTTCTATGATTTAATAAGTTCTTATATGGTAGAAACACTAGGTGTTAAAGGTGTGGATGATTTGGTTGATGTTTATATGATAGAAACATTATATGTTGAGGGTGTAGATGAAATATATTTAATGGCATTGATAGTGTGATGAGATTTGATGACATTTGATTGGGGTTGACTAGTGGATGGGGCATGGTTTGGAAAGGGTTTCTTAAATACATATAAAATATGATTTGGAGGTGCATTGATTATCCAAGTTGAAAGTCCCATTTTTAATGAGATCCTAGAGTACATTTATAAATAAACAACACCTTTCAATATCGTTACCTCAAACCTGATGGTATTTACAATAGTCATTTTATCTATACAAATACAGCTTTATTACAGACATGTTGATGGGGCATATAGGAGGGAGTTTGATCATACACACGGCTAGGAGCTTTTCAAATCTATGGTATAGGATTCTCCAATAGGCGTATAATTACATTGAGGGTGGGTGCATTTGGGAGTTGAACATTCCTTAAAATAATATTTTATGATAACCACATTCGTTGAAGTCTTATATTTTTCATGACTATAATAATGTTTGAACGAGGACTCGGGTTTAGGTTTCTTCGATCTTATTTTAAATCTACCATCCTCGAGGGAACAAAGTTCTAATTTTTTAGACATAGTAAAGGCTTAATTAAATGTTTGGAAGGATTGGATTTAAAATGTTGATGATATGTTTTTATGCTAGAATAAGTGAATAACTCGATCAATTTGATTTATAATAGGGATACTGATAATTTATTGATAGTACATCTCCAATGGGTGATGAAGTCTACAATAAATTCATCTTCGAACTATTTGATGGTGTAAAGATATGTGATAGTGTTATCACCAAATCATTGAACCCTCCCAGTGGCCATAATGTGAACAAGATGTTTGGTGTGATTTGGTAACATGGGATCACCTCTCAAGTTGTGGGACTTGGGCTTGAGGTGAACCTCTAAAGAATTTAGGATTCCTCTTCCTAACCTAAGTGTTATACTACTCCTAGTTCAATAAAATGGTTATCTATACCTATGCTAACATTTTCATTGGCTTTAGAGAAAGTGATTTGCAAGAAATGAAACTTTACTAGGGATGGTGATGCACTAAATAAAGGGTGTTGACAGACTCAGGAAAGATTAATTTGAAGAGGGTGTTGTGCGACACAAGTCAACTTCACCTACTATAACTTAGAAAGGGTAGCAAAATACCACGTACTAGGATGCATGTGCTCCTTTGTTAAACTCAATCGACAAAAAAATGTATCAGTCTTTCAATGAAGAAGTATGAACTTGAGAAGGGTGGACAAGCACCAAAAATCAACTGCATGTAATACTCCACCACTTGAAAAGAGCATAACTCCAAGAACCTATAATAGAAACTTTAATTTTCTTAGTGTACCTGCTATCATGAGAAAGGCACAAAGAAGTATATAAAGATGAAAGGAACAAGGGTAGTCATACAATAAATGCAGTCTTATTACTTCAACAACATACACAATGCCTTATACATTCAGAAGAGGAAATGGTTGCCATTACAGTCTTAAAAGAGAGGCTTGAAAGTTCAACTATCTAACTTGTCCAACCTATTAGAATGAGCTTCCAATTTACATTTATAGAAAAATTCTATGAGAAAAGAGATGAGAAGTAATAAATTCCTTCCTAAATTAAAGTTACATGATGGTCATCATTTATTACAAAGTTGGTAAAACCAATTATCCTTCATCATGTGCCATTAATGACTAGTTTGACCTAATCTCTGAATTAATTAAAGGAATATTTAAATAAAAATATTAATTTAATTACTATTTTTAAAAATAATTAAAATTTAATGACAACCTCGGTGGGACCCCCTTAGGATTGGTTTACACTGAAGGGGGTCCATGTGAATAAGTCAAAAATATCCCAACTCGGTGGTTGGCTCACTGAGCCAACTCACTGAGTTGGGCTCGAGCTCCTCCATCAAACTTACTCTCCACTACCGCAACCGAGATCCGACTCTCCATGAACATGTTGAGTTCCTAAGGCATGATCTCTTCACATATGTTGACATAACTCATTGTTTTGGCAAGCCACTCAACTTTCACTTCAAAACGTACTCACCACATAATTTTACTTGAATGATACAGACATTTTCTCGAACTCATGAGCTTGACCAAAAACTCCACCGCAATGAGCTATATCTTACCTTAATGAGCTCGAATCGGTGTTCCAACATTAATGAGTCCATTTGTAAGCCAACCATATAAATATTTTTCAATCCATTCACATGAGCTGATTTAAACTCCAATCTCTTCTCGATTATACAAATCAAAGTACCTAGAGACTCTATATCTTTGGATTCCAAATCTCAGTGTGTTAACTTATGCAAAGAATTTAGACAAGATCTTCTTCAAAGTAAGGAAATTATCAACATATCAAACTATCCTTGTCTCCTCCAAGGATAAGGAGAAGAGGCATCTCAACATCACCCATTACAACATCACCTCGTAGGGGTCATTCAACTCCTCCTTATGGAAGGTTTCCTCCACCCATGAACAATCAACCTCTTGTTTTTATGGCGATGAACCAAGTTTTTCCCCCTTTCAATGTAACTAGTCCTATTTTGTTGGCCCAATGTGACCTTATATATGTAGTGGCACTCAAAGTTTTACCCTTCTACACAAGGGAAACTCATGTTACTCCAATGGAACATATTATTCATGTATCCAACATTTTTACATAATATCATGGAGGAAAACATTGCGGTTAGACTTCTTGCTACCTCTTTCAAGGGAAAAAGAACTGTAATGGTTTTAAGGGTTAAGTGTTGGTACTATAACCACTTGGGATGAGTTAGGAGAAAATATATGTAAATAGTTTGAAGACAAGAGTGATCACCTCTCACTTTTAGAACAACTCACTACCATAAAGAGATCTCCCCAAGAATACATGAATGATTTCAACTTCCAATTGCATAGGACCTGGAATAGGATGTTGGCACTCATAAAGCATTCTCTGAATAATGCATTCTTGTACTATTTATGAGCCTTGAATAGTGATGTAGTAGTTATGATCAAGTCCATGGGAGGAACTACACTACTTGATACCTACAAAGTTGCCATAACAACGTAGAATTCCTTAATCTAGGCTAGAAATATATCTCCATGACCACCGTTGTCATTGTCTCTAGATCTTATGAAAATTTATCCTACCATTGCTCCTATTCTAGTAGCCTCAAGAAACCATCTTGGTCTACCCCCGCTTATTCAAATGACCTATTAGAATTCAATTCATTGTTGGAAAACTTTGGGAAAGAGATCATTTCACTCAAGAGGCAAAATTTTAAATACAACCGTCCATACCATCCACAAAACCAGTAGTATTAGGCTAACCATCTTCCTTTTCAAGGGAAAAATCAACCTCAAGATCAAACTACCGTTCAATCTGTGAATGTTAGGAATTTGAACTTTTGAAACCCCTCTTACCGATATCTCATATAGAGCCATAGTACATGTCCAAAATAATCTAGTTCAAGACTATGAATGGTGTTATCCTTGTTCTCAACCCCACAATAAAAATATTTACCCCAATGGAGTTATTAGCCATACCCTTATGGTTTAAAGCATATTTTCCCCTTCAGAGGCAACAAAAAAATCATCTATATAGAAAATAGCAGATCAACTACGAGGAACCTAAAGAAACCACTTTGCTAAATTGGAAAGCGAGAATATTTTGCGGGTTGAATATAGACTCCTCATTAGTCACGAAAAACACTCATTCTAAAAAGAGATAAATGGAATCTCATCTTTCCAAAGTTGATCAAGCATCCATTTCACATCCTTAGCCACAAGTGTTGAATTATAAATATGTAGGAAAGAAACCTTCATAAATACCTGCTAGCCAAGTGCGGAAAGAAGGTTCTTCAGGCATCACGGTGCCTAATGAGAATTTTGAAAGGGGGATCCCAATGCCTAAAGAAGTGTCAGAAAATTAGGAGAAATTCCCTTCAATATTGTAGAACAAATGAATAATACCAACCCAAGCATTACTATGTGGGACACACTCTCAATTCCTTCTCAAAGAAACTTGTTGTGAGAGGCTCTGAACAATTTTGGTACTAATGACAAATCATCGAGTCGTGGGACAATAACCAATACAAATTTGTATCAACCAGAAGGGAAAATTATTCCTAAGGAAAACAAACCACCCCATTCTATATTTCCCTGATCATTGGAAACCACCTGGTACATAATTGCATGATCAATTATGGTGTTAGCAACTTGGTCATGCTAAAACAAATTACATATCTATTGGGCATATAATATGCACCGATTGCAAGAGGAGTTGTTTAGCTAGATGGCATAGCTATTAAAACTATTAAAGTTATCAAAGTACTTAAAATTATCATCCATGCATGCTCAATTTTTCATTTACCCAAGACATATCAATCATTGATCTCCCTCCTCTCTTTGCCATCTGCCTATCATGAGATTTCACTTCCAAGATGGGCGGTTATCTATCGCTGATTGGTAATATATGATTCTCAGGACTCAATACAGAACCAAAGTGACTATAAGGGTAGAACAAAACTACCATAATCATGTAGAACCCTACACTTCTAGTTCTATAAATAGGAATTATACCATCGATGATCCGTAAGAAGAAGATTCTAATCATGAACCAATCACTCTTGTTGAAGAATTCCCGATAATGTTCTAGATGAAGTGAGTGGATATCATTAGTAAGATGCATATGTTGATGTGTTGGAAGAAGAAGAATTTGGTTTGTTGTTTTTGGAAGAGACGGGATTGGTTACATTCGGCATTCATGAAGAAGGAATGATCACACCGTAATTGGTCAAAACACTAAGCAATTCTAAAGGACTCGTGGCAATTGTTCTTCGATGACTCAAGGAGTAAGAATGCATCTAGTTCGGTGTCATGATAATTTATCCAGATGGAGATAAGTACTTATAATATTTTTGGTTTTAATTTAGTTGCACTAACAATGTTGTTGAATACGAGGCTCTTGGCAAGCTAGCTCAAAAGAAGGGAATCAAATCCCTGATTGTTTTTGGAGATAGTGAGTTAGTTGTTCATCAAGTGATGGCATGCAGTGCATCCAAAAATGATATTTTAAGATCATACAAGAACCAAGTCTGGGATTTTATTGAATATTTTGAAGCTTTTGGGATCCACGTGGTTCCTAGAAATCAAAATCAAGATGTTGATAGGCTTTCTACATTTGGCTCGTAATATGCCATACCTGTTGATATCATGAAAGAAGGGTAGAAATATGTCAAAATGGTGGTTCAACTTGCAGTTCTTGATAATGTGAATAGTAGGCAAGTGTTTGATAGTTATAAACAAATTATCCTTTTCCTACAAGAAGAGGCAGACTTTGTTAGAAAAATCAAGATAAGTTGCAAGAATCATATGGTGATCAAATCATACAATTGAAAAGCAACAAGCTACCAAAAGTTTTAGTTACTCTAGAATCCATTTTCAATTTAGATGATCAAGCCAAAAGAAAAAGATCTAACATGGTGGTCAAATAATAATATTTTGAGGAAGTAGAGGTAGCAAATGAAAAAAATTTGAAGATCAGAAAAGTATGCACTTTTGAAGAGAAAGAAGATTTCATAAAACTTTGTCAAGAATATAATAAAAAATTACATGTAGCTATAAATACCTGTGTGGTTTTGATTTAGGTCTAGCACAAAATACCATCGAACTGGATCCTAATGCCAAGCCATTTCATTAGAAATAGAGGCCAATTAATCCTAAAATTGAGCCACTAATGAGAAAGGAGCTAACCAAACTCATCGAGGCCTGTATAATTTTTCCTATCAAACATTCCTCTTGGGTAGCCAATCTGGTCCCCGTAAGGAAGAAGAACGGAGAGATTCGGTTATGTGTGGACTTCAAGGATTTGAACCATGTGTCATTGAAAGACCATTATCCTCTTCCATCAATGGAGAAAATCCTTCAAACGGTGGTAGGATCTCAAATATTTTCTTTTCTTGATGGATATTCGGGTTACAATCAAATTCTGGTCTAAGAATCTAATCAATTCAAAATGGATTTCACTACCAAGTGGGGCACGTATGCTTACAAAAAAATGTCATTCAAATTTTCTAGTGTCGGAACTACTTTCCAAAGAGCCATGTACATGGAATTTAAGGGACTAATAAATGATATAATTTTGGTTTACCTAGATGATATAATTGTATACTCTAAGCATGAAGAAGATCATATCATGCATCTAAGAAAGGTTTTCGTAAGGTGTAGGGAATTTGGGGTTTCACTTAACCCCAGGAAATGTATTTTTGCACCACATGAAGGAAAATTTTTGGGGCATGTTGTTTTAGTGGAAGTATTTTATATCGATCTATCCATGATTCATTCTATTATGTCCTTATCTCTCCCAAGTCACAAGAAGGGTCTCAAGAGTTTTCTGGGAACTATAAATTTTGTGAAAAGATTCAACCCTCAATTCACGACATTTGCTAAACCACCGACGTGACCATGCTAAATAAAAAATTCCATTCTCATGGACAAAGGAAGGAAGGGAGAACTTCAAATCCATCAACACGTACATTTCTCAAGTTTCCATGTTGGTGAACTCCATGTTTGATAAATATTTTATTATTTATTGTTTTGCAGTCAAGAGATCATTTCAGGGATCCTTACCTAGCAAAATGAAAATTTGATGGAGCAACCAATTGCTTTTTTCATTTAATCCCTTAAATACTATGAGCTCAAATATTCATTCATTTAAAAACAAGTCTTTATAGTTATTCGTGCTTTTAAGAAATTCAAGCATATGTTGTCCAACAAAAAAATTCATCTAATGGTGTCTCATCTAGGTGTTAAGGATTTTTTTATAAAAAGATGAATGAAAAGTATGTTATATGGATCACAAAGGTGATGGAGTATGACGTACATATCAAAGTTACCAAAATTGTCAGAGGTAAAGGTTTGTGTCAACATGGAATCAAAAGATGATGAGGACGTGACACTCCTAAACACTTATGAAGGTGATGATCATGTTGAATGGTTATCCAAAATAAAGAATTTCCTTTTCTCAGAAGTATATCCTATGAACATGGATAAAAATCAAAGACATACTTTCCATCTTCAATCTATTCCATATGTTCTGGTAGATAATGTTCTCTTTCGAAAGGATTTGAATGGTGTTCTCCTTTAGTGCGTGGGACTAGAACAAGTAAGTAAGATACTAGAAGAGTTTCATAATGGCCTATCTAGAGGACATTATTCTACATGAACAACTACTACCAAGATCATGCGAGCCAGTTACTATTGGCTGGATTTGTTCAAATATTCCCATCTCTGGGTAAGGAAGTGTAAGGAATGTGCCTTTTTCATTGGAAAGAAGTTGACAGCTCTTCCACTGCATCTAATTCAAGTGGACAAACCCTTTGTTCAATGGGGGTTATTTTTCATCAGAATGATTAATCCTCCATCTATTGACGGGCATAAATGGGTCCTTACTACAATGGACTATTTTACTCAATGGAAAAATGTAATAACATTAAAGGTAAGTAATGATAATATAGTTCTTGATTTCCTAGAAGGTATAATGACAAGTTTTAGTGTTCCATTCATAGCCATTTCGAGATAATGGGATGGTGTTCCTTAGTCGAAGTTAAGTGACTAGGTTGTTAAAATGGGGTCTACCTCAAGACTTCATCTAATTACTATCCTCAAGGAAACAAATTGGTTGATTCTAGCAACAAGAACATCACAAGGATTATCAAGCACACAATGGAGACTAACAGGAGGACTTGGCACACACATAGCTTAAGACTTCTTTATGGGAAGATCGGATCACACCTAAAAGGGCCATCAGAAATTATCCTTTCATGCTTGTATATGGAAGAGAAGCAAAAATTTCACTCTCCTTGGAGTTACCTTCTTTGGAGTTATCTCATCAGCTTGAAGTTATGGAGAGTGATCCTCTGACAGTCAAGTTTTCTAAACTCATGGAGTTGGAAGAAGTATAGAACAAGGCTATGAAGACTTTGGAGAAACATCAGGATTAGGTTAAGAAATATTTTGACAAGAAGGCATTTGACATGCATTTTTAAGAGGGAGATTTAGTTCTCAAATGGGATGAAGATAGAGCCAAACTAGAAAAACACGCCAAGTTTGACACCTCCTGGATTGGGCCATACATCATTAGGAGGTTTAAAGAGGTGAATTCATTTTGTCTATCCAAGATTAATGGAGAAGAATTTACCATTCATGTGAATGGGATACATCTCAAAGCTTGATTTTGAAATCATTACACCCCTTCTATATTTTTGTTAGGTGTTTTCCTCCAAGGGCTAATGTACATCGTCATGTGTTGTGGTTATTTTTATTTCCTTGCTTTTGTGTTTTTGTTGTTCTTGCACATTGTATCATCATTGGAGGTTTTCAAGGAGAAATAAGGTTCAAAGTTTCCATAAGAGTTTCATAATGTTTCTTTATTAAAAGTTCGTAGTATGCCCTAGATGCCAAGTGTTCATCAAATTCAAGTATACTTCATGCTTAGCATTCCAAGGAGGTCCAAGATCGGCAATGCTTAAGGGGATTCTAGGATCCATCACAAGGAACCAAATTAGTTCTAAGATTCCAACATCAAATCCATTCCCAATGGATTAATTAAGGATACTAGAATCATGATTAGTAGGCAATCATCCCCAAGATGTTGCCAAAAATTTTATTCAATTTTACACACTTGGAAAAATCAAACAACGAGGTTCTGTTGTGCTCTAGTCCCAATGGGCCCATTTCCAGTCATCATGGGGATAAATTAATTAAAATTAATAAATTATGTTGAGGAGGTATTACTATATCTCTATGATCCCCAACTTTTGAGGAAAATCTAGGAGGTTCAAATGTTTCAAGGTCAAGGGTGAGAATGCTCCAAAAAAGGGTCTTTGAGCTCAAATAGCTCATCAAGCAGCTCGATGAGCTGCTCGGTGACTTGATATCATAGATAAGGCAAGAACTGAGTTATATTAGCTTGATATAGCCATCTTAATTACATGGGATTATATTAAGCTTTAATTCAATCATATTACATCGTCAAATTTAGAATTAAGAATGGCAATGAAGAAACTCATGATGGAACTTGATTGGAATGGCTCGAGCTTGAGTTTAGGAGGAGATACATAATAGAGCATCAATCATGTCTAATCATTGACTTGGTGAGTAAAGGAAGTTTGGAAAATGATGGGATCAAGTAGAACTAGTGAGGTTTTGGTGGTCAATACATTCATAGTTCACATAACACAATATTGGGATTAGTATAGATAGCCATAAAATGTAATAAGAAGTTTTAAAAAGACACAAGTGAAGTGGCTCCAAAATTAGATAGCGGTCAATTCCAAGAAATTTGGTGAGGTAATGACTCACGAGTCATGATGTAATGGAGAGATTGACATATTAAGCTAAAGATAATGACAATTTTGTTAGAGTGAGTTGGACTTTTAGAACTCAAATGGTGGAAGGCTCACCACAAAGAAATAGAGTGATTTATGTGTAATGGATCCCACATGAAGAGATCACTATGTGAGACAACAGGGAGGTCGGTTGGCCAAGTGAGGTGGTGATATAACAAAGTGACTTGAGGGGGGAAGATTTTTCAGAAAGGTTGGATCCCACATGGTCGAGTTGTTTGGTGAAGAAATAAACAAGTAAGGCATTTCAAAGTGAAATGACTAGCTTAGGAGGCTCGAGATATGGATCACTAAAGTAGGATAATCACAATGAGTTACTCATTTATATTTGTATCATGATGACTCAGAACTTTGGGAAAATGTGGCCTAGAAGTAGAGTGCAACACCAAGGATGATTCATTTGGAGAAGAGTTTGATTTTACATGGGCTCCAATGTTTTGAGTCTTGGAGTGAATTCAACCACGATGGTTATGAAGCTCACCAATGACAGGATAAGTCACTTAGGGAACTTAAAGAGGTAAGGATGTACATATGCTCAAGATTAGAGTTTGAGGTATGTATCCTAGTAGGAAGAAGATATCGGCATGGAATACATTATGATCTTACCTTGGTGATCACATGGTGGACATTACTCAAATATCAAAGTGACTTTGGGATCAGATCGGGAGTTTCACAATTTGAATAAAATATGAGGCGATTCAAGCCATCAAACTTAGAGCATGGGAAACCAAGTTAAGTACAATATTGTGTGGCTCGACATTGGGCTAAGATGAATCATGTGGAATGAGCTCGGTCACAACTCATAAATTAGCTCGTATCATGTGTTGAGAGAAGCAAATCGAGTTGCAGTGAGATAACAAGTTGTTGAGATCCGGGTGTAGCTTGGCACAAAACTGAACACGAGAAGGTGAAATTCCAAGCCCATGAAAGGGCTCATGGTAATCCCACAAGCTAGAGAAATTGCATGAATTAGACACCAACATGCCAAGTTAGTGTGTTGGTAAGTTGGCTCCAAAATTCTGGAGTCCCCACCTCAGACATGCGGGATTTTGTGGAATGAAATCCATGCCAATATTTGCATGGCAAGATAGTGTTCGGGATCCCAAGCTAAAATATCCATCATAAGAAAACCATTAAGGAAAAATTGGATTTAATCTTCGATCTGACCAAGTCATAAGCCAACGCATTTAGTGGATGCACGTATAACAACTGTTGAGCTTCTTAGAGCATCTCAGTTCATTCAATCCTGATGACATGGTGGAGATTCGGGGATGGAGTAAGACTGGTCACTTGATGAATGTGAGGGACCACAACTCATCGAATATAGCACGGAATATAGGTGTGTTTTAGGGATGATGGTGCATAAAAAGAAGGAAACATGGCAAAAGAGTTAGATCAAGTGAGGGAATACATGCATGACAATGCAGAGGAGTTCAATGATATCATGAAGGGGAAAGTAGAGCTTAGTCGGAAAGAAAGAAAGAATATTTTTAAGCTCGAAGCTTTTTTATTTGAGCCATGAGATGGGTAGCTCGGTTTGATCTTGACATCTCATCATTTGAATGGAATGAGCTGGTAAGATTAAAATCATGCAGATTCAGAGTAAGGAAAGGATCTTGATATATTTTCGAGATGAATCATTTATGAAATGTGGTTGTGCATGGTGATGTAAACCAAAGAGTTAGAGTGACTCGACTGAGCCATTTTGGACAGAATTGAGTCATTTGTGAGTCGATGTTGACCTTTCATGGGAACTAAATTGAATGAATAACTCAAGAATGGGATCGCTCATTAACACATTCCAATTAAATTTTTGAATTCATTGACAACAATGAAGGAAGCGGAGAAGAGTTAAATTTTATAATGATGTGAGACATAGAAACATATGTGCAACTAGGCATAGGATTCAACTCACCCCATCGAGCTAAGAGGTCAAGCTGAGTGGGCCGAGTTACATTTAGCGATGCTCATAAGTCAATATGATGGAGTTGAGCTCATTAAAGCTCGCCGAGCTAAGCACATAGGCCATAGGCATAGGTTGAGAGCTCATTCACCCAAGCTAAGCTGATTCAAAAGGATCAAGAGACTGGGATAATGGGGTAAACAAGTTACCCGTATGGAGTTGTCAATGGGAGCCGAGTTGAGCTCAAAGTTACATCACCGATTCGGGCTCTTGCAGGCATGAAGAGCTCAACTTGGTGAACCGAGTTGAAGTCGAGCTAAAATGGTAGAGGTGGAGGGAACTCTTTCAAGCTTGACATGGAAAAGATATTAGAGCTCAAATTAGTTCACGTGAATGTATTGAACAAGGTTTCTATGGTTGGCTCACAAAGGGACTCACTCAATGTTGGAATGTTGATTCAAGATCGTCAAGGTAAGATATAGCTCAATGCGGTGGATTTTTTGGTCAAGCTCGTGAGTTTGGAAAACATTTGTATCATTCGGTAAAAGCACGTGGCAAGTATGTTTTGAAGTGAAAGTTGAGTGGCTCACCAAAAAAATGAGTTATGTTGGCATATGCGAAGAGCTCGTGTCTTAGGAACTTGACATGTTTATGAGGAGTTAGAGCTTGATCATGGAAATGGAGATAAATCTCGATGGAGGATCTCAAGCCCAACTCGTGAGTTGGCTTAGTGAGCCAACCACCGAGTAGGGCTATTTTTGACTTATTCACATGGACCCCCTATAGTGCAAACCAATCCTCGGGGTCCCACCTAAGGTTGTCATTAAATTGTTATTATTTTAAAAATAGTTATTAAATTGATATTTTTATTTCAATATTTTAATAATAATAAATTAAAATATTTTATTTAAATATTCCTTTAAATAATTGAGAGATTAGGTCAAAATATTCATTAATGGCACATGATGAAGGATAATTGGTTCAACCACTTTGTAATAAATGGTGACCATCATGTACCTTCAATTTAGGAAGGAATTTATTCTTCTCCTCTCTTTTCTCATAGAATTCTTCTATAAATGTAAGTTGGAAGCTCATTCCAATAGGTTGGACAAGTTAGACAGTTAGACAGTTGAACTTTCAAGCCTCTCTTTCAAGATTGTAATGGAAACCATTTCCTCTTTTGAATGTATGATGCATTGTACATGTTGTTGAAGTAATAAAAGTGTGTGTTTTGTGACTATTCTTGGTCCTTTCATCCTTCTATACTTTTGTGTTCCTTTCTCATGCTTGCAGGTACACTGTGTAAATTCAAGTTTCTATTACAGGTTCTTGGAGTTTTGTTCTTATCAAGTGGTGGATTATTGCATGTAGTTGAGTTGTGGTGTTTTTCCACCCTTCTCAAGTTCATCCTTCTTCACTTTGAAATATTGATAGAGTGTTTTGTGATTAAATTTAACTAAGGGAACAAATGCTTCCTAGTATGTGGTATTTTGTTACCCTCTCTAAGTTGCAGTAGGTGAAGTTGACTTGTGGTGCACAACATCCTCTTCAAATTAATCCTTCTTAAGTCTGGAAAAACCCTTTATTTGGTGCATCACCATCCCTAGTATAGTTTCATTTCTTGTAAATCTCTTTCCCTAAAGCCCATGAAAATTTTAGCATAGGTCTAGATAACCATTTTATTGCACTAGGATTAGTATAGCACTTAGTTTAGGAAGAGGAAGTTGGCCTTCTCCAGAGGTTCACCTTGAGCCCAAGTCCCATAGCTTGAGAGGTGATCCCATGTTACCCAATCACACCGAACGACTGTTCACATTCGGCTATTCGAATGGTGCGGTGATTTGGTGATAACATATAGTAACCTTACGGTGATGTTAATTGAGAAATGTTCTAAGAACAACTATTCAATCTATGCAAAGGATAAGAGAGAGTATTGTGGGATAATATTATAGTAATCTAGTGTAGGGATAGCTAAGAACATTGGAAATGTTCTCAACATAAATTCATCTTCGTGTGTAAAAAGATAACATGTGTTATGGAAGGCTCGGATGTTTTTATAGGGTCCTTTTTGCTATAGAATTTAAGGAACTTTGGGAGTTCCCAATGTGGATGGTAGGATTTGTATAGTATGGAAGGATGAATGGGATCATTACAGATCTATTCATATGACAGGTGTTTTTGGAACCCATAGAGGCAACTTCTATACTTGAGATCTTATTCATTAGTGCTCGTAAAGGATCATTTTGTGTTTATTGTTGAGAGTTGAATGAATATGGACCATGTTGATTATATAAATGTGGGGTTTTTTATTGATATGACTGATATAGGAAATGGATATTATGTTAGAGGTAAATTCTTATGGATATGTTATAGATAGGTCAAATTTGTGAAGCTAAATATTGTGATGGTTGAATATATTGATATTAGATCGGGATTGAAGTGTTGATAAAGGGTTGTGACTATTATGGTACATAATGAGAGGGGATAGAGGTCCGGATGAGTAGTTAAGATGGTTATGAGATTTATTGAGACAAGATAAAGGCTTTTATGAGTGGTTGTGATGGTTAAGGTATGAATTTTTGAGACATGGGTAATCAATTCTTGTCATGAAGAAGGATGAGTGCTCGTGATAAAACTTGTGTTGATGAGGGTATTGACATTGGGATGGACATAACCATGTTCTAAATAGAGTACGTGGGTTTTGCGAAAGGTTAGGTTGAGATACACTAAAAGGGATGGCTATCGAGCTTCTTGGGGCTGTTTGGGAAGCACTAGAGGCTATGGGACTAGAGGTAGAAGCATATGGCTTAATATTATTTTTGAAGATGATGATCCTGATGAAGGATTTGGTGACGAGGATGGCTGCTAATTGGTTGTGTCTTGTGACAAGAAAATGTTAAGATAAAAAGCAATGTCATGAAACGATGATGTTACATTCCATAATTTATGTCTATCTCATTGAAATGGATGGGTTATAAATGATGGGTGGGTCATGTGAATTGAGGGATAAAATTTGTTGCATATTCATATATATAGTCACATGTGCATGTGCATAACCTATAAAGGATATGCATACATATGTGTAGTTGCATGCACAACCCCACAACAGAAATTATCATTCGGTACACAAGGTGTACTTAGCAATTATGACGTGTTCATGTTTTTTTCATTGTATCGAGTATTAAATAAGATTGAGCACCATGTTATTTGGTATGTTATGAGTTGTTTACCTTGTTGAAATGGAGTATTGGACTGACAACTTACTTATGCTTTGTGCCTATATTCTTTAGATCATGATCTTAGTTCTTTGCATTGTTGTAAAGTGTTTGAAATAATGTGATTAATGCACTAATGGTTGAACATGTTGTGTATCATTAGTTACTAGGATTCTATTTCTATACTTTGTTGTTACATTGTTGGTCTAAGCCTAACATGTTCATTTGATTCTAACTCCTACCTTTTTAAGTGTCACAATATGTTTTGTTACCATATTTATTGGGTGACTATGAACATGTATAATATCAGGATTCTTATGATGAGGTATGTGGACCTTGATTATATTACTACAATTACTTACTTCAGGTTTGGATGATCACTTTTTGGATAGGAAAATTGAGCTTCATTTACATTGGAAATATGATCTTTTCTATTAAATAGCAGGAGCTAAAATATTGAAGGAATTAGTATGATGGGCATGCTATTGAAAAGGTGCATGAGTTTGGATGAGGAAATAATATGATGCAAGTTTAAATGTGAATACCTTTGGTTTTAGGCTTGTAATGTTTGGGAATTTATATTTAAGGTCTATTTAAGGCTAAGATAAGTTGTTGTATTCAAATCTTAATGACCTAAGCTATAGTGAAGGTCCTAATGTTATTAACCTTAATTTTTACCTTACAAACAAGGCACAAATGTTATAGGTAACCTAAACTAATACAAACAATAGGGTTGAATGTATTTGAACCCATTTTGAAACTTACGAGAAGGGGGCTCATTGGTGACTACCCCTTTTGTATTTTGTACAACCTGGTAATATTAAAAGAATGGAATCTAATGGCCACCTCGACTACTTATAAGGGAACCAACTACGTATGGAGGACTTGGCTAAGTTAATGGTTAATTGTTAATAGAATTAAGTGGCAATCCTAATTTTAAATGTGGAATTTGGTGGTGAAAAGTGGAGGGAAATGGAAATTTTCCTACATGCACCGAATGTCATGAAGTTCACTCCACCTCCTTGGGGAAACCATGGGTTTTTTCGGGGAAAAGATGATTGGTATTGGTTATTGTTGTTTTTCTTGTTAGAGATGAGGGTTTTTTTACCTCTACATGAATCGAATCCTCCCTATTTTTGTGCTTTTGGATATTTACTTGAATATTGAATGCATTTCAGTAACTTTGAGTGAGATATTTAGGGAAAATATTAATATCTGAGGTCAATAAATAAGCATGGAGAATATTGGAAGGTTTTGGATTTCTTTGGAATTGATTAAGTCATTTGCTTACAAAGGAGAGCTTGGAAAAGAAGGAAAAGAAGAGGGTCACATTACCATGCATGATGAGCTCTATTCCTCTCTTAATGGCTTACTCCATTTATTATTTTTGTAAATAAATTCTCTCTGATTATTTTTATTTTATTTTGTGGTATTGGATTTTTAGGAAATACACCATCTTGGTTATTTTCATTTTTATTTTATTATCTCGTATATGGGTTTGAATGGAATATTTGGGAAGTTACAGTGAATATAATTACTATCAATTATGATATTTGCAATAGATGAATGCATATTTAGTTACTAAGTTATTATGTATGAGTTATAGTTATACCAATAACCTTATATTCTCTAAATTTATCCTTTTACAAATCTTCTAATACATATTTGATATATCCGAGGCTTGTATTTTTGTAAAAGATATACCTAGAAATTTTGGGTTTAGAATTATACACACACACACACACATTTAAATTGAATCCTTAGATTCGAGTGTGGGTATTCTGGGGATTATCATTTTTGAGACCATTTCTATTTTGTTGTTGGACCGGTCTAGATCGACTCGCAATGGTAGTAGATACTCTGCAGGTCATAATAGTTGATCTTTTCTCTCTCTCTCAGGTTCAGTTTTTGAACCCACTATTATTGATTGTTGAAATGAATTCATGGGTGAATTCGTGAGCTCTTGTTAATTTAATATGATTCTTTGTTTAGTATAAATAGTTAGTGAGATATATTTTACGGTTGTCTATAGAATGGGTTGATTTTTAAGTTACATGAATTCACTCTTGTGAGTCACTATATAGTAATACTTTTGGATCCTCTCTCAATATTAAATGTTTTAATGTGCAAGACCCTTCCCTTAGTAGCTATGTGTAGATAAGTTCAGTTTGCATGTTGTAAGAAGTGTGAGTTTGTGTCACAGATTAGGGAATTTTTTGGTCTTTGGCACCTTCGTAAATTTTAAGGTAAATAAGATTTACCTTGTTATTATCAAACCTCATACACTCTGCTGATATCTATCAATATGCTATGATTATTTAGGAAATTATGTGATGATCAAGGCTAATCAATTGGTCTTCTCTGGGGTATATAGAATCATAAATTATATTTGTGTTTGACTATAACCATTCTCTTCGATAAGATACCATGTATTAAAATTATGAGATAAATCGATTCTAGCTTATGATGTGAGAATTTAAGGATTTCTATAAGGAGTATAATTACTTTATTATTGGGAGTAAAAACTGTTACAAAAAATGTTTGAATATAATAATGTGATTTAAATACACTTTGGTACTTATATAAGTTATTTTGGGATTATATAGTATTGATATAATTATTTTTTTGATTAATGGTAAAAAGGCGGTTAAGGGGACCCTACCCCGAACATCAAGAGAGCTCCATGAGAGTAGATTTAGCTAAATTATAATAACATCAAAACACCATAGTATAAAATTTAATAGTAATAAGGTAACTTAGGAGCCCATATAGTGAAACTAACAGTAGAAAAAAACCATAGTGAAACTAACAACATCAAAGGAACTAACAACCAAAGACAGAGATAGTGAAAAAACAAAACACCCCGCACCAAAGTTATTTGTATGATTTTTCAAGCCCCTCCAGTACCTTAGCCCAATATATTGCAAGAGCATCAATATTAACAGCCAAAGATCCTAGGTCTAAACAATTTGGGGTTGCCTTCCGTTTCCTTCCTTGACTATCCACAACACAATAAGAATTGGCAAGATGCCCTAGAGTTTGAAGGTGTACCAAGGTTGACTTAACAGTCACAATGCTCCATTCCATATAGATATGGAGGATAGATTTAACTTGATCCATATCCTTGGTTATGGCCCCTAAGTTGGCCTTTAGGATCTTGATCTCGCCACCCTACCCATTGCTAATAGCTTCCTGCACCTACTCCCTCATCTTGTGCCAATCATTAAAAAGAAACTAGACCAAGATCTTAGTGATCCACATGTCCCCCTTGAGCTCTTCAATATTAGCAACCATCTTATCCAAGTGATTTTCCCCTTTGATCGAGCCAACCTGACCCATCGCTTCTTAGTGTTGTTCTAATTGAGCATTTATAGGAGTCGGGGCACCCTGTTTCCTAGACTCACCCTTAGTTTTTGGCTTAGTGCTCGGGGACTACTTAGATTTCAGGTCCTGAAGGTTTTAGGCCGTGACCACCTCCACCTCATCCTCTTCCATGTTTCCATCCAAATAATCCTCATCATCACTTGAATCCTCCTTCTCCGAATCAGACTTCAAACGTTCGCATAAGCTTCCAAAGCCAACTTGAGAGCACCATTTTTGTCAATTTCTAGGGCCACCTTTTTGACAAGGGAAAGGATGAAACACTGGTGGAGAGGGACAAATATCCTACGTAATTTAAACTACAAAATAAAGGAACATAGATAATGATACAAGAAATAGGGGAAACGAAAAGCATGCCCCCGTCTAAAATGGTTTAGCATTGGGAGGTGGTAAGCATAGACACATTTGTGGCAGCCTTCCAAGGTTAAGAATTGAATTAAGGTGAGACCCACCTTGTCAAATGGTTTAAGTAAAGGCATTATAAGGTAGCCAAAAAAATGGGAGGTGATATTCTCATTACCTTTAAGAAATAGATTCAGTTCTTCAGAGGCTTCCTTCTTCAGTTTATAGACTTCCCTTCCCACCGCTAGAATGCTGATAAATTTAGCCACTGAATCCACATTAATCTCTAGACTGATCCCTTTCATCTCAACAACAACATATTTTTGGTCACTTTCCATGCGCTAACAAAGTCTTTTCTGAGATTCTTGTAGTGCCCTTCAAATATTTTTAGAAAAGGGGTAAAACCCTTGCTATCAAACAGGGACATAGCATCGGGAGTGACCCTAGTGAGGTCAGCAAGTTCAGTCCTAATGAGATCCCCACCCATACCACTAAACAACAAAGGCCTCTTCACAAAATGACTCAGAAACTAGAGAGCCGAGAGCTTACTCGCACACCACAAAATGATTCTATAGTAGCAGTTTCCAGATAAAGTTCTCCAAAAATACGTGTAAATCACAACCCCAATCTTCTCATAATTAAGAAATAAATGCAAATTCATCATACAACAAAAAAATGACATGATAGCCCCCCATGAAGATAAATTATACGTGGGAATTAGTGTGTTTTAATAAGTGTGCTGCACCTTGGAATCGAGAATTTACATCTCCCTCAAAAGTTTCAAATCATACCCATTAACCCCCATATTAAAAAATAAATCCACCATGACATTTGCTTCCTTATACACATGTTTGAAGGAGATTAAATTAAAAGAATGGTCCATTTGCTTAATACTCTTAATAGAGTTAAAATTGGCAATAGAGATGGGACCTTCCTTATTTATGTTGTTAATTATGTTCAGGAATCACCTTCCACCTCCAGATTAACAAAGTTGTGTTGGAGAGCTATAGATAGACCCCAAAATACCCTAGCAGCTTCAACAACATTATTTGTTTGAGTGCCCAAATTGTATAAGTATCCAAGAATAAAACTTCCTTCAGAATCACGAAATACCCCACCATAGCCAACACACCCAGGATTACCTTTGGAGGCACCATCAAAGTTTAATTTTAAACAGTCCTTGCTAGGTTTGACCCATCCATTTAGTCTAGGGTTTAGACCTAGGGGCCTAAGGGTAGAAGGTCCTAGACCCCACTTCAAGGAGAAACAAGATTCTGCTTTGAGAGAAAGACTTATTTTGGGAGTTCAAGATAGAAAACTTAGCCAGGATGGATCCCACATAGTGGCCTCCAATTTTAACATGGGACTCTTTTTCCGTTTAAATATTCTTTTATTTCTTTCCTTCCATATTTCCTAGGCCAAATGAATTATAGAGAAAATCCATAAGAACTTCAGACCTTGGCTCTTGAAAGGACCAGTCCATTGGATCCACAACAATTTTATGGAGTCCAGAAGACCCAGTTGACATCAAATATGTTAAGGATGGTTTCCCTAACCAAAACAAGGAAAGGAAAATTAAGGAATAGGTGACGCATCTTCACAATCCAACTCATACAAAACACATCTATTAACCATGTGGAAATTTCTCTTATTTAGATTACCAACAGTTAGAATCTTATCATGGATTACTAACCACCAAAACATATTAATCTTGGGGATTAATTATTTGATCCATATGCTTCCCCAATTAAAATTATCACCTATCTCCTCCTCATGAAAGAAGGAGTGGTAGGAACTTTTGACCGAGAAAATACCATTTTCTTCCTTAGACCAGTATAAGCTATCTTCAACAGGAATCTCTCTATTAATAATAACTCCTCTTAATTTGTTGTTAATAGAAGAGATCTCTAAGTTGTTAGAATGATCCAAAGATATGGTTTTCCACTAACCCAAAGGATCATCCAAATTGAAATAATCTCTCACCTTAGTCCCATATTTGGACACAGAGTCTCTATAGATAGTAGGGAAGATAGTCTTGAGAGGAACATTCTCGGCCGTTGTTCTCCTAGAAGTTAATGGTGTGACCATTTCCAACAAGCCATTTGCAACCTTCAAATAACACATGTTTATCCCAATTTAAGGACTTCCAGAAGAAAGAAGAAGCATTAGAGTTTGGGTACAAAAGCACCATTCATTAGCAGTCAGGTTGGGCCAGTATTTACATCTAATGATACTAGTCCAGACACTATATTTCTTTAACATCTCCAACTCATTTTGGCTAGCATAGCTTTATTCATTTTAGTCCAATCTCTGATACCCAGGCCACCAATTTTTTGGGGAAACAAACCTTATCCTAGGAAATTAGAGGAATTATGTCTTTTGATTCAGTTCCACTCCATAGAAATCTTTTTGTATGCTCTCAGCTTGCATGTAATCTCAGAGGGTAATCTATAGATAGACATCATATAAACTAGTAAATTGTATAGAGCATTTAAGAAGGACAAATTTTCCCACTTGAGATAGAAGCAAACCTTTCCACCCTTCAAGTTTCTTCAGAAATCTATCAATTAAGAAATTCCATTCAGCATTCTTTGGTTTTTCCATCCCAATAAGCATACCAAGGTATCTGGTTGGGAGGGTTTTTATGAGAAACCAAGAATACCAGAAATTTTGATGCTTCTTCTTTTAGGGGTATTGATAAAGAAGATAGAGCTTTTCCCATAGTTTATCAATTGATCTGAAGCTTCCTCATAATCCATCATTAACTACTTGAATTCTCTGGCCTCAAGGATAGAAGCAACTCTAATTAACATGGTATCATCCACAAAATTTTGATGAGAAACCCTCTGGCAGTTTACAGCAAGGGAGATACCTCTTATTCTACCCTCCATGGTAGCCTTGTTAAGAGTTCTACTTAGGGTTTCAGCCATAATAATGAAGAGAAAGGGTGATATAGGATCACCTTGTCTTAAATAATGTGTGTTGTTAAAATAACCACAAGGAGTCCCATTAACAAGGACTCAAAACTTGGTAGTGGAAATACAAGATAGAACCATATCCCTAAAATTCTCACTTAAACCAAATCTTGAGAGATTCTTGAAGGAAAGACCAAGAGACTTTGTCATAGGATTTTTCCATATCTAGCTTAATGAACCTAGCTCATTTATTATTTTGTTTCACATAGTGGAGGGTCTCCTATATGGTGATAATGCCATCTTTAATTTGTCTACCCATAACAAAACCTCCCTGTTGATCAGAGATAATTGAAGGTAGCACAACTTGGATTCTTAAGGCCAAATTTTTTTAGCACATTTTATAAACACAGTTGCAAAGACTTATGGGCCTGAAATTTTTAAACTCCATAGGATCATGATTCTTAGGAACCAAAGTTAGAAAAGTGATATTTAGCTCTGTAGAATCTTTTTGTTCTTGAAGAATTCCTGGATAGCACTACAAATATCATCTCTCACAATATCCCAAAATTTTTGAAAGAAGAAATGGGAAACCATCAGGTCTTAGGGATTTATCAGGGTTTAGAGATTTGACCATGAATTCAATTTCTTCCATCGAAGGGATTTTAGTGAGCATGATATTTTCTTCATCATTTATCAGATGGGGAATCACATCAAGAAACTACTCTTCCTTAGTGTTGTTAGGAACCCGAGAAGAGGTCAAAATCCTACTGAAGAAAGAACACGCCTCTTGTTGAATTTTCTTAGAGTCATTGAGCATAACTCCCTCTCCATTTTTTATACTTAGAATTCTATTAGAGATCCTCCTTTTGAGAGTAGAGATATGAAATAAATTTGTGTTCTTGTCACCCTCTTTAAGCCAAAGGGCTCTAGATTTCTGTTTCCAAAAAATTTCCTCCTTCCAGAGGATGTTATGATACTCAGCAAGTAAATCCTTCTCATTATTTTGATATAATTATTGTACTTGTGATCCAAGTCAATAATGAATGGTTGATGTAAGTAGATTTGTATTTTGTTACCTACCCTTAAGTAAGTAGATTTGCAAGAAGTTAACAGTAATGTGAATGCAAAGTATTTATCTTGTTATGTTACAAATGTGGTATTGTATTCTAGTAAGTCAATTGTATGACTTAATTTAATGTATCATTTCATTTATGTAAATGTTAAATGACACAAACCTTTAAGAGTAAAAAAGGACTTATCATGTCATTTCGTTTAGAACTAACCATATAGAATGGAATATTTTCCTTGTAGGTTATTAACATTGTAGGTTGATTATGAAGGAAGACATGACTTACACATCTGCTCACTACCATGTCTTATGATGAAATCTATAAATTTGTTCTTATTATGAAAAGATGAAAAGAACTGTATGTTAGTAAGGCATGATGCTTGAAACAAGTTTTGATTATTTTTATAATCATTTGTGGACATGTATTAATGATTATTTGTTGATGATGTTGTTTTTAATTTGAGAAATACAACTAATTGTATTGTATTTGAATAAGAAGCGAAAGTAATACTTTTTGTGATATTAATGATGGAAAGGAAGTTTTGTTGGTTATTAATAAAGTATTATCTTTGATAATACATATTGTATTACAATCATTATTATTCCAATAATGATAATGTTGATAGTTTTCTATGACTATGTAATAAGTATTGATATAAAATTGGCAAGAGATTAATAAATCAAGATATTCATACTTATGAATCTATTATGAAATTTATTGTTATAAACCTTATATTATTTTTATGTTGAAGTAATAATACTACTATAAATGTGATTTATATTAATTAGAGGAAATATAATAAAATAAAACCAGTAATATAAAGAAAATCATATAGATGGATATTAGCTTATTAACTATAGTGGTGAATTATACTTATGGTCCTAGGTAGGACAATTACCATAAATCAACTTATATGATTTATTCCCTAGAGAATAACTACTTCCTTTTACCAATAGTGACATACAATTACATGGTTGAGTACCACCATTGAAAAACCAAATCATGATGGTATGGAGCGAAGTAAAAAGTTACTTTGTGATTGATTAGTTAAGTAAAAATGTACTTATCAGTATTAGGAAGTGAATCAACTTAATAATGAATTAAGGACATTAATGAATTCTTAAGTTATTAACTATGAACATAATAACTTAAGAGATGGAAAGAATCTTGATACTATGAATGAGATGATTGTGTGGTGAATGGAGGGACAGGTTTCATGTGACTAGTATGTAGTCACAAAACCGGGATAGCTAGCGTGATGCCCTAAAAAAATGGTCGTGGTAATGTAAAGTCTAATTGCATTGTCCAACCAGCATTTCTTTTGTGTTATTCCTAAGAGGCTACACTAAGAAGATACACATTCTCTAAAACTTTTAAAAGGTATAACCAAATGATATACTAACTATATTATCTCGGGAGGAACATTAAGGGGATCAAGTAGGATTTGAACCCTTGCAGTCACACATGGTTGTAATATATTTTTTGGTTGGATTCTAAACATTAATTAATGTTGAATTGATCTATTATAAGTGATTAATCATTGAAGGAATCAATATAATTAACTAATTCTAAAATAATTCAGCGGGTGTTGTAAATGATGCTACTCATTTCAACGTATGAAAAATTAAGTGTAACATATCTACAAATATTTTCATTTGTAGTTTCTCATTGGAAGTGGATTGCAATGTTTACATGTAATTTTTCTTGATTTGCTGCTCTGTAGAACCAATTAAATCATGTTTCTATATTGATTTTTATCTCGGTTGATATTTGTGTAATTAATCATCCATTTATTTGTAATGTACTCTTGAATTGCAATGTGTACTTAATTGGTTCGTGAAATGAACTATATTTCTTCAACTTGTGGAAATTTTGTATTTTGTTCTTGGAACTATTGGGTAAGCTGTTAATTTGGGAAATTACACTAAGTCTAAAATAATATATTTATTGGTATTGAAGATCAATTAAGAAGACACCTTGGATCATTTTCATTGATCCAAAGCATTCTCTTAATTTGATATGTAATTACGATTAAATGTAAGAGATTGCAGTCATTCTTTGATAATGGATTATCAATCTTATCCTAATTGGTCTTGATGATTTTGTTCTAGTTTACCTATGTTATTAGTCCCATGTTAAGGGATAGAAAGTGTTTGAGAGCTGGTTCATTGTAACTGCTTGCTCCATTTGAAAAATGTTTCATACATTGGTAAGGTTTCTATTATGCGATTACTTTAGACCTAGCCTATGTCTCGATATTTTGATAACACTAAAATTTCTAAATTTCTAACCTAGACTTAAGGCATATGAATTTCTATGGTGTCTTGTGGAACTAATCTAAGACCTATACCAAGTTGATAGGAATTTAAATATTATCAATTAAATCGACCTATGTTGGGAAAGGACTATGGAGCCTAACTTTACAATAACCCTAGTCAACTTTTGTGGATGCATGATCAAGTGGTGAGGTTTTTAGTTGCTACCACCCTTACATTTACTTGGAAGATTTTATGGTTGACATTGATGGTGGCTGCCGCCACTCCTTAGCACTAAGAAAATTTAAAATTAGCAAGTCACTAAAAACTAGCACTAAATTTAGTTGCATGATCGCTTGAATTGTTATCGAATGGAAAATGGAATAGAGAAGGCTGGTGGGTTGGCAAGATAGATGAACCATCCTTTCTAACATTAATGATTTTAAAAATAATTCTAAACTATCTTGGGGGGAAATATGTTAGGTTTAGAAAGGAGTTGGTTGTTTTGGTTTCATTGTTACTCTTTCCATTCTTCTCTCTCCCTCATTTTACATGTCAAATTTAAAGGTGTTTGATCTCGGTTTCAATTCGTATTGAGAGTTCCACTTTTGGGTCTTGAGGAGATCCTATTAGAGGATATTTCAATGGAGAAATATTGTAGAGATTTTCTAAAGGTAGATTTATTTGACTTGTGGAAGCTATCATGGGAGTTAGATAAAGAAACACGGGATCTAGAAGAGGACTTTGGAAAGCTCTATCATACATGATAGGCTCTAATCCCTTCAAAAACTTTTTATATTTAATTATTTCATAAAAGGAATTTTGATTATTATAGAAATCATTTTGGAGTTCTAGTTTTTTCATATTGCATATTAAAATGGTATATCTTACTTGGTATGTGGTTTATGAACTGGTTTTAGTTCGCTTTGCTCTTAATTATTTTCTATGAATCGCATGTCGATCTCTTCCATTATATCTATTTTGGGTGATTGTAAAAATAATTCACCGTGACTATAATGGGTAGCATAAGTTTATCATTTGAGTTGCATGCTTTTAGTTTGTAAACCGAATCACCATTTTGGTTAGTAGACTCTATGTGTGATCGTTTTGGTGATTGTAAGACTGAATGTGTATACTCTTTTAAATATCGACCTTGTGATTGTTAGGTAAAGCTTAAAATTGAGTACCTAGTCAAATTAGACTGGTGTTGTTTAATGATGATTGATATCTGATCTTTTTGGGTTATTTTAGATTTTGGTTAGAATACTCAAATTTTAGAAGGTGATATAATCGTGAATCATTTAGGTTCTTGCTTACCTAGATCAATCCTGTTATGGTGGAGTTGAAGCTCATTCATTAGGAGGGTATGGGATTTTCCTATAGGTAATATTGGAATAGTTAGGTAAGATCCATTTTGATATTGATAACGTAGGTCTGGATCACTTATTTAACTTGGTGGATGTTGTTTATAACCCAATGTGACAGTATATACATGTCATCCTCATTGTAAAGGGACTTCTAACTATGCATTTGAGACTTATCCATTCACCCTTTCTTCTCTAAACTCTTTTTTGTCTAACCACTATCATGGCTATATGAATTTGGTTTCCTTTATTTTATCATTATGACTATTCCATATTGTAATCTTGTCAGGAAGATGATTTGGTATAATGTTTTATTAAAAATGTGGAATGGTTGTGGTAAGCTTGACCTATAACTTGTGTTCATTTTTGAATACATGAATTTAGTGGTTACCTTGTGATATATTTGGGAACTTATTGTGAACTGTTAGACCCTTACCGGTAAGACTACCAGTGTTCAAAGGTATACTGAACTATCTTAACTTTAAGTATGAATAATTTTGAATATAGTTATTGTTTGATCTTCTTTGGAAAGTCTTCATTGATTATGATCCTAACCTAGAACTATTAGGAGGGGTTACAATGTTTACCCTTATTCTAAGTTTAATCGATTAAATTCTTATCGATACCCTTGATCATTCAAAGATGATCAAGGATATCAATTACTCATGTTTAAAGGTTTTATATTTTACGAGCATTCTTTTTTTTGATTTGGACCATTTTGTTCTTCTACCTAAGTGGTGTATCTAGTTGGGTAAGGTTATTTTCCTATCATAGAGTGGAATACTTGTATTGATCTAAGAATATTTTATCTAAAGAATCTTTGTGTAGTGTCTTCCAATGAATTACATGCATTCCAATCAATTGAAGCCAAGTCGTTTATGTGCTAAGCTAAAATGGACTGTGGTTTTTAAGAGTTTTGTTATTATTAGTATAGTCTCTCTCTCTCCTCCTAGCTTGCATAAAATCCTTGTTAAACCTATAGGTTGAAGGTCTGTTGGAATTGAATTCTTATCTAAAGGAAATTATCTTAAAACCAAGTACTATGTGTTAATCATGTAGTATGGGATACATGATTAAGGCATTTCTACTCAGCCTTGTCCTTTTACTATTAGTATACTTGGCTTTGCATTATTATCTAAATATTACATGAAGTGAGAAGGTATACTTGTCATACTATGGATTACTTGTGTGGTTGTGCAATGATCGAATGTATACTTGTAATGTAGTAGGTTATTTTATTTGGATGTACAACGAATGAATGTTCTATCTATTTGTTGAATGTCTTATATTTGGTAGAATTCATACTTGGTTGGAATATTAGGTGTTGACATCTACGTGGTTTTATAATACACTTGATTAATGTTATTCTGGAAGTGTTCAAAAAGGAAAAAGGATGTTTCTGAACCCTTGACTGTTTTCTATTTATAAGCAGTGTTCCTTCTTTAAGTTGTTAGTCAGAAATTATGGTTCCAAGGATTTAGATTCTATCATGCTTAGTTCAAATGAACTGATAGATGCTAACAATATTGTAGATGAAATTCATCAAAGAAGAAAAGAAGAAAACTTATGGAATGCGTAATTTTTCTATTGATTGAAAAATGTAGTTTGATGAAAATATTATGTTTTCATTTATTGATTTACTTTTTTGTTGAAGTAATCAGGGCCTATGGACAATTGTGTAAACTGCTGAAAAGAATATGATTATTTCTTGTATACTTGAACTGATATATTATGCTGAAAATAAATGAAATTTGTTGCTTGAATCATTCTATCTTGACTAGTTAAGTTGTGTGTGAATGACATTTTCAGTTAAAAGGATTCTTTCATTTGGAAAGTAAGCTTGTATGGAATCAGTTGATATGCAATGCTTTATTCCTTGATATTATGTAGTAACTTGGTTAAAGTTATATGAAGTATTATCAACTTCATACCATTGATTATGTAATAAGGAATAATATTATCGATTCCTTGAAATTGTGGGGAAAAGGGATATATGTAAATCATTGTCTTTTGTGGTTGACTTATATGAAAATTATAATTGAAAATAACTTAAATATAAGTTGTTTATTGACTTATATACTTATATTTACTGAATTCATCTTGAATAAGACAACAATGAATAATTTTTAATAAAAAAGTTATATTGTTGTGCGAATTAAGTTATAAATGACTATGATTATTTACAACATTATAAGTCAATACTTGCGTGACTATTTTATAAGGGTTGTTATAAAAAAAAGTATGGGTTGCATATCTAAATTAAGGGGATTAAAACCTTATAGAATAATCACACACAATACTTAAACGCGTTAAGTATACATAAATATTTTCCTTGTGAAAGTATAAGTGATTATATTAATAATGTAACTCTACCTATCTTAATTGAAGAACTAAGTGCAATAAGGAAATGGAATTGTACTTAGGAAAGGATAAAAATGATATAATGGGATTAGCTGTATAGATTGAACTAATCCTTAAGGAATTAAGAAAAAAATTCTTCATGTTACAATGATGAGGTCATTAATATGATAAATATTTGACTTTATATCCGTAATTTAATTATCTATTGAAACCTTTAGGAAAGGGGTTGTTCACTATGTGGTAACATAATGAATCTTTTAGATAGACTATAAGGGGATGTGGAATACCCTCCCATCATAGATGAGTTTTACATAGGGGATAATGTTTAACTAAGTTATAACAGTTCGAATAGTTGAATGACTTAAAGGAAAATGAATGTTAATTCAAGAAAACTATTACGGGTTGAAAGTATGGAACCCATTTGGAGTCTAAGAGTGAAATTTCTATGAATCCTAAAGTGTATATGGATATATGTGGTCACTTCCCTATAATATGCTTATAATATTTTTCTAAGATATTTAATCAACTCGGAGGAAATTACATGCTTAAAGTGAATAAGTTAAGAGCATAATTAACCTGTAGAACCTCTTTATTGATTAAGTGGAAACATAATTTTCCTTATTGGAAATGTTTTTCGGAATGCAAGTTAGTCCTTACGAAAGACACCTAACGGCTAAAAAAACTAGGGTGGGATTAACAAGATTAGAATTAAAAGGGTTTAATGAACTTGTTAAGAAGTGAGGTTCAGCTTAGTGGAACTCAATGGGTTGTTGTAGCATAATCGTTGTTGCATAATACCCATTTAATGATGAGGGTCATTAAATGGTTATTGTGGAAAAACCATCATGACATAATAATCCATTCATTTCCTCTAAGTGAGGTCATCTCTGAGTGGGAAGGATTTATATAAGTCAAGAAATTCTAATCAAGATAACAGTTTCAAGTGTGGTGAAAGACCTATTCCTTCATGACGAGTATGTTGTCTTGGAATATAGGCATATAAAACATGTATTAAACTTTGGCCAAATTATCGCAAGTTCCGGTTGTGTTTTCTAAATTCAGCATACCAAAGGTGTTGGATATAGGATGGGTATTCATAAAAAATATCTAGATAATCCCTTGGTCAGTTGACTTGATGAACCCTTAAATGAAAAAGGGAACCACAAGTATATAGAGTATACAATGAAATGAAATATGAGAGATTGGTTTTACATTGATTCATAACAATTGCATATGGTTATTGTTGTAGGATTGATTAGTAGATTTAATGTAGTTCTAAATGTTGAATTTAGAATAGTGAACATTGAGATAAACAAAAAAAAATTATCTGCTTTTGTAATCATGAAATAGGGATGTTACATCTTGGTATCAGAGCTTAAGGTTACAGCTCTTGGACCTATTTGAGTCCACTTCTAATAAAAACAAATTTCTTGATTACAGAAATGGTGAGAACAAGGGGACATGCTGCAAATTGTTGGTGTAGGTGGTATTTTTCTTCACTTATTTAGTGTTATTCCACCTCACCAAGTGATTCATCGACTTAGGTGGACATGGATCTAGGTGTCATATTAGTTATGATGATTCTCTTAAAGAATCTTTCATATGTGTAAGTGTGTCATAGGAGTTACATTCCCATTTGGGAAAGTAACTCCTCTTCTCCATTATGGAGGAATATTCTCTTACATGGGAGTTACACATTCACTCCCCTATTTGTACTCACCTCCTTTGATCTATGAAAAGCCTAAGCCAAGCCTAGCATTCCATTCTACTCAATTTTTGAATCTTGAGCTCTCATATGCATGCACATTGCTTCACAAAGCTTGCTTGCTTCAATCTCACAACTCCTACAATTTGGTGAAGTGTAACTATTTGATGCATGTGTATTCCTTCCATGTCTTCGTCATTCCTCCGACATGGTATCAGAGCTCGGGGATCAGAATCATGTCACTTGCTTTGGTTGCTTACTACTCATCGCTTTGTAGTTTCATGTGCAAGTTCTCAACTTTACCTTGTGCTCTACTTGCTTTCTTTCAAGGGGTTCTTTTACTTGGTTTTGTGTGGTTTTGTGTGTTGGTACTTCATGCACAAGGTCAGGAAAAATTAGAGTAAAAAAGGGTGTTGGTTTGAGTTGTGCCTCATTGATAGCTTGTTACATTGCCCTCACCGCTTGGTTCACCACTCGCCTGGTCATTTTTTACATTGGTTGGGCTCATTTGTTCAACTCGTGCCTTGATTTACCTAGATAGCATGGGTTTTTGGCTTGAACGTGGGTCTATTAGTCTAAACATGGTTGCTTTGGCTATTTTTTGGCTCATGTTCTCCCTTGAGGACATTTTGCACTAGTTTTTCTGGCTTGCGCATTCATTTTGGTGGACGTTGCCTTGTATTCAAACCAGGTCATCGCATTGGCTTGACGGCTTGGTCCATTTTGATTTGCAACCTACTCAGTGTTGACTCTATCTTCCACCTAGTGCTTTGCATGTTTTTCCTTAGTGCTACACTTTGTCCAGTGCACACCTGTATTGTTTTGGAAACTTAGGTTTCACTCTTGTGTAGGTTGTATTGCCATGGTCTTCAACATCGATGATCCCCTGGTGCTTCAACCTGCATTCTTTGAAGTGTTCGGAGTTATTTGTTTCGACTTCGATTTGACCTACCGCTCTCCCATTAGAGCTTGGAAACCTCCAATGAGTTCCTGGTTCATTTTGATTTGTGGATATTAATTCTATTGGGTCGTGGTTCACTTTTCCACTGTGCTTTTCTTGTCGTGGCCTTGCCTCAACTCCTCGACTTGTTGGTTCACTCCTACATTCATTCTAGCTGTGATTTGGGTTTTCAACTATTGGCTTAGATCTACCTATGCATGTACATTTTTACTCACCGTGGCTTTGTTTTGGACCAACTCGTGCTTCAATCTCATGATTTGGTTCGTGAGTTTTCTCGAGATGTCTCTAGTTTGACCCTGTTCGTGGCTTTTTTGGACTTGGCACTGCCCCCTAACTCGAGCCGTTACTTACCATGGAATCTATGCACGGCTGACCCTAGCTAAAATGTGGTCATTACTCGGTGTTCATGGTTGAGTGACCCTGGCAGATCTCTGTCAATGGTTGTTAGAGATCCTTTGACATTGCTATCTTTACACAGAATCTCCCACGTCCGTTTCCATCCTACCATTGCCCCACTAGCTCACTCCTTCCACCGACTCAGGCCTACACATACCTAACAGCTCGGTCACTCTAGGATGTGAGACCACCTACAAACCATTCATGCAACCATTACACTTTGGACTGATTGTTTTTCTAGTAACTTGTGCACATGGCCATGTAATGACCTTCCACTCAAGTAATGTTGAATCGATGAGTCACATCTGCCATCTCGCAACAACTCAGTACATCTACATGGTTTGAAAATGTGGGCCCCCATACATTCCTTTTAGAACTTGTTTGGTGGTTAAACAATCTATTTTTTAATGTTTAAGGAAAAAACATTCTTAACTTTGCATTGTAATAATTTTAGCACCTTTATTTGCTTATATTTAATGTCCTTCATTCCAAAGTGTCGAAGGCAGAGAGTGAGGTTAGGGGTTGGCGGAGAGGCTAACTTCCCTACCAAGCAACACAAAACCTACCTAAAATTTGATGCCATTTCCAACAAGTAACCACATGACACCCTTTGCACTCATTTCGGGCACTTTTTTAATCATTTTGTAAAGCTTATTGACATTTTCCATCGACAAGGGAATCATTTTTACTATAAATTTCGACTCGTTGCTCGATTTTGAGCACTTCTTTAGTAAAAGTTGTATGTTTTTTCACACTCTAGATGATGGGATTATCAGTTTTGTAAATGCACTATTTTATAAAGTGCCACATTTTGGAGGGGTTTCACTAGTTTTCTTGGGTTTTCATACATAGACAAATTATCGGCCTAGTCCAACGTCTTGCATTTGTGCACCTTGCACTTTTTGATTCCTCATCATGGAGGGTGCTCTTTCCGAGACTTGAACGTTGTAGGATCATCGTGATGCCTTCGCCACTTCTTACAGGGAGGAGAGAGAACTATTCAGTTTTTGTGTGCTTCTATGGAACGCTACTTTACCCATGAGGCTCTTTCACACTTATTACTTGGGCAGTTCACACTCCACCGATCATCGTCATCCGGAGGAATTTTTGACACTTGTAACCATGGTTTTGGTCACTTGATGATACATGTCTCTAGATCTCTCCGGTTTCACGTGGTAGACTCATATCCTCCTCATCATGTCTAGAGCATTCTTGAGTTCCTCTATGGAGACCCTTCACATATTGCCGCCATTGTTGTTATTGATTTATTTTTCTCCTCTATTTCTTCATGTGATGGAAGTTCCACTAACACAGACTCGCTTGGTTCTACTTTTGATAACGAGGATTGTGCACCCAGTTCTGATGTCAAGAGTACTATAGAGGACTCTTCTCCTCCTCTCATTATTCCAGAGAGTGTTGACACTTCCCACATCTCATCAAATATCAAGCAAGTATCCTATTCAGTCTCATATAGTCATCACACCCACCTCCTTTCCACTTCTACCTTCATTGGATGACTCATACCTATTTGACATCACTCTTCTGCATTTGTTGAGCCCCCTCATTGGGACAAGTATCTACCGACCTTAGTCATCTTTTCAGAGTACACTTGTGATGTACTACGGGTTCCTCATGTATTTTAGAGGAGTTCATTATCTCCATTGTTGGGAGTGACCCTTTTGGGACTCTTACCACTTCCACTTTTGTAGAGACTTTCATTGATCTACCCTTTCTTGTGGATCCATTTTCTGTTGTGGGGGATGTTTTATTACCTTCACATCAATTGGACATCCTTTCTATAGATTTTCCCCTTCTTGACTCGATAGATCTACATACATGGCATTACCTTCGGTTCCTTCACACTCACTTGCTAGACCTATGTCACAATTTCGTGGACCAGACTCAGAGTTCTTCATGCTTCTACCTTCAGTTTCCTTTATGGAGTGGGTAGAATTCCAGCACGTCATTTATGTCCTTCCTAAGGGTAGGCACATAGTTTGGTGTAGATGGATCTTCTTCAGTCTAGAGGTAGAGGATCTCGTCATCAAAATTCTTCTGGGAGACTTCCTAGAACTCGAAAAGTTCAGATCTATCCATGGCATCTTCTACATTCCTCTCATCTCCCTCTTCTTCTCTCTTATTCTTCTTTTCGAGAGATTTCCTCTTTGTACATGGGTACCTTTACAGCCTCGCTCATGTGGCCGGGATCCATCTTTGGCATCTTTTTAAATTAGAGAGTGGCTTGTCTCTCTTTGGGGGAGTTTTTTCCCACCGGGTTTTCTCCTTTTACTCCACTTATTGAGATTTTCTTATACATGGGTACCTCATCAAGCTTTGTGTCAAGACCCATTTCTCTTTCTGACTTGCTACCTCATCCTAAGTTATGATGAAGGTGGGTGTTGGTGTAGGTGGTATTTTTCTTCACTTATTTAGTGTTATTCCACCTCACTAAGTGAGTCATCTCACTTAGGTGGACATAGATCTAGGTGTCATCTTAGTTATGAAAGATTCTCTTATAGAATCTATCATATGTGTAAGTGTGTCATAGGAGTTGCATTCCCATTTGGGAAAGTAACTCCTCTTCTCCATTATGGAGGAATATTCTCTTACATGGGAGTTACACATTCACTCCCCTATTTTTACTCACCTCCTTTGATCTATGATAAGCCTAAGCCAAGCTTAGCATTCCATTCTACTCCATTTTTGAATCTTGAGCTCTCATATGCATGCACATTACTTCACAAAGCTTGCTTTCTTCAATCTCGTAACTCCTATAATTTGGTGCATGTGTATTCCTTCCAGGTATTCATCATTCATCTAACACAAATAATCCACCTTTGGGTGGTGAAGTAGCTACATCTCAAAAGTTGGATGAAATCCTTGCACGCTTCTATTTGACATAAGGAATAAGATTATTGTTTTGGAACGAAAAGTGGTTGGAAATAACACCGAGGCTTATAGTGAATAGTCTCAAGGGAAGCCATATGATGAGAGAAGCGGTGATGTTTAGGATCTCATTTCTGCAAATGATAACATTGTAAATAATGCTAACATGAATGTACCCAATCAGCCTCATAATAAGAGGGCAAGATTGGTAGCTGAATTAAATAGTGATATAAAGATGATAAGTCCAGAAAATTTTATAGAACCACCCGAGGTTGATGGAGTTGATAATTGGCTCAACAAGATGGATAAACACTTTATGATAAGAAATTTCTCTGAGGAAACTAAGGATATATAAGGATCTTATCATCTCTCCCATGAAGCATTTTCATGGTGGGATAGTTGTAAGTTTGAGCTTAATGTTGATGAGAAAAACATCACATGGAACCAATTCAAGGATCATTTTAGGAAGCGCTAGTTGTCCCAACTTTACTATGACCAAAAATGATAGAGTTTTAAACATTAGCTTAGGACAAACTATCGGTAACAGAATATTGGGAGAAGTTCACCGATCTTCTCAAATATGTACTGCAATATCAAATGGATGAAAATTTCTGAATAAGGAAGTTCATCATGGGTTTTTATCCTATCATAGGTGGTGAGGTGGATGTACATAGTCCTGCCACTATGGAGGAAGTGGTAGAAAAAACCATTCGGAAAGAGCAAAAATTGAAGGCAATTTCTACACATAAGGAGGAAAAATGTAAGAAAAATGGGAATGCTTCTTCATCTTTTCCACCCAAGAAGGGTACATGGAAGAATTTTGGAAACAAAATTAAGCATGTGGCTGGAAATGAAAAGAAAATAGTAACGAGGTAAAGTTGCAACAAATAACAAAAATAATGGGCAAAAGGGTAATTATGGGAAAAATAGTACTTTCAAGGCTGAGAATAAGTATGATCCTAAGAAAGGACATATTGGAGGTTTTTTTAATTGTGGGGGAATCCACTATGCAATTCATTTTCATTTAAATTAAAATGACAACCACTAAAGCATAAAATACATGTTCGGTGGTGACAAGCAAGTTGAAAAGTAGGCTATGCCCATAGAAGTGCCGGTAAGTTATATGGCCTACCTGTAACTATAATTTTTGATACTGGTGCTTCTGAATGTTTTATTTCTAAAAAGTTAGTTACTAAATTAAAACATAAAGCTAGTTTTATGGAAAAACCATGGACTATCTAGTATGGGAATAACATTGTCCACACAGTTAGTAAGTGTCTTTTTGGTGCAGCCTTAGAATTACCAAGCTTCACAATTGAGGTAGACTTGTATTGCACCTCTAGGGTCTTATGACATAATAATTGGTGTGAATTGGTTGGCTGATCACAAGTCACTTATGGACTATTTTTGGAATCATATAAGGTGTTTGGATGATCTGTCAAAAATCAGCAGACATTTAAGGAATAAAAATAGGCATAAAGGTTAGAGAAATATCAGCTATGCAATGAAGAAGGCCAAAAATAAAGGTTGCATGCTTTATGCAATAAAAATTTCAGATTCAGCTGAAGAAGGAGGTAAATTTTTGGAAAAATATTTGTTGTTACATAATTACAATGATGTGTTTCTAAAAGAGCTATTAGGTCTTCCACTGAAAAGAGAGTTTGACTTCACCATTGAAATCAAGACAAGGATGGAACCTATTTCCAAGGCACCTTATCATATGACTACCACTAATCTGGTAGAGCTTAAGGCTCAATTACATGAATTGTTTTCTAAAGGGTTAATAAGGTCAAGTGTCTCAACTTGGGAGAACAGTGATCTTTGTTAAAAAGAAGGATGCAACATTAAGACTTTGTTTTGACTACGAATGTTGAATAAAGAAACTATTAAGAATATATATCCTCTCCCAAGGATATATTATCTTTTTAATCAAATGCATGGAGCATCGGTTTACTCTAAAATAGATCCGTGTTCTGGATATCATCAATTAAGAATCAAGGAAGAAGATATTCATAAGACTACTTTTAGAATGAGATATGGACATTATGAGTTTATGAGTTTACCTTTTAGTTTAACTAATATCATTATAGCCTCCATAAATCTGATGAATAATATATTTCAAGAATACTTGGATAAGTTTTTTTATTGTATTCTTGGATGACATTCTTATCTATTCATGGAGCTTAGAGGAGCATAATGAGAATTTAAAGATTATTCTTGAGGTACTAAGAAAGAGGAAATTATACAGAAAACTATCCAATTTTTCATTTTATGAGACCGAGTTATAATGCTTGGGGCATATAATAAATAAATATGGAATCTCGGTTGATCCCTTAAAGATATCAGCCATAATTAATTGGTCGGAACCTAAAAATGTACATGAAGTTAGAAGCTTCATGGGGCTTGTTGGATATTACAGAGCATTTGTAAAGGATTTCTCAAGGGTTACTTCCCTAATAAATTCATTTCAAAAGAAGATAAAAAGTTTGTATGGAGTGAAAAATATAAGGTTGCATTAAGAAAAATTGAAGGAACAACTAACCGCCCTATATTGATTGTTCCAGATCCAAAAGGGATTTTTACTATGGTGAAGGATGCTTCTAGAGATGGATTAGGGGGTATATTTCTATAAAATGATCATGTGATATTGTATGAAAGTAGGAAGATTAAATTGCATGATAAGAATTACGCTCCCCCAGATTTAGAGCTTCTTGTCATAGTTTATGCATTGCAGGTTTGGAGACATTACCTCTTAGGGAAACCTTTCAAGTTGAAAACGGACCATCTTGGGTTGAAATATATCTTCAGTCAACCTAACTTAAATTCCAAGAAATGAATATGGTTAGAGTTTTTGTCTTGATATGATTTTGACATCAGCTACATTAAAGGTAAAGAAAATAGAGTGGCAAATGCACTAAGTCGTAGAAAGCATATTTCGCACTTGTGACTTTAAGAACTCCCTTTAAGGATGAGGTTAGAAATTCCTTAATTTTTTATACATAGTACTATCGGTAGGTAAAAATAGTGTTTTCTGTGAATTGAAAGGATGTAAGGTACAAATGATTTATATTAGATGAAGAAGGAATTCGAGGCATGAGGATAAAGTGTATATACCACAGGAAATGAATTAAGGAAGAAAATGATGACTAAATTTCACAATGCACCTTACTTTGGAAATCCGGAGTGAAAAATGCTTACCGATGTAAAACATCATTACTTTTGGAAGGGGATGAAGAAAGACATCTTGGATTATGTGTCTCATTGCCTAGAATTCTAGCATGTGAAAGTTGAGCATATCCACCCAGTTGGTTTTTTGTACCCTCATTACATACTGCAGTTTAAATGGAAGGTATTGAGTATGGAATTTATTCAAGGATTGCCAATGTCTAGGAATAAGAATGATTTTATTTTATTTATGGTTGATAAACTAACCAAAGTGGCTCATTTCATTCCTAGAAACTCGAAAGATGACTTACCTATTCTTACAAAAAGTTTTGTTCAAGATATTTTCAGATTGTATTGTGTTCCCAAGTTGATAATATCTCGATAGGGACCCATGAACGACTTCATGATTTTAGAAAAAACTTAATGTAGCTTTGGTAATAAAGCAAAACTTTATCTCTTCTTATCATCCATAAACGGATGGAAAAATTAAAAGAGTGAATCAGGTTTCTAGAAGATATGCTTAGGATGTCTTCTTGTATGGATCGGTAGTAAAAATGGGAAGATTATCTTCCTTTGGTGTAATTTTCATACAATAATACTTACCATTATTCTATAAATAATGGCACCTTTTGAATTTTTTTATGGCCGAAGGTGTAGGACCCAGTCATTTAGGATAACATTGAAGATAGATAAGTAATTGGGCTTAAGATACTTTGTGAAATGGAACAGTAGGTAAATTTAATCTGGGAAAGATTAAAAGAGGCTTCTGATAGACATAAAAGTTATGCAGACTTGAAAAAGGTCAAAAGGAAATTTTAACTTGGTGATAAAGTTTTTCTAAGAATCAAGCCTAAAAAGAACTTGATTATTTTTGGCAATTCAGCCAAGTTTTCATCTCATTATGTAGGACCCTTTCAATATTGAGATAGTTAATCTTGTGGCATACTGATTATCATTTCATCCCTCATTGGCACGGATGCATGATGTATTTCATATTTCTTTACTTTATAAATATGTTTCAGATTTATCACATGTGTTAATTTGAAATGCTTTGTTCCAAGACCTAGTGGTAATCATGGTAGAAATAGTTAGAGTGTTGGAAACCCATAAGTTGCACTTGTGTAATCATGAAATTAGACAGTGTAAGGTCCAATGAGATCAAATTAACAAGAAAAGCGCAACCTAGGAGAACTTGGAGGACATGAAAACTACTTTTCCTCACTTGTTTTAAGTAGAAATATTTCATTTCCTATAAAAACTTGAATCATTTTGATTCACAATTGATTCCAGATTTGTTGTTTTGAAATTTACTTTTATTAAGTATTGTTACAGCCTATAGTGTTGTTATAAATTTTAAAAACTGAATTTTTGGATTAAATTATGTTGTTATTAAGGAATCTTATGGTTAAATAAATATTATTAAACTTATTTTCTAGAAAAATTGTTTTGGAATTAAGTCAATCATTGGGACGATGATGCTTTTAGAGGGGAATTATGTAACACCTCTGCCATCCTTTCATTTGTACTTGCTCATTGTGAAGTGGATTGCAACGTTGACATGTGATTGTTCTTGAGTTGCTACTCTGTAGAACCGATTAAATCATGTTGCTAGATTAATGTTTATCTTAGTTGAGATTTGTGTAATTAATCATCCATTTATTTGTAATGTACTCTTGAATTGTAATGTTTACTTAATTGGTTCGTGAAATGAACTGGATGTCTTCATCTTGTGGAAAGTTTGAATTCTATTCTTGGAACTATTGGGTAAGCTGGTAATTTGGGAAATTACACTAAGTCTAGAATAATCAATTTATTGGTATTGAGAATCAATTAAGAAAATACCTTGGATTAGTTTCATTGATCTAAGGAATTCTCTTAATTTGATCTGCAATTACAATTGAATGTAAGAGATTGCAGTCATTCTTTGATTATGGATTATCAATCTTATACTAATTGATCTTGATGATTTTGTTCCAGTTTTCCTATGTTCTTAGTCCCATGTTAAGGGATGGAAAGTGTTTGAGAGCCGGTTCATTATAGCACTGCTCCATTTGAAAATGTTGCATAGATTGGTAAGGTTTCTACTATGTAGTTACTTTAGACCTAGCCTATGCCTGATGTTTTTATAACACTAAAATTTCTAAAGGTATAACCTAGAACTAAGGCATATGAATTTCTATGGTGGCTTGTGAACCTAATCTAATACCTATACCAAGTTGATAGGCATTGAAATATTATCAATTAAATCTTGACCTATGTTGGGAAAGGAATATGGAGCCTAACTCTACAATAACCCTAGTTGACTTTTATGGATGCATGATCAAGTGGTGAGGTTTGTAGTTGTTTCCACCCTTGCATTTACTTAGAAGCTTTTATGGTTGACATTGATGGTGGCTACCAACACTCCTTAGTAATAAGAAAATTTAAAATTAGTAAGTCTCTAAAAACTAGCACTAAATTTAATTTCATGATCGCTTGAACTATTAACAAATGGGAAAATGGAATAGAGAATGTTGGTGGGTTGGTGGGATAGATGAACCATCTTGTCTAGCATTAATTATTTTGAAAATCATCCTAAACCATCTTGGGGGAAAATGGTGGGTTTGGCAAGGAGTTGTTTGTTTTGGTTTCATTGTTACTCTTTCCATTCTTCTCTCTCTCATTTTTCATGTCGAGGTTGAGGGTGTTTGGTTTGGTTTTGATTTTGTATTGAGAGCTTCACTTTTGGGTCTCAAGGAGAGACTGTTGGAGGATATTTTAGTGGAGAAGGACTGTAGGGATTTTTTGAAGTTGGATTGCTTCAATGTGGAAGCTATCATGAGAGTTAGAGAAAGAAACATGGGAGTTAGAAGAGGACTTTGGGAAGCTCTATCAGGCATAATAGGCTCTAATTCCTTTAAAAACTTGTTCTATTTAATTATTTCATAAAAGGAACTTTTATTTGTATAGAAAGTATTTTAGGGTTCGGGTTTTTATATTGCATATTAAAATGGAATATCTTTCTTGTTAAGTGGTATACAAATTAGTTTTGTGTTCTCTATTTTCTCTAAATGCTTTTATATGAACAACATGATGATCTCTTATATTTTGGGTGATTGTAAAAAGAACTTGACATGACTGTAATGGGTAGCACAAGTTTATCATTGGAGTTGCATGCTTTCGGTTTGTAAATTGATTCAATATTTGGGTTAGTAGACTCTTTGTGTGATCGTTTTTGGTGACTGTAAGACTGAATGTGCATACTCTTTTAAATATCAACCCTATGTTTGTTGGGTTGATCTTGAACTTGAGCACCCAGTTGAGTTAGACAGTGTCGTTTAATGATAATTGATATATGATATTTTTGGGTTATTTTATATTTTGGTTTGAATACTTGAACTAAGAAGGAAAGACAACCGTGAATTATTCGATTTCTTGCTTACCTAGATCAATATTTTTCTGGTGGAGTTGAAGCTCATTCACCAAGAGGGTACTATATTTTCCATTACATAATATTGGAGTGGTTAGGTAAGATCCTTTTGGATGTTAATATCCTTGGTTGAGCTTAGCTTATTTAACTTTTTGGATGTTTTTTATAACCCCATGTGATAGTATATACACATCATCCTCATTGGAAATGGAATTTTGATTGTGCATTTGAGACTTATTTGGTCTTGATTCTCTGAAATCTTATGGGTATAACCACTACCATGGTTATATGAATTTGGTTTCTTTTATTTTATCATTATGATTGTTCCATCTTTTAATATTTTCATGCGCAGACATGGTTTGGTATAACGTTTTGTTAAACAATGTGGAATGGTTGTGGTAAGCTTGACCTGTAACTTGTGTTCATTTTTGAATCCATGAATTTAGTGGTTACCTTGTGATATATTGTGGAACTTATTGTGAACTATTAGACCCTTACAGGTAAGACTACCAGTGTTTAAAGGTATACTAAACTATCTTAACTTCTGGTATGAATAAGTTTCAAACATAGTTATTGTTTGATCATCTTTGAAAATTTTGCACTGATTACAATCCTAACATAGAACTATTAAGAGAGGTTACAATGTTTACCCTTGTTCTAAGTTTAATCAATTAAATTCTTATCGATACCCTTGATCAGTTAAAGATGATCAAGTATATCAATTATTCATGTTTAAAGTTTGTATATTTTGTGAGCATTCTCTATTTTGATTTGGACCATTTCGTTCTTCTGCCTAAGTGGTGTTTCTAGTTGAGTATGGTTATTTTCCTGTCATATCATGGAATACTTGTATTGATCAAATATTATCTTATCTAAATAATCTTTGTGTTTTATTATTCCAATGACTTACATGCATTCCAATTGGTTGGAGCCAAGTTGTTAATGTATGGATTGCTTTGTGTGTTAAGCTAAAATGGATTGTGGTTTTCAGATCATTGTTGTTGTTAGTATATTCTTTTTCTCTCCACCCATTTTGCATCAAATCTTTGTTAAACCTATAGGTTGAAATTTTATTGGAATTAAATTCTTATATAAAGGAAATTATCTTAAAACCAAGTACTATGTGTTAATCATGTAGTATGGGCTACATGATTAAGTAATTTCTACTTAACCTTGTCCTTTTGTTATAGGTATACTTGGCTTTGCATTATTAATTAAATGTTGCATGAATTTGAAATGTATGCTTTTCATACTATGGATTACTTGTGTGGTTTTGTAATGATCAAATGTATGTTTGTAATGTAGTAGGTTATTTTATTTGGATGTACAATTAATAAATGTTCTATCTCGCTTGTTTAATGTCTTCAATTCGGTAGATTTCATACTTGGTTAGAATATTAGGTGTTGACATGTAAAATATTTTTGATACACTTGATTAATGTTCTTCTAAAAGTGTTCAAAAAGGAAAAAGGATGTTTCTGAACCCTTGACCATTTTCTATTAATAAACAATGTTCCTTCTTGAAGTTGTTACTTAGAACATATGGTTCTAAGGATTTAGCTCATATCATACTCGGTTCAAAAAACTCGATAGATGCTAACAATCTTGCAGATGATTTTTGTGAAAGAAAAAAGAGGAAGACTTATGGAAGGCTGCATTTATTATTTTGATTGAAGAAATGTGTTTTGATGAAAATATTATGTTTTCATTTTTTGATTTACTTTTGTGTTGAAGTAGTCAAGGCCTATGGCCAATTGTGTAAATTTCTGAAAAGAATATGATTATTTATTGTATATTTGAACTGATATATTATGCTGAAAACAAACAAAATTTGTTGCTTGAATCATTCTATCTTGACTGGTTAAGTTGTGTGTGAATTAAGTTTTCAGTTAAAAGGATTATCCCATTCAAAAAGTAAGATTGTATGGAATCAATTGATATGCAATGCTTTATTCCCTGATATTGTGTAGTAACTTGGTTAAATTTATATGAATTATTATCAACTTCATACCATTGATTATGTAGTAAGGAATAATATTGTTGATCCTTGAAATTGTGGGAAAAAGGGATAGATGTAAAACATTTTCTTTTGTGGTTGACTTATATGAAAAGTATGATTGAAAAGAACTTAAATATAAGTTGTTTATTGACTTATATACTTCTATTTACTGAATTCATTTTGATTAAGATAATAATGAATAAGTTGTAATAAACAAGTTATATTGTTGTGGGAATTAAGTTATAAATGACTATGCTTATTTACAACATTATAAGTCAATACTTGTGTGACTTTTTTATAAGGGTTGTTATAAAACAAGTATGGGCTGCATAACTAAAATTAAGGGGATTTAAACCTTATAGAATAATCACATACGATACTTAAATTCATTAAGTATACATAAGGATCTGCCTTGTGAAAGTATAAGTGATTATATTAATAATGCAACTCTACCTATCCTAATTGATGAACTAAGTACAATAAGGAAATGGAATTGTACTTAGGAAAGGATAAGAATGACATAATGGGATTAGGTGTATAGCTTGAACTAATCCTTAAGGCATTAAGAACAAAGTTCTTCTTGCTGCAATGATGAGGTCATTAATATGATAAATATTTGACTTTATATCCATAATGTAATCATGTTATGAAACCTTAAGGAAAGGGGTTGTTCACTATGTGGTAACAGAATGAACCTTTCAAATAGACTATAAGGTGGATGTGGAATACCCTCCCATCATAGATGAGTTATACTTAGGGGATAATGTTTAACTAAGTTATAATAGTTTGAATAGTTGAATGACTTAAAGGAAAATGAATGTTAAGTCAAGAAAACTATTACTGAGTTGAAAGTATTGAACTGTTTAGAATCTAAGAATGAAAATTCTACTACTCCTAAATTGTATATGGATATATGTGGTTTATGCCCTATAATATACTTATAATATGTTTCTAAAATACTTAATCAACTGGGGAAATTACATGCTTAAAGTGAATAAGTTAAGAGAAAAATTAATCTGCATAACCTCATTATTGATTAAGTGGAAACATAATGTTCCTTATTGGGAATATTTGTGAAACATGGGTTATTCCTTAGGAATGACACCTAACAACTTAAAATAACTAGGGTGGGATTAACAAGCTGAGAATTAAAAAGGTTTAATGAACTTGTTAAGATGTGAGGTTCCACTTAGTGGAACTCAATGGGTTGTGCGTAGCATAATTGCTACTACACAATACCCATTTAATGATGAGGGTCATTAGATGGTTACTGTGGAGCAGCCATTATGATGCAATAATCCATTCATCTCCTCTAAGAGAGGTCATATCTAAGTGGGAAGGATTGACATAAGTCAAGAAATTCTAATCAAGATAACAGTTTCAAGTGTGGTGAAAGACATATTCCTTCATGATGAGTATGTTGTCTTGGAATATAGGCATGGAAAACATGTCTATATCTTTGGCCGGAGTATCGCAAGTTGTTGGTTACGTTTTCTTAAATTCATCATACTAAAGGTGCTTGATATATGATGGGCATTCATAACAAAAAAACCTAGATAATCCCTTGGTGGTTGCACTTGATGAACCCTTAAATGCAAGAGGGAACCTCAATTATACATATTATACAATGAAATGAAATATGAGAGATCGGTTTTACACTGAGTCATAATAGCTACATATGGTTTCTATTGTAGGATCGATTAACATATTTAATATAATTCTAAATACTGAATTTAGAACAATGAAGATTGACATAAACAAAAAGAAAAATACAAGTGCTTTTGTAATCATGAAATAGGGATGTTACACTAAGGGATTTATAACTCTTGTGTGCTAGAATTTAATCATTGCGTGTTAAATTCATTGAAGGCCTTAACTGTAATTAATGATTTGATAAAAAAATTCACTAGATGAAAAATTTAATAAAGATATTTTTACATGAAAATATAATACAAATATATCATACATAATATTGACCATACGTGTATGTCTTAATCGTTACGAGTTGAATTGACCTTCAAAAATAAGACTCAAGATAGTTGGAAAACTCAAGATAAAACTATGTTTTCCTTAATCGATTATAGTTAATGAGTGTGATTAAATTTAATTAATTTCTAAAAATCAAAATGAAATATAGCATAGACATTACAATACTATAACCCAATGAATTTTCCATTATCCCCGTAGAGGTTTGATCCCACACAAAACACCATAAAACAACATTAAAGTAAAATAATAATTAGATACCATTCAAACTCCAACCATGGATTCATACCAACAGTACCAACTATATTATTACTAGCTTTCTCAATTATCCAAGAAGTAAGAGACTATGAATCTATTACAGATAGATTTTCTTATAAAAACACAAGGTAAAATTGGAACCTAACCATATTTTCCCAACCCAACAATGGATTATAGAAGTATCCAAACTTGAATCTAATGAGTCGATACATACATACATACATACACATATATATATATATACACACACACACACATATATATATATATATATACATACATATATATATATATATATACATATATACATACATATATATATATATACATACATATATATATATATAGACATATATATATATATATATATATATATATATATATCAATGGACACCCCGTGTTAGTAGGTTTTTCATAAAATACAATCGATGATTTCGAGAAGGATTTTATATGAAAGTACACAAAAATACTACTCTCACATTTATAGTGAGAACTGATGTTTCTATCCCACTTGTATTATGATATGGGTGAATTTGTTGGATGAATGGATCATGATTGGGATCAATAAGTGGGAAGTATCGAAGGTGATGTATGAGATGGGATGATTTTGTTTAGGTATTGGTTATTGGATAGATATACCTTGGAGAGTGAGATAGGCACTAAGGGATACCAAGGTTAAAGTCTAGAATTTCTACAAATATTGGAGCACTTTTATCAAAAATGTGGGTTGGGTCGATCAAGGATTTTGAATGTGGTTGATTGCCTACGAGGAGAATGATTTGTTTCTTGATTGGCTATTTAAAGATGATAAAAGTTGATCTATTATGCTTGAGATCTCAAGAAGGTGAGACTAGAAATTATCTAATGATTTTTTTAAATGTTCAGTCATGTTGTTGAAGTTTTGTAGATGGGACTATTGTCTTGTTAAAACCATGAACTAAAAAAGTAACACTAAGAAAAGAAAACTAGAAGGTTGATTACAACAACACAAACAAGTCACATAAGAGAATGTTTTTATTATCTTAATTAAATTAAGAAAAGATGAAATGTGAAAAATGGTTGAAAAGGTACTAGGAAATGGAAATCTAAGGATGGTTTCAATTAATTCTTATATTCTTTATATTTCCAAAACTATATGTGTGTGTTGACACTTCATCCAAAGAAGTCTAGAAGCTCTCCTGAAGCACGTGTAGCCACTAGGTGCCTCCTTTTTGTTCTTATCAAGACATTAGCATGCATGTTCATATTCATAATCATAACCAAAACAACCATTCATGCATAGAAAAACATCATAATCATGACCATTCAACAACACATATAATAATAAAATCATCCATGAAAGATAAAAATCAAGATCTAAATACCCATGATTAAACACAATAATCTTTGTAACCCATAATAATTTATCCATTACAATCCATAATTAATTACATAACATGTGAGTTGAATACATCATTTAGAACACCTGTGCATTAGAAAAACGTGCACTCATATAGACTCAAGAATGACTTTACACCAAAAACACTCAAAACCCTACATAGTTCATACCTTATCTCTTTGAATTAGAACTTACTTAGTAACTCCCCAAACAATGACACATACCATATACTTATACTCGGTTGGGACTTTCCCTTCACCGCCTATATGCACTTTCCTAATAATAGGTGTGCTTACAATAGCTTTCATGATTTTTACATCTTGTCCTAGTAATAGATTAAGCTAAATATACAACATGATTTAATCATATTATTAGCTTGATCCATCTGTTTATTCTCTTCCTTTCTCTACATGTGATTTCTTTTCCTTTCTCGATCTCTAAGTCTTCATGTTTTTATCTATTTTTGGTCCTTGCTTAAGTTTTACTCCAACTCTAGATTTTTATTTTTAGCCTCTCTATAAATTGGCTTGAGTCCTTGATCTTATGCATGCATGTGTGCATCCTACATGTTAAACTATTCAATTATTTTATGTGCCCCTTGCACGCTAATATATTATTCTATGCATGCACCCTTGTGCATGAACCTTTGCACTCTGTTAGTACTTGGTCAATTTTCTCTATCCAACATTACCCCACACTACGGATATTGTCTTTCCTTAGTAATATATCAACAAATAATTTATTCAATGAATTAAATAATATAGAAATGAAAGACCACATTATAGTGGTGTATAAACTAATGAATCAAAGTATGTTAATTTCTGGTGTGTGTGTTTTATCCCTAGGGTGGCGGAGTAATTTTGAGAAATTTATCTTCATGACATTATCCATATCTTCCCACCTTGTAAATTCCTTTGTATTTTCATCTAGCACCAATCCATCAATTTCGACACCTATTCATAGGTCATTTCTTCACGCTTTCACTTTAACTCCCGATAATTCCACTAATGCATCATGTCATACCCTCTAATGCATCCATCTTTCTGGGAAAAAAATGAGCCAAGTTCCTTGATTCTTACCTCAAATATATCTCTCACAGCCTTAATAAAATCTTGCTTCTGCATAATCTCTTCCATGATCTCTTCTCACAAAATCTTGACATCCTTCTTGGTGGCCTATACTTACTTATGCTCAATCTCCTTATTAGTGGTGTGTTATTTGAGGATGGGATGAAGGTCTTGACAATTCTCAAAATAACATCATGCCTTCTTCATTACATCCTTGGCCATGGTGCTCAACACCTCATATTTAACTATCTTGCATTCCACTTCCTCCTTGTTCTTTTCTCTCTCTCCGGCCAAATCTATTGCAGATGACCCTTGCACATATTTATTTTCATGTAATATTATTCTTACCAAGTCTTTCAAGTAGTGTAATTTTGATAGATATTAAACCTTAGCATTCTCTACTGGTCGAGGTACATTGTAATTACATTCACAATGTGAGAGGCCTTGTTGAAGGCACATTTTGCATGCTTCTCTTCATTTCCCAACTCCTCCATGCATTTTTGGACCTCTTGTTCTTTTATCTTTCTTATCCTCTAGCAATACCGGATAGTGCCTCCCTTGTCTAAATTTTAATGTGTTAACTCGCTACCATTTTATTCAGAGAATTGTTGGCCTTCTCATGGGTCAGGTCTATGGTCTTAATAGTTTTGAGGAACATACCTAGTACCTTCTTCATCTTTCACTTGACATATGCTTCGATGTTGATTTCAAACTCGGGCTCTTCCATATGAATTTGTATGTTCTAGAAATCATCTTCTTCATGCATATTGTCACTCCTTCTAAGTCAATTACCTCCCAGACCATAAAATTCCTTGTAATGCACTATTATTTAAAATATTTCTTGTAATACCTTAATATGATAATAAATATAATTCATTTGAGGTGTCTGCAAGATATCCTCATTTTTCTTCCTTCCTCCACTACACTTTCCTGTTGGTATTTACTTTTCAACACTCATGTACATACTACCCCCATCTCCACCTTTGGATCCCGCGCCTTTTCCAAATGGCTTGCCATTTCCTTTCTCTTCCTCCTCCATCAGGCCTTCATTTATGCACCATATACCTTTGTATCATTTTTTCTAATCTCATCTTTAGTCTCTTCCTCTTCATGGACCGACTCTCCACTGCACATGACATCTTCTACAGACTTCTCTTAATCACTTTCCTCATTGGTCAACAAACTTCACCTTCTTCTCCTAGGAGGAATTAATCTTGGGGACTTCTTTGTTACTTATAAGGTTCTTGTGCTAATGTATTTTCCCTTACGTCCTCTCCATAAATTTCTTGTGAGTTTTTGGTTGAGCATGGTGTCATCCTTTTATTTTTCCTCCTCATCTTTCTCCTTTTCTTATTGTTCTTCATGTCTGGGAGGGGTATCCTTAGATGCCCTTTTTATGCCCATTGTCTGTTTTCCCTTAGGAATTTTTCGAAGGCTAAGGTATGCTCCATCAATATATTTTCCATTTTTCCTTCTAGGCCTTAGATATACATAGACCCTTGTTGCATCATTCCTCGCTAAAAGAGTCATAGGAGTGATGTCCATACTATCATACTCCATTATATCCAGATATGTAGACTTAGAGGGTATAAAAACTTGGTGTGTAATGTGTGTCATTCAACATCCACCTTATCTCGTATCAAAAATTAAATTTCGTGCATCACTCATCCTATTAATCGATTCTTTGAAGTACCTCATTTTGAAGGAAAATGACAATCTTCACCATGGGCCTTTCTCCCCATTACTCATATAGAACCTTCCCAAGAAACAATGTTGATGAACCATGAATTTCATCTTACCATCCAAAATTGAGGGTAGCTCCCTCAAGTATACGCCACTCATCCTCGAATGCTTCACACATTCACCTATACCACTTGTCCACCTGGAGCTTATACACATTAGTGATGCCTCCATTACATGTTTAATCCATGAACCTATGTGTATGGGTAATTATTCTCTATAGTATATATCCAGGACCTTGTCTTGAGGCCCATCTAGTACCCCTATCTCCCAAAATACTATTAAGAGCAAGATAGCACCCCAAGTTATCTTCTCACCTTTGACTACTTGCACCCTTACTTCTTCAATGATTCATTTGGTAATAAATTACGAAATATTGTAATGTGTTTTATGTGCCATTTTTAGGAAGATATTCAGCCACTTATTATTTACTTATGACCACCTCTCGATTTTCCTATCTTATAACTGACAATTTGCGTGGTGAATCATTTACCTAGGTCACTTATAACTTCCAAATCCATTGTGAAACCTCCTCTTTAATAGTTAAGTGTAGTGGCAAAGTGGCCTCTACTCATGTATCATCTTCTAAATCTAGATCTATCTCAAATCCTGAACTATGCAAGCCTATAAATTTTCTAATTAGTTTCATGGTAATGTGCATTCTTCTCCCCATAAAATAAAATTAGTCCTCATGGATGTGTGACATCAATCATTGTTAAAAAAAATTGGATTTCCAAAGAAAGGTAACTCATACAACCAGAGAAATCCTGCACTCTCAAAAAAATTGGTATTGTTTCATCATAGACAAACTACCCTTCCATAATCACGTGGTCCATTTTCTTCATTACCTCTCTATTTATTTCATCCTTGTGATACCTCTAAGCAATGATTGTAGTCATTAATATTTCACTTAGTCAAGCGTGACTCCCATGAATACGCTATAATAACTTCACAAGTGTATTGCATCTTTGAAAACTACTCTTCTCTCGGTGAATTGTCCACCTCATGCTTCATATCCTTTCCCTTTTCCTTTCCTTTTCCCTTGAGTGATATTTTGGTTTTTATCTTTGGTGCCATGGTTATATTTCTTAACTTCTTTCAAACTTCAAACATGAAAATTTCAAAAACATTATGCCCCGAGTGTTGATAACACTTACCTAATGTGTTACAACATATGAATTTAACTCAAAATCCCCGCATTGATCCACTTTGTTCCTTGGTTTGCAACACACAACCTCGTGCCCTAGTTCTATAACTTAAAATTATGTAGATTCACTTTTCTTTAAACTGTAACTCTATAAATTTAAACCCTTAAACCTATATGTATTATAAAACTCCATGCCTTCCTTCCTCACTTCTACTTCCATCAAAGGAGATCTAAACCTGATCATGTTTAATTTACTCTGGTTCATCTCAAATTTTCTTTACACAATTTAATCATATTCGTAGACACAATTTACACTTAGTCACTCTTTTAATCACTCTAACTCTTCAATATGCAAGGTAATAATGAACTCATCTATGCTCCTTTTATAGTTTTCCAAAAACATTAGTGCATTAATTTCTCCTCACCTACTATTGATAAAGCATTAAATGTGTTTTTTTCTTTTTATGTGTTTTTTCCTACTTTATTTTATGTATGAAAGTCAGAACTTCTACTTACAAGATCTGCAGACATCCTTACATGCATCTTCCTACATCATAACCCATATTCTTGTGCACCATATAATAAGTAGTTTTTCCTACTACTTCCTCCCTCACATTACAATGTGATGCCTCTTTCTTGTGTGGTCTCAATATGAGGAATTCCCATTTTCCTTTACTTTTTTACACCCTTAATATATGTCCATCAAGTACCCTTATTTTAAATTTGTCATGCACACCATTGAACCGAGTCTAATACAAATATTGGTATCCCAAAATTTCCTATTTCACGTAGTCACCCTTGCTTCACCCCACACTAAAAGTATGTGTGTTCCTTTACACATTAACTCAATAATGAGGAATCAAATCTTGTGTACGAATGCATTTATTTAACAACACAAAACACAAAACATGAAAGTTAAATCTAATATAAGTGGAACTAATTCCTTATTACAAAAAAGGAAACTTATTTATAGTTTTGCTTCATCCTACTCCCATTGAAGTAACCAGGAAATATGGTGTCATCAGCGCTTGTAATTGAAAAGCTCCTAACTCTAGTATCTTTTTCACTATATAGGGTCCCAAACAATGGAATCTCAACTTCCATGGGTGGTGCAAAAATTTAGAATCATATAGAAGTACCATATTTCCAATTGCAAAATTCTTTTTCTTGATGTGCTTGTCATGCCAATCCTTCTATCATGCCTTTTATGTCTTCTAAATCCAACACGTAATTATGCACCGCTCATCTAATGCATCAAATTTTCACTATAATCATTAACTTTTGAATCATCATCTAACCCACCTATGTATGTAATATGTATGGATGGTAACATGAATTCCATAAGTAGTACAACCTCTGCATCAAACACAAGTTAAAAGGGTGTGGCCTTGTTCAACCATTTATAGGTTTCTATGTATGCCAAAAGAACAGTGACACCTTATCATCCCAATCCTTTCTTCAAAAATCACATATATTCATTAATGTATATCCAAGATCTTGTTAAAATCTTTAGCAATCCCATTATCTTGTGGGTGATAAGGGGTAGTATTATGATGTGGCACCAAAAACTCGCCAAATAAAATTCTAATAGTATCATTTAGAAAATGAGTTCCTCTATCAAATCGTTAGAATTAATGGGCATCCATACCAACTGATAATGTTTTCCCAAAGGAACCTTGGTGATGTTTCTATTGTGAAATTTTTTGTAGGAACAACCTCTACCCACCTTTTCAAATAGTCAATACATGTGATCATGTAGTGCACACCTTTCCTATGCACGGGTGGTGCAATAGGTCCTACAAAATCAATAGCCCATTTTCAAAAGGCTTTACACTTGTTATGGGTCTCAAGATCATTTCATCTCTATTTCTAGGATTTTAAATTCTTTGAAAGTGATCACACACCTTGAAAAACCCTTACTATCGTTATACATTTTCTTCCACCATAGACCTTCCAAAAGGATCTTATATAGTTGCTTCCCCTACATAGTGTCCTCCCTGTGATGCCTCCATTAGCTTCCTCAATAATGATTCACACTCATTCTCTATAATACATCTGTACAAGACCTCATCTCATCCTATTTTATATGGGTCTCCACCAATAAGTTGATATGGTATCGCATGTATAGAAAGATTGTTATTTTCCAAGGTATTCATTCCTCTAGTGCAATTCTAATGCATAAAAATACTATAATATATTCTAAATCATCTCGACACATGATTCAACTTGAACAACTATGCATCGACATGATGTATTTAATGTTATGCACATTATCTCCAAGATTTTTCCTTGATAAGTGATCAAGTCCTATATTTCTCTTATCTAGCTTTACTACGACTGTAAAATCAAATTCCTGAAAATAGAGTATCCACCGAAAATGTGCATTTTCAAAACGAGATTACTAGCCTAAGCACTTCAATACCATATAATATGTATAAAATATTAATGGTGTGGAAAATAAGTATTGTTGAAAATTATGAAGTGCATAGATCATAGATAATGCCTCATGCTTTGTAGTTGTATAGTTTTTTGCATTTGGTGTTAACTTCCTACTTACAAAGTATATGGGATGATCCACATTACCCTCTCCTGGTTACACCAAGACTGTGACAATAGCCATGCCAGAGGAATCAACATGTACATGGGAATATTTTTTACATGAAGGGAAGCACAAAATAGGTACAATGGTGACATTATCCTTAAATGTCTCAAATGACTATTTTTGCGCGTTACCACAATAAAAATTTATTTTTCCTTGATAAATTCCTCCAAAGGAGCATAAATATTATCATAACCTTGATAAACTTCTTGTAATAGCCTAGTATGCCCCAAGAAACCACACACTTCACTTTGATTTGTAAGTTCTTATAGTCCCAAAATCACTACAATCTTAACTGGGTATACCAACAATCCCTCTTTGCAAATGATGTGCCCAAGCAGAGTGTTAAAGGGTATAGAAAATATACACTTCTTAATGTTAAGAGAGATGTTCAACTACCTACATCTCTCAAACATCAACCTCAAATTATCATAGTTGTTTTTCACAATCCCATAAATGGTCCAATCATCTAGATAAACCTACAAGAACTTATGAATAAAGTCTTGAAATGCATGCATAACTATGCATGAGAATAGTGTAGGAACATTCTTCAACCCAAAAGGCATGAAAATATATTCAAAGCTTCCCAATTTAGTAGAGAAGGTGGTATTTTCTGATACTTGCATGTAATGTGCACCTTGTGGTACCCTGAAAATCAATCATTAAATAAATAAATTTCATGCCTTGCAATGACTTTAAGGATCTATTTAAGTAAATGGCGTAGGAAAAGGATCTATGACACATGAAGAATTGAGTTCCATGTATTCAACACAGATCCCGATCTAGCTATCCTTCTTATTTTTAATCACCATGGGGATGTCCCACTCATATTGTTCAATTGGTTCAATGATTCCATACTTAATCATTTTATAAATCTCTTCCTTAACCTTCACGCACAAGTTTGGATTCATCCTATAAGGCCTCTTCCAAACTAGACATGTGCCTTCTTTCAACTTAATCTTCATCTCTCCCAATGAGGGATGAACGCATTTTTAATTCATGGTAATCTCTTAGAAATAGGTCCTGGAATTTGTGCAACTGTTCAATGGTCTTCACTACCTCTAATTCTAATCAATAATAACCAATAATAGCATTTTTAGGCACATCATAAATCCCAATATTCACCTTCTTATTCTTCATAGGTACATGGTATGCATGCACTTTCTCATCCGTATTTTCCATCACCTCACGCGGATCCTCAAAGTGTGTCTAATATCTAGGTTCTCTACTTCATCATCAATGAGGTACATTGTATTCCCTTTTTCCTTCTCTCTCCACATGTTCCCTAGCTAGATCTCATTTGTTTCCATTGCATCCTTACGTTACTCAATACCACACTCTCCCAAGAGTTGAACCATGAGTTCCTCTACTTTTTCACTATCATCTAAATTGATGTGCTTTATAATCTGTAGGGCCTCATGTACTGGGTGGCTTAGTAGAAAAGTAATCAAAGGTGTGAGTAATACCATTTTTCATGTCACGCTAACTTGTATTCTCTTTCTTTATCTCATCATACACATACTATGTATGTGTATAGCCCTTCAATGTTAAATAGAACTTATGAACCCAAAGAGATGGTGTTAAATATTTTGGTCCTTGTGCCCATTATCTCTCACAATTGTGGATGTGTACCAAAGGAGTCTTTCCATCATACCCATGTATAATATAGGGAACATTTCTTTGAGAAAACCTTGTTAAAAATAATACCCTTACCTGCGCAAGCCCAAAATATTGTCCCTATGTGTCACCCACCAGCATGTTGTTATTCCATGCAAGGTATAAACCATCATATTTTATCTATTACCCTCATTTTTTCCACTAATATTCTATGGCATGTAAGAAAAAGTAAGGTTTTTCCTCTCCAATATGCCTAGGTAACTGATTTTTTCCTAAGTTTCTGATCATGCGTGGTCTAATCATCCTTGTGACTCTTCCTTTGACCTCACACTCTACCATCTCCTAGGTTTCATGGGCCATATTGTTACAAGAAACACGAGTAGTTTCACTGAAATATTGAGCATCCCCCAATGAAGCATGCCTTCCTTAGATGATTCCACATTTTAAGGGTCGTGCATAGTACGTGCATAAATCCTATTGAGTTCTTCATCCTTTGGATCAATTTAAGGTGTGGCCTTCAAATCATCAATGGGTATGACAACGCGATCCTCCTTGTTCTAAAATTGATATATATTTTTTTGAAGAAAAAGTATACATTGTTGGAATAACACCAAGGATGCCCAAGTAGTGCTAGGAAATTATATGCTTCAACCCACTCCAATAGTTCAAAATATCCTATAAAATTTTCTCCTTCAATAGTAGTTGAAGTATCCTAGAGTACCCTAAAATTCATAGCCCTTGTTATATTTTCCATATATAGATCTTTAGAAAATGGATGCCATTGGGTCCTTCTCATTTGGTTCTAGGCATCCAAATTCATAATATTCACCTTTGTGTATCGTGTCAATCAGAAAAATACTCACTAGTCAATGGTCAATCACTGCATCTAGTTAAATCTCCATTTTATACTCATGGTTCTATGTTAGTAAATTTGCATGAAGGATTTGACACTCGCTCTCAACTCCTGCATGTGGTACCTTCTTGTGTAGCCATTATCCTAACAAGGGTATGATTTTCTCTAGCCATAACAACCTATAAACCTCCTTCAAATCATTTACATCTTTCTGTGGAAGCTCAATCTTCTTTTCATGTTCCTTTTTACGTACCTATTCCTTCAGCCTATTTGATCTCACCCTACAAATCTCGATTACTCGTTGGTTTCTTGGTATACTTCCTTCTCTTGAGTAGCATCTGGATGCTTAACATGCATAATATCCTCTCTTCTTATAAGGGGATTTCTTTAAGAGCTTCTCACACGATTGTCCTCTACGTGTGTAGTGACTAACACTTGGTTGTAGTTTTGGATCAACCATATTTTTAGGTGTCCATTATTAATTATTCACACATTATACCTTTATCATTGTTACACCTTTATCCTTATGTTTTTATTAAAAATATGTTCATAGAGGTATGGTAAATCCTAAACTTTGTATGCTTTTCCACAATACGCATAGACATAATTCTTTAGACATTCACATTGGTAATGATATAGGGACCTACAAATATAATAAGTCCTACACATGAGCATTCCTCTACCACCATGGCCTCTACTCCTATATCCACCTAGAAACCCACCATCTCCATTGTTGTGCCCTTCATTAGGTTGGGATTCCTACACCTGAGATCTACTTACCATAGTGGTTTGTTGTAATCCAATCTCACATGCCTCATGAATGTATTAAATCGTAAGGAAGCCATTTGTATCATGAGTATGTGCATCACAAATATTACAGTACATGGAGACATTATTCATTATCGTGCATTACAAGAGGGAGAAATTCCATACATCATAATTCTGTGGAAAATCTCATAAGACCGTAATAATGTGCACACATTCCCTGCATGGACAACTATCCTTAGTATGCCCTTCCACATCAAAATTGGTGTACCATAACGAACTACATCTCTCATGTGATGAAGTAGTAGAAATATTGTCTAACTGTTTATCCATAGTTTTGATTTACACCTCAAGAAAAGGGCTCACTAAAGTTTCTAAACTCTCAATCTGCTTAATGCACACAATTGCTTCCAAAGCTTTGCACATATCAATAAATTTTTTATGTGATAAGTCCCTTCAAAATGGAGTAAAAAATCTGAACCATTGCACATGTTAGATCCGATGAATATTATAATCTATCTTGGACAAGATTTTTTTAAACCATGTATCATACTCCTTCACACTTTCGAGATAAGCCCCGCTTAATGTCCTTTATCACATTAATACTTTATTGCTAAAATATGGAACTCAACTAAGAAATCAATTCACAACCCATCCTCAAATCCATCACAATCTAATATGGATCATACTTTCTGTACTAATCGTAAACATGCCCTTAAATGTTGGTGGAAAATTGACTTGCCTTTCTATCAAAATTTATTATGTCCTTATCTCTCCATAACAATTCACACTTGTGCACATGCTCAGCCACATCCTCCACACCTCTATACTCTGGAAAGTGAAGAGACATCTCAAAGAAGACCTAAGGTGTCATTTTTTTTATTTTTTGAGCTGGTGTTTGTTCTGATGGTTATTGGGGACCTTTTCTTGGGATGGGACCGAATCTTGAACATGAACCTCCACTAGGATTTCCTCTCTATGGTGGTTGAATTAAGCCTCTCGATGTGACATGTGGTGTAGTAGATGAACTTCCTTGTGCACTAGTTGTTGTTTTGAACTAGAAACTAACTATTTATGTTATAGTAATTCCTATGGGATTTCTTCCAACGATCTGTGTGCTAAAACTCTATCCTGATGACGTTCCTATAAAATTACTTCAAAATTACTCCCAAACACAAACTCCTACTATGATTCCATGTGCAATTCCTTGATATGTCATGCTTCTTGAGTGGTAACCAAAACATGTCTACCTGTATCTCCTTCCCAACATGGATATTTTTCTTGTTCACCATCACTTTTATGCTCTTCAACAACTACCTATGGCTTTGGAACACCTTGCGTAAGGGCTAGGAGGTTAGGTTGGTTCGAGATACACACATGTGGTTCTCATTCTTTCCTCAGACTCACTCTAATTAGATATCGATGGGGTCTCTCTACTACATTTTCCCAGTTTTTGGAGGACATGATACTACGGTCCCTTACCTTCTATAGGTTTCTCATCACTCTACTAATCATCAGTCCTCTTGACCTCAGCATCGCATCCACCATCCTATGTCATGCATCATTATATCTAAGCCATCTTTCCTCTTTATGTCTTTCTTCCTCTAGGGCCACCGAAATCCTTCCCAAACCTACTTCTACCCCTACTCTCAGTGGGGTTTTACCTTGCCATAATTAGTTTCTCTATTCCTGATTCCACCATCAAGATCTTGATAGCTAAAGTTATTTGCACAAATTAGATCCCCTAGGCTCATGCATAAACAAAAAATTTGCTTCTTCTGGGAAATAATATGTTAAAATAATGTGTTCTAATATATAGGTGTGTAGTACACCTTCCCACCAATGATCCATATCTTTAGTCCATGGCTCATCCAAATTAAAGAGTTTTCCACTTACTTTTAACGTTAAAATTAGGTCTAGTGGTATACCTCTATGAAAATGTGCCTTGGTCATTTTCTATCCATATTTCAATGGTCTCCAAAGACATTCAAAATCCTATTTGCATGAAACATTCTAGTAGATAGATTGAAAAGAGGTATTGGTAATGGAACCAAAATATAGTCTTGACACTTCATCCAGAGAAGTCTTGAAGCTCACCGGAAGTGTACATAGCCAACAGTCCCTCCTTTTTTTGTTTATCAAGACACTAGCATGCATGTTCATATTCATAATTATAACCAAAACAACAATTCATGTATAGAGAAAAATCATCATCATGTCCATTCAACAACACATATAATAAGAAAATCATCCATGGAAGATAACAAGCAAGATTTGAATACCCGTGATCAAACACAATAATCTTTGCAACACAAAAATTTATCCATTACAATACATAATTAATTACCTAAAATGTGAGCTGATTACATCATTTAGAACACCCGGGTGTTAGACCAACACACACTCATACATACCCAAGAATGGATTTACACCAAAAACACTCAAAATCCTACATAGTTCACACCTTATCTCTCTAAATTAGAACTTACTTGGTAACTCTTCAAACAATGACACATACCATATACTTATACTTGGTTAGGACTTTGCCTTCACTTCCTATATGCACTTTCCTAATAATAGGTTTTCTTATAATAACTTGCATGCTTTTTCCATCTTGTCCTAAAAATATATTAGAGTAAATATTCATCATGCTTTAGTCCTATTATTATCTCGATCCATGCATTTATTATCTTCCTTCTTTGCATGTGCTTTCTTTTTCCTCTCTCGATCGCTAAGTCAACTTGCTTTTATTTATTTCTTGTCCTTTCTTGAGTGGAACTCTAACTCTACTTTTCTATTGTTAACCTCTCTCAAAAATTGGCTAATTCCTTGATCTTATGCATGCATGTGCACATCCAATGCACTAACCCATTCTATTGTTGTGTGCACCGCTTATGCACTACTATTTTCTTCTACACATGAGTCTCTACGTTCTATTGGTACTTATTAATTTTTATCCAACCAATAATGTTAAACTATGGAGTCCACAATATACCATAAGGTATGTGAGGCCCAAATATATGTTGTTGTTGGTACAAGGCATGGTATTGGGGCCTACCCCCTCATTTTATAGTCTCATAGAGATAAGAGTTTTGGGTTCTTAGCTAATATACCACCCACCATATTATCTATACTTGGAAAGAACACCGATTCAACTTAATCTCTTGGTGATGAAATCCATGTAGATCCTCCTAGAGGGAGTGTTTAAACGCAAGTTATGTCTTAATGTAGTTTGGTTGTGTGAAGGGAGTTTTTGAATGCAATTATTTTCACCCCTAATTAAGTTATGTGATCAAGAAGATATGAGTGTTCATTTTAAGATCCAAAGAAAATGTTTTAATTTGATGAGGACAAACATACAAATGCAACACTAAAATAGAAAATGACAGATGAAGGGAGCGTACATGTGATCGCTTTTTCCTTTTAAATTTTTTTATTTTTAAGTTCATCTTTTGAATTCAGAATTAGAAACCCATATAATATAGCTTGTAAGGCTAGATTAAAAGCATAAAAATGAAAAATTCAAATTTCTTGAGTAATAAAAACTATTCACAATAATCATCCGCGATTGGGGAAATCATGGGAAATTCGCATAATCACTAGAAATATATGGAAATATTTGGTGATTACATAGAAGAGAACCAAATAAATTCAAATCTAAAATAAAATAAAGGGAAAGGTCCCATGGAGCATGTCAGGTATGTTTAGGGTGATTTCTAATTGATTGTTATTAAATGTAAAAAATACCATAAACTCGAGTGAGTAGGGTTTATTGATACTGCGCCGAAAATCACAATGTTGAGATGATAAAATTGCGTAAAATGTAACAATACTCCTCCTTTCACCAAGTTAAGAGACATGTATACAAAGACAACTAGACAAGAAGATATTAGATAAATATGATAATGATGTTCTTGGAAAAGGCCAATCCCAAGAATCCAAAGGGACTTCCTTGAAGGGTGTCAACTCATTTGATACGATTGAGTTGTTTTGATAAGATATATGAGATGGTTCTTGCTAGAACTCAAGAGTGATAATAAGACCTTGTTCAACTTTGTAAGTGTCCCAAGCTAGGGTGGTGGCAAGATAAAATTCCTAAAAGTAGTTGTACCAATACTCTTCAGTTATTTCTCACTCTTTTTGGATGATCTCAACCTTATCTTCAATGTCTTCAATGTTTGGTGTGAATGCAATGGAGTACAAGGTGAGTTAATAGAGGATATTGAATTATTCCCACATTAATGGATGTGATATGATTGGAAGTTTGTAAATGCTAGTGATGGGGTGTGAAGAACTTGGAACTTTCATCTAAAGGATATAAATTATTACAAACAATTGATAAACATAAAACAAATTGATAAAAATTATAAACATGGAATAATTGATAAAAATGATTATTCTTGACATATATAGCCACCAATTCACAAGAATCATGGGCAATTGATAGAATCACTAGAGATTGTAGTAAGAAGTTGATACTTTAATAAAATTCTAAAAAATATAGAAAATAGGGACTATAAGGATTTATTTAAATTTTTAGTTGATGCATAAGTAAAGTGATAATTCAAAAAGAAGAATATATGCTTACCATGGATGTAAAAATGAAATGATAGTTTTGTAGAGGCTAACAAGAGATTGGAGGAAACTTTGATGATGTGACAGAGGCCTTGAGAATTTCTAGATGTAGGTAACATAGTCATATGCAATGTTCTCATTCCTTCACCGAGGACGTAAGGGCCATTGTTTAGTCTTATCCTTGGTCATACCTAAGGGGATAATGATTCTGGAGGCTATTGGGTATGGATGAATTATTAACGCATTCTTATTCTTTATATTTTTATGTAGGCATTAGTATTAAGAAACTTGGTGGGAATAATTGTTATATTTTGTCGTTAAGGGGGGCTCATGGTACTTTATTATTATATTTTTCATTGGGGTCACTTAAGTCAGTTTTAGTACCACATGAAGCTTCCAAATTGGAAAAAGGTAATGAAAAGTTATAAAAGCAAGTTCTTGGGGGAAAAAGGGATTCATTCTAACACTTACACGTATTTTGGCATTGAACAACTATTATTTTCTTTCTTCATGCTTGTGGAGTAAAATCCCTTAGGAACCCTTACTTGGGTGGTGAGAGATCCACTCTAGCTAGTAGGGCACTCTTCGGTGGTGAAAGATCCACCCTAGTTTGTTATTTTGGAGCCTATTTCAGAGAAGAGATTCCATGAAGGGTTTTCAGAGGGTTTAAAAGGATATTTTCAACACCAGGTGTTAGAATCATAATGGACCGAGAGGTGGGGTTAATCATTCCCTACAATAATTCAATTTCAGATTTCATATTTTCTTAATAAAAAATTCATAAACATTTACCCATTCATTAATGTGTGAATTCAACAAATCATCACATGTGCAAGAACCATAAATAGGATATCAACACAATACATGAGATATAAGTGGGAAACCATAAAGGGGAAGAAAACCCATTGAAACACAATCTTATATTGATATGTTTCTGGATTTAGTGAGGCACCAACCCCTAGTTTAGTAGAGCACCAACCCTATAAGGAGCACCAAGTCCACAAGGAGGATAAAACCCCCCAAGATGATCAAGAACCAACTCAACCACCTTAATATGATCTTATCTCTAATATTTTTCTTCAAAAACTAATGGAGATCTCTAATTGATCTCACCCTTCTTCAATCAAACCCTAGGTGACCAATCTTCACAAAACAAACTCTCTAACCACTTTTAAAAAATTCAAACCCTTGCACACATTCTCTTAGATTTTTCTCAACCTAAAAAACACTTGTTTTAGTCTCAAAACATTCTCCAACACTTGCAAATATCTCACACCTAGGTCGTTCACCTTGCACACACTCAACTAACTTGCAAAAGCACCCAAAACTAAGCTTTTATAAGCTCCTATTGATTTCAAATTCAAACCCAATATTTTTCCCTCCTTTGTCTCAACTAATAAATCAAGGAAACATCCCAAATTTTAATTAAAATAGTCACAAGTTATGCAACTAGGTCGTTCTAGCTAAAAACCTCATTACATATGTCAAAAATGACTCAAAGCACCATGGGCACAATCTTAAAAATTCCCTTACATCAAAACCATAAATATTCATGACCCATAAACCATTACACATGATTAAAATATAATTTAACATTCATTCATGGTTGTAATTTATCTCAACCAATCAAATTATTTCATTTAATGGGACCTGGAGCTCTTTGTACATGTCAAAACTATTATTTTCTACACCCTTCAAAGCACCCTAGAAAATTCATTATGCCACTAAATATCTCATACTGATCCAAACCATGCTATGTAACCACTCAATGGAAATGTAATAACCTATAGAAAACTTCTAATCAAGTTAGTAGCATTTAATCAACCACATTCTCAAACCACAACTACTTTTGTCCTCACCAAGTCACCGCTTAAAAACAATTGTTTCCAAAGGTTAGCTCATAAAAAAATTCTAAAAACATAAAATATATCCAAATGGATTCATTATATTTCAAATTCATCATGTGATATAAATCATGATCCAATCCATCTCATGCTTTAAACAACTCCAAACTTACACCATAACACATCTTGTCCTACACTAGAAAATATTCTTGTCCAAATAATGATTTGGAAATCCTATCACATCACCTCATCATGAGTAAAATTCATAACACTGGAAATATATATAAATTATCTTTCCAACACAACTTGAATCATCTTTAAACTCCACATGTAGCTCAAGATATAGTCATTTTATTTAATCTTACTTTTTGTGACCTCAAAACTACTATTTGACCAATCAACTTGAATGGACATAAAATGAACATGTACCTACATGAAAATTTCTTAAAACCTCCATGTTAATCAATATTAACTCACATAAATCATGCACCATCAATTTATCATGTTACTCCTTTGGACAACCTTGTCCCAAAACCTTCTTCTTCATAAACTAAATTTTTTTAGTTGGGTCCACTCATCACCATGACCTCAACCATACATTTATATAAATATAAGAGAATACTCTACAACATTAAATTATCAATTTTTATTAACCAATCAAAACTTTGTCACTATACCTCTTTTTTTGCAAACTGCTCCTAGCTAGGGTTTAACTAGGGTTTTAGACCACTTTATCTTCTTAACATTTGTTCATAAAAACATGACAATCAACTGACCTGATTATTTTTTTGAAACCTTATAAACTCACCATAGAAACATCCTTGAAATCCACAAGGTCCCATGCAAATAAAGCATCAGAAGTTCAAATTCGAGTTGGATTTTCACTTGTTCTTGACCATGTCTCACATAAACTGTCATATCTTGAAAAATTCACATCTTAACAACCTGAAATTTTTCTCAAAGCACCATGAAAAATTATAAAAAAATATCCAATCATCATAATGTCAATACCATACATCAAACTCTCCATCCTCTTTCATTTTCATAGCTATAGAAGCTAGGATCAACTTAAGGATGCAATTAGTCATCATAAAACCTCTAGAAATGACCCAAACATACCCTATATAACATGATATATCTGAATTCATACTTTCATGAGCTCATATAGCTCCAAAACTCAATCTCACACCTCCAAAAACCATGTCTGCTCCAAATAAACACATGTAATATATCCAACCACATGTATCTGCATCATGCCACTATTATGTGTGCCTAAGCACCCTCCAAATTTGTTATCCATCATGTCAAAATTATTCTCAAGGATTCAAGAAGCTCCTACCTCCATGCAACATCACCTAGGAACTTGAATAGGCTTGCAAGAGCAAGTAATCCTCATTGAATCTCATTGTACCAACATAAACACATCTGAATCATCATGTCAACATCATGTACATCATCATATTAATTTAATCCAACATCCACTTTTTCATTAATGTTGTTTTGTATTAATGACAACACGCAATAGGACCACATGTTGGCAATCTCTATTTGTAATTGATGGAAAACACCTTGAACTCATCCCCTTTTTACATTAATGAAAAATTAAGACCTATAGAAACATATTCTTCATCTTCCACAACTTCAAATAATCATGATTTTATTAGAAACATCAACCAAAGATCTCATCTTTTTTCAAAATCTTGAAAATTACATCAAGAACTGATTTTGTATTCATTTCAGACATACAAATACCATGCTCCCGCTAGGAAAAGTAACTCCTACATCTAAACATAATTAATGAACAAGAGAGAATCATAATCATACCTTACTTGGAGTAAAAACATCATTCTCAACCTTCTAGACATGTAAAACAAGCACTTTTTCTCCTCTACCCTAGTTTTCCATTCTTGGAAACACTATAGCTGAGTACAAACTGAGTCATTCATTCCTTAAACATGCCAACAATGACATAAATGATCATGCCAAGTCATTATATCTTCTTCTCTTCACCAAATGTTATCGTCTCTTGTCATAAGACAAGATCTACAATGCATATTCTTGCACTCCATATCACACTTGAGATATAGAGCCCTAAACTGAATTTTTAGTGCAATTTCAACCAACTTTGAAGATATCTCCATATTCACTGAGCTTGTTTGAACCTTAAGAAGAAGTGAAAACATTGTATTCCTTCTCATAAACTATCAACACACCTCTTAGAGAACCTACGGGCCAATAGGTAGAAACATTTGAGCAAAAGGGAGACACTCCCGGTACCAAAGCACGATTCACAAGATGTATATTTTCTTCTTAAAAGGTCGTAGTAATTTCTAAACCTTATGACTCATATGAAATGCACTTCAATGTATCATAAATGAAATTTCCATATACCTTTAATCTAAGAGATAAACATACCCTTCCTTTCTCTGAGCATATAGCTTAACAGACTGCATTTTAGCTTTCTAAGCTCTCATACACACTACCTTTGATGATTTTGACCTCAATGACTTTGACACCTCCTTGTAATATCAATGATTCTCCTTCTTAAATACTCATATAATTAAAATAATGTCTCCATACACATTGTACCATTATACATAACCTACTCTACTCCACAAGCATATCATGCACATGTAGGTGTTTATTTACAAAAATATGAGCATATAATGGCCCTTTTACATAGAGGTACTTAAGAATACATAATAAACTCATCATCCTGGAGATCATATTTAGAATAGTTTAAATTTTCAAGATACCATTACCAAGAAATAACCATGCCCTTAACAACTAAGAAACGTCATAACTACCAACTTTCTACTTTTTATGCCTATAGAGATGTAAAATTTGAATTGTAACACAACTTTATCATGCAGATTTGATTACCTTCCACTATGACATGTCATTTAAAAAATATATCTCGTAATAAAACACTTCACCCTTCTTTTGGAAAATCATTTGAAATATATTTGGCTCATGAGAGATCTCAGATGACTACCTACAAGCTTACATATTCCAAATTATACTCAAATGCAATATGGATGCACCAAGAGTCCATAGGTACAAATTATTTCTCTTTTACCTTATACCATCATTTTTCACTTATTTAAAATATTCTCATTGTTATTCATGAAACACTAGCTCATAAAGTTCATCAACTACTCACTAAGTCTTCTTCCTATCATCATACACATGAATTAAATTCTATTAGCCCCTACAACACATAAAATCACACCATCATATTGAGAAACATACCTTTATGAAGACATTAATCTTGATTTGGTCACCCTTTTGAGCATATAGCTTGCTACATAATCCTTATACCATTCCTTTGAGTATAATTAACTCAATTTGTAAAAAATCATGACCCATATTAGGTCTTTAGAAACTTCATGTAAAAACTTCAACACTGTAATAGATACCTAGAATTGTATTCATGATCAAGGCCTAATGAAACTTTAGTCCTTTATCCCTTCATTTCTAGATGATATATTCAAATTTTTAGCCTTAGAAACCATGATTTGAACCTTCAAAATTTACTTTCCATTAGTATCGCTCACAACATCACTTTGTGAAACCATAGTCGAGGAAGAGAGACATTTTAAACTCACCAATTTTAAATTTCATGACCTCAAATTTTTTTATTTTATGTTTAATATGAACTCTCAAACAATCTGACCTCTTTAATCAATTCCTAAAGAGAATAATCACTCAAGAACATACCTATAATCTTCCTTTTTAACCTAGTGTACCCTTGATTTGGACATACCTTGGTCACGGACCGTCTTTTGTAGCATTATACTAATCAAGTTATCACTTGATAACTCTATATACTTTCTTCAAAAGCTTCTCCAACATAATCGAATGATATTGAAACTTGTAGGGCTCATGATTCATGTTCTAAAACTCAGACGGAATGAGTCTCAAATAGAGAGACTTGAGATGACAATATTATACCACTTAGGAAGAATTAATATACATGAACTCATGATGACCACTTATCATCTCAATGACACATTCAAAGTGAAATAAAACCATGAAAAACTTAGACATGCTTGACCTATTTCCTTGTAACTTATGAAAACATTAATATTCAAGAAAGACTTGGACTTCACAAACCGCATACCCTTTTCAACACTTACAAACAATGGAATTAAAAGGAAAGAAACATGAGATAAAGACACAAAATACACCATATGACATGACATATATCCTCATGAACATATACTACCAACTTTATATTAACTATACACCATGATGATGTAATCATAGAGCATAAGGACTTCATACATGTAATCCTTAGTGACTAAAAACTAAGAACAAGACATTTACCCAAGAACCATCATCATGAACCAATAAGACCATAAGAAATAACATAATATGTCATACTTTGACCTTATGGAGGAGACACACATTGAATCAGACAGCTCCCCCTTTCTTGAATGCTTCATATGCATTGATATACCCTCAAGAAGCATAGTGAAGGCATATATGTACCATAATGACCTAAAATAAGGTCTTGATGAGGTCCCAAGACTTCTTAGGAACTTGTAAAATTTCTTCATCCTCTCTTTTCTAATATGCACTCTAAGAAACACCCATTCTTTCATCATTTACTATTCTTAGGGTACCAACATGACCTCTTCTTAGTTCCCAAGTCCTTTTAGGACCACTATCTTGCACTCTATCCCTTTGAAAGTTACTTCCATACACTCTAGGTCTTTGAGCCATGTGTTTTGCGTTGAATAAACATGAAAAAAATCTTACCACATGACCAATCTCATTATAGTTGTAGCATACTACTGAATTCTTTCTTTTGACACCTTCATCTTGATTAGGTGAATTATACAAGAAATACCTAGCAGTGTGACCTAGTTCATTGCAATTTTATCACACTATATTATTATAAAACTCACTCCTATTGTCTCTCCATGGATGAGAGTCTATAGGATATCTTTTACACTTTCTATCCCTATGACCAAAAGCATTACAAGTAAAACAATGAACATTGAAATTTGTTTCATACCTTGAGGCATTGGGCTACCTAATGGATCTTGGTTTCACATTGTCCTTCATGATTGTCACTTTCTTCTCTTCCTTGGTGATAGGTTCACCTATTTCTCTTCTTGGAATGTCTTCTTTCTTCACTTCCTTTCCTTTAGATTCCTCTTTGAATCCCAAACTAATCCTATCATCTATTTCTCTTTGTTTTCCAAGTAGATTATCTAGGTATTTTTCACTTTTCTCAACTTTTTGGAAGGTCGAGTCTTCTTGTTTATCCCTAGTAGCTCAACCCTTAATAATTCTATGTATTTTCATATTTAGTGCATAAAATATCTTTTTCTTGCAAATTTGAAACAATATACTTTACCTTTTCTTCTAGTAACCTATTTGATTCACTTTGTTTTGTAGACTCAACCACATCTGCTCTTATAGCTTATGAAATTTATTTTCATATTCTTTGATCTACAAATTCAGTTTTTCATTCTCTTTTTTATCTTTCTTTAGTTCTCCTTTGATGTTCTTAATAGAATATTTTTCATCCTTATCTTCTTCATGAAAATAATTTTAATAGCTTAAAATAAAATATCCCAACAAAGAAGATCTATCACCTGAATACCTCATATCTTCTTTAGTCACAAATAAGGCCTCATTTCCAATGTTTTCACAATCAGATTTACATTTAGAATCTAATACACCACTACTTGCATCAGAAAACTCATCATCTTGATTTTTATAAAAATTATTTTATCCTTCTTATGATTAAACCTTTTGAAGTTCTTCTTACTTTTCCAAACTTGTATTTTTTCTTTTAGGTTCAGTCTCATGATCTTCAACATCATCATTTTCTTTCTCATTCCTATGAGGAAACTTGGTAGAAAAATTTCCTACTTCACCACAATTAAAAACTTGAATGGAATTTTACCACTATACTTACAGATCCTTTCTTCAATCTTCTATCCACCATAGCAAAGAGCTCTTCATATTCAATCTCAAGAGTGGCATCATCATCCTTTACCTTCTTTCCATTATTCTTCATTTCAGATTTGAATTCAATCTCTTTCTTAGCTATTTTTGAGTCACCTATCCTCAGTTCATAAGCAGTCAACGTACCATGCAACTCATCCAATTTCAAGGTGGTTAGATCCTTTGCCTCTTTAATAGTAGAAAATTTTGAATCAAACCTAGAAGTTAATGATCTCAAGACATTTTGAACAAAAACTACTCATTTTACTTCATCTCCTAACCATTTCATGTTATTTACAACTTTATCAACTCTAATAAGGAATGCAACAATTAACAAATTATCATTCATTTTAAGGATTTCAAACTGATTTCTAAAATTTTGGAGTTTTACAATTTTTACCTTTGAGTCACCTTCATAAAGAACTTGTAGTTTTTCCCAAGCTTCCTTTTGCATTTTTGCAGTGCATTAATTTTCCCATTTTTGATTCTCCAAGACCACTTATGATGGCATTGAAGGCTCTTGAATTATTGACATAATCCTTATTTTCATCTTTAGTACTCGGAGGAGTGGTAGGAGTATAAGAATTTTCTACACCATCCTAAACATAAAACCCTTGAGCCATGATGAATGTATTCATCCTCAAGCTCCAAAAATATAATTAAATCCATCAAACAATGGTGCCTTTCAAGTAATTGTGTTGCTAGACATATTGTGCTTCAAGGATCTCCTTTTAAGATGTCAAATTTCTGCAAAAGGACATGCTCTTATACCAATTGTTAGAAGAAAAATGGACTGAGGGGTGGGTGAATCATTCCTTACAATAATTCAATTTCATATTTTTATATTTTCTTAATAAAAATTTCATAAACATCTAATCATTCATTAATGTGTACATTCAAAATTCATCACATGTGCAAGAACCATAAACAAGATATCAACACAAGACACAAGATATAAGTGGGAAACCCTCAAGGGGAAGAAAAACCATTGAAAAAAATATTATATTGATATTTTTCTTAATTTATTGAGACACCAACCCCACAAGGATCACCAACCCCTATTTTAGTAGAGAAACAACCCTATCGGGAGCACCAAACCCTAATTTTTTGAAGCACTAAATCCACGAGCAAAGCACACACCCCTAAGATGATCAAGAACCCACTAAACCACATTAATATGATATTATATCTAATATTTTTCTTCCACAATTGATGGATATCTCTAATTCAGCTCACACTTCTTCAATCAAACCCTAGGTGACCAATCTTCACAAAACAAGCTCTTCAACCACTTCTAAAATATTCAAACCCTTGCACACATGCTCTCTGATTTTTCTAAACTTACAACACACTTGTTTAATCCTAAAATAATTCTCCAATACCTACAAATATCTCACACCTAGGTCATTCACCTTGTACACACTCAACTAACTTGTAAAATTACCCAAAACTATGCTTTTATAAGCTCCTCTTGATTTCAAATTCAAAAATATATTTTTACCTTATTTAGATCAACACATACATAAAGTAAATATCCCAGATTATAATTAAAATATTCACAAGTGACCCAAGTAGGTCAGCCTAGCTAAAATCATCATTACATATGCCAAAAATGGCTCAAAACCCTATGGGCACAATCTTAAAAGTGCCTGTTATCCAAAATGTGCCCCCTGCTCATTTTGTGGCTAACTCCTCTCATTCTTCCCTCTATTTTACCTCAATCACAAAATTTTTCTTTTCAGGAACTTAAAACATTCTGGAAGTGGCACCATTGGATAGAGTTCTTTCTCAGCTTTCCAGAAAGGTAAAGTTTTCCTCCTAACTCCATGTATTTTTCAAGTTATGGCTCGGCGGAGTTTTTGTGGGAAATTTTCCCCTAGAAGGCCCGCAGCCAATCAGGACGTGCCACGTGTCCAAAGAAGTGGTGGGGTCGGAGGAGAACTTGGTTTTTTACCAAGTGTTTTGGAAAAGGTTTCAAAAGGAAGAATTTTTCCCCGCAGGCCCGCCGACCAATCATTTGCTGCCACGTGCCCAGGGGAGAAAGTTGGAAAAATTGACTAAGTGTTGGCGCAAGAAATTTTTTTGAAGGATGGCCCCGTGGCCAATAGAAACATGCCACATGGCACCTGAACTGGTGGAGTGTGGGGAAATTTTGGAAAATTTTCCAAATGACCAAAAAGGTAAAAATTCAAAAAAATTCCCACCAACCCGATTTGGCCTAGTTTTTCCCTAAAACTTCAAATCACCATATCTTTCGATCCAGAGCTTGGTTTTTCGCGTTGTTTATATCAACGGAAAGCTGGTAAAATTATCTACAAGATTCCAAGGTTGTTTTTTCATTTTGGTGGATTTTGAAGAGATAAAATCAAGAAAACCTCTCGACATGTGGTCATGGATGAAATGACATTTCAACCACCGTTTTTAATGAAGAATGGCTCGCATTCTCTCCCAACATGGTTAAAAATGTTAGGGAATGGGTCTATCAGGGTGCCCATGCTGTTTTATGGAATTTTGGTCAATGGTTGAACCCCTTGCATGTTTTCCCGTGTTTCTCTCTCCTGGGGTCGTGGTTTTCACTGTAAAAGCCAGAATGACTTTCATTTTGCAAGGAGAGACACTTTTTCAGCTCTACAACTTCCTTTTTCTTCCTCCTTGGTAGAATTTGTGAAGAAATTTTACCTTTCCATGTAATGCAGCACCTTTTCTTGCCTCTGGATCACTGTAATGTACTGTATTGGATCTGAGATGTTGATATATGTTCTGTGATTAAAATCCCTCAATCCTTTCATATATCTATCATTGCTTTCTTGATCTTTCATTACATTTTGAGCATTTGTGCATGTTTTGTGCTATGTTTCCTTATGGATTGTGTATTTCATGCAGCATCAGGTGTCTACAACTCCTTTTGTTCATCACCTATTAGCATTAGTTCTTTCTTTTTTGCATTCTCTATCTCTGTCTCCTTGGAATTTAGAGAAGACTTAGGAGTTTAGACCTCGCAATTGTACAAGTAAATTAGCTGATCGGAGGAGTTAAGGAACCAGCCTCTAATCTGGAGATTCCTCTTCCATTTTCAAGTCCCACACTTGGGAAGAGGATTCAATGTTGTGCAAACACACTGGATGCATAGGGTGATCAAACTAGAAATATGATCAACATCCAGGGGGTGTTGCTGATTTGCAACAACAGCTTTTTGGCACGCCGGTGGGACCTTAGAGGTCTTCCACTTTATCTTTGACAGGTTGGTGTGTTCTGTAAAATATTAATCCTTTTTGAGGCACTTTCAAAAGCACATCTGGTGACTCCATCTGGTAAACAACTCATTCTCTAAGTTACAGACCTGTTTTCCATTCATTTCCATCCATTCTTCTTTCCATCATTTTCATTCTTTTCCATTCCATGAAGTTGTGCAATCATGACTTCATTTCCATCATGGAATTCACATTTACAATAGTAGTATATCACACCTCCAACATGTTTTACAAATCCTCCAATTCAGCATTTTGATCAAATTCAAAATCAGCATGTCTACCCATATGAGCAAAGCGGTGCAAAGTCGGTTTGGATATGAAGCATGTCAAGCACAAGGGTATGCTGGTTGTGAAGGCAATCAAGAAGAAACTGTAGATCTTTTGGAACAAATCCAAAAGATGGAGGTAAACATGGTGCTATCTAGGGCTCAAGCACAAATGAAATCATTTAGAATCAGTTGTAGAGCACCTTGTCCATGGGTGGGACCTTTTCCAAGACATTACAACCCTCAAGAGAAGTTAGCCTTCATGATTACAACACTACCATTGCTTACAAAGTGGACTGAAGGAATAAAGGTGTATGAGAGGAGTATTCAACATCCTTGTCAACAAGTAAGCACACCATCTCATGCCTTTTCTCTCCCTCTTTCCCAATCTGTTTTATCTCAAAAAGTGTCAAGTTTTAAACTCTTCATCTGCTGTCCCAAGTGTTGAATCCATTTCTCCATTCCCTAGTCTTCCACCCCATCTCAATTCTTTTGTCCTTTTCCCTTCCAAACAGCCATTCCCTCCAAAGAAACAAGAGTTCCTACCTCCTCCACCACCACAAAAAATTGCAAAATCAATTGAGTTACAATCCACTTCTCCTCTTGCATTCCTAAATCCATGTTGGGAGGATAAAAATCAGAATGTTAATCAAGGAAAACAACAGCTGAAAGAAGAGCCAAACAAGGATGAAGAAATTCAAAGTCTGAAGAGTTGGGCTCTTAAATTCGGGATTACAAAAATCCCCTTGATGGTGAAACCAATAGAGGATGTTGAAGTTGGAGAACAAGTGGAAAACAAGGTTGATCTTATAACAGCGGTGAAGCGAGAAAAATAGCAGCTTTTTGTTGGTGATGAGTTGGGTGTCCATGTTGGCACTTTGCCCAAAGAAAATGTTGATCCAGTTTGCACTATAAAATCAGCCATCGAGAAGGAAGGAAAACCATCTCAAAACCCCATCTTTGAGGAGCAAATGGATGAGGTCAAGTCAGTTTTACAATAGTAGAAGAAGGAAGAATTATTGATACATTTTTGCTTTCATTTAAAGGGGCTGATTTGATTGATGAAGCCATTATGGAGGTGAACAAAACAGGTCCAAATTGTGAGCAAAAGGCACAAGAAATTTCATGTTTCTCTCCCACTTCATCTCTCCAACAATCTGATTTTTGAGATGAGTTTGGATTGACAAGTTTTATGTTTGAAAATGAAGTTATACATGGTGAAGAAAATGCAGATTTGGAGGCCACCATACAAGAGGGAGAGACTTTACTGTAGCAAGACATTCAAGAGTTTGATTTGCCATCAAACTTAGAAGAATATTTAGATGAAGAGCTAGCTAAAATTACCATGTTTCCTTCTTCACCATTCATTCTCCAACAACAAGAACTTGCTGCCATGGACAAAAGAGTTCAAGGACAACAGCCTACAGTTTGCAACATGCCTCTTGAATCAAAGCTGGAAGAATTTGATCTTCCAAAAGCTACAATGGAGGAGCTCCAAAGCCAACAATGTATTGCAGCAGGTAACAACAATGCAAAAGTAACTTCATTGGATGTTACAATCAATAACGAGGAGTTACACACTATAGAAGAGTTCCATGTTGCCATGAAGGAAGAGAAAGGGCAGAAAAGTCCTACCATTGCTTCCACATCACCCACCCAAGAAGGTCTACAAGAAGACTCCATTTTTGGAGTTGAAAATCAGAGCTATGGGCATATCAAATGGATCATACCTTTCCCAATAAGGTATTTGACTTCATTGGAGCTAAAGGATAAGTCACAACAAGTCATGCTTACTTCTAAGCATGAGGGTGAGCTACCAAGTACCAAGGATGAGCTGTCATACCTCTTTAATCCAAATGCAGAGAAACTAAAAGAGGTATTGGATTTGTTTTCAGTTGACACCTTGATGATTTGGGTAGAAGACCAGCTTCTTGTTGATTTTTCACTCATCCAATCAGCATGTTCAATGCTAAATCATTGCATGGTTGCAACTTTTGAGAAAGGGAAGCTATTTCTCCCAAATGGGTTGCGGGGTTTGTTTAGCCCACTTGTTGCTTCTAGTTAGAGTAGGATAGGTAGTTTTTCTTTCAGTAAAAGAAGTGCTTGTGCACACTCTGCATGTTCCATTTTGGAGCATGTATGACCTTTAGTTTTGTACATAGTTTTTGTGGTGCTGGTTTTGCTCTTGCGCAATCCATTTCAGTGGGTTTCCAAGTAGCTCAGAGAGGAGGTTTTCAAAGTTCAGATCAGTTTGTAGGCTTTCTTATGACTCCATGCCCAATGGATTGCTAAAAGGCCACTGATCTTCATCCAGCAGGCAGATGACCCCTCTGAGTCGCCAAAATTGTTATCCAAAATGTGCCCCCTGCTCATTTTGTGGCTAACTCCTCTCATTCTTCCCTCTATTGTGCCTCAGTCACAAAATTTTGCTTTCCAGGAACTCAAAACCTTCTGGAAGTGGTACCATTGGATAGAGTTCTTTCTCATCTTTCCAAAAAGGTAAAGTTTTCCTCCTAACTCCATGTATTTTTCAAGTTATGGCTCGACGGAGTTTTTGTGGGAAATTTTCCCCTAGAAGGCCCACTGACCAATCGGGACTTGCCACATGTCCAAAGAAGTGGTGGGGATCAAAGGAGAACTTGGTTTTTTACCAAGTGTTTTGGAAAAGGTTTCAAAAGGAATAATTTTTCCCCGTAGGCCCGCCGACCAATCATTTGTTGCCACGTGCCCAGGGGAGAAAGTTGGAAAAATCGACTAAGTGTTGGCGCAAGAAATTTTTTTTGAAGGATGGCCCCATGGCCAATAGAAACATGCCACATGGCACCTCAACTGGTGGAGTGTGAGGAAATTTTGGAAAATTTTCCAAATGACCAAAAAGGTAAAAATTCAAAAAAATTCCCACCGACCCGATTTGGCCTTGTTTTGCCCTAAAACTTCAAATTGCCATATCTTTCGATCCAGAGCTCAATTTTTTGCGTTATTTATATCAACGGAAAGCTGGTAAAATTCTATACAAGATTCTGGGGTAAGTTTTGCATTTTGGTGGAGTTTTGAGAGAGAAAATCAAGAAATACCTATGGCATGTGGTCATGGACAGAAATGACGTTTCAACCACCGTTTTTAATGAAGAATGGCTCGTATTCACTCCCAACATGGTTAAAAATGTATGGGAATGGGTATGTCAGGGTGCCCATGCTGTTTTGATGGGATTTTGGTCAATGGTTGAACCCCTTGCACATTTTCCCGTGTTTTCTCTCTGGGGTCGTGGTTTGCACTGTGTAAAAGCGTAATGAGTTTCATTTTACAAGGAGAGACACTTTTTCAGCTCTGCAACTTCCTTTTTCTTCCTCCTTGGCAGAATTTGTGAAGAAATTTTACCTTTCCATGTAATGCAGCACCTTTTCTTGCCTCTGGATCACTGTAATGTACTGTATTGGATCTGAGATGTTGATATATGTTCTGTGATTAAAATCCTTCAATCCTTTCATATATCTATCATTGCTTTCTTGATCTGTCATTACATTTTGAGCATTTGTGCATGTTTTGTGCTATGTTTCCTTGTGGATTGTGTATTTCATGTAGCATCAGGTGTCTACAACTCCTTTGGTGCATCACCTATTAGCATTAGTTCTTTCTTTTTTGCATTCTCTATCTCTGTCTCCTTGGAATTTAGAGAAGACTTAGGAGTTTAAACCTCTGCAATTATACAAGTGAATTAGCTGATCAGAGGAGTTGAGGAACCAGCCTCTAATCTGGAGATTCCTCTTCCATTTTTCAAGTCCCACACTTGGGAAGAGGATTCAATGTTGTGTAATCACACTGGATGCATAGGGTGATCAAACTAGAAATCTGATCAACATCCAGGAAGCGCCATTGATTTGCAACAACAATGCCCTTACATCAAAACTATACATATTAATGACTTGTAAAACCCTTACAAATGATTATAATATCATTTAACATTCATACATGGTCACAATTTATCTCAACTAGTCAAATTAGTTCATTTAATGGGCCCACTACTCTTTGTACTTGTCAAAATTGTTGTTTCTACACGCTTCAAAGACCTTGGAAACTTAATTATGTCAAAAAATATCTTATACTTATCCAAACCATACCATGTGACCACTAAATGGAAATTAAAGAAAATTTTAACACTTCTAATAAATTTATAATCCTTTAGTCAACCAAATTCTCAAACCACAACTACGTTTGTCTTCATCAAATCAACCTGCCAAAAATGTTGTTTCCAAAGGTTAGCTCATAAAAATATTTATAAACACTAAATACCTTAAAATATATTTATTATATTTATAATTCATCCATATTCACTTTGCATGTGATATACAACATGATCCAATCCATATCATATCTCAAACAACTCCAAACTTTCACCACAACACATCATGTCTTGCATTGGCAAAACTATTATTATCCAAAGAATGATATGGAAAACATATAAAATTACCTCATCATGAGGAAAACCTCATATCACTATAAATATATCTGAATCATATTTTTAACAAAACTTTAATCATCTTCAAACTCCACCTTTAGCTTAAGATATAGCCATTTTATTGAACCCTACTTTTTGAAACCTTAAAACTACCCTTTGACCAGTCAAACTAAATGGACCTAAAATGACCACGTACCTGAATTAAAATTTCCTAAAACCTCCATTTACATAAATATTATCTCACATACATCATTCACCATTAATTTATCATGTTACTCCTTTGGAAAACCTTGTCCCAAAACCTTCTTCTTTAGAAACTAACCTATTTGAGTGGGGCCCACTCATCACTATGACCTAAATTTTATATTTATAGAAATCTAAGAGAGTAATATATATAATCCAATTATTAATTTTGATAAACCAATAAAAACTATTTCACTATACCTCTCTTTCTGCAAACTACTCCTAGCTAGGGTTTAACTAGGGTTTTAGACCACTTTATCTTCTTAACATTCATTCATGAAAGCCTGAAGATCAAATGACCTGATTATTATTTTGAAACATTATAAACTCACCATAGAAACATACATAAAATCCAAAAGTTTCCATGAAAATCACACAATTCACAACAAGCATTAGAAGTTCAAATTCAAGCTGGATTTTCACTTGTTATTGACCCTGTCTCACATCAACTATCATATCTTGAATAATTCACCATATTGGAAACCTAATTTTTTTCTCAAAGCACCACTACACATTATATAAACATATACAATCATCATAATGTCAATATCATACCTCAAACTCTCCATCATATCTCCTTTTTATAGCTTCACCTTAAGGATTTTCACTATAGAAGTTAGGGTCAATTGAAAGAATGCAATAACTCATCATAAAACCTCTAAAAATGACCCAAAAATACCTGATATACCATGATATACCTGAATTCATGCTTCCATGAGCTCATATAGCTCCAAAACACAATCTCACACCTCCAAACAACCATGTCCTGCTCCAAATGAGCACTTGTAACATAGCCAATCACCTATATCTGCATCATGCCATTATAATATTCTATCAATAATGTCAACATGATTCTAAAGCATTCAAGAATCTCCTACCCCCATGCAAAGATCACCTAGGCACCAAAATAGGCTTGTAAGAACAAGTAATCCTCACTAAATCTCATTGTACTCAAAGACAAACACATCCTAATCATCATGTCAACATCATGTACATCATCATATGACTCTAATCCAACATCCAATTTTTCATTAATGAAAACACCTAATATGACCACATGCCAACATCGGGGTGAGGAAATTTCAAGTGTTTTCATATCAGATTATTCCCATTATTTACATCAGAGTTATGCGTAGATTTTGGAGGCATTTTTGTGGATTTCCAGCCCCTTATATAGGGTGAGGTCATCCCTATGGATTTGTAGCAAGTTTTTCTATGGTTTCTATACGTACCCAAAATTGTAGGGTACTACACCGCCGTAACAATATCACACGTGCCCCAATGATGATATAGGTCTCCTCGCAAGGTGTTTGGGATCCGGAAAAGCTCTCCAAGTATACATTAACATCCTACATGCCCTGCTTAGCCTCCATGTACCTTGTTTTGCTCTTTCCCCCTCTTTTCCTTTGCTTTTGGTCTTCACTAAAACCTCCGCCCTGCCTAGGCGGTGGTCTCATGACCACCACCCACTCGGGCGGCGGTCCTCTGAACCACCGCCCGCTCAGGCAGCGGTCCTTCACACATTTTTCTAGAATGTTTCTTTTATCGTGACTCATGTAAATTTCAACTTTTACCAACCTTTTCATCCATTTTTGCTTGTATTTATGATTATGGTTCCCTGTAATAGTGTTTCTCCATTGTTTATTGTAAAAGAGTTCAAATTGGATTTCACCTTTGGGTAAATGGGAATTCTATAAATAGCTGGTTGGTTTTCAAGCAAATGGCCTCTCAGAACTGTGCCCCTCATCCTCTCATTTCAAAATTTAGTCTTTCAGTTCTTGCATAGGAATTGTGTTAGTTTTGTTTGTTGCATGCATAGTTAGTGTTGTTTTGTTGTTTAGAAGCCACATGATCTTCTTGTGCTAGTGTTGTTACTATTTCATACAATCAATTGAGGTAGGATAGTTCCATTTTCAGTCGAAAGCCATTAGAGTTGCAGGTTTTGTTCGTCAAGAAAGATAGTTTCAGGTTCTAGATGTTTTGTGTTGTGGGACTCGTAATAAATCCCGCTAGGAATTACATAGGCCAAGCTCTGTTCTCTTGCGCTATCCCTCTCCTACTCGCATTATATTCAGTCCACATCCAAAGTTACCACTATTACAATACCTACTATTGTTGATGCTAGCATTACATGCTTTTCTAGGTTCACATGAGCACGAAGGAATGAGGAAACCACACCGAGAGGACAAAGCCACACATAACCGGATTCACCACTCTCGCAAAATCCAAGTTCAAGCTATCAAAATTTCTAGGTAAAATATATCAAATAGAGTAGTGAATCATTTCATTTTAGTTAAATCTCACTTTTGATATAACCGAGGAAGATGTGGGGTTGACAGCTTTTGAGAAGCTATGATTCATTCCCTACTTCGAGGTAAGATCGGGGCCTTTGAGATAGATTAGATTAGTTATTTGGTTATTTAGAATAGATTTACAATTGCACTGAGTATAGCTATACTTGGCTACCTTGTTTGTTTTTAATTTTGTTATTAGATTAATTGTCACTTTCTAGATATATTAAACAATTGCTCTTTCATTTTTACATTCAATAGTTTATCGAAAATATAAAATAGAGGAATATATATATAGATATATCTTGCATAGTTAGTTTATTTTTTCATTAGTTAGATTTATATTGTTTCTTTCGTATGACAATCACGGGACCTAGGAGCCCAGAGAATATGTATTCGATCCAATCATGCCTCAAACCAATCTTTTTATAGCAATAACTAATATAGACTAGAGACTTAGAATCCAAGTCTTCGAACAACAACAATGCACCTACAAAAATCAGCCCACGTTAAGAGGATTAAACATAGAAGACAACCAAGCACATACATTTTAGATAAACCAGCCAAATTACAGATTGCCCTAAATAGATATTCACATGACTGTAGAAGAGCTTGAAAGAGAAAAAATTTGGTTGTGATCCTTTGGTCCCATAGCGAGACACGGAGATATCCTTATTGACATAGACACTAGCTTAAGAATTCAAGTTTCTGTAACACCGTAAGGTACTCGAGAAGATTGCACAACTTTTAGTTCTAAATATAAAGGCTGAAAAGGCATACGACTACCTGGATAGTAGGGATTAAGGATTGATCCCACATATGACCATAGGAGGCCCACAATGACCATGAATTTATGGTGATGACCCATAGATCCCACAACCCAACAGACCTACAAATCAATCAAACATTGACATGGGTTTGAGGATGCTAGTGTTTAGATCCTCTCCACTTCCACCAGATATTATCACACAGTTATCCTTGTTAGATATAGTAGCTATCAAAGCTAAGGATTTCTAGACTAGACCAAAGAATCAACCATAAAATCCACTATATATACATCATCCATCTTATGACCCTGTTTGGTGATATACACGAAACAATCCCAAGTCATTTTCCACGTATCCCACAACCTATAGATAAGATCATGCCGAGCTTGATATTGATTAGAGCCTTCGAGAAATAATCCTCACTAAATGATCTATCACGCCGATTCAGTTAGGAGGGCCTTCTTTTCCTTCGATTTATAGGTTCCATTAGTGTACATCGAAGACATAAGATTGCCTAACTAGTTACTTGTAGATTCCCATGCTCACTTGTCTCTTTTCCATGGTACAAAATTGGTGAACCCGACGTGAATCAAACAATTCTTCCTCTTTTATTTTTCATTTCTTCCATCCACCTTCACTCTTTCCCATTATTCTATGGGTATTCATATACCCCCCAAATATGTCGGGATTTGATGCATATGGAAGACCTCTCCTAGGTCTTGAAGCTTACTACGATCAATGAATATACAACCATCACCCTCGCTCTCGTATGGGGTGACAACTATTCAACTAACCGGTTTTCAACACAAACTCGCCTCAAAGGATTATATATAGTTCTTATTTCCAAATAGAGGAGTTGGATCAGCTCACTCTAACACAACAAGATGAGCCTTCAGGATCAAACAACATGATGCTCACGGGAGAATCTAGTTCATCTCCTTAGGTATTGCTTAGACCACAAATCAGTAGACAATCAAATCCATATCGGTTTTTAGATGATGAATAATTATCACATTATGCTAGGAGTGAAAAACGCTCTCAAAGTATGTACCCACCTATAGGAGGTTTGCAAATACAACTCGAGGTCTCATTCCAAGAAAACACCGCCATTTCTCCACCTATAGAAAATGCCCTCAGTGATATTTGGCGAGTAATGACCAATTTATAGCAAGGTATCATACCCCTTTGCAACCTCAAATGATACAAAAATGCCCTCAAGGAAAAATACCATATCTTCACCAAACAAGGTCATTTCATCCTTGGCTGAAAACATTAGAGGGCTTGAACTTGCTCAAGCAAATCAAAATTCATATTTTGGGCAAGTAGGAATCCCCAACCCTCCACATCATCCTAGCCAAGTAGACCTCCTCACAGAACAGGCACATTGGGCATGCCTCCTTAGTATTCACAACAAACACCAACTAGAACCACGATTGTTAATGCCACCTCGGTGGAAAATATGATACCTCCTAGTTTAGTACAAACCAATCCATTCCCTGGGAAATGCTCCTTCATACTTAAACATGTATTCCAAATCACCACAGGAGATATGTTCTCTTCTCCCCAAAGCATGTTTGCTCAACCTCGGGGATTTCCTTATGCTCCTACGAATACAAATGCTATGCCACATCAACAAACCATCCCACCTCCTCCCCCTCAACAAGCGCCATCGATGGTCAAAATCTATGAGGAAATTATTCAGAATATTTGAAAGAACCTTTGGATTTCACCATACGAAGCGTATCCTTCCAAGACCTCTTCCCATTTTCCCAAGTACAAAGGGGAGGGAGACCCGAATGCACATATCAAGGCCTATGCCACAGCCATTCGAGAACTACTCCCTTGGGATGGGGTTGTTGCTAAAATATTCCCCAAAAATTTAGAGGGCATTTCCCTCAATTGGTATTACAGAATACCTGAAGCCTCAATACATTCATTTAAATAGCTCATTTCAGAGTTCATCAAGGTGTTCAACATGAACAAACTATTGAGAACAGGAATCAGGGAATTCTTGCATATTAAGAAAGAACACAATGAATTTGTTGCTCATTTCATCCAAAGATGGCGTACAGTTATTTATTCTTCAGAAAGTGCTCCAAACATGGATCAGATGGAACTATGTGATTTATTCCTTCATTCTCTCATCGAGAGATAAAGGAAGAATTCCATAAGTTCCCACTAAGAAATTACGATGAAGTACTTGAGAGTGCCCTCCGAATAGATCAAGCTACAATAGATAGTGGCCATAAGATGTATGGAACAAACAGGAGGTTAATCATCCCCAATCAAAATACTATTACCTATCCTAGTGCAAGTAAATGCCAATCAAGGACCTAAAATCCTTAACAAGAATCACAGAGTGAAAACAGATGGAGTAATCGACCAAGCTAAAAAGGCAAATGTTACAAATGCTCCACCACCGGCTAACAATCAACACAAAAATTTTACCCCAACAATCAACACAATGGATTTTAATCATCCACAACAACAACAACAACAAAAACAACGGCAGATCCGGCACACGGGGTCCAAGAAAAATGCTAGTCAACAGTTTAATTAGAGTTTTGGACCAAAACACATACCAAACTAGTAACCTAGGAATTACAATCCTAACTCGTATTGTGGTTTCCATAAAATTTGAGGCCATGACACTAGGATGTGTTGTGATTATAATAAATTCATGCAATGTTTTCCAGAGGAACAAAGACAACTTTTCATAGATATGTTCTTAGCAGATCCTGCATCACTTGCGCCAAATACTTTCATAGGAGTAGTCTCCCTCAAAATACACCCCTCAAGATATTCAATGATCTACTCCCAAATCACAATAACAATAAATTAAATCCAAATGGGATGAACAAGGATGTGATGACAGGAAAAAATGACCATGAAGCCTCAACTTCACTAAATCCACCTGTCGCACCACAATTAGGAAATCAACCATGACCCAAGATAATCAGTTTAGTGGAGTTAGACACTGAGCTACACATGGAAGCCATAACAAGGACATGAGATTATTCCTCTCAGCCAAATCCAAGTTACCCGCTAGAGATAGATAACATTCAACAACCATTAGTAAAACCCGTAGGTGCCTATGATTTAATTAATGACCTAACAAAGACCTTCTCTCACATCTCCTTTTTGGACTTGTTGAAGAACTCTCCTACCCATAGGGCTGCTCTTTTAGAAGCACTAGGTTTAGGTCATTTAATTAACATCACTCCACCTCTCAAAACACAAGTAAACCATATAGACTTCAATATTCACCCTCCAAGGCAACCGGATAGGGATAACAAGTTTATATTTGACGTAAAAACAATGCCAACAAACGCTAAGATTGCACATAGAGGTGATCCAGCCTTACATTTACAAGTGTGGGTTTATAATAACTATGTTAAACATGCAATAGGTTACGATGGGGCAGCAGTTAACATAGTCCCCTTCTCTTTCCTTCAAAAGCTAGGGTATGGAGAAACAAATTGTTACACGACTCGGAATACACTAAAAGGCTATGATAGCCTTAAAGCCGCTTCGATTGGGACTATAATACTACCGGTCACCTTAGGACCCAAAACAATCCTCACCGAGTTTTATATTATAGATCAGGAAACCAGCTATAATATGATCCTTGGATGACCATGGATACACCGTATGAAGGAAATCCCTTCTACGTTATTTCAAGAAATAAGATTCTTACACTTAGGAAAGATATTCGTGGCAAAAGGTGATCCAAAACCATTTGATATACACCTAGCAGAGACTCAAGAAAAGGCCGGGCATTCATTTTGAGTTTGAACTCCCGAAAACCAACTTAATAAACCAACCAACTCAAAACCAAGAAAAGTTGATACCTACAACAGAGTTAGAAGTTACGAATCTAGTCAAGAATGGGTTGGGATTGTTTCGTGTATATCTCAGAGCATGGTCATAAGATGGATGATGGACATATAGTGGATTCTATGGGTGATTATCTGGTCTAGTCTAGAAATCCTTAGCTTTGTTAGTTGCTATATCTAACAAGGGTAACTATGCGATAATTTCTGGTGGAAGTGGAGAGGATCTAAACACTAGCGTCCTCAAACCCGTGTCAATGTTCGATTGATTTGTAGGTCCATTGGGTTGTGGGATCTATGGATCACAGCCATAAATTCGTGGTCATTGTGGGCCTCTTATGGTCATGTGTGGGATCAATCCTTAATCCCTACTATCTAGTAGTCGTATGCCTTTTCAGCCTCTATATTTAGAACTAAAAGTTGTGCAATCTTCTCGAGTACCTTACGGGTGTTCTCGCAACTTGAATTCTTAAGATAGTGTCTATGTCAATAAGGATATCTCATGCATCCGGGTGTGGGACCAAAGGATCACAACTGAATGTTTTCTCTCTTTCACCATGGATGGGTTCTTGGGATACAATCAAATCAGAATATCTAAACAAGACCAAGCCAAAACTACGTTTATAACTCCTTGGGGAACCTATTTCTATGTTGTTATGTCATTCGGTCTCAAAATGCCGGCACTACATACCGAGAGGGCAATGACATATATATTTCATGACCTTATTCATAAAATCATGGAATCCTATGTAGATGAATTTTTGACCAAGGCCAGGAAGCGTTGTAATCACCTGAAAGTTCTCCACATCATTCTTTCACATTTGATCGAATACAGTCATGCTAAACCCATAAAAATGCGTATTTAGTGTGAATAGAGGGAAAATCCTAGGTTACATCATATCATCACGAGGGATCAATGTAGACCCAGCCAAAATCTGGGTTGTTCTTGAAATGATCCCACCTTTAGATGAGTCTAGAATCAGGTCATTTCTTGGGAAACTCAGTGCAATCTAAAGGTTCATCCCAGATTTAAGCTTTTCCATTCATCCCATCAATAATCTACTCAAGAAAGATTATAGTATCGATTGGACCGAAGACTGCAATGAGGCTTTCAAAGCAGTTAAGCATTTCTTATTGTCACCACCTATGCTAATGCCTCCTAAGCCAGACCACCCTTTAATTCTATACTCACAAGCTACTCATGTCTCGCTGGCCTACATGCTGGCTCAAGAAGACGATGACAAATGAGAACGTGTGATTTATTTCATTAGCTGAACATTTCTCGATTATGAAACACGTTATACGTAAGTAGAATGAGAATGCCTTGCTATATTCTTTGCAACCAAATGCTTAAGACATTACATGCTAAATCAAAAAACAAGGGTCATTGTAAAAACTAACCATTTACAAACTTTCCTCACACAAGGGTCCTTGTCTAAAAAGGTGGACACTTTATAAACTTAATGGGTGAATTTGAATTAACTTTTGTAAACCGAAATCGGTTAAGGGAAAAATCATTGCATATTGGTTAGCTGATAACCTATTAGATGGAGGTGATCCGGTAGATCTAGATTTTCCCAATGAATGCATATAATACATCGAAACCATACCTCCCATCTCTCGAATGTCTTTGGTATACCGATATTGTTAATTATATTATGGACCATATGTATCCGAAGGTGCTACACTACAACAAAGAAGGTGGTTACACATTATCGTAGCTAGATACGTTATTATAGAACAAGTGCTCTATCGTAAAGATTTCGATGGAATGCTTCGAGGTGTGTTGACATAGAAGAATCCAAGAAGATTCTCTACGAATCCCACAGTGGAATATGTGGTGGAAATTTTAGAGGTCATGCCACTGTCTGCAAAATACATTGTATGGGCTATTTCTAACCCACTCTAGAACATGATGCAAGAGAGTTTGTACACGATGCCATAAATGCCAAAAAAATTTCCCACGAGATTCACATGTTGGCACAAACTCTATAACCAATCACGACTCCATGGCCCTTTTTCTACATGGGGCCTAGATTTGATAGGGAAATTCTCTCCCTCATCAACAAATGGCCATAACTTCATAATCACGACCACCGAGTATTTTACCAAATGGGTAGAGGCTATGCCTCTTACCAATGTACCCAGTGTTGTGATCACCAAGTTCATTTTGAACTAGATCATTTGCAGGTACGGTGTCCCACAAATCATTATCTCATATAATGGAACTTCCTTTAAGAATGATGAGGTCCGTGAGCTATGTAGTAAATTTAAAATAAACCATCATACAACCTCCCTATATTACCCTCAAGCCAATGGGTAGGTTGAAGCAACAAACAAGACATTGAAATCTATTCTCCTTAAAAAGGTAAAAGAAAACAAACAAGATTGGAATTTAAAGTTATATCCGGACTTGTGGGCCCACCGAACCTCAATAAGAACACCAACAAGAGAAACTCCTTTCTCATTGATATTCGGAGCTGAAGCAATTATCCCACTTGAGGTCGAAATACCCGGTCTATGCATCTCACTACAAGGGATTCGGATGAAGAAGCTTATAGAGAAGCACACGTCTCCCAACTAGAAAGCCTATATGAGGTCGGGTTAAATTTTGAACAATGACATAGAGTCTATGATGACCATATGTCTTGGGCAAAGATAGCAAAAAGGTCTATGAGTGAGAAATATATGAAGGAGATCTAATTCTAAGACTAGACAATTGGATCGATAAGAAGACCAGTGAAGGAAGGAAATTCCAGCCCAAATGGTTGGGGCCATACCGAGTCAAAAAAGACTATGGAAATGGTGCGTACCTATTATGTACATTGGAAGGTGAGGAATTCAATGAAACAGTCAATTCCTTACATCTTAAATGATTCTATGCATAAGTGACCAGCGTTATTTGTATAATTATATCTACATTGCATCTTCATGTAGTTAGGTTCATTTTGTTCACTCATTTCATAAAATTTTTGTGATCAAGCGAATTATTCTCAAGTAATTCATTACAAACTTCTGATAGTATTGGCAGAAGCATTCCAATCATACTTCTTCATTTTCATAACATCATCACCTATTTCAGAATCATTTTATCAATTAAAAGCTAGATACGACAAAGTCTTAATGGTAGCCATACCAAGGCCTGCATGCTTTTTCTCACTTTTTTTTTTCTTCCTAGCATAGGTTTCTTGCCTATGGTCTATTCTAGAAGATTCATAGTGTCACATCTATCCCATATATGGATCTCTTTGGAAATAAGAACATTCTGAAATTTTACTCAAGTAAATAAGTCAAATATAGATCAAAAGAAAATTTTATTTTTACACATTCCCTTGCCCTATCAACCTTTGGTGATGAGCTTACGTCTCTTCCTAGTGACATAGGGTTGGGAAAGAATGGGAATGCCCTTACTCACCTATTCCTTGTCCATGGTGATAAGTCAATGCTTCCTACTAGAAGCATAGGGCAAGGTGCGGGGGTTCTCTCCATAATAAACGTTGAAGGTCATAAGAAAATAGTTCAAATAAACCTTTGAAATATTGAGTCAAAAACAAATGAGTCGATGTCCAAAATTCCAAGAGAGTTCAAAACTTTGAAATCCAAATTTTTTCAACCATGTGGCCATCTACAGATCTAAGTCTAGATAAACCACAAAGCAAGTTGCATTCTAAACTATGGAGTCACTTGAGTAGAATAGGTTTGTAGCATCCTAATTTGGTTCCACCAAATCATTGTCTATCTCTCATCACTACCATTTAATAAATTTCATATCTTGTGCCCTTTCTAGCTCTTGGTTGTGAACCTCGCATCTTACTAGTTATGTGGAGTTAGGAGTGGGGCAAGTTCATCCGCTCATCATACCAGCTTGTCATCATGTTCTGTCAAAACTATATGAAGTACCGAAAAATTGTTTATAGAAGCTAAAGTTTAAAATCACATTGTGTCTGCATTATCATATATCAGCATCACGAAATACAAAAGAAAGAAAGCATTTGTGTCATTTTTTCTCCATTGCATACATTCTGAAAATCATATAAAAACAACATTATAATTTACATGTGGAAACGAATCACAAAATCCTAGACACCAAGAGTCTGATCCAAAAGAAGTATATATATATATATAATCAAGTTTTATGTATAATGCCATCATGTGCTAAGCATGGTCAAAATGCTCAGTGAGCCCGGAAATACAAAATAAATCATATAAACAATCTGAGAGAGCCAAGTGGCCTATCAACCCTTATGAGATCCCTCTGAAGGTGCACAACCACATCTAGGAATCGGCTATGCCGGCACTCTGAATGCACTGAGGGCTTGTGGTCTCGAGGAGTAGCTGCAGCCTCACTATGAGAGTGACTCCTCATTAGGTGCTCTACTATCCTATACCTAACCAACTCGGTACAGAGGGTAGTCACCATCTTGGCCACATGCCAGACAGGGGAAAAGACATCATTGTGCCTACCAGCTGCTGAAGGCTCCCCTACATCCATGGATAGCTCGGCACGAGTCTTCTCCATGGGGATCATCAGGGTATCAGTACATACCGGTGAATCAGGTCTCACCACTCATCAACAGTCTCTACAAGCAAATGAGAAAACAAATTAGGAAATGATCAAAAGGTAAAAACAAGAATGAACAAACAGAGAGATAGCAACTAAGACAATCCTAGCTAAAAACAAATATTAAGAGAAGGGTGATAACTCACTCAGATCTCTCGGGCCTCCAAGAGGGATCCCTAGGATCAGCGCCTACCACAGATGCCACCGCTGACTGATGTCCTCCTCAGTGCCTAGGGCAACATAACATCCTACTACGGACTCATCCTCTCCACCTAAGTCCTGAGAGGGAAACTCCTCTGAAACTAGAGTCTCCCTCTCTACACTCTGCTCTACCCTCTCGGCCTGTAGGATCTCCTGAGTGTCATGCCACTTGAGATCACTATCCTCCTCTCCACCTGACTCATTGACCTCCATATCCTTGGTCTCCTCCTCCGTCTCTCCCCCTGTGAACTCCTCAGACTCGGAGTCTATATCAATGGGGTCATCACTGCTGTGGGTAGGGCCGGCGGTGATCCAAGTAAAGGTTCCTGAGGAGCACCGGCTCTCCCTCGAGCACGTACCACACTCCTGGCTGCAATAGGGATGCCAAGAGTAACAACAGTCCAACCCCGGCCTCTAGGACCTCCCCTAGCCTCCTAAACTAATCTGAACACTGGCACCACTAGGGGAAGCATACCGACGTAAGCCAGGCCAAACTGCTGAGGCACTCGATCAAAGGGGTGTGTCTCCACCTTCCCCATCCTATCCACAAGCTACCCTGTAGTAGAGCAGGAAATCAAAGTGAGGGTCTCCTCGCCCCACAACCCTGCCATGGCCTAATAAGGTGTGGCCTCCATATCATTAGTAGTCAGGGAAGAAACTGGCTGGTGGGGTGCTCTAAGCACCGACATATCTGTCCATCTAGCTGCCCTCACAACTCGGGATCCACCACCTCTACACCTCTCCCATAAGGGATGATACACTCATAGACCCAGCTCATAACCAGGGTCAAATGGCTCAAAGACTGTCCCTGTAAGTGAACCACCCAGTACAAATCATGATAGGTGGTTCCAAGTATATCAGCTACCAGGCATAAATCCGGCCATGTACCTCAATCTATGCAATAATAGGGGACCAAAGAGAGTAACGTGTCCCCCCTTTTCCCTGATTAATCTCAAGGCAAGGATCCCCATAATGGCCTGACAAATCAAAGGTATAGGCAAGCTAGGAATGGAATTGAACCTCACCCCCTTCTTCAAACCAGTGGAGATAAGTGCATCTCCCATATATGTAGCCCACTAAGCTATCTGAGCCTGCAACCCTGCTATCTCAAGTGTGAGTCGTCTCCTAATGATTGGGACTCCCAAGATGTGGTAGACATCCTCCAGGGTGAGAGTCCACTCACCTCGACTCCGCAAATCGAAAGTGTTCCGATCAGCATCCCAATATGAAAATAGGTCACAAAGTATGTGACTAGAAGGCACGACATGAGGAACCCATGATATACGTAATATGCCAGCCCTCTGAAGAGTATCCTGCTCGGCCTGAGAAAGTGAATCCAACACTACTGGAAGCCAGTCACACTCTCTCTTGGCTCCATCTGATTTATTCCTCCTTCTACATACACCCAAAAACACGTAAAACGGAGTAAGTTAGTATTCAAATTACATTGGAAAAAATCATTAAAACATATAAGAATACTAAAAATACAAAATTGGGCTCAAAACACTAAGATTTTGGCATTCTATAAAGGACCGCCACCTAAGGGGGTGGCGGTTCCATAACCGCCACCTTAAAGGGTGGTGGTCCTGTAACCGCCACCCTGCTTAGGGTAGCGGTCATGTCCCGCATTTCCAAATGGGTCACGTGCCCTAAAAACACCTAAAAACACCAAAAAATGACTATTTCAACTAAAACAAAGCCTACCCATTAGGCGCCCCCTAAGTGACCCTATTAACACTGACATTTTCAAAAATAATCCCCCCATGACAAAGATTTCATCATTTTAACATTTTGGGGGTAAAAATGTTAAATCAAGAAGAACTAACCTCTGATATCATGGGTGATGTTCCACTCATGAGGCATGATCATTATCTCGTCACGAACGTTTTGACTATACTCTCATCAAAATCGTCACCGTGGGTCCCAGAGCTCAAAATCAATCAAATCAACACACGCAAATGAATAGGAAAATGGGCCCATTTTTATATATATAACATCTTGACTCGTTTTGAATGCCCTGTTCATAGGTTTGGAGCACTGAAGAAGGTAAGTTCTTATCCCTATGCAAATGGTAAGTCCTCATTTCATATTATTTTAGTATTTATTTTTCAATTTATTTTATATCTGCACTTGAGTCCTCTTTTCATTTTACAGGTAGCGGGAATTTTGGATGGCATCATTTTGCCACACAGACGTGTCGGGTATAATTTATAACCTCCCATTTGGGACTGCCATACTCGAACCCACCGTTTTATGCCTCTTCATGGATAAAATGCTTCTCCGAGGGGGAGTATGTACATACCCAAATTTGTAGGGTACTGCACCGCTGAGAACAATATCACATGTGTCCCAATGATGATACAGTCTCCTTGCAAGGTGTTCGGGATCCAAAAATCTCTCCAAGTATACATTAACATCCCGCATGCCCCACTTAGCCTTCACGTTCCTTGTTTTCTCTTTCCCCCTCTTTTCCTTTGCTTTTTGGTCTTCACATTCTGAAACCGCCACCCTACAGGCAGCGGTCCTGTAACCACCACCCACTCGGGGTAGTGGTCCTTCACACATTTTTCCAAAACATTTATTTTATCGCGACTCGTGTAAATTTCAAATTTTACCAACCTTTTCATCATTTTTGCTTGTATTTATGATTCTGGTTCCCTATAATAGTGTTTCTCCATTGTTTATTGTAAAAGAGTTCAAATTGGATTTCACCTTTGGGTAAATGGGAATTCTATAAATAGCTGGTTGGTTTTCAAGCAAATGGCCTCTCAAAATCTGTGCCCCTCATCCTCTCATTTCAAAATTTAGTCTTTCAGTTCTTGCTTAGGAATTGTGTTAGTTTTGTTTGTTGCATGCATAGTTAGTGTTGTTTTGTTGTTTAGAAGCCACATGATCTTCTTGTGCTAGTGTTGTTACTATTTCATACAATCAATTGAGGTAAGATAGTTCCATTTTCAGTCAGAAGCCATTAGAGTTGTAGGTTTTTTTCATCAAGAAAGATAGTTTCAAGTTCTAGATGTTTTGTGTTGTGGGACTTGCAATAAATCCCACTAGGAATTACATAGGCCAAGCTTTGTTCTCTTGCACTATCCCTCTCCTACTCGCATTATATTCAGTCCACATCCAAATCTTCCATTGTTCCAATACCTACTCTTGTTGATGCTAGCATTACACACTTTTTTGGGTTCACGTGAGCATGAAGGAATGAGGAAACCACACTAAGGGGACAAATCCACACATAACCAGATTCGCCACGATTTTGAAAAATCCAGGTTTAAGCTATCAAAAGTTCTAGTTAAAATATATCAAATAGAGTAGTGAATCATTTCATTTCAGTTAAATCTCACTTTCGATATTATCAGGGAAGCTGTGGGGGTTGATAGTTTCTGAGAAGCTATGATTCATTCCCCACTTCTGAGGTAAGATCGGGGGTCTTTCAGATAGATTAGATTAGTTATTTGGTTATTTAGAATAGATTTACAATTGCACAGACAAGTAGCTATACTCAGCTACCTTGTTTGTTTTTAATTCTGTTATTAGATTAATTGTCACTTTCTAGATATATTAAATAATTGCTCTTTCAATTTTGTTCAATAGTTTATCAAAAATATAAAATAGAGGAATATACATAGATATATCTTGCATAGTTAGTTTATTCTGTCATTAGTTAGATTTATATTTTTTTCTTTTGTATGACAATCACGGGACCTAGGGAGCCTAGAGAATATGTATTCGAGCCAATCATGCCTCAACCCAATCTTGTTACAGCAATAACTGATATAGACCAGAATCTTAGAATCCAAGTCTTCCGAACAACAACAGACCTACAAGAAATCAGCCCACAGTTAAGAGGATTAAACACAGAAGATGAAAAAGTACATACATTTTGGATAAACCAGCCAAACTACATATTTCCCTAAATAGATATTTACATGACTGTAGAAGGGCTTGAAAGAGAGCAAACATTCAATTGTGATCCTTTGGTCCCACAGCTAGATGCAGGAGATATCCTTATTGACATAGACACTAGCTTACGAATTCAAGTTACCAGAATGCTTGTAAGGTACTCTAAGAAGATTGCATAACTTTTAGTTCTAAATATAGAGGCTAAAAAGGCATACGACTATTAGAAAGTAGGGATTAAGGATTGATCCTGCACATGACCATAGGAGGCCCATAATGACCACGAATTTACGGTTGTGATCCATAGATCCCACAACCCAACAGACCTACAAATCAATCAAACATTGACGTGGGTTTGCAGACGCTAGTGTTTAAATCCTCTCCACTTCCACCAGATATTATCACATAGTTATCCTTGTTAGATATAGCAGCTAACAAAGCTAAGGATTTCTAGACTAGACCAGAGAATCACCCATAGAATCCACTATATATCCATCATCCATCTTATGACCCTGTCTGGAGATATACATGAAACAATCCCAAGTCATTTTCCATGTATCCCACAACCTATAGATCAGATCACGCCAAAGCTTGATATTGATTGGAGCCTTCGAGCAGTCATCCTCACTGAATGATCTATCACACTAGTTTAGGTTAGGAGGAATTTCTTTTCCTTAGATTCACGAGTTCTATTAGTTTGCATTAAAGACATAAGATTACCTAACTAGTTTGTCTACACCCCACGTATATTCCATCCCCACCGGCTGTCTTGGCATGACCTCGGGAGGTCGAGTGCGAGGAAGAGTTACTTGTAGATTCCCATGCTCGCTTGTCACTTTTCCATCGTATAGTTTCAGTGTTCTCATTTTTAGATTTGGAAGTTGGGTTCATTTTTATATATGTTGTATATGTTAATTCCATAAAATCATATTTGTATCCATTGTATTCACATAGTCATGAATTTTTTAATTTTTCCAAGTATTTTAGGGCATTATGAAATTTACTAGTAGTTATATATTACTCAAAAAATATAAAAATAATTTCCATATTCGTTATCATTTAGTAAGCTCTCTATAAAATTTCAAGTTATTTGGAGAAGTATTTTGCAAGTTATCATTACATTTCTATTCACTACCCTAGTTGGTTTATTTCCATAAATTTCATAATATCATTTGTTGTAAATTTTTTACATATTTTTTGGATTTTAAGTAATATCCCATAAGGGATATTTTAGTGGTATCATATTCATATTTCTTCCAACTTGTTGTGTAGTGAAAAGAATACGAGAATATGAAAGATCAGAAAGATTTCAATGTGGGTTTTATGAATAAAATGTTCATCAACATGGTAAAACAACAGGAAACCACTAATCTTTATTTGAGCCAGTTCACATAGAATATGAATCAAATCAAATCTTAGAATAATGGGGAGAAATGTGAGAACAATAATAAAGGGCAGCCAATAGAGGTGATTGATGAGGATTCTTGTTGGGGAAAATACCAATCTTTGAGTAAGGGTTTCAGAGATAATATGCCATTTTCATATTATTGCATGAGGAAGATTGGTAGTAAGCCCAAGCAAGATCATCATATGCCAGTACCTGAATTACAAAGGAACTCTTTTGAACAACTGATGACAGTTCTACATGAGGTAGTTTCAAATGAGGGATTTGATGAAGATAATGTTGGTCCAATGATGATTGAAGACCAAGCGAAAGAAGGAAAAGTGGTTATCACATGTATCACACTTGCACGGGATATGGATTGTGGGGAAAAAGGTACATCCTCTTATTTATTGCATCATTTATATCATGAGAATATTCAACCCATTATAGATCATGATGACATCGTAAGGTATGAAAATAATTATGTTATGTCATATTTATTGTTGCATATCCATATTTATTTTCCTCTTGAGAAGAATGATGAGTTAGAGGATCAAATCTGTAATATAAAGTATATGATACCCTTGGTGACAATTTATGTGTATAATTATCATGAGAGCTATGTATTGTTGTAATATCTCTCTCACTTTATAGGTACAGGATCTCAAATCTTGGATAACTATAGCATGTTGTGTCTCTTGCACATGGATATTGGCTAGATAAGTTATAATTTATTGAGGGTAAGAAATTTCGGGAAGGGATAAGTATAATGTCCCCATTCCTTCGCCGAGAGGCCTAAAGGCTTATTTCCATCTTCTCTTTGGTCATACCCAAGGGTCTAGTGATATTGATGGTTATTGGGTGTTGTTTGTACCTTCATTTTACTTATATGTTATGTTTTAGAGTTGCACACATACTTTGAGGTGACTTAAGTGGAATAAGGTTGTGAGATGCTCCCCTAATGTACTTTATGTTATATTTAGTAGATGAGTTAAGTGATGGGTGAATATATGGTACTTTTAATTCTAATTCTTAGCTGAGGAAAATTAAGTGCACTTTTTAGCATATGGGTGATAAACTCACTTAAGTTATTTCTTTTAACATGTGGATTTTTCCCAAGGGGTCGATAAGGGTTATTTTTGGTCCCTTTGTTGTAATGATAAATTATAAAAGGAAGCACTTGAGAGAGGAAATCATTCATTCATTCAGATACTCACTTATTTATGATATTGAATCCATTGTTGGTTCCATACTTTTTCTTACGGAGTAAGATCCCACATGAACCCTATCTTCAATGGTGTGACATCCACTCCTAGATAGTAGAGCACTCTTCAGTGGTGAAAGATCCATCCCTATTTTTTTAATTTGGAGCTTCATTTAAATCATATTTTTAGATCATATTTTTCAAACAAAATCAAGGGTTTTCTCATTGTCAAAGAGAGATTATTTGGTCCATACTTCAGCCATCCACATATCATATTATTTCCATTGTTTAAGGAAAGATTGGTGAATTCCTAGGAGGAGTTTCATTCAATTGGGCTTTATTTATTTTTAGATCTACTTACTTAGGGTTTTATATAAGTGTTTTCTAGGGATTTTGGTTGGAAATTTTCAGTTTTCCAGGTTGGATCTGATTTGTTATAATTAAAATATATTATTTTTGAATAAAAATTATACATATCATTTCAGCTCCTTGTGAATTTTTGGAATTTTTAGATATTTTTAACTATAAAAATAAATAAATAAAATCATATCGAGAGATAAAAATATTTTTCTCTTATTTATTGTTTTACATATTTTTCTAAGTTATTTTAAGCTTCGCATAGTGTTAGAAATTATTTTTCTAGAAAATACAAATTTTTCATTTGTTTCTACATATTACTATACTAAAAATAAAAACAGAATTTCAGTTCACTATTATTACTATATATTTTGTGAATTTTAAGTGATATCCCACAAGGGATATTTCAGTGGTATCAGAGCCAAATTTCCTCTAGCCTGTTGGGTGTGAATGAAAGTTTATTCTAGGAGAAATACACTGCAAAAAGAAGGGCAAAAAATGGGTGATAATGATGAGTTGAATGAAGAGATGATGAAAAAATTATTTATCAATATGGTTAAACAACAAGAGACCACTAATCTTTATTTGAGCCAGCTCACCGAAATATTAGCGCAAGGAAGAGTTGAGAATCATGCGGAAAAAGGAGAAAATAGTAATACGGGGCAATCGGGTCAAAGAGGTGAAAATAGCAATTTAGGGCAGCACACTCCCCGTTCCCATAATACACATTCGAGCATGCATGAACCCACATTTTTGAAAGATCCAGAAAATACACAAATGGGACAACAATCAGAATTTTTGATGAGAAGACTTATTGGCTGAAATATGAATCCTTGAGTGAAGGGTTTAAAGCTAACATGCCTTTTACCGAGTACTGCAAGATGAAGATCGGTAGTAGGCCCAAGAGGGATCACACTATGCAGGTTCTAGAGTTACAGAGGAGATTGGAGAATATTTCTATTCCACACTTCGATGGGTCCAAGAAGTGTACAACACAATCCTAGATTTAGAAGTTGAAGACATACTTTGACTTGAATCCCATACATAAAGAGGAAGATGCACATGACTGGTGGAATCATGGTCTCATTACATAAGGGAAAATTGCATATTGGTACCTATGTGGAGTTCACACAGCATTTGATGAGTAGGTTTTATAGGAGGGATCATGACAATAAATTCAGAGAGTTGACTCATTTGAGATAGACAAGTTCCTTAGACATATACATTGCAGACTTTCAAAGGTTGTTAGTCATGGTTCCTGATGTTTCAAAGATGAGATTGACTTCACTCTTCATAGTAGGGTTGACAGATGCACTAGCAGGACTTGTGAAGGCATTTGAGCCTTCGTCATTGCATGATGTTATTAGGAGAGCATGGGATTTGGATTTATCTACTCCAAAGTCGAGGTTTCCACCTCGAGTTCAGTAAAGGGTACCTCCATCTAGACCGGATGGTTTTTAGATTAAGGTATCTTTTCCTTGCAGGATACGACTAGGAAACCATTCATATCTCGGGAGGTTAGACATGAGTTGAGGTGAAATAAACCATGTTTATATTTCGGACACCTTGGGCTCTAGGACATGGTTGTGTGAGGGAAGGAAAGTCCCAATTTATTGAGGCCTTTGAGGAGAGTGATGGTGACACAGATAAGGAGCATGAGATTCATGGATCTGATGATTAGGATGGATATGTTTTGGGTAGTGTTTGTGTTGAATAGGAGAGTGATATTTTACCTCAAGACACTATTTCCACTTTTTCTAGTACCCTAAGGTACAATGCATTTAGGGTCAGGGGAGTTCCACAAAGTTAGTGAGTAGTGCTCCTCATTGACAGTGGGCCTAACCATAACTTTATTGATCCATCATTAGTGGAGAGATGGGGGTTACAAATAGAGCATTTTGAGGGCTTCAACATGGTTGTGCCAATAGAGAGTCTATGAAGTATACATAGAAATTTCCATAGTTGAGAATTATGATGGGTAACTATATAGTTACTGATGACTTTTATATTTTTTGTATTAGAGAGACCAACCTTGTATTCAGGGTACAATTGCTCCCCTCTCTTGGAGAGTTTCGAACTAACTTTTAGACTATGGAGCTAAAGTTTAGGTCCAAATGGAGGAACTTTATATTGAGGGGATTATCTACGGATGCACCTAAGGTGGTCATGGCCAAATGGATTATGAAGATTTATAGGCACAATGGAGTGGATTGTGCATTACAATGTCTAGTTATGAAAAATTAGTCAAAGGATGGATGACCAGAGTATCACGTAGATGTCCAGGGCTTATTGGACAAGCATAGTGCAATTTTTGGTGATATACCTCTAGGTGTGCCTCCAGACAGGGGATTTGAGCATGTGATTGAGCTTGACGATATCATACATGTGTTTACCACTCCTTACCTTCATCCCAAAACGTTTAAGGTTGAGATAGAGAGGACTATACATGAGCTCATATATATGGTGCATATTAGACCGAGTTCCCATCTCTTTGCTTCTTCAAAGTGGTGTTTTTAAAGAATAAGGATGAGACCATGCAGATGTGCATAGACTATTGTATATTAAATAAAAAGACAATCAAGAATAAATATCCAGTGCCATGCATTGATGAGTTATTATATGAGTGAAAGGATAAATCTATTTTTTAAAAATATATTTGTGATTTGGATATCACCAAATCAAATTTAAAGAGGAAGATGTGCATAATATGGGTTTTAGATGTCATTATGGTCACTTTGATTTTCTAGTGATCCCATTTGGTTTGTCTAATGAACCAACCAATTTTTAGTATTGTATGAACCATGTGTTCAACCTGTCATTTACAAAAGTTTGTATTGGTCTTCTTTGACGACATATTGGTCTATAACAAGACTTGGGAGGATCACATTAGGCACCTTGATGAGGTATTGGGTATATTAGAAGCTAACTCACTATACGTGAAAGCTTCTAAGTGTGAGTTTGGTATGAAAAAGTTATTGTATTTGGGATATGTGATTGGTGGAGGTGTAGTCAAGGTTGATAGGGAAAATATTCAAGTGATATTGGATTGGCCACTACCTAGGACATTGACATAGTTGAGAGGGTTCTTGGGGCTATGCACATACTACAGGAGGTTTGTGAAGAACTCTTGCTTGACTGCACCATTGAGATTTGACCAAGAAGGGGGATTTTTCTTAGTCATAATCAACACAATATACTTTTGATCACCTCAAGGACGTGATGAGTTCATGTTTCATTCTTACATTTCTAATTTTCTCTCATCCATTCATACTTGAGTGTGAAACATCAGGTGATGGAATTTGATCATTTCTTATGTAGGATTGACATCCCATTGTCATAAGATTCATAAATTGAGCCCCACAGAGAAGGAGTACTCAATTTATGATAAGGATTTTTTTTCTATTATGCATTCTTTGGCCAAATTTAGACAATATCTGGTGGGAAACAAATTTGTTATTTGTACAAATCACAATAGTTTGAGGTTCTTCCTAGGGTAGAAGGATCTCAACAACCTCCAGTAGACATGGGTGAACAAGGTGAAAACATATGACTTTGACATAGAGTACACTAAAGGTAAGAATAATTTTTTTCTTGATGCATTATCTAGGAGGCCTCACCTTACCTCTAATGTCTAATATTTCAGTAGATTAGAAGGATCACACACTTGTTGAGTATTCCAAAAATTAGTTTGCATGTGAGATTATGGATGGAATCATACAGGATGATATATAAATGATCTTAGATGACCTCGTATACTACAAGGATAGGATCTTTCTCATAACAAATTCCATGATGAAGGAGAGAATCCTTCAGGAAATCCATGATACACTCTAGTAGTACATCTTGGATATTTTAAGACCTACAGGTATATCAAGGAGATATTTTCATGGAAAGGATTGAAGGATGACATCCTTAATCATATTAGAGAGTGTGTGGTTTTCCTTTAAAACAAAAGCTTAGCATTAGTTCTTAGTGGGACTAATACAACCTCTTCATATTTTTGAGTAGAAGTGGGAGAGCATATCCATGGATTTTATCACAAGGCTTCCCTTAGTACATGGGCATGATTGCATATATGTGGTAGTTGATTGATTAACCAAGTATGTTCATTTATTTTCTATGCCTAAGGGGCATAAGGCACCACAGGTGGCTTAGTTATTCTATACAGGTGTTTTTAGGCTTCATGGTTTTCCTAAAAATATTGTCAGTTAAAGGGACAAGATTCTCATGAGCACATTTTGGAAGGATATTTTTAGAATTATAGGTATGGAGTTGAATCCTAGCACTAGCTCCCATCCACATACTAATGGGCAGACAAAAATAGTTAATAAGTGGATAAAGGGATATCTGTGTAGTTATGTGATAGGACATCATCATGCATACATTAATGGCTACACATGGGTGAGTATTTCTACAATACCACATACTAGATGAGCATTGGAATGCCTCATTTCTAATCATTGTATGGGTATGATTCTACGTCATTTGTAAATTTTCTATTATCATATATTTGAGCTTCCAAATCTCATGATTGGTTACATGATAAATAGGACATTCGAGAGCCCTCAAAGATAACCTTTAGCAAGCACAAAATTAGTATAAGGTCTATATAGATAGGAACATAGAAGAGATATATTTTGAGGTGGGATATCTAGTCTTCCTACGTTTGCATCCCTATGAAAAATCCTCACTCAAGTAGAGCGGTGCTGAGAAGTTGAAACCATAGCACTATGGTCCATATAGGATAACACGAATAGTTGGGGAAGTTACATATGAGCTAGATATTCCTGAGCACAGTAAGATACCATAATGTTTTTCATGTTTTGTGCCTTAAAAGTACACTTGGACAATATATTATTCCTTCTACAGAGTTTCCACCATTAGACGATGAGGGGAAGCTGGTATTGGAACCAAAATCTATCATTGTGGTGAGACAAAGGAAGCTTAGGAATAGGGTGATCACAGAGTACTTGGTACGGTGGAGAGACTTACCACTTGAGGATGTTACTTGGGAGGGAGATAAGATTTTACAACATCCTAGTTTGCATTTTCTTAGTGTTGACCAAGTTTCTCCATTCTTATTGATTAGTGAACTAGTAATAAAGGAAACAAGTAACTCCAAAATATGAAGGGTTTATGGTACCTTGGGATGATGTGGATGAATATGGGTGCAATATGATAAAATCATCTTCGTTGTGATCTAAGTTACATGCACAATAAAGAAGGATAAGAAGGAAAATGGATTGGTAGATATATTGAGGGTTTCTTCACACATCAAATACTGAGAAGTTTGAACTTAATAGGATGAATGTCAACCCTTTTGTAGACAAGATAAGATAAAAATTAGATTTGATAAATTTGATGTAGTGTTTATGTAGAATCAGAAGTAAAATAGAAAGCGAAAGTCTGAATCTAGGATGATGGAGAGCAAATCTGGTCTAAATATAAAATAAACCAAACATGACAGATGTCGATGGTGACCTGAGACTACATAAGGTAATTCAATGGTGACCAGGACTGGATGAGAAGGAATTACACTAAAAATACCTACAAGATACCTGGAAATGGGTATGGGTGAAGATAGAAACACTGCAAGGATGAATGAAACAAGAGGAAATATAAAATATGCAAGAAAATTAGGAAAACATATGGTAAATGGTATGAAAATAGACTGGGTTTCTAACAACTAGGCTAGATCGGAATTGATCGGGAATGACAGGTAGATCTCGAGAAGTTAGATAGGACAGAATGACTAGATATAAAAGTTAAATGACTGGACTCGAACAAGTGATGGTGAAGATGAAAAGAAAAAAGAAATAGAGGGATGGGTCATTGGTTACCAGATCTGTATTGGTGGTGACTGGGACTAAATTGGACTTAAACGAATGAGTTGGACACAATGACAACTTTCAAATGAAGAACAATGTGGTTGGATGTAAGAACGAGGAATGGGATGATTGCAGAACCTAAAAACACAATAAATATGGTTATAAAAAGATGACGATGAAGGATCTAAGAATGTAATGACAAAAGGACTCCAAATCTCCCAAAATAGAACACAACATCTCCAAGATAGCTTCCAAATGGCTTGGGAGCATCAAAGTTCACAAGAGCTTAGAAAATATTAAAATTATATCCTTAAAAAAGGAGGGGTGAATGTGGTTTTATAGGGTCTATGGTGACCCAAATAAGTCACAGGAAACTATAGAGAGATGTTCATTTAGGTGGTGGAATGATGTACACTCAAGGAAAAGAGGCCCAAATTAAGAAGGATTAGGGTTTAGGTGGATAAGGATGATTTAAGGCTGCAAAGGGAAGGTAAATGGGTAGGTGAATGGTTGAAATGAGTAAATAAAGGCCATAGAATGGTAAAATCATTAAACAGAGGCCTAGGGATGAGAGATGGGAATTAGGATTAGGAAGAGAGAAAAATTAAGTGATAATTAGGATTAAATAATGATGATTAAGGATAATTAAGAAAATGATTTAGGGATAATAAAATAATGAGATGAGGATTAGAGTTAATTAAGAATAATTAACATAATGAAATGGTTAAAGGTAGGAAATGGGATAAATTGAATTTAGGAGGGAATATGAAATTTGAATGGATGGACATGAAGAAAAGAGAGTGAACATGGGGTGGAGGGTGGTGATACCAAATTTTGGTGTCTACATTTTTCCTTTTTGATGAGTGGTTTATGTTCGGCAGACCACGAGACAAAAATGAGAAGGATGAAAAGATAATTCATTAGGTGTTCCCCCTCAAACTAGAGGTCGATCGTGTAAATGAAATCAATCACTAGTTTGAAAGAGATAGATGAAGAAGGGTAGAAAGGTTGAGAGAAGAAGAGGAAGTGAGAAGATACCTAGATGAGGATTGCACAAAAAATTAAAAATAAAAATAAAAATATGGCAATGATTTTTGAATCACTCAGTAGGGAACAAAGAAACAGTCTTGAGAGAGATGACAAGTAATGTCCTACATGTTTGTGATTCACCTAAAACCACTTTAAAATGGAGGAAAACAAAGATTAATACACTCTAATGGATGCTCAAAGCTTTACGACCAATGGGTCAAAGGAAGATATCAAGTATGTGCAAACAAATGTGAAAAATGGTTGAGACAAGGGTCGACACAAAAGGATATGGGTAGGATCAAAAATATGTGTCCAAGGTCGACGAAAAAGTGATGTAAAATTATGGTGCCTCGAGAGAGAACATAAGGATGGCCACAAATTCAAAAAAGGATGAAAAATAAATATGTGATGGATAATGAATCCCATGTTAGGTACAAAAAGGATGAGATATGGTGCCCGAAAGGGAACACAAATATGGCCACAAAGTGGACTTAAGATTGAATAGATTGGATGAGAAATTGAATTTGATATGGATAGATAGTTGTCAATAACAGATAATGGACACAAATGATATAATGGATACAAAAATAAATTCAAGTATGGATGTGAGAAGTGTTATACTTACAAGAAAACACATAAACATGGATAAAAATAGTTAGATAGGGACGATATGCTTGGTGTGAAAAATAATGCAACTTTTATGGAAGGTGACCAAAACAAGATAAATGACATGTAATCATAGCAAGGAGTGTGCATGGAAATGATGCTTTGAACTAGATTGGAGGTAAACAAGAAAAGGAGCCCCTTAAGGTAATGCACTTGCAACCAATAGCAGGTGTTAACACATAACCAACGATAGTTAGTTATCTTAAGGATCATGTGGAAAATATGGAAAGTGGACTTATAAACCTAATATCAACACAACATAAGGGGTTTAGATGTGACTTGTACATGGGAATAGAGGTTATCCATAGGTGGGTGTCCTTAGGTCTATGCCTCAGATTTGGATAATGGGATATAATCTATCAATGCGGGAAGTTTTCTATGAATGATAAAGTTGATCAATGTGGGAAGATTTATGAGGATACTTGTTTTTTATTTTTATGCTTTTCTTTGCAAGATAGAAGGTTGATGAATTCAGGAAGCCTTCACTATCATGATATAAAGGGAATATCCATCCTTCGAGGGAGTGATATACTTTTTATGCTTTTTCTTTTTCTATTTTTATTTTCATAGATAGTAGGAAATCTATGCATGATAGCTTTCCTTTGAGGGATCAGTATCTTTTTGAATTTTTGATGCTTTTATGAACAGTTGTCCTTTGAGGGATCAGTCTATTTACTTTTGAATTTTTATTGGGAAGATTTGGAGATAGCTAGGTACACCACTTAGGAAGATAAAATGAATGTACAAGTGACACTGTGGACCCTTAGTGTGGTTCCAATATGTGGATAAGAGGGTAATGGATGTAATGATCATAGATTTCTCACTAAGAAGGAAGAACCTATCCATAAGGAATATGCTATGAGAAGAGTCATGGTGCCCATATTCAAGGTCATATATAGGAAAGTGACAGTAGACCACATAATTCCATATCATTACGATGAAATATGGAATGGCTAATGATGGAGGGATGACCACTAGGATGGCCAAGTATATGATGGTATATATTCTAACAAAGAGAATGGCCATAATTTCAATATGTTAATAGGTTCCATTTCTGGTTTACCATCAAGGGAAGCCAAATGATAGGTCCCAAACCCATACTTATGCATGATAATGTAAGGTCTAATCCAATTGGGAGAAAACTTTCCACATTGGCTCCTTTCTAAAGTAGTGACATTTTGATTTTATTTACGGAAAAGGTCACGATGTTAAAGAATCATCCTTGAGATGTTTATTATAATCACATTTGATGCACTCCTAATATACATGACGATTCTCAAGAGAGAGAAGGCATCATTCATCTAACAACTCAAATTTTGTTAAATGATCTTAGTGATAGTCTTCATCAGGGATGAAGTTGTGAAGATAAACGTGAAAGGATGGAATTTGGACTTCAAGAGGAATAATTTCCTTGGTGTCGTAGATGAGAGATAAAGGAGTAGCTCCCATATAGGTGTGGATGTTAGTTTGATAATCCTAAAAGAAAATGGAATGTGAAGATGTCAATCACGCATGATCTATCAATATTCTTCGTAAGGATGTTGCAAATACTTTTGTTAGTGGCTTCAATTTGACTATTAGCTTGAGGATAGTATGGTGATGAGAAGCTAATTTTAATGTTAAATGAGTCACAAAGCTTCTTCGGGTATTTTATTTTGAAGGAATTGTTGTTGTCTGTGATGATTTTATGAGGAATGCCAAAGCGAAAAATGATGTGTTGATAGAAAAATTAATAATTTGATTTTCTTTGGTTGATGTGAGTGGAATTACTTCCACCAATTTGGTGAAGTACTTAGTAGTGGTGATGATGGAATGATGGTGTTGAGAAGAATGTAGATTGATGAGGCCAATAAGGTCAAGTCCCCATTTTGAGAAAGGCTAAAGGTCTTGAGCCGGTTGTAGGGCCTGACTAGGAATGCAAATGAGATTGGAATGTTGACGGCATTTAACACATTTCTTAATGTAATCATAGTATTATTGATCAAGAGAGGGTCAATAATAACCCATGCGAAGAACACACTTTGAGATCGCCAAGCCACTAAAATGGTCACCACATGATACCTTCATAGAATTCTTGGATAGCTCAGATGGATTCGAGGGATTTAAGAAAATGAATAAAAATGTTTTCAAAACCACACTTGTAAATGTTTCCACCAAGGATGACATAGCGCTTAGCACATTGAAGAAAACACCTCCTACTATTGTTAGATAATTCATAGGGAATGATGGATTGAGATAGATAATTAAAGATTTGAGAATACCAAATATCATGAGGGTTAGTATCAACATGGTTAATACTAGGGATTTCATGAACGTGAGATGTTTGATCTTCACACCGAACAACAATAGAAAGTTTAGATTCTTTAGTTTTCCAAGGGATGAGGGATGTGAGAGATGCCATAGTGTTTGTGAAATGATTGGATGAGCAAGGGATAGTCTGAATGGTGTAGAAATAAAATTCCTCGAGGAGGAATTCAATGATGTTCTTATAATTTTGAAGGATGTAATTTTTACATTGATAAACACCCTTGAATTTATTGATGATAAGTTGATAATCCCCATAGATATCAAGGACTTCAATGCCAAGCAAGACGACAATTCAGGGCCTAATATGAGAGCTTCATATTCAGCCATATTATTAGTGCATTAAAAATTAAGCTTGATGGCTTTGACTATCTTTATAGGAAAGTGGCAGGAGCTTTGTTGGTAGGAGGAGAAATTGGAAGTGTGAATGGCGGGTCCATGGAGGAGGCTCACTTTGAATTTCACCACTTTTTTGTGCATTACAGGTCATGGAGGAGGCTTGGCTTTCAATGTTTAGCCCGGCCTTTCAAAAAACAACCAGCACAATTAAATGGCAAGCTCCCTTTTCAAATAGCTCGGTGCAAATGCTTACACGGCCACCAAGAAATAGAACTTGGTCTGTAGATCGACCCGATGCAAAACACCAATCCAATCACTCGGTGAGAAGGAATATGAGCTCGATCAAGAACTCAGTCTGCAAACTGTGTGAGCTCGATTCACCGAAATAGCACAAACTTCTCCAAATATAATAGACTGCTATTTTAGCAGAGACCTAAAAACTTCGCTAATATTGGAGATAAAACCCACGATAGGGAATTTTTTTATTATTTAAAAACGCCTTTGCTACAAATTTTGTTTTAAAAAAAAAGGGTATATATATGAACTCCGTAAGAAAATTTTCTGGTGTAGAGAACACCAAGGAAAAAAAAATTCTTTCCATTTACCTAGAGAATGCACATGAGGTTGTGGGTATGCAAGAGGTTACGGGAAGGCTGCAGGAGGTAATCTTGGCTCTCCATTGATGCAAATTTCTTCTCCATGAATTCTTCTTCCTCTGTAACTTTTTCCAACCTTGCTAGGAGCTTCAATTTACTCTGGTACCAAATGTAATTTCACAAACAGGGATGGAAGCATGTATATTTTATTAATGTGAAATTGATTAACCATTACAATGTAGTGATGCAATATTTATACATATTGGACAACAATGTGCAAACAAACAAATATGTTGCATACAGTTAAAACCATACTCACAACTTTGCTCCCAATAATACATCTCGAGAAGCATATAAATTGTTATAATAATTGTAACAATTATCCCTATGAAATAAAAATACAAATATGGTTTAAAACCATATAACAACTTATAATTATAATGTGGTTTATAATATAACCATATAATATTATAAAATGGATGTGTGAACGACAGGTGACTTTGTATTTGGATTAAGTGGGTGATTGGAATTCCTAGGGATGAGAAAAATTTGTTACCTAAACAACATCAATATAGAGTGGATGAACTTCTTTTGGATAATTCAAGGTTAGGTGTGGAATGGGGACATAAGTCTTAGATGAATTGAGAGATTTGGATGTCTCGGTGGATGAATATTGGAATGAAGGTGTTTATATGGTTGTTGGAAGAGTTGGTTCCTCCTCAACAAAAATTTCATCATCATCGATAAGGTTATGAATGATTGTTTGAATATCTCTACAGTGTTTTGTTTCATGTTAAGTGCATGATCACATTCACAAATGAGGTTGGAATCAACCCATGAGGGTATTGATGCATTTACATCAAATGTTTTGATAGATGGAAGAGTCATTATGGAATTTTGGAGTAATTGATGAAACATTAATATGTAATACCCTATGTGAAAGATGGATGATGAATTGGTCTCATGATTCGTTGATGAGGGTAAATATGGTTTGATTTTAAGTTTTAACAACCTAAAATTTGAGACCCAAATTAGTAGGAAAATGTTTTTTCCTAACCAAAAATAGACATTCCTCTGTATATTAAAATCAGATAACTAGCTACAACAAGTTAATACATCAAGTCTTATTAAATTAATCCATCCTATAACATAGTGATAAACCTTGTGCAATTGTAAGGGTTAGTTATCCTTGATCTCCATGATCACCCTTAACATTTGTTTGAATGTTCATACTTAGCCTCGCTTGGTTTTACTACACTGTGGTAGTGAGAACATGTGACTAATAATATCTTGTCTACCTAGATGCCATTTAGTAAACTCCATATTGTATCCTACACTTTGAGATTTGAGGAATAATGGTGATTAGACAATGTACCCAGCAAGCACATTATTTTGGCCAAATTTTTTAGTTGTACTATTTACACTTAGTATAGACGCATGCACATAGCATCTAAACTTGTCTTCCCATCACCTCACAAATGTATCATCGTATTTATCTAGATTATTAAACTTAGTACAATAACTTAGTGATTTATATTTTACTCATCTAATTAATTTGAATATGAAGTTAAGATCACGTAGGGATTACCACATTATTTCCCTATACATTCATACATTCTAAAAATTTTGATAGAAAAAATATATTAAATCCTTAGTCAATACTCCCAATAGGTATTATTAGTCCTAAATATTCATACCATAGTTTATCTTGATTTTATACCCATTAATCAAGGTTATATTTATACTATTTAGGGTTGTTTTCCCTTATCTGGATTTAAGTTAGAGGTAATACCCGCTTAAGGTAAACTTCTTTTGCATTACGAAGTATGATGAATTATTTTTATGATCTTAAATCTTATAAGTAGTAAACTAACTTTTCATGATGAGTTTTTCATACTTCTCTTTAAAATTCCTTCAACTATGGTTGACTAGGCTAGTATCATTTAAGGACTAGTTGCTTATCACTTTATGATTAATCTGATAATTCACCAAGGAAAATTTTTACCTTTTTAAAGTTATTACTGACATTGAATCATTCAATTAAATTCTTGAATAGATTATTATCTTTTATTCCCTTATTGTTTGTACACCCTTTTTCTTGTTTGATCCAACATGCCTCTAAAATCAGATTTTATTCATTTTTATAGTTGATGCTTGACATTGAACTAATCACTTAAATATTGACTAGTTAGTTATCAAATATATACTTAATGAACAACCCTTTGATTAGACCAATATATATCCCAAATCATATTTTTTATTTCTTTTAAAATTTAAGACTAAATTCATGTATTTTTTCCTTCAAATTACAGATTCATATCTCATTTGACATTCATTTCATCTACCAAAAATAACTCTTTACATAAATGGAGATTCAACTAGGTATGAGGTACATATTTAATAATTAACCCGTACCTATCATAAGCATAAGATACTTAATATGTTGAGCCTTAACTTTATCAGATATATATCATTTTGATGCCCAGACCCATAATGTGACAAAGTATTTATACATACACAAATCAGCCAACATATTTATACAACACAAGTCTTGCCCATAAATGGACTATTACAAAGTAAAATTGGTCCAAAGTAAGTTTATTTAATCATAATTACAAGTACAATAGGATCCAAGATCCATAGTATAAATCATCAAAGTTTAACACTGATCTTCACAAGCTAGAGAAAGAATGACCATTATCATCACTAAACCTGCGCCACTATTTCGTTTTGGGGGTGTCATTTCAGTAAACTGGAAAGAAGTTAATCTACTTACTAAACTAATTTTTTGAAAAATAATTAGATTATTCAATTTAGATTTAGCTACGCTAACATTGCAATGGTTATGCTTCCACAATAGTTAGGGAGCCAAAGTCTTCCAGATATCCCATAGCTGGAAAAAGAAGAAGCATGGGAAATATATGTAAATTGATCTTGAAGAGCCACTTCACATACATTCCTCTCACTTCTTCAATCGCAACCCATGTGATTGACAGAGGATTCAGGATCCCAAATTTTTTGGATCCACCATAATTACACACACAAGAATCAATCTAGTCAATGAATTTAAGCTATAACATTCAAGGAAATTAAATATGTTTTGCATCCAACATAATTGTAGATTAATTCTCATGCCATAAAATTCATCCATATATTTTTAATCCATAAAATGACTAAGTATAGAATTCTGGAAAAAAATTCCGAGTTTCCCCTTGTATTTTCCACTTTTAAAATTTTCTAGAAATCAGTTTAAACTAATTTAAATCAAATAACGAAATAAATGTTTCAAATGAAAAGGTATGGATCAAGTGATCCAACCCTCCAAGTCACGAGGATCTCTGGAAAAATAAAAATGAAATGAACTAATGACAAGAAATAATCTTACCCCATTGATCCATTAGCATTCTTTTACCTTTATATATATATATATATATATATATATATATATATATGTATATATTCAAATATCCTGCAAGAGGGTTTTCAAGCATCTATAACCAAGACAAGGACTGCATTTCCAATTTATTTCTTTTCATTCCATGGGTTAGTTCACAAACTATTTCATAATTCACATATAGAGACCTTATCAATACTTGCAAGAACAAAATATTGAACACCCATATAAATGGAGTCCATCACCAAATTTTGCTTCAACAACTCTAAGATTATAAAATGCTAAGCTATAACTCTTAAGTATTAATCTATCAATTTGAAATATAATGTTAGGGAAAGAAGAAAATACCATGTAAATTTATAACCCTCATCAAGTGGTAAATATTTCTATTCAAAATGAACATAGGTACAGCCATGCATTTATTAGGAATGGACTCAAATGAGAAAACACCCGAGTATTTTCCATGTTATAATCTAAACCCAATAGCCATACTACTTTCTATCAAGTATACAAATTCACAAACTCACAAGACTTCACCAATTAAATTCCAAAACTCTTAAGTCATACGTTTTCACAAATACTCTTAAAAATTAGAGATAATATCAATTAATTTGAAGGAAGAAGCAAGGAAGATCGGGGAGAAACCAAAATACTCATTTATTCCTTTCAACCCAAATAACTCACTGCAAACAAAGAACAAAATATCCCAAAATATTTCATAGTAATATTACAATTTTAAAACACTTATAGATCTGAAAATATTCCCACAATATTACTTGTATTCCACACATTAATAGAACCCATGTTTCATCAAAGAAGTCTCAGTAGATAATACTCAAGAAAATCAGCCATTCATTTTTATTGAAGAACCCAAATTCAAAACCCACAAGATTCACAACTGGTTCACATTATATTTTCCAAAAAAAAAATCAAAATTCAAAACCCACTAAAGAGATAACAACCCATTTGTTAATCGAAAACCAGAGAAGAAAGAAGCGAAATCCCTTTCCTGAAAACGTTTTGAGTCCAATTTTTTTTTCTTCAAGTTGTTTTTGTTATCTAGAATAAGCCCATGCTTATTTTTGGCTAACTCCTCCTCCTTTTCATTTTCTAGTACTTAAAAATGAATTTTTGGCACACTTTAGAGACTCAAAATATTTTCTGGGTATTGCTTCATCAGATAGAGAATTCTCTTCTCTTTCTAGAACGGTAAAGAAGTCCTCCTAACTCCTTGTATTTTGCAAGTTATGGCTCTCAGTGGAGTTTGGAGGGGAAATTTTCCCTAGGCGGACCCACAGGAAAATTTTTGGCACATAGCCCTTTTGGGAAAAAAAAACTCAAAAGAAACATTCAGCCTGAAAGCTGGCAAGGAAATGAAATGACACCACTATCAAGTCGGAGTGGCGGGGGCGGAAGGACTTCAATTTTTTTGGCATTTGGTCAAAGTGCGTCAAAAGCAAAAATAGAGTGCAATCCCCGCCGAGCAATGAAATGATGCCACATGTCCAGTCAAAGAACGGAGTCGGGAATTGGAAGGATTTGGAAAAATTTTCCAAAGTGGTTAAAAGCACAAAGGTAAAAAATTGAGCCACATCTCGCACCAGATCAGAATGCACCACGTGTCCTCATCAGTAGCGGAGTGGTGGGGGCACGAAGAATTTTGGGAAAATTTCCCAATTTCACAAAAGGAGAAAAAGGAAAGGTTGGGCCGCGGATCAACCAGAGGGTGCCACGTGTCATTGGAGGAGTGGGGAGTGGAGATTTTTTGGGAAATTTTCCCAATTTTAAAAAAGAGGGAAAAGTTTAAATTTCAGCCCGCAAACCCAATTTTGCCCTAATTTTGTCGTTTTTGCCCTAAATCTTCAGAGGGCCATATCTTTCAAACTAGAGCTCAGATTTTCATGATTTTGGTATCATTGGAAATATGTTGAAATTCTCCACATGATGGATGTTTCAATTTTTAATTTTGATGAATTTTGGTGGGAGAACATCGAGAAAATGTCTATAGTTTGTAAAAACGTAGAAATGGTTCCTAACCACCAAAATTAATGAAGTATGGGCCTCTTTCTTGCTCTGTGAAGCAATGCACTTCAAAATATGGGATTTTTCATGGAAACCCATCATATATCGAGGCCAATTGAATATATTTTTCAGTGTTTGAAGTTTGAAATCAAGTTTTCTCGCTTTTTCTCATTTCTTCATTTTGTTCGAGTGATAAAAGCCAGTTTTGGCTCATTTTGTAAAGGTTGTTCATCATTCTTCTCTACCTCTCCCTTATTTTCTTCCCAGGGTTGAAAATGGAGTTTGAACCTCCTCCCCTACTCTATAATGGCATTTTTTCCTCTTACCCATGAAATGATGATTCGTGAAAACTTCTGGAGCAATAAAAAATGTGTTTTGTGATGCATTTGTCCATCCTTGCTCATTTTTTGGTTGTTTTCTTCTTTCCTCTCTTCATTGCAGGTATTTGTACATGTTTGGATGTTCATTGCAGGTTTTAGAGCTGTGTTCATGGAGTTTTGGAACAATTTTTGTGTGAAATCCATCTTTGGTCTGTGATGCACTTGTCCATCCTTCCATTTCTCACCTCTCTTTGTTTCCATGGTAGTTTTGATAGATGATCAGCATTTTCCTTCTCTAGTGTATCACCGTTTTAGTGTAGGCTCTATTTTTCCTTGTTCTCTTTCTCTCCCTATCTCCTTAGAAGTTAGATTAGGTTTAGGATTATCTTACCTACACTGGAATAGCTTGTGGCAGGTAGTTTAGGAAGAGGAACCAAACTTCTCTGGAGATCTTTCCCAATTTGCAAAGGTCCCACACTTTGGGAGAGCTCAATGTTGTACATTCAAACCAAATGACATTGCCTTAGAAAAGTAGATCCATATGTCATTTTGGGGGTGCTGTGAGTTTGCACTAACATGTTTGGCATGCCGGTGGGACATTAGAGGTCTTCCACTTCATCTTTTGCAGGTTGGCGTGTTCCTATGAAGATTTCAGCCTTTGGAGGCATTCTCAAACACATCTGGCAACTCCATCTGATCAGCAACCCATCTCTAAAGTTGCAGACCCTCTTTCCATTCATTTTCATTCAATTTCCATTCCATCTCTTCATTCTTCTTTCATTCCATGAAGTTGTGCAATCATGACTTCATTTCCCCATGGAATCTACAATTTCAACAACATCAATCTATTCCACCTCCAAGATGCTTTACAACTCCTTCAAATCAGCATTTTGAACAAATTCAAAATCATCATGGCTACCCCTATGATCAATACCAAAATCAGTTTGGTTATGAAACATATCAAGAGCAAGGGTACACATGCAATGAGGGAAGTCAAGAAGAAAATGTAGATTTCTTGGAGAAGATCCAAAAGATGGAGATTGGCATGGTGTAATCAAGAGCAAAAATTCAAATGGAGGCTTTTAGAATTGGTTTTAGAGCACCCTGTCCATGTGGAGGCCCTTTTCTAAGACACTTCAGCCCTCAGGAGAAGTTGTACTTCATGATTGAGATGCTGCCCCAACTTTCCCAATGGATAGTAGAGATAGAGACCTATAAATTTGGTCTTTGAGTAACCTTGTCAATGGGTAAGTTCTACACCATCATCTAGTTTTCTCTTTCCATTCCTCAAGTAGGACCATCTCTTTTTGAATGCCAAATTCCAAATCCAGCCCTTCCGCCGCAAGTGTTGATTTCATTTCTCCATCCCCTAGTCTTCCACCTCATCTCAATTCTTCTTTCCTCTTCCCTTCCAAATAACCATTCCCTCCAAAGAAACAAGAGTTTCCACATCCTCCACCACCAAAAAAAAAAAAATCAAAATCAATTGAGTTATAACCCACCCCTTCTCTTGTGTTCCCAAATCCATGTTGGGAAAATGAAAATCAGAAAATCAGTCATCAAGGACAACAAGAAGAGGAGCCCAACAGAAAAGAAATGACAGACAATCGAAGAGTTGGGCTGCCAAATTTGGGATAGAAAAGATCCCCTTGATGGTTAAGCCTACGAGAGGAGGTAAAGGGTGAAGAACAAGTGGTGGCCAAGGCTGATTTTGTTGCAGTAGAAGAAGAGCAAAAAGAAGAAGTAGATCAACAATCAATTTTCTCAGAATGTAGTGTCCATGTTGGCACTCTACTTGAAGGAGATGTTGATCCAATAGAAGTTGTACAATCAGCCATAGAAGATGAAAGCTCTAAAAGAGATCTTACAGCCCCAACTTATCCTCTAGAGCAATAGATTGAAGAGTTTGATTTGAAAAACTTCATGCTAGAGGAAGAGTTCAATCAAGAGAAATATTTTCTTCAAGCAACGAGAGGAAGGAGAAGTTTCTCCAAATCTAAAATAAGAGGAGCGCATTCCAGTGTGGAGGATAAAAATGTAGGTTCAAGAGCTTTGAACTCAAAAACAGCTATAGAAGAACCTTCAGTTCTTCCTTCTACTTCATTCTCTTCAAGCTCCAACGTTGAAGAAGAGTTTGATCTTTCAAACTTCATCTTTGAGAATGAAGATAACCATGGTGATCAAGTTGCAGATCAAAAGAACACCATGGAAGAGGTTGAACATTTGTAGCAGGACAACAATGAGGTAGTTTATCTATCAGATTTGGAGGACTGTTTTGATGGAGAGGAATTGGTTGATTTTCCACCATTTTCTCCTTCATCATCCATATTCCAAACACAAGAACCTTCTACCATGAAGGAGAGCATTCATTTGCAGTATCCTGCACTTTATAGCAGCTCTTTGGAATCAAGTTTGGGAGATTTAAATCTTCCATGTTCTTCATTGGAGGAAGAAGGAAACAAGAGAAGAGTTCCACCATTACTTCCACACCTCCATCCAACAAGGTCTACAAGAGGGTTCCATTTTTGGAATGGAAAATCAGAGCTATGGGCATATAAAATGGATCAAACCTTGCCCATTTAGGTATTTAGCTTCATTGGAGCTAAAGGAGAAGCCACAATAGTCATGCTTTCCTGTAAGCATGAGGATGATATGCAACATGCCAAGGATCAGTTGCAACGCCTCTTCAATCCAAATGTAGAGAAACTAAAAGAGGTATTTGATTTGTTTCCTATTGATATCTTGATGATTTGGGTAGAAGACCATCTTATTTTTTATTTTCTACTCATCAAACAAGCCATGTTCAATGCCAAATCAGTTACATGCCTACCAATTTTACAGAAAGGAAGCTATTTTACACAACCAATTGCAAGGTTTGTTTAACATACCTTTGCTTCCGGTTAGAGTAGAGTAGGTAGGTTTTCTTTCAGCAGAAGAAGTGATTTTGCACACTATGCATGTTCCATTTGGAGCATGTATGATTCTCAGTTTTGTACATAGTTGTTTGGTGTTGTTTTGGTTTCTCTTGCATAGTCCATTTCAATGGCTTTTGGTGAAGATCAACTCCAAGTTTCAGTGGGTTTCCAAGTGGTTTAGAGGTCATATTTTCAGAGTTCATATCAGAAATAGTTATCAGGCTTGACTCCATGCCCAATGGATGCTTCAAAGGCCACTAATCATTCATCTAGCAGGTAGATGACCCTCTTGAGTCACCGAAAGTGTTATCCAAAATAAGCCCATGCTTATTTTTGGCTAACTCCTCATCCTTTTCCTTTGTTGGTACTTAAAAATCAATTTTGGCATGCTTCAGGACTCAAAATTTTTGGATATTACTTCATCAAGTAGAGAATTCTCTTCCCTTTCCAGAAATTAAAAGAAGTCCTCCTAACTCCTTGTATTTTGTAAGTTATGGCTCGGTAGAGTTTGGAGAGGAAATTTTCTTTGAAAGCGAGACCGCGGGAAACTTTTTGGCACTTAGCCCTTTTGGGAAAAAAAAATCAAAGGAAGCATTCAACCTAAAATCTCGTAAGGATATGAAATGACGGCACGTGTCATTTGGAGCGGTAGGGACGGAAGGACTTCAAGTTTTTTTGCGTTTGGTCAAAGTGCATCAAAGGCAAAAATAGAGCGCAATCCTGTTTGAGCAATGAAATGATGCCACATATCTAGTTAACAATGAGTCAAGGCATCAAGAGGATTTGAAAAAAATTTTCCAAATCGGTTAAAGTTTTAAATCAAGTTTGCCCACGTTTTCTCATTTCTTCATTCTGTTCGAGTGATAAAGCTAGTTTTGGCTCATTTTGTAAAGGTTGTTCATCATTCTTCTCTACCTCTCCCTTATTTTCTTCCCTAGGGTTAAAAATGAAATTTGAACCTCCTCCCCTGCTCTGTAATGGTTTTTTTCATCTTACCCATGAAATGATGATTCTGTGCAAACTTTTGGAGCAATAAAAATGTGTTTTGTGATGCATTTGTCCATCCTTGCTCATTTTTGGTTGTTTTCTTCTTTCCTCTCTTCATTACAGGTATTTGTGCATGTTTGGATGTCCATTGCAAGTTTTGGAGCTGTGTTCATGGAGTTTTGGAACAATTTTTTGTGTGAAATCTATCTTTGGTTTGTGATGCACTTCTCCATCCTTCCATTTATCACCTCTCTTTATTTCCATGGCAGTTTTGATAGATGATCAGCACTTTCCTTCTTTGGTGTATCACCGTTCTAGTGTAGGCTCTATTTTTCCTTGTTCTCTTTCTCTCCCTATCTCGTTGGAAGTTAGATTAGTTCTAGGATTATCTTTCCTGACTGGAACAAATTGTGGAAATTAGTTTAGGAAGAGGAACCAGCCTTCTTTGGAGAGCTTTCCCCATTTGCAAAGGTCCCACACTTTGAGAAAGCTTAGTGTTGTGCATTCACACCAAATGACATTTCCTTAGAAAAGTAGATCCATAGGTCATTTTGGGGGTGTTGTGAATTTGCACTAATAGTTTTCTCTCAAACCCTTGACTAAAATCGATATGTCCGAGTGCTGAAATTCTATCTCCCAAAATAAAATAAAACCTCCTTTTTTCCTCTTTAAAGACAAATGGTTCTCAAAAAAATATTGATTACACCACATGCAAGAAAAAAATTCCAGAGTTTCTCCATGAATGGAGATAACTAAAGTCAAATGAATTCAAACAAAACCAAAACCACTTCATTTCCCCTTTCTCTCTACAAAATCCCAAAACCCTATCGCATTTTCCTCCTCTATTCATAGTCTACCAAGAGGATGGTTTGGGAAGTCTATTGCTAACGTGGGGAGGGATTCCCTTAATCATATTTGAATATTCCAAATAATAATTAAAATACTCCCTCCTCTATGTGTTTATCAAATAAAGTGGATTAAAAATTATTAAACCTTATCAATGCAACATTATGGTATTCAATACCATTTACAAATCGAATTCCAAACAAAATAAGATCTTAAGATTATACGATCCATTATGGTGTTCAACACCATGTTTTAATTTTTTAGTCAAATAATATTTAATCAAACCATTGCTTATAACCTCGATGGGTATGGTCCCATGCCCCCATATAATATACTATTTAAAACAATGTTATATCCCTTAATATTACACTGCAGTAGTATATCAAGGATTTTAAACCTTTTTCCTTAACGAATAATGTCAACTCAAAAAATTCTTGAAACGGAAAAGTGACTACCATAAATAGCGTGACATGAACCCATCAAGCTTGTTAAAATGATACGCAATGTGCAAGTTAGCTTAGTAGAGATATCTCCCTTAGTCCATATGGGTGCCACCACAACATCACTATTGTGCAAAGTGACCATATCGATTAAGGGCAATGTCATCCTAATCGACTTGATGCCCGACAAAAAAATTAGGACAAAACATTACAAAGTATCGAATTAATATCAAACGCATTTAATAATCATAATAAAGGTGTTATTTTTTTATCTAAGTACTTAAAATATAATTAAGTACTTAGATGAATAATTACCTTCATCCAAAATTAATACTTAATTATCTAAATAAATGCTCATCTTCCGTTATTCATAATTATTTAAATAATTAAATGTCTAATAAAAGGGTTAATTAGAGGATGTTACATTCCTCCCTGCTAAAATGATTCATCATCCCTAATGAATTAATTACTATTTTCACATAAACAAAAATAATAATGTTGCTGAAATTTTTACCAAATAATCCTTCATTTATTATCCCAAATTCCATAATCAAAACTTTTTAAAAGTAACAACATAGATAAACAACCTTATAAATATGTAATGTATCAAATTTTTACTAGCCTCCATGCTAATAAACCAGAATTTTCCAAAATGTCAAAAATTTATAACCAGTATTTTGTAAATAAAATAGTTTCATCACAAGTTTCTAAACGAATAAATGTGGAAAAATAGTTTTAAATTCATCTAGATTTTCCCAAGTTTTGTTGTCTTGAGAATAATGGTCCCAATGAACCTTGCATTGCAAAATTTCTCTATTTCTCGGCTACAACTTACGTGTTTATAAAGCACTCTAATGGACTCCATGCTGACGATTTCTTGGTTCCAAAACCTGTAGTGAGTCCCAATTAAGTACATGTGATAAATATGAAACATACTTCTTTAATAATGAAACATGGAAAACATCATGTAACTTTGACAATGAAGGAGGCAATGCTAGTTGGTATGCAACCAAACTAAGAACTTCAAGAACTTTGAATGGTCCAACATAGCATGGAGAAAGTATAGAAGCCTTCCCAAACGTTATTGAACTCTTTTTAGGCTTTACTCAAAGAAAAATTATCTCCTTTTCAAATAATCTTTCTTTCCTATGCATATCTGCATAACTCTTTTTGACGATCTGTTTCTTCTTCAAGTGTTCCCATATTTTCTTAACTTGTTTTGCCATTTCAGTTAGCATTTTTGGCCCAACCACCTCTCTATCCTCTATGTTGTCCCAACTCACAAGCGTATGACACTTTCTTCCATATAACACTTCAAATGGTGTCATTTTTAGTGAAGAGTGATATGAGTTATTGTATGTAAACTCAACTAGTGGTAGGTATTCTTCCCACTTGTACTATTGATCCATGCAGTACATGCAAAGCATATCTTCTAACACTTGGTTTACACGCTCAGTTTGACCATTCTTTTTGGATGATAAGTTGAATTAAAATTCAATTTAGTACCAAAACCATAATTTAATAGTTTCCATAATCGAGATGTCATCCTTGGATCTCTGTCTGAAATGATTGTTTCTGGAACATCGTGCAATCAAAAGATCTCATGTAGAAACCTTTTAGCAAGAACTGGGGAATCATTAGTAAGGTTCCCAGGTATAAAGTGAGCTACATTTGTCAACTTTTCTACTACAACCAAAATCTTATCATGTCATTTTTTATTCAAGGGTATCCCTTGAATGAATTCCATGATAATGAGTTGTCATATGTGGTTTGGAATGTTATGGGGATACAAAAGTCCAACAGGGTTTGAGTGCTCCACTTTTACCCTTTAACACTCTAAACAACTCGAAACATAAGTTGTGATGCTTTTTCATTCCTTTCCAAAAATATTATTATTTTTGTTTGTTTTCATTTTGGTTATTCGGGATGACCAAAGTATGGTGCATCATGGAATTCTCGTAACAATTTTTTCTAAGTTTGTTCCCTTCTAGAATATATATTCTATTTTCAAATCATAGAATTTTATCATTGTCAAAACTAAAACCAACATACCTCTTATCCTTAGGATCAGATTCTAGAGCTTCTTGTACTTGAAAATAGTACGGATCGTAATTTACTTGATTTTGAACTTCTTCCTTGAATTTCGTTCATAAAGTTATAACAATTGATAAATACTTCCTGGCTCAAGGCATCCACTACCCTATTTTCTTTTCCTTTGATATAACTGATATCAAAGTCGTATTGTGACAAAAACTCCAACCATCTACGTTGTCATGCATTTAAATTGGGTTGCGTGAAGATATAATTCAGCCCCAATTGGTTGGTTTTTAATTCAAAAGGTTTCCCCTAATGAATTAATCACATTCAAAATAATCAAGCACAAAGTTATATCCAATTGCTATGAGGAACAGTCAACATTTTTGTCAAAACTTGAAATTTTTCCATATTTCTGATCATTTGAAATCAATTTTATTGGTTGTAACAACCTTCCAATCAACAAAAACTATCACATAATCAAAAATATGACATAAATTTTGTCATCACAACTCATCATATCATGCAATAGTATTTAATATATGCATCAGATAATCAAAATCAAACTATACACATCAAAATCAATCTAGGAAAACACTTGGCCTTTTTACTTTTCCATGTTATTTCCTTGTGCAAATTTTATTTAATTTGTTGGAGTTGATTCCAACAATGTCCCAATCTACAATTGATTTTTCCAAATACATCATGGTTTTGTCCTCTTCTTTAGAAATTACAACACATTTAATGCAACTGTCAATAAGCTATTGGGTCATACAAATTTCTTCTAACACAGGTGAAGCCCAAACTCATACTCTCAATTCCATTCTTTAACTATGTTCCTTGCTCAGCCATCTCAGTCAACATAGAATTTTGTCTTAGTCAAGAACTTATGCAACTGAATTAAGGAACGAGAACCTTATTTAAAGGTATGCATTCTCAATTATAATGCAAGTTTTTCCTAATTTCATTAACCATGCACAACTTTATTCTTGCATACCCAGTGGATGGTATTCACAGTACATAAACACTTGCAAGAACAAAAACACAATAAAAAATCCTTGGTGTGTTAAATACTTCTCTAGGTTCCTCCATTGATTATGGTATCCTTATAATTCATCTTATACCTTGACAAGGATTTAAAACTTAGCATCCCACTTTTTATTGTCTTATATTAACCTTTACAAAGCTACAATCCTAAGTTAGGTATGCTTTGATTTTTTTCCTTCATTACAGATCTATAGGTCTTAGCACCTTGCACACAAGTCAAAACATATGATTTTCAACCTATAGACTCTAGATCATCAAGGAATGGGAGATAAAACTAGAAATATGTTAAATATTTAATTGAAATGGTCTCATCAACCCCATCCCGAGAGTATAAATTTCACCTACAGTATTCACTTCTCCCTCCCTCATCTCTGTCAAGGCACACAAGTACTTGAAAGGACTATAATAACTTGGTAGTCTTATTCAAACCATAATCAGTCCATGAGCTAGTGATCATGACAAGAATTCTTTAAACTACTGTCGTAGCATTCACTGCTCACTATACAAGTAGGCCAAATGGAATATTTCTTCCCAGAGCCCCCTTCAAGGCTCTGAAACCTTTCTTCGGCTTAACTCGCCATTAAAACCATAAAAAAATGAGAATCTAATGTATTTTAAAAGAATCATAGTCACAAAGATCAAGAAATGTTCATATTAAGGGATCATTCAATACAAATGGTTTGATTTGCTGCTTTTCAATCAAAATTATCAGACCCTTGAGCCTCTCGGGCCCTCTCTCCCATATACCTTTCTTCCTAAAATTCAATGGTGTGGAAGATTTTATGCTCTTGTTTTACTTGTACTCTTTTGAGTCAATATTTATTGCAGATTTCATTCTAGCCTAACTAGCCTTCAAATTATTATTGCTACAGTAGATAGTCCTCTCATATCTACTTCATCTACCCTATGCGGGTTTTATTTCATATTGGATTTAAGTTCCAAATCTGTCATTAAGATATTCATTCAATCAAGCAACCCTTTGTTGATTATTATCATTCAGCTCAAGTTGTTTAACTTGGCTGATCATGTTCACACTTACTAGTTGCTTCACGCATCCTTCTAGTTTAGTGTGTCATGAAGGACTGTTAGAGTATTATCTAACTTATTTACCACCAAACCTGAGGCATAGTTTGGTCTAGTTCATTATCCATGGTACATCCTTCTCTCATCCATTTTATTTTGTTCATAAAATCAAAATTTATTAAGCATAAGGACCCAATAAGTCCAAGAGCTGCAACCTTCAACTCTGATACCAAATGTAACAACCTAAAATTTGAGACCCAAATTAGTAGGAAAAAATTCTAACAACAAATAGACATTCCTCTACATATATAAATAAGATAACTAGCTAAAGCTAGTTAATGCAACATGTCTTATTAAATTAATCCATCCTATAACATAGTGATAAACCTTATGCAGCTATAAGGGTTAGTTATCCCTAATCTCCATGATCACCCTTAACATTCATTTGAATGTTCATACTTAGCCTCGCTTGGTTTTACCACACTGTGGTAGTGAGAACATGTGACTGATCCTCTAGTGTCTACCTAGAGTTTCATTTAATAAACTCCATCATGTATCCTACACTTTGGGATTTGAGGAATCATGGTGATTAGATAATGTACCTAGTAAGCACATTACTTTGGCCAAAGTTTTTAGTTGTACTATGTATGCTTAGTTTAGACGATTGCACATAACATCTAAACTTGTCTTCCCATCACCTCACAAATGTCTCATCACAATTATCTAGATTCATTAAACTTAGTCCAATTACTTAATGAATTATAGTTCACACGCATCAAATTACTTTAGATAGGAGGATAAGACCATGTAGGTAAGATTACCACATTGTTTCCTATCCATTCATACATCCTAAACATTTTAATAGAAAAATTGTATTAAATACTTATTCAAGATTCCCAATAGGTATTATTAGTTCTAAATAGTCATATCATAGTTTATCTTGATTCTATACCCATTAATCAAGGTTATATTTATACTATTTAGGGTTGTTTTCCTTATCTAGATTTAAGGTAAAGGTAGTACCTGCTTAAGGTAAAATTCATTTGCATTACGAAGTATGATGAATTATTTTATATGATATTAAATCTTATAAGTAGTAAACTAACTTTTCATCATGATGTTTTCATACTTCTCTTTAAAATTCCTTCAATATAATAATGAGGCTAGTATCATTTAAGGACTAGTTTATCACTTTATGATTAATCGATAATTCACCAAGGCATGTTTTTAACTTTTAAAGTTATTACCAACATTGAATCATTCAATTAAATTCTTGAATATATTATTATCTTTTATTTTTACCCTTTATTTTTTACATCCTTTTCTTGTTTGATCCAACATGCCTATAAAATCATATTTTATTCCTTTTTATAGTTTTCTCAACTATCACTTAAACTTGACTAGTTGCTATCAAATATATAATTAATGAACAACCCTTTGATTGGAAAAATATATATCCCAAAGCATATTTTTAATATTTTAAAAATTAATACTACTTCATCTATCTTACCCTTTAAATTACATATTCATATCTCACTTAACATTCTTTTCATCTACCCAAAATAACTCTTTACGTATTGAGAGTCAATTAGGTATGAGTTACATCTTTAATTAACCATACATATCATTATGAATAAGATACTTAATATGTTAATCCTTAACTTTATAATAATATATACATTTGACTAAAACCATAATGCGACAAAGTATTTATACATACACAAATCAGCCAACATGTTTATATAATACAAGTCTTGTGCATAAATAGACTATTACAAAGTATAACTAGTCCAAGGTAAGTTTATTTAATCATAATTACAAGCACAATAGGATCAAGATCTATACTATAAATCATCAAAGTATAATGCCGATCTTCATAAGGTGGAGAAAGAATTTCCATTCATCATCACTAAACCTACAACACTATTTTTTTTGGGTGTCACTTCACTGAACTAGCAAGAATTTAATCTACTTGCTAAACTAATTTTTAAAAAAATAAGTAGATTATTCATCATAACTTTATCTACTCTAACATTGTAATGGTAATGATTCCACAACATTTAGGGAGCTAGAATCTTTTGAAAATGCCATAGTTGAATAGAAGAAGCATGGGGAATATAAGAAAAGTGATCTTGAAGAGCCACTTTGCAAACATTCCTCCCCTTCTTCAATTGCAACCCATGAGATTGATGGGAAATTCGAGATCCGGATCTCGTGTGGATTCACCATCATCACACACACAGAATCAATTCAATCAAAATTTTTAAGCTATAATGTTCAAGGAAATAAAATATGTTTGCATCCAACATAATTGTATATTATTTATCATGTCATAAAAGTCATCAATATATATTAAGTCCATAAAATGATGTAAGTATAGAATTCTAGAAATTTTTTTCTAGCATTTCCCTTTTATTTTCCACTTTTAAAATAATCCAAAAATTAGTTTAAAATAATTTAAATCAAATAAAGAAATAAATGCTTTGAATGAAAAGTTATAGATTAAGTGATCCAACCCTTCGAGTCACTGAGGATCTCCCAAAAATAAAAATGAAATGAACTAATGACATTGATCCATCATCATTCTTTTACCTTTATATATATAGATATACATATGTCATATACATATACTTATACACATATACATACATACATACATACATACATTAGATATACATAACATAACCATTTAATGTCCCTGGAAGAGGGTTGAAAAGAATCTATAACCAAAACAAGGAATACATTTCCAATTTCTTCATTCTCATGCCACATGTTAGTTCACTAAACAAACCATTTCATAATTCAACAGAAACAAATCATTTTGACCAAGTTCCATTTCAAACATTAAGACCAACAACTTAGTATTCACAATACATTCAACAAATCAACATAAGACATAATATTTTATTTGGGGACAGAAAAAGATTAAAATATTTTATGGGTTCATATACAAATTCTAGAGACCCTATCAATACTTACAAGAGTAAAATATTGAACACCCATATAAATAGATTCCATCACCAAATTTAGATTCAAAGAATTCTCTAGGATTATAAACATGCTATGTTATAACTCTCAACTATTAATCTATCAATTTGAAATATATTGAAGGAGGAAAGAATACCCATAAAAGACCATGAAAATTTCTAACCCTCATCAAATCGTAAATATTTCCATTTAAAATGAACATACATCAACCATGATTTTTATTAGGAATGGACTTAAATACCAAAAAACCCCAAGTATTTTCTAAGGTTATAATCCAAACCCAATAGCCATACTACTTTCTATCAAGTATACAAACATGATTTGTGTATTTTCAAAATCACAAGACTACACCAATGAAATTCCACAACCGTAAAGAGCGTATGTTTTCACAAAAATCTTAAAAATCAAAGATAATGTCAGATTTTTGAAGGAAAAAGCAAATAAGGTTAGGGAGAAACCATAATAATCATTTATTCATTTCAACCCAAACAACTCACCTGCAAGTAACAAAGAATAAAATAGCCCAAGTGATTTTATAGCAATATTATAGGTTGTAAAACACTATATATATCCTAAACTATTCCCACAATATCACTTTATTCCACACATTAATAAAACTCACATTTCAGCAAATCAAACTTAGTAGATAATACTCAAGAAAATCAACCATTCTTTTTCTTGAAGAACCCAATTGAAAATCCACAAGATTCACAATTGGTTCACATTATATTTTACAAAAAAAAAACATTCAAAATGCAAAACCCACTAAAGTGGTAATAACCCATTTATTAATAAAAACGATAGAAGCAAGAAGAGAAATCCCTTTGCTTGAAAATTTTTGGGTCCACCTTTTTTATTCCACTACTTTCTCTCAAACCCTGATTTAAAATCGATTTTCCTGAGTGTCCATATTCCATCTCCCAAAAAAATCAAACCTCCATTTTTTCATCTTTAAATACAAAGGGTTCTCCAAAAAAATTGATTACATGCTTATGCATCAAAAAATTTCCAAAGTGTCTCCATGAATGGAGCTAACTAAATTCAAATGAATGTAAACAAAACCAACACCACTTCATTTCCCCTTTTCTATCCATGAAATCCCAAAAACCCTATCATATTTTCCTCCTTTATCCACATTTTTCCAAGTGGGAAGTTTGGGAAGTCTATTGCCAACGTGGGGAGGGGATTCCTTAATCATATTTGAATATTCCAAACAAATAATCAAAATCTTCCCTCCTCTATGTGGTGTCAACTAAAGTGGATTTATAAATCATTAAACCTTATCAATGCAACATTATGGTAATCAATACCATTTACAAATTGAATCCCAAAAAAAAATCTTTATTTATATGATCCATTATGGTGTTCAACACCATGTTTTAATTTTTAGTAAAATAATATTCAATCAAACCATTATTTTTCAACCATTGGGTGTGGACCCATGGCCCCCATATAATATACTATTTGAAATAATATTATAATAATGTTACATTGTAGTATATTAAGGTTTTTAAACCTTTTTCCTTAATGAATAATTTAACTCAAACAATTTTTTCCCCAACGGAAAAACGACTACCACAAAATGACACAAATCGTCAAGATTGTTAAAATGAAACACAACGCGTAAGTTGTCTTAGGAATGACATTGCCCTTAGCCTCCATATGGGTTAACACGAAACACTCATTGTTGTGCGGTGACCATATCAAAAGCCATGCCATCCTAGTCGACTATGACACCCAACAAAAAAATTAAAACAAGACATTACAAAGTACCAAATTAATTTTGAACTACATTTAATAATCATAATAAAGGTGGTATTTAGTTATCTAAGTACTTAATATTTAATTAAATACTTATATGGCTAATTACTATCATCTAAAATTAATACTTAATTATCTTAATAAACACTGCTCTTCTCATTATTCATAATTATTTGAATAATTAAATGTCAAATAAAAAGGATTAATTAGCAGGATGCTACATTCCTCCTTGCTAAAATTATTCATCATCCCTGATGAATTAATTACTATTTTCACATGAACCGAAATAATGGTGCTACTGAAATTTTTACCAAATTATCCTTCATTTAGTATCCCAAATTCAATAATCAAAACTTTTTAAAAGTAACAACATGGCTAAAATATCCTTATTAATCTATAAAGTATCAAATTTTTACCAACCTCCGTGCTAATAAACCATAATTTTCCAAACTATCAAAAATTTATAACCAATACTTTGGAAATAAAATAGTTTCATCACAAGTTTCTAAATAAATAAATGTGGAAAATAAGTTTTAAATTCATCCAGATTTTCCCAAGTTGCGTTGTCCTCAAAATACTAGTCCCATTGGATCTTGCATTGAAAAATTTCTCTATTTCTCATCTGCAACTTACATGTTTCTAGCACTCTAATGGGCTCCATGGTTACGATTCTGGGTGCCAAGAACGTGTAGTGAGTCCTAATTAAGTACATGCGATAAATCTGAAACATACTTCTTTAATAATGAAACATGGAAAACATCATGTAAATTTGATGTGAAGGAGGTAATGTTAGTCAATATGCAACTAAACTAAGAACTTAAAGAACTTCAAATGGTCCAACATAGCATGGGGAAAGCTTGGTAGCCTTCCCAAACATTATTGAACTCTTTTTAGGCTTTACTTGAAGAAAAACTTTGTCTCCTTTTTCAAATAATCTTTCTTTCCTATGCAAATCTGCATAACTCTTTTGACAATCTTTGCTTCTTCTAGGCATTCTTGGATTTACTTAACTTGTTTTTCCATATGTAGTGCCCACATTTTACGCACCCAAATACAATAGAAAAATACCAGGATAATTTATTTTTTTTTGACTTACATTGCTCACGACACACAACACAATAAGGGCTCCAAGTACAAAACTCGACACACATGCGACAATCACATAAGTCATCGACTCACATAGACACATGCAGGCGACATCGACATGTCGATACCACACTCTTCCCAACGAACGAATACTAGGAAAGACTCAACCACAAGAAACGTGTCTAAAGGAATGGCGAACCCACGACATATCATTACTTTAACTGTATTTTTGGTTAAAGTTAACATTCCAAGGACATTTTGAGCAAGGATAAATTTCCTCGTTTGTCCACCTAAATTTTCTTAAGTTTTGTTCCGCGGTTAAAAACAAACAATTCCACCTTCTCAAGTTGGCTTCTTATACTTTATATAAATTTCCATAACTGACATACATATTTGGCATAAATCAAATTGCATACAAAGTACTTAATTATCCTATTATTATGCAAAAATATTCTTCTCCAACGTTTATTTGATGCCTACAGTTTTACCCTTACAACTCAAACGAAAGTGACTTGATGCCCAAAACGCAATCAAAGGATTTGACGGAGATATTAGATACAGGGAAACCTTGCACCAAAATGATTCTCGATTCACACTGAATTTATTTCTCTACCATTGTTATTATAATTTGAAACTTATTGAATTCCAACAAGATTTATATATATCTATATATACATATCTTTTGTTTTCTCATAGTTTGGTAGCACCAAGGTGACTCATATTCTTTGAAACATTTGATTATGTTTAATTAAGTTTTAAGGACTTCATGAGTGACCTCCATCCTAATCTTAAATCTCGTTCTCATCTTAGGATATGCTTATACATCGCACTATGGTCTCGTTCATAGCATTGTTGTGAAATCAGGAGTTACATAAGTATTTGACTACCATCTTGAAGAGGTATAAGGTCGGAAGAATTGTAAACCATACACGAACCACAAGTGACACCTCCTAATCAGCTGAGGTTTGGTTTCTTCCATTATGCACTCAATGATCTACGCCTCATCTATATATAGAGTTTAAGGTAGGTGGACAAAATTATACTAAACCACATTCAAGGACATACCAAGGTGTTATTTTGATAGAATCCAGGGTTGCACCGCTTAGTCGTTCCTCCGAACAAGGACTCATAAGGTGACTTCTAAGGTGGCCTTCAACACTCAGACCTGGTGTTGGACCTGAAGAGAGGACATTCTTCTCGCGAATGCCAAATCTAGAAGGAAAATGCATACTCCAGATAGGTTGGACCATGACATTCCTAAATATGGGTTCGCGACAATGTCGCTAGACATAAAGACTATGACGGTAAACTCCAACGAGGGGTTTTATTTACCTAACCTATGAGGTCTCATCAGGTGCAAAGTTTAAGGTCGTTCTTCGGTTTTAAATTTCTTATATGGTAGGAAAGGATCACACATACAGGCAAGTCATGCACGAATATTTTATTAGGGTTGAGTGTTCAGTTAAAACTCTTTAATGTGTATGCATTGTAAGAAGGTAGCCCAATAATTAATTTAACCATTTATTGAATATTGAGAAGGTACTGAATATCTTAACTTCAATTTCAAAATTGTTTTATATAAATCAAACCTCCTTTTTTTTTTTTTATACACAACTAAAATCAAATTGAACTGGTGATTAGAGGCACATTTCCTAAGTATCCCTAAAACTGGCATGTCATACATATTAACAAATTTCATTTATAACTTTTCAATAACAAGAGACTACGATACACAGTCATTCATTTTACAATGACCTATAAAAATTACAATAATAATAATTAAATTACACATCACCCTTTGCGTCGTCATTCATCCATCCTGCAAAACCCACGTGAGCATGATATCAGCGATAAATCGCTGGCATGGCATCCACCCTAAAACAATCATAATTATCATTTTTCAGTTCCCATTTACATCTGACAATAACTACAATATGCAATCGAAATAAAAATAAAACCTAGAAACATGTAATCATTGCATTTCATTTTTTTCTTCATTTTATAAACTCAGAAGAGAGAGAGAGAGAGAGAGAGAGAGAGAGAGAGAGAGAGAGAGAGAGAAAGGAAGAGAGAGAAAATATCATTTTGTCTAAAGTTCCAATACACCCAACGAGTTTCATTCTAGTGTTTTAAACAGTTATTTACGTGTGATGAAAGTTTCCAAAGGGGATTTGGCAACCCTACGAGGGTCCGCAACTTTCTACTTTTACATTTTCTCACTAATTACAAAAACGTTCACAACGGGCTCAGAGGCTAAGAAACTACTTCCAAAAGTTACCTTCCAATGAGAACACCCTCCACGATCAACTTGCTACGTGTTCCCGGATATACCAAGAGTTCATAGCAACTGACGGAATTGAAAAAGAGCACACGGTTTGCGTTTGGCAGCTAGTTTTCTGGGACCTCTGGTCATAGTTCACCCAGTTGTAAAGAGACAAAAGTTAGCTCGAATGGCCCAGAAACCGTGTCCCAAATGACATTCGATGGATGCGCACACAACGAGACTCTTCCTAGTAGTTCCCCTATATAAGGAGAATTCGTCAGAGTCGACGGAAAGGAGAACTAGAAAACCATGTTCAAATGGCGACAAGCTTTCTAGAGCGACAAGACAAAAATGGACCAGTTTGACCTCATCAAACTGCGATTAGAAGCCTGTAAAATGGCTTCGCCCAACTATCCTAAAAAGTTCTCTTTCCTATACTGAATGTCCCATGCATTTATCTAGTATAATTGCTAGAGGTTTGTGAAGACGGGAAGTGATTTCTCTTTCCAGTTTTCAAATGGCGATCCAAAACGAAAGCCAACTTTCTAGTTTTAACAAATTTCCTCTATTGTAAACTAGTGTTGCAGGGCTCCTATACGGGCATCAAAAGGATGTCACATGATCGTTTCGGGTCAAACCAAAAATCAAGGTGACTCCTCGTATACCAAGGTACCCGAATGAAACTTCACATCTCATTTCCAGAGTTGCGAAGGGTACTTAGTGAGTCTCTGAAAATAGCAAAATTTAACTATTTTAAGTAGGAAGAAGGTCATCTTAATCAATGGAGAGTCAAATTTGTCTGGTCGATAAAACGATATTGAATAGGTCAAAAGAGTAAGAGTTTTCTAGGTCATCTCGAAGCGAGGGTGATAGTTCGTGGTTTAAAGCAGGCGAGTTATAATGGCTTCGAGAGTTGCGACACGACACTTTATTGTTTTGAAAGAGTTGAAGAGACATTTAACTGTATTTAAAAATCCTAATAATTTAAATTTCTATCTAGTTGCAAAAGAGAACTAAAACACGAGAATTATGAGAGGTAAGGGAAGAAGGACCATGCCTGGAAATGGACTGGTGAGGTAGAAGTCGAGGAGTTGACATCGCACCGATTGATTTCACTTGCTTGTAGCCACGGCAGGAAAACCCAAAAATAGCATCCACAATAATGTCAAAATCGGTGGCCAGTTCTATTGGAAAATCCTCTGGTGGCAAGAAAGGAACAACAAGTGCCTCTAGCTGAGTAACAAGCCCATGGTAAAGAGGCTTATCAGTGTGTTTGGGATAGCAAACAATGTCATGTGTACTATGAATCCATTATGTGCATATCCTGCAATCCTGGCATTCCATGAGACAACATTTCTTTGAGGCACTCTCCCAAACAGTTCATGCACCTTCTCAACAAATCCTCTACATATTCAAATGTATTCATCGGGAAAAGTTCATATGCAGCCCATGTATTTGAAATATCCCAAAACCATTGCATTCCATGAGATGAAATATCTGAGGCATTTTGCCAAACAATTCACATGCCTTGAATACACTTCCACATTTTCCACGCATATCAACTATGACACCAGCAAGCACAAAATAGTACAAACAAAACCACATTCTATTGTTCATACCATGTTCCAATACTTCCATTTTGGCACAGGCTGGAAGCACGCTGGCAAAGGTTGTGGATTCTGGCTTTACACAGACCAAATGCATTTGCTTGAAAGTTTCCAAGGCCTTTTCAACAACCTACAATCATTACAGTCTGTAATACACATTTCTTTCAGGCATTTTTGAACAGTTTGCATGCTGCCACATTTTTGGCATATGCAAATCTACTAGGGCGCGTGCAACAACAACAAATGACACATTTCCTCTGCGTTTTTGGAGCCCACGCAGGTCTAGGCATGGGCTGGAAGGGTGCTGGCCGCGTTACCAAAAAACACAAAACCACTTCGTTTTTACATCATTTTCCACGCGGCAGGTGTGAGTGGTGTGGCTCAGGCACATCTTTGGCGTGGCTAGGAGGTTGGGAGAGTGCTGGCCACATAGCAGCAACAAGAATGACCAAAAATGCCTTCGTTTTTGCACCATTTTCCATTCGGTGAGAGTGGAGTGGCTTGGCCACATGCTGGATGTTTTGTGGAGCCTGGCCTGCCTGGATCATAGTGTTTGCATGGAAGTTTCCAAGGCCGTTTCAAAAAAACTCATTTTTTTTTGTGTGTGCAGGTCCTGCCCCCCCAAGCACATGCAACTCCAAAGACTGTCAAAACCCTCTCTCCAATGTGGCGGCGCTTGGCTTTACTCAGCCAGAGACAAAACAACAAAAAAAACAAAATGAACCCCCTCCTTTTTCCCTAGCCGCCCCTAAGAAATTCACGGGATTTTTTAATTTATTTATTTAATTTTTTTAAAGAAAGGCGGAGGCATTACACCACATTAGTTAGAATTTCCATCCCAACACCTCTCTAACCTCTACATTTTCCCATCTCACAGGCGTACAAAACTTTCTTCTGTATAACGCTTCAAATGGTGTCATTTTCAGTGAAGAGTTATATGAGTTATTATATGCAAACTCAACTAGTGACAAGTATTATTTACACTTCTACTGTTGATCCATGCAAAGACATGTGAATCATTTCTTCCAAATCTTGGTTTACATTCTTAGTTTGATGATATGTTTCGAATGATAAGTTAAACTAAAATTTAGTTTAGTACCCAAACAGAATTTAATGTTTTTTATAATAGAGATGTCATCCTTAGATCTCTTCTCGAAACTAATATTTCTAGTACATCGTGCAATCGAAATATCTCATTCACAAACCCTTTATCAAGCTCGGGAATCATCAAGAAGGTTCTAGGTATAAATAGATTTACGTTTGTCAACTTGTCTTCTACAACCAAAATCATATCATGTCATTTTTTAGTCAAGGGAGGCCCTTGAATGAAGTCCATGCTAATGACTTGCCATTTGTGGTGTGGAATGTTATGTGGATATAAAATTCTTGCGGGGTTTACATGCTACACTTGTACCCTTTGACACTTGAAACAACTCAAAACATAAGTTGTGATGATCTTTTTCATTCCTTTCCAAAAATATTGTTATTTTATGTCTACTGTAATTTTAGTTATTCTTGAATGACCAGAGTATGGTGCATCATAGAATTATCATAACACTTTTGTTCTAAGTTTTTCCACTTCAGGAACATAGATTTTTTTTTTAGATCGCATAACTTTATCATTGTCAAAACTAAATCTAGCATACCTCTTATCCTTAGGTTCAACTTCTAGAGATTCATGTACTTGTAGATAGTATGGATCTGCATTTGTCTCCTTCATGACTTCTTCCTTGAATTTTGTTCGTAAGGTTATAACAGCCAATAAATACTTCTTACGGCTCAAGGCATCTGCTACCCTATTTTATTTTCCTTTGATATAACTAATGTTAATTCATATTGCAACAGAAAATCCAACTATCTACATTGTGGTGTATTTAAATTAGGTTATGTGAAGATATACTTCATCCCTAATTGGTCAGCTTTTAATTCAAAAGGTTTCCCACTAATGAATTAATCACATTAAAAATAATCAATCACAATGTTATATCTAATTCCTATGAGGAATAATCAACATTTTTGTCAAAACTTGTAGTTTGTACAAATTTCGATTATTTGAAATCAATTTTATTGGCTATAACACCCTTCCAATCAGAAAAATTATCACACAATAAAAATATGACATAAATGTTTTCATCACATCTCATCATATCATGTATAAGTATTTAATATATGCATCGGATAATCAAAATCATACTATACACATCAAAATCAATCTAGGAAAACACTGGCCTTTTTCATTTTCCATGGTCTTTTCATTGTGTAAATTTTATTTAATCTGCAAGAGTTGTTTCCAGAAATGTCCAAATCTACAAACTGATTTTTCCAAATAGATCATGGTTTTTTCCATTCTTTATCAATTATACCACATTTAATGGAGTTTTCAATAAGATATCAGGTTCATACAAATGTCCTCTAATACATGTGAAGCCCAAACTCATACTCTCAATTCCATTCTTTAACTATGTGCCTTGCTCGGCACTCTCGGTTAGCATAGACTTTTGTCTCATTCAATAACTTATGTAACTGATCTAAGGAAATGGGAACCTTACTTAAAGGTATGGATTCTCAATTATAATGCAATTTTTTCCTAATTTAATTAACAAAAGTACATAAACACTTGTAAGAACAAAAATACAGTTGAAAATCCTTAGTGTGTTAAATACTTCTTTAGGTTCCTTCATTGATTATGGTATCCTTATAATTCATCTTATACCTTGAAAAGGATTTAAAAATTAGCACCCCACTTTTAATTGTCTTATATTAACCTTTACAAAGCTACAATACTAAGTTAGGTATGGTTTGATTTCTTCATTCATTACATATCTATAGGTCTTGGCACCTTACACATAGTTCAAAACATATGATTTTCAACCTGTAGACTCTAGATCATCATGGAATGGGAGATGAAACTAGAAATACATTAAATATTTAAATGAAATGGTCTCATTCATCTTTAGCTCGGGAGTATAAATTTCACATATAGTATTCACTTATCCCTCCCTCATCTCTATCAAGGCACACAAGTACTTGAAATGAAAATAATAACTTGGTAGACTTCTTCAAACCATATTAGTCCATGAACTAGTGATCATGATAGGAATTCCTTAAACTAACGTAGCATTCATTGCTCACTATACAAGTAGGCCAAATGGAAAATTTCTTCCCAGAGCCACCTTCAAGGCTCTGAAACCTTTCTCCTTCTTAATTTAACTTTAAACCCATACAACACAATGAGAATCTAATGTATTTTAAAAGAATCATAGGTCACAAAGATTAAGAAATGTTCATATTAAGTGGTCATTCAATATAGATGGTCTGATTTGCTATTTTTCAATCCATATTATAGACCCTTGAGCCTTTTGGGCTCTCTCTGATGTACCTTTTTTCCTAAGATTCAATGGTGTGGAAGAGCTAATGCTTTTGTTTTACTTTTACTCTCTTAAAGTCATTATTTATTGCATATTTAATTCTAGCCTAGCTAGCCTTCTAGACTATCGCAGCTACAATAGATAGTCCTCTACTATCTACTTCATCTACCCTATGCGGGTTTTATTTCATATTGGATTTAAGTTCTAAATCTATCATTAAGATAGTTCATTCAATCGAGAAACCCTCTGTTGATTATTATCATTCAGCTCAAGTTGTTTAACTTGGCTAATCTTATTCACACTTACCAGTTGCTCCATGCATCCTTCTAGTTTAGTGTGTCACGAAGGAATGTTAGAGTATTGTCTAACTTATTTATCGCCAGACCTGAGGCATAGTTTTTCTGGTTCCTTATCCATGGTACATCCTTCTCTCATTCATTTTATTTTGTTCATAAAATCAGAATTTATTAAGCATAAAGACCCAATAAGTCCAAGAGTTTCAACCTTTAGCTCTGATACCAAATGTAACAACTTAAAATTTGAGACCCAAATTAGTAGGGAAAAAAATTCTAACAAGAAATAGACATTCCTTTGCATATATAAATCAAATAACTAGCTAAAGTTATTTAATGCAGCAAGTCTTATTAAATTAATCCATGATATAACATAGTGATAAACCTTGTGCATCTCGTAAGGGTTAGTTATCCCTTATCTCCATGATCACCGTTTAGTTCATTTGAATTTTCATACTTATCCTCACTTGGTTTTACCAAACTTTTGTTGTGAGAACATGTGATTGATCCTCTTATGTCATCTTAGAGTTCATTTAGCGATCCTCTAGATTGTTTGACCTTTGTCATGTTGCATATGTGTTGCCATTGATGTCAATTTGGATCAGTTGATTTCAATCTACATTGATGGAAAAAGGATTGAATTGGTAAAGTGAGCATGTGAAGAAGATGAAGGTTGATTGGAATTTTCAAGCTCATAGAGGCTCATAATGACTAAGGATAAGTGATAAGGGACTTACTAAATGTTTTTACACTTTGTGGAGATGAGGAGATATCTTTTAATGATAGGATATATCTACTAAATAGTAGAGACCACTTCAAAGGTCAAAAATTAGCCTCCAAATTTTAAAAGAAGCTACGAAGAAGAGTTGAATTCCACAAGAAAAGTCACAAGTAAAAGGCAATCCAAGGGAAAGAGAACTTATCCACGAAACTCAAAGAAGAACTGTCAAAGACTTGAAGCAGCCACCAATGGAGTAGAAGGACATGGAACTCTAGAAGAATTATTTTAAGGATGCGAGTAAAGGAATGAAGCCACTAAAGTAAAATGAGAAAAAATACAAGAGTAAAAATGAGAAGGATTGAATGCCACGAGAATCTGCAAGTGAGAAAGGTAAAATCATAGATGTGAGGGAAGATTTGTGAACATAAAGGAGAAGTCATGGAGTAAATAAGTCCAAAGAAACATGGAGGTAAAGGTAAAACCATGAATAAGGAGAAAATCCATGAAGAAATAAGGAATGGAGATAGCTACGGAAGACTATAAAATCTACACGTAACTAGAAAAATTGCTAAAGAAGAAAGCCACGAAATGACAAAGTGTAGATAAAAGGATGGAGTCGTGCATGTGAAACAAATTTTCCTAAAGGAAGCAAGATTTTTGTATAAGGAATGATCCGTGGAAAGTCAAAGGACAAGGAGTATATCGTGAGGCATATTAGAAGCCACAAGAAGCATAGCAAAACCACATATAACCGAAAAGCCATCGAAGAAGGAAAAATGTCACATAAAAAGAAAAGAGTCATGATACTAAATAAAAGGTCAAATAAGTAAAGAGAATCTCTGATTGAGAAAATATGAATTGGATATGAATCAAGGACAATCATATAGATTTTAAATTAGAAGAAGTAAGAGTTTGCATGTGAATCAATTGTCTAAAGAATGTGGTTGTTTGTACAACTGGAACTCCACATTGAATGATGAAGCCCATTGTTCTAGCTGCCAAAATTTAATGCTTGTTGACTTCAAATTATTTTAGTTACACTCTCCATGAAGATTCTTGATTTCAAGGTGAAATAAAATATTGGAGAAGAAAGGAGCTCATCTATTCCAGATCATGAGGAAATCCTAAAAATACAAGAAATATATTTTTAGGAGTTGGCTCATAAATAATTTCTAGAAGATGCATAGAAAAAGGAGAAATCAAGCCAAACATAGTAAGGGAAAAATATGGAATAAGTTACATGCATTTAATGCACCATATTTTTAGGTGACTAGGTAGGAGAGATTGCACGACACACAAAAGGAAGTGTGAATGGGTCGATTGGATATATAGAGGAAATTCAATGCCATTGAAATGTGTTTCTAAAGGATGAAAAAAATAGAAATGAAGGAGAAAAAGAAGGAAGAGGCTCAAGAGAAAATGATGCATTCAAGTTGAATGCACAAAATAGGAAGAAAGAGGTTGGAGGAGTAATGTAGAGATGAGATAAAATTCTAAAGATTGATCAAATGCATTACAAGACGATGGAATCTACAAGAGCGATCTCATAAATTTAAGAAATGAAGAGTTGAAGATTTGAAAAGAGAGAGAAGTGCAAGTCGAGCCAAAGAAAGAAGAGACGATTACATGATGTGGATTTTTGAAGAGAAGAGCAAGGAGAAGATGAGGACAGGGGTTATTACAAAGAAGAAGAAAGGAGACATGGTAGAAGAATAAGGATTCAGTGCAAAGAGAAAGAAAAGAGTTATGTGCAGTAAAGAGAAAAAATATTAGATGAAGAACTGATGTGTAGAGAAAAGAAGAAATTATGATGATTCGAATGAGAAGAGAGACTAGAAAAGAGGTAAAGAAAACATTGCACATCTAACTATGAAGAGTGATTGTAAAAGAGTGAAACAACAAGGTGATCATAATCTATTATATGTGCAACATGGAATCTAGATGATCAAATTTGTAGCTTATCAGTCTTAGGGGGTTGTATCCTCCTTGTGGGTTAGTGCCTACAGAAGATCAGTTGTAGCTAATTAAATTAGGGGTTGGTGTTCCTTGTGATGTTGGTGCCTTACTAAAAAAATCTCTTGTGATGTGTTATATTCACTTGAGTCCTTTGTTGTGCGTAATATCAATAGATGTGTAAGGGTTGGTGCTCATTGTAAAATTGGTGTCTCACTAAAAAAATTGTAAGATGTGTTATATTCTTATGAGTCCTTGCTTTGTGTAATATAAGCAATGGTTTTAGTGGGTTTTTGTCCCAAAAGGGTTTCCCACATTATATTTGGTCTCCTCATGTGAATGTGTGTGTATGCTTCTCATTCTTATAATCTCATGATTAATATTACATGCTTATAACAATCAATGATAGTTAACAACAATAGATACAAGAAAGAAAAAGGAAATTGATTGTAAGTTTTAATCAACACTGATTCAACCCCCTTCTCAGTGCATGAAATCTCTAACAATTGGTATCAGAGTGGTGGTTCTCCTATGTAAAGCTTAACATCTTGGAGTTGATCCTAGAGAAAGATAAGCATGGAAAATATACTTACAGAAAGTATCAGGATGAAGCTCACAAAGAAAGGTTGATGATGGCAATGGAAAGTTGCAGCAGCTCTAGAAATGATTCAGATGATGAAGAAGTTGAGGTTAATCTAGAGGCTGAGCTATAATGTGCTCTAGAAGAATTAAATAAATCAAGGAAGAGAAACAAGAAGTTGAAAGCCTATAATAGTGCCTATAAGAAGCACATCACTCACCTTGAAAATAAGTTGAGCAAGCAAGAACAAGAGGATACTCAAGAATGCACATAATCAAATGAAAAATTAAACTCTCTCACACTCAAGGATGAAGAAATCACCTACCTACAAGCATTTTGATGGAACAAGAAAATAAAACTAGACATCATGAATCAACAGTGATCCAAATGGAGAAATAACATGAAGAAAATATTGATGAACTTGAAGAACAAGTAAATCTGGTCTTTAAATATCTTAGGGAAAAAATTGAAGAATGTGACAAAATCATCTCGTCCATGAAGACATTTGAAAAAAAAATGGACCAGAAAAGAAAGAAAATGTGAAGATTAGAAACAATAAAGAATATGCCTACATAAATCTTGAAGATGATCTAAATATCCTTAGAGAAGAAATGGATCAAGTAAAGAAAAGAGAATTGAAAGATGAATCAAACCATGAAATCTGCAAAAGATGCTCAGAGAATAAGAAGGATGAAATGGATGGTTCCAACATGCAATCAAAAAGAATCGAGACCAAGGTGACCAGCACTAGATGATTTAAGTTAATAAGACAATCAAATGTGTCCAGGTATGAAAGAAAATTTAATGGATATTGTCATTCATGTTATGGTTTTGTTCAAAACATCATAAAGTGCAAAAGGATCAAGATGGAAAAATAACATCCATGGAGAGATAGCAGATCTGAATTTGAGAAAAATAGGATGTGTTTCAATTGTCAAGAAAGAGGACACATTGCAGGTACTATTTAGGAAAATCCTTAAGACAATTTAGCAATGATCACACACATTTAGATAAAAGGATAAATCATGCAATGTGTTATACATGTCATAAATTTAGGCATTATTCAAATCATCGCTATCAAACTTAACATCCTAAACATAGCAGTAGGATCCATATCAATAGATGGCAAGAAAAGAAGGCTTCTACCATGAAAATGATTCCTAATAATCATAAAAAATTCACCAAGACTCAAACATTTCCTGAAGAAAAGAAGGATAAGAAAATTATATGGGTAGATGATGTAGATAATAAGATCTCTAGCACATATCAGGAAGAAATGAATGATGACAAAGGCAAGAAGAAGGAAGACAAGCCAAGTACAAGCAGTGAAGAGTTTCTTCCTCAAGCGGTGATAGAGGAAATGCAGTATATGTGTCTCATCAGCATACAAGTTGAAAAAGAGAGGTCAAGTGACATGATATTCATGCTAAGAAATGTAGTCAAGAAGAATGACAAAAGAACAAGGACTAGGAAAGATGAAACTAAGTCATCATGTTGTTTTGATGACTTCCTGCTATTTTGACAAGACCTAAGAAGAACATGATATACCTTCTCTAAGCTTCTAGAAGGTATACCAAATCTAAAGGAAGCATAGTTCAGAATTCATCATGGTGAATTTGAACAAGAAAGTAAAGAATGTTGGTCGGTGCCTATAGTTGTTGTGCAATGTCTCGAGCAAGATGTCAAGGTATGTCATATATGATTTTCTCCATATTTTATAGTGTTTATTGTGTTTAAATACTTTCGTATTCCCCTAAGACATCATAGGAAGAGAAATTTATCAATCACTTTCTGATAAGATATTTGTATCCTTAACTTTTCATTGGTATAGTCAAGTAAGAAGTAGTTCCATGAGATAAATTTTGTATTAATGAACAAGATGTGTGTATGGTAAAATCTAAATAAGAATAGGTCGATATTCTATGTGTATGTATGGATGCAAGTGTTCATGTATAATTTGATTCATCTAGTGGTTGGTTATTATTAGCAATGTGTGGTCATGATTGAAAATGAGTTATGTGATTAAAAAAATCCTTATGTGTTGAATCCTAAAAGAAAATTTTACTCAATGTTAAAGTCGACTTTTAAATGTACTGGTCATATGTGAATCCTAATGCCTAAAAATTTTATTCATAAGTATCAAGTTTTAATTATGTTTTCATGATCCCTCAATGTAAAATGTGTAAAGTACACGTATGTATTCATGGTATAAGTGCATGTTCCAGAATTGGCTCTATCACACTACCTATTGATATGAATAAAGTGATGTAAGATCTACTAGTCCAAAAACTTGAGAAAAAGTGATAGGATGTGTGTGAGTAACTAGTAATGAGAAACTAGTCACAAACTATAGGTATATAAGAGGGCGTCATTTTCAAATGCATAGGTTAAGCTCCCAAAGATGTTGGTGACAAATTCCGATGATCTAAGTGGTGTAATAATTGGTATCTCCTAACTATGCAAACTATGTGTTCAAAAGTTTGTTGTTGAGAAGATTAAGGTGAGTTAATGACTACCCATGGATTATATTGGAGAAAAAGGATAGATTACAATATTGGGTAGATTAATGCATGCCGCAAGGAAATAGGACACAAACTAATGTATAAGTATCAAGAAGGTGGAGATCAAGAAATTGGAAGAGGGCATTGATACAGTAAGAAAAATGTCTGACACAGAATTCTATAACATACAAGATGAAATACAGCCTCAGTTAGATCATATGGACAAGGAGATATTAGTGTCGGTTCAAGGAAATTGGAGTAAAGCACAACACATAGAAAAGATATTTTTTTAACAACTAAAAGTGCAACATTCTCCAAGGGGGAGCTACTAGTGATCAAGCGGATTAGTTTTGATATGAATGGGAGTCATAAAATATGGAACATAGTCCTAAGGGGAGCATGCTCATGATTTATCATCTCCAAATCAGTTCTAAAGTCGAGGGGAAGCTAGTCTACTAGCTTTTTACTAAAATTGGTATCATCAGCCCAGGAGGAGTATTGTTGTGGACATACTAGATCAAGTGGATCAGAAGCATAAGCCTACAGGGATATTCTCAAGGTAAGAACATGATTAATCTAGTTTACTAGTATACTCATTCTTATACAGACATAGTTGGTGATTTTTCATTGTTGTCAAAGGGGGAGAGAAACTAAAGTCAGAAACCAACTAATCATATGTCAAAGAGGGAGAAAAGAAACCATGATTGAAATTATTTTAACCTCAATAGTTATAGGTTTATGGGTTTGTTGCCATCAATGAAAAAGGGGGAGATTATTGGACCTTTGTCATGTTTCATATGTGTTTTCATTTATGTCAAGTTGGATCAGTTTATTTCAAGCTGCATTGATGAAAAAGGAGTGAACTAGTAAAGTGAGCATGTGAGGAAGATGAAGGTTGATTGGTAGTGTCAAGCTCACAAAGGCTCAGAATGACTAAGGATAATTGCTAATTGACTTAATCAATGTTTTTAATGCCATGGAGACAGGAGATATCTACTAAAGATAGGATACATCCATCAAATAGTAGAGATCATTGTAGAGGTCAAAACATAGTCGTGAAATTCTAAAAGAATCCATGGAGAAGAGTTAAACGCCACAAGAAAATTCACAAGTAAAAGGAAATCCGCAGGCATGAGGACTTATACGTGAAGCTCAAATAATAAATGCCAAAGACTTGAGATAGCCACCAATAGAGTAGGACACGAAACTCCAAAAAAATTGTGGAAGGTACATGAAGGCCACGAGCATAGGAATGAAGCCGCCAAAGCAAAAGGAGCAAAAAGACAAGTGTAGAAAGGATAAGGATTCAAATCTGCAAGAAGCCACGAGTGAGAAAGGTAAAACCACAGATGTGAGGGAAGAGTTAAGAAAATAAATGAGAATTTTTGGAGTAAGGAAGTCAGAAGCAACATGGAGGTAAAGGAAAATCCACGAGTAAGGAGAAAATACATGAAGAACTAAGGAATGGAAATAACCGTGGAAGACTACAAAATCCGCATAGCACAAGAAAAGGTGATAAGGAAGAAAGCCCGGGAAATACAAAGCAGCAGATGAAAGGATGGATTCATGAACATGAAAAAAATTCCTGAAGATAGCGAGATTTGTATGCAAGGAACAAGTAGTAGAAAGGCAAAGGAAAAGAAGTATAGCCGCGAGGAATTACGTAAGCCACAAGAAGTATAGCAGAACCGTGGATAACTGAAAATCCACCAAAGAAGGAGAAATATCCCAAAACAAATAAAAAAACCGCAATACAAAAGAAAAGGTCAAAGAATTCAAGAGAATATGTAGATCAAGCAAATATGAACTGGAGATGAATCAAGGAAAATTAAATAGAGTTTAAATTGGAAGAAGTAAAATTTTCCATATGAATCAATTATCTCGAAGAATGTGGTTGCGTGTACAATGGAACTCCGCATTGAACAATGAAGTACATTGTTCTAGCTACCTAAATTTAATGTTTGTTGACTTTAAAGTATTTCAATTACACTCTCCATGAAGATTCCTGATTTTATGGAAAAATAAAATATTGGAAAAGAAAGGAGATCATCTATTTCAAATCACGAGGAAATCCTAAAAATGCAAGAAATCTATTTTTAGGAGTCGGTACCGATAAACAATTTCTAGCAAATGCATGGAAAAGGGATAAATCAAGTTGAACATAGTAAGCGAAAAATTTGGATTAAGTTTCATGTACTTAATGCACCATATTTTTAGGTGACTAGGCAAGTGTAGACACCTAAAATATTCTTACAATTATCATATCCTTCAATTCAATCGATTAATGACACTTCGTTAATTAACCATTCTTCGCTCCATTCTCGGATGCCCATTTACGACACCTTCTTGGTCATATTCCTCCTATATTCAACCCATTTGGTTAATAAACCCCCTTTTATTAGCTAAACATCTTCCTATTTCCCTCTAGATCACTTCTATAAGCTTCCTAGGCTATCTATCAGTCACATTTGGTTAATCAGACTCCTCCCACCTCCCAATGAGTCTCTAATCACTTGCTAATCACTTTTAACTAGCATAAACCTATCTTAACTAGTCCAAAGCATGTTTATCACTACTAATCATACAGTGATTTAGGCTTATCTTTAGTCCCACATGCACCCAAAGTTCAAACTCTTCCATATGGAAAACTATAAATACAAGGCTAGGTCTTCCCATTCAACTCGAAAAATTCACTCAAAACTCAATACTAAGAATGCTTTGAGACTTCATTTGTATTAGCTTTAAGATAATTTCCCATTTGATCTTAGCTTACCCCTTCCATTAATCTTGAGATAATAGCCTCCATTTGTATCCATAATCTAAGTTTAATTAATATTGTGATAACCATATGGCCTTGTAGCCATTAATTGTGAGACTCCATTCTTGAAAACTTGAGAACCATAAAACAAATAGTCACCCCTTTGATTGTTAGGTTGATCTTCTTAGGTTCAATTTATGTTTTAAGTAATCATAGAGTAGTTAGAGATAAAATGATAGTGTTTTAGTTTAATTCATTATTGTAGAAGTTATCTTGTTTAGCACTCATCTTGATGTTTATGATAAGTTAGTTATATCATGGAGTTACTAGGTTTAATTTCATGTTCATTAACATAGCTAATCTTCTCATGCATACATTTGGCATGCCCAGTGGGACTTACTCCATAGTCCTTTTCAAGTCTTTTCTAGGCTTTACATGTCCATTTCTAACCACTTTTATGCTTTCTAGGGTTTAAAAGCTTGTCTTTTAACAGATTTCACATTTTAAAAGGGCTTTATCTTCCTTTTTCTAAAGAATTTAATGGGTCTAAGCTAGAAATAGGTTTTTATGGTCAATAACTAACCTATTTGATTCTTTAAATTTTTTGTTTCCATGAATTTTGAGGTTTTTACAGGGGCTATGCGTAGGTGTCCTGGATCGGCACACATCCGTCAAAACCCTAGAACATGCATTGAATTAGACGTGCATCCATCTAGCAAGATACTTTGAACTATTATTCCATTTGTAAAGGGACTTGTATCCATCCTAACCCAAGTGTAAGCATCAAACCATAGGAATACCCACTTCTCTAGATGTGCAAGTGTCTCACAAAGACTATGTTGACTGAAATTTTACCCTACCTATCAGTTGGGGTGCATATCCATTGAAACCCTAACACATACGAAATTTTTCCCATGCAAGTTTCAAAACCCCATTGTCATATTTTGTAGCCATGCTTATCCATTAGAAGGGGTGTGCATCTGTTGGTTCGGACGTGTATGTGTCGGTTTGGGCATGCAGGCATCTGTGTTAAAAGTTGAAATTTCTCACGAGCTGTAAGATCAAAGTTTCTGGCTTTTTGCTAACTTATTTGTAGTTTCTTAACAATTATTTGTAGGGTATTTTGGTTTTGTTTTGAATAACTTAGTTAAGTGTTTCATTTCTTAGTTGATATAGGTTTTGAAGTGTGTATGCTCTTCCCTCACCCTTATAAGAAATCTTGGGAACCAAAAACACTTCCAAAACCTTCATATTACTTTCAAAACACTTTATAAGAAATCTTGGGAACCAAAAACACTTCCAAAACCTTCATATTACTTTCAAAACACTTGATTTATGCTTTATAATGGATTAATCTTCAAAATCTTGTTAAAACTAATTCCTTTTCATAAGATTACTTTAAGTGTTTTCCATTAATTATTTGTAATGGATTTTTGCATTGTGTATGCTCTTCCCTCGCACATTTTGGTGACATTAGGAATCAAAACAACATGGAAACTCTCTTTCATGATATTTTGATCTTTTGGAAAATTACTAACTTCGTGCATGTAGGACCAAATTCATTTTTCAAAGAAAGGAGGTTTGAAACACAAACCCACTAATATGTGTTTGATTTTAGGTTTCCAAATGGTGTGCTACGAAAAACCACATTAAGATTAAAAAAGATAAAAAACACACCACATACATCACACTATATTGCAGGTTTTGGAAAAGGGTACGTCCCTATCCACTCAACTAGAACATAACCCCTTTGGCATAACGCCTTAAGCTACAAAAATGGGGGTGGTTCTAGGAACCCTAAAGTAATCCACCATTGAGTAACCTCGTGGATGAAACAGGAAGCACTCCGCTTACCCACTTGACTAGTTATACATTGTGAGTTTAGAGTCAAAGTTTTTCATATCACGACCCCAGTGATGATACAACTGAATGTACTATTTTCTCGTTATATCAGAAGGGGGAAAAGTAAAGCTAATATACTTTTGGGAAACCTTGGAAAATCAAGCTCACATTTAGAGAAATTTTTGACACCTATTTGAGTGAACTACTTAGGAAATCCATTTCATCAAGGAGCCCACTTTGTTAGTCCATTATCATGTCTTGTCAAACCATCACGAAGTGACAACTTGTTTGGACTCAAAACCTTGTTTTTTGAACATGGTAAAGAGTCCACTCAAGTTATATCTAAGTGTCTCTCTTCATGAAATTAAATGACATATCACTTAGCTTGGTTTCTTTCTCGCCTTCAAACGAGGTGAAACTCTATCCAATTCATGCTTAGTTTACTTTCACATATTTTTATATATACCTTTGTTCTCTTGTTTTCCATTTGGGACAAGAGAAGGAATCTTTCATGAGTGTTGTCATAGATAGTAGTGTTCACCACGTTTTTTTCTATTTACACTCATCCATGTTTGTAGCTGAGTTGTTAAATGTCTAAATTACGTGGATGTGTCCTTGATATTTTATGGCCTCTTAATATTGATTTCAAGATCATCATCATAGTTAGTATTCATTCATCATTTGATCTCCCTTAGACATGTTACCTTGTTCAAATTGTCTCGACACAATTAAGATACTTACATCATATTTTTTGTAAACTTGATCTAAGTGTCTGTATTGTGGCGTTACACTACCCACATTTTAGCACATCCTTAGTATAATTTTACTTATTTTTACTTCAAACATTGTCCAAAATATTGAAGAGTGTCACTTACTTTGTTTGTGTTGTTTTGATACCACTTTGACACTAATATCTCACTTCTTCATGAAGCTTGATTAACATGTCCAATTGGCATGGTTACGTGGCTTACATTTGTAATCCTTGCCCTTTGACATTTAGGCCTTATTGGTTGTTGAACTTGTCATGGTATCCTTTGATTGGGATTCATGCTTACACTTTGTTAATACTTACGCCTTGTTCATTTTTGAACTTGACATAATTATTGACATAGAGTTGGCTATCTAGCGTCAAAACTATTGTTGAAAGTGAAAGGTAAACACTTTGATCAATTTATTTGGTTATCTATACTTGCATGATTGTTCCTTGCATGTTAACAAACTCATAGACTTATTCTAGGAAAATCTTGTTGGATTATCGAAATTGTGCCATCACAATGTATATTTTCCTTAGGTTCCTTTGGAAAATCATGCAAGCATATCCATACTTACGAAATTTCTAGTTGGTTTCCGTTATACTTCTGAATCGACATGAAGCCTTATTCACTTTGAATAATTTTGATCACACTATCTAGGTCTAGGAATTTGCATCTACAATGACGCCAACAATGACTGATTATCATATGGTTCCTCATACTTACAACAATACAAAACCTAGGTTTAGGCATTCACATCAAAAGATGCCCATTACAACTAAGCCTCATTTGGTTCTTAACGCTATATAACTTGATCGGGTACCATGTTCCTTACCTTCGATCATATTTTGTGGTATGGTTTGGACAATTCAAATCCAAATTATTATTTAGGTTCCCCCCACTCTTCTTCTAATTCAAATCCAAACTACTATTCAGCTTCCCACTCTTCTTCTACAAATTTAGATCCCAAATATAATTCAGATACCCCTAGATCAAATCCTGAATCACGGTCCCCATTTATTTTAAGGACATTCATTTGCAATCACCTCAACGGCATCTTCCTCCTTTGAAGACTTTTGTGACTCAAATTTCCATCAATAAAACATATAATCTAGTTCTTGAGTCATGGTACCCCCTTCCTTTACAAGACAACCTTTATCAGTCACTTCAATGACCCCTTCCTCCATCAAAGAGTTCCACGACACATATTCCCTCTAGTCAATCATCCAATTTTATTCCTACATCACAACTTAATGGATGGCTATGCGATCTTATTTTTCTTCCTACAATAGGTCATCTTTTAGAAAAATAGTCTAAGTCCAAATCCAAATCGTCCATTCATGAGACACCTACCTCCAAGCCTACTTCCTCTCTTGAGTCATCTTCTGCATTGTTAATACAACTTCAATCTCTCTTCATCCCTTGATACCTTTTAAGCATGTCTTACCATATCCTTATCGATATTCTAAAGATCAATGTCTGCGACCATGTTGAACCATTAGAAAGAAGCTAGGTGCTAAGATATATTTTTGAAGCACTCTCAAAAATATTTGTGGGAGTGATAGTGTCAAGCCTTCCCCTCATATACATATTTAAACATCTTCATCTTCTTCTATCAATCAATCTTCCCCTCTTATCAAACTCGTTTCTTCTAATCAACCTCCTATGGTCGAAGAACAACAACCTCTACTGATTGATTTCTCTCATAATGAAGGAATAATCAGACTACGTGAATAAATCCCTCTAGAGGATTGCAAACAAGGATTCTTTCTAGAACTTGATGCACTTGCGTATGGAGAGGAAGAAGTTTATTCCTTTTATCAAAACATAGAGGAAAATTCTAAGATCATAGAACTTAATTCTTCTTCTAGAATTCCATCTTCACATCTGTCTAACTATGATGAGATGTCAAGTTCTAGCATTGATCCATGGCATATCTTCTCATTACCAAATCATTCCTTATCTATCATAATTCCTCAATCAAAATATTGCCTTGGGTCATTGCTGAGTAGCCCATCGTCCTCTTCTATCCTGGAGCCACCCCCAAGTAGCCCTCCATTTTCTACTTATGGGTCACCTCCCTGTAGCCCGTTAGCTTCTATTCTTGGGCCATGTCCTAGTAACCCTTCATCCTCTTCTATATATGGGACACCTCCAAGTAGTCCCTCCTCATCTATACTTGGGCCATACCCTAGTAGTCCCTTGCCATATTATTTTATTCTAGGGCCACATCCTAGTAGCCCTCCATTATTTTATATGTATGGTTCACCTTGGGGTAGATCATAACCTTTTATTCTTGGGCCGAGTCCTAGTAGCCATTCATCCTCTTCCATATATGGGACACCATCATCATCTATTCTTGAGCCACTTCCAAGTACTCATGTGTCTTCCATCTTAGGGACATATTCTAGTATCCCTTCCTCATCTTCTAGCCATGGCTCACCTCCGGGTAATCCATCCTCTTAAATCCTTGGATTGTATTCTCTTCATACATCATATCATTCTAAACATTTATGTTCTTCTCCCACTTATCGGGATCATATAAGTCACACATTAGATTATAAGAAACCCGGACATGTTCTTTATCAAACTAAAATCAAAACTCCAAAGAGCTTGAAAGATTCCAAAAACTTGAAAAATATCAAAGATGTAAATCAAGCACAATTCAAGAATGCACATCCGTGCAAAAAGTGCATAAATCTCTAGATAGGGAACTCAATCTCCCACATGCATAATTTGTGTTTCACGATAAGTCACAGGCATTTATTGAGTATAATCTCACCACGATTATCAATATTGGTGATCACATTACTCTTGATAAAAAACACACCTAGTATCACTTATCAAATAAATTGTAAACATTATCTCTAGATCCTATCACATAGAGTGACTTTGTTGGTACCACCTTTATGAAAACCATCAAAAATCTAAAAATCAAAACAATTCAAAAATACAAAAAAAATGAGAAAACATTACAAAAACAAAATCAACGGTAAAGGAACACGCATTGCAATTAGGTATTGCATACACATGGATGTTCTTTCTTCCCTTCCTTGTTTTACTTTTGTAAGTCTTCTTACCATTTTCATCCCTTTGATGATATTTTGGTTAGCTATTCACACACATTTTGTGGCAACTATCTTTATGGTATATTTTTAACCTTGGTCTTTCATCACCTTGGTAAATTAAAGAACGATTGACCTCTTAGTGATCCTATCACAATTAACATTTAATAAACTTTTTGTGAAGAACTTTTGGACATATTTGTATACACTATCCAAAGTTGTCATCACAATCACTTATTCATCCTTCCATAAAGCCATCAAAGGTTCTTAACCCCTTGTCAAACAAGAGAGGTGAAATAAGTTTTCAGGAAGAAAAACCAAATCAATCAATCAAAAGAAAAATAAAATTGATATATAACTCTCTCTAGAGGTATTTACTGATCATCTCTCTACTAGGGCTATGGATTCTGACGGTAGTAGAGAAATGTTTTGATTAGAATCAAATGCATCTCCGTTGGGGCTAAGGGCACCGGGATGGTAGAAGAGAAATGTATGGCTCTCCTTCCACCCTCCATTCACAAATCAACTTTCAAAACAAGTCATTCCTACACATTGACTAGTTTTTCCTCATTTGTTGCTTATTAAATATTCTCTTCAAGAGGTAATTAATTTCCACATGCACACATTGGATCTGTATGAGTGAAACAGTAATTAGTATGTTACCAAATGTCTTATTTTGGACCTTTTTCAGACCCTTACCTTATTCCTTATCTCGTCTCATGGTTTGTGCCTTTGGCTAATCACTTTTTCATTGCGAGGCTTCTAAGCTACATTAATAACATTCATTCTTCTTCTGATTCATTCATAACATTCATGTGTATATTATTTCCTTTTTTCCATATTTACAGACACCTTTGTCCTCTTTCACAAAAATATCTTCCACTTCTATCTAACATACAGCTTCTTTGACCAGCACCTACGTTGGTGACATTCTTACTCCTTCCTAGCACATCATTCTTTGTTATCCCAAATGTGCCCCCTGCTCATTTTGTGGCTAACTCCTTTACATCTTTCCTTCTCTTGTGCCTCAGTCAGAATATTTTGTTTTCCAGGCACTCAAAACCTTCTGGAAATGGCACCATTGGATAGAGCTCTTTCTCAGCTTTCTAGAAAGGTAAAATTTTCCTCCTAACTCCACGTATTTTTCAAGTTATGGCTCAACGGAGTTTTGGTGGGAAATTTTTCCCTAGAAGGCCCGCAGCCAATTAGGAGCTGCCACGTGTCCAAGGGTGAAAAAACACCAAGCGACCTGAAGGAAAAAATGGTCAGGAAGGGCCCAAACCATATCGAACGTGTCATGTGGCACTGGAGTGGCAGAGCACGGGAAAATTTGAAAAATGTTCAAAAGACCAAATGGGTAAAAATTCAAACTTTTTGCCCGCCGATCCAATTTTGGCCTGTTTTTGCCCTAAAACTTCAAATCGCCATATCTTTCGATCCAGAGCTCAATTTTTTACGTTCTTTATATAAATGGAAATCTGGTAAAATTATCTACATGATTTTGGGGTCAATTTTGCATTTTGGTTGAGTTTTGAGAGAGAAAATCAAGAAACACCTGGTACGTGGCCATGAACAGAACTGACGTTTCAACCACCGTTTTAATGAAGAATGGCTCACATTCTCTCCCAGCATGGTTACAAATGCCTAGGAATGGGTTTTCAGGTCACCCATGTTGTTTTGAATGCAATTTGGTCAATGGTTGAATGGCTTGCACGTTTTCCCATGTTTCTCTCTCCTGGGGGTCGTGGCTTGCACTGTAAAAGCCAGAATGAGTTCATTTTGCAAGGAGAGACACCTTTTCAGCTCTGTAACTTCCTTTTCTTCCTTCTTTGGTAGAATTTGTGAAGAAATTTTTACCTTTCCATGTAATACAGACACTTTTTCTTGCCTCTGGATCACTGTAATGCACTGTATTGGATCTGAATGTTGATATATGTTCTGTGATTAAATTCCTCAATCCTTTCATATATCTATCATTGATTTCTTGATCTTTCATTACATTTTGAGCATTTTGTGCATGTTTTGTCTTGTGTTTCCTTATGGATTGTGTATTTCATGCGATCAGTGTCTCAACTCCTTTGTTGCATCACCTTAGCGTTACTTTTAGTTTCTTTTACTCTCTCTATCTTTGTCTCCTTGGAATCTAGAGTAGGATTAGGATTCAAACCTCTACAATTGTGTAAATAACAGATCTGATCAGAGGAGTTTGAGGAACCAGCCTCTAATCGGAGATTCCTCTCTCATTTTACAAGTCCCACACTTGGAGAGAGGTTTAAATGTTGTGCAATCACACTGGGTGCCCAAACATCAACTTAGAAACCTAATTTGCATCCAGGGGTGCTCCGATTTGCAACAACAGCTTTTGCACGCCCGGTGGGAGCTTAGAGGTCTCATTTTCATTGCATCAAAGTTGATGTGCATCTGCTGCAATTTTATTGCTTAAAAGAGCTATAAGTTGCACATCTTTTGACTCCAAGGAAGAAGAATCAAGCTGGTTTTAGCGGTGCAGGACTGAAAACTCATGAGAAGAATCACTACAAGGTCAAGAGCCGGAGAAGAAGAGGCGTTGTTTGAATATCTGTAGTTATCTCCAAGAGTAAGACAAAGTTGGAGGAGAATCCAAAGGTCTCCATCTCCACCAAACATAACTCTCTCAACTCCTCCACTGGTAGGCCTTTCATTCAATCAACAAGGGTTCTAAGGCCAATTAGAATGGCACAAAACAACCCCTATGTCAATTTCACTTTGGCAAAGCAGCCCACTTGCTGTTAATTCACAAAATCAATTCCAATTGCAGCCTTGAAGAACATTCCATACTTCTTCGGAGAGAATCGACTACTCCGGTGATCATGTTAAAGACATTGCCAACCTTTGTGCAATTCATGAAATCAATGAGATGCAAGTTGTTTGTAAAATTACTTGGCATCTTCATTCAAGGGGAAGGCTTTGCAATGGTTTAGAAGCCTGGCCTTAGGTTCTATTCAAAATTGGAACCAGCTATGTGTAGCACTTCATGAGCAATTTGGAGAGAAGTGAGACAACTTGTCTCTTTTGGAGCAGCTAACAACCATCAAGAGAGCTCCCAATGAGCAGCTAACTGATTTCAACTTCAAATTTCAAAGGACTTGGGAGAGAATTCCAGTGGTCAGTCAAGCCAAGCAAGAAGGTGCTTTTCTTTACTATCTCAAATCTCTAAATTCTGATATTTCTATGTTAATTCAGTCCATGGGAGGCACAACTATCCCCATTGCTTATAGCATTGCCATTAGAGCTGAAAATTGTTTGATCCAAGCTGGCAAACTAGCCCCTAGACCTCCCATGCCATTGTTTCCAAGTTTAGAGAGCCCAAACACTAATCAAGCACCTAATTTGGCTCCTTCTCCCACTCCTAGAAATCAGAATTCAAGTGAAGCTTCCACTTCATCTTCTAGTGCCTCAAATGAACTTCAAGAAGTCATGAAGCAATTGCAAAATTTAGGTAATGAGCTGGTTACTCTCAAGAGGCAACAAGCCCAAAGTTTTAGACCTTCCTTCCAGCCTCAAGCTCAGCCTAACAGGCAACCATATCAACCTCATAGACCACCCAATCCAGCTGTAAATCTAAATCAAGCAAGGCCTCCTGCCAACAGACCATTTCAGCCCTATAATCCAAATGTTATATCTGCCTCTAAGGCATTGGTGCCAACACAAAACAACGTTGCTCAGGAGTATGATTGGTGTTTTCCATGTAATGAACCTCACAACCAATCTATGTGTTTCAACGGTGCCTTGAATCAAGCATTAATGGTGACAACTACTGGTGTGGAGGGTGAGGGTAGTCAAGGAAACAACCAACAACAAGAAACATTCAGCAGCAATCAGCTCCAAATGACACCACACTTGTGGCGGCGAGTAGAGGATTTTTGTGGCATAAATCAAATAGTCTCTCAAGGTGTGCAGCAGTAACACAAGGTCAAAAAGAAGGAATTTGGGTGAAGAATAGCCATTAGCTCCAACCAATCCACAACCTTTTATGGCTCCACAAATGGTTGGCAAACAAAATCCAGTTGTAAATGCACAAGGGCAGCCAAGAATAGCTCCTAGACCAACTCAAATACCAGTTGTTGCTGCCCACATGCAAGGGATGAATATGCAAACCAAGGGACAACAAAGAGATCCTTCATCACCATTTAGTATCATTGATCAGATGAAGAAGACAAATGTAAATATATCAATGTGGGAATCCCTATCTATCCCAGGCCAGAGAGATTTGCTACAAGCTGCCATGAAGGATTGGCCAACTTCGAATCAGCAAGTCCAAATGCAAGAGAAAGTGCTCACAAATGCTGCCCAGCCTGAAGGGAATCATGGAGGACAGCAAGGTAAAATGTTGAAGCCCCCTCCTTTTTATGTCTCATTAATCATTGGAAACCAATTGGTGCACAATTGCATGATTGATTCCGGGGCAAGTAGCTCAGTGATGCCCAAGCAAATAGCTGATCAGCTAGGACTTCAATATGAAACCATATCCAAAGGAGTAGTGTAGTTGGATGGGACAACAGTAACAATAGTTGGGGTGATTAGAAACTTGAGTCTTACCTTGCATGCATGTCCAAATGTTGTTGTTTTACAAGATGTATTAGTTATAGACCTTCCACCACTCTTTGCCCTATGTTTGTCAAGAGATTTCATAGCCAAGATTGGAGGATATTTGTCTGCTGATTGGTCACACATGCTGTTCAGAATGAGGTATGGAACCAAAGCTACAATCTTGTCTGAACCTATTACAAACTTCCACATTGAGCCCTACACTCCAAGTCAGATTAATGCCAATTGTTTGGCATTTCATCAAGAAGATCACCCAAGCACCGATGAAGCTGACACCAAGGTTGGAAGCATCCCGGATCTAACTCTTGATGAATGGGAAATTTTGATCCTTATCAAGAAGTAGAAGAATCTGAGCTAGGGTCTATTGCATACATCAAGAAGATCAGTCCATTCCTAGCATCACCAAGACAAACCACAAGGATGACAATGAGGTATGGCAGCTATTTTTGATGGATCAAGGAGTAGACAAGGTGCGGGAGGTGGAGCTATGCTTATTTCACCTCAAGGAGTAAAGTACTATTCATCTTTTAGATTTCAATTTACATGCTCTAATAACACTGCTGAATATGAAGCCTTGGTGCAAGAGATATATTGGGCAATGAAGAGAGGAATAAAGAACTTGCAAGTCTTCGGTGATAGTGAGTTGATTTTCAACCAGGTCAAGGGGAAGCATGTTGTCATGAATGATCTACACAAGTGCTACAAGAACAGGTGTGGAACCTCATTGAATATTTTGAGGGTTTTGGCATCAAATCAATTCCTAGGAAAGAGAACCAAGCTCTGACATAGGCTTGCAGCAGTTGGGGCAGCCTTTGACATTGTGGAGGGCATTCAAAAAGATAAGATACAGCCAAACATCCATGTGATTGTGAGGCCTTCAATGCTGGATAACAATGTAAGTTGGTAAGTGTTTGAGAATGACCAAGTAAATCATCCATTTCTTACAAGAAGAAAGTTGAGTTCTCGGCTAAAAATAAGGAAAAATTGGAATAGCGGTATGGTGACCAAGTGGTATAGCTGAGAACTAACAAGCTGCCCAAGGGACTTATCACTTTGGATTCCATTTTCAATCCCAATGATCAGTTTAGGAAAGAGAAAGCAAACATTCGAGTTAAGAGAAGATTCAAGTATCCATCTTGGTGGAAGAGAACAAACCATTGCAAATTGGAAAGATGACAACTGAACAAGAAAGGTACAAGTTCATACAGCTGTGTCAAGATTTCCCTGATGTGTTTGCTTGGAGCTACAAAGATTTGAAAGGTTTCAATCCCAAGTTAGCTCAGCACACCATTGAGTTAGACCCAAATACTAAGCCCATCAGGAAGAAACAAAGGCCAGTCAATCCACACATGGAACCTCTCATGAGGAAGGAATTGAACAAGTTGATTGAGTCAAGAATCATATTCCCAATCAAGCATTCTAGTTGGGTTGCCAACTTAGTTCCAGTCAGAAAGAAGAGTGGAGAGATCAGATTGTGTGTTGACTTCAGAGACTTGAATAGAGCATCTCTCAAGGACCATTACCCACTCCCTTCTATGGAGCAAATTTTGTAAGTGGTGGCTGGCTCGAGAGGTTTTCACTACTTGATGGCTACTCGAGCTACAATCAGATTATGGTGAAGGAAGAAGATCAGTTCAAGATAGCCTTCACAACCAAATGGGGAACTTATGCATACAGGAAAATGCCATTTGGGTTGTCCAACGCTGGAGCTACCTTCCAAAGAGCAATGGACATGGCGTTCAAAGGTTTGATTAACGACATGGTGTTGATATACCTTGATGATATCACTTTTTTTAAAGAATGCAGCGAGACCACCTCTCTCATTTGAGACAAGTCTTCCAAAGGTGCGGGAGATTTGGAGTGTCTTTGAATCCTAATAAGTGTATCTTCTGTTATCCAAAATTCACCCCAGGTTTCCAAAGAGGGTAAATTTTGATAGCATGCATTAAATTACTTAGTCCCAGGCAAATAAATTGATTCATGGCCAAAAAATCAATTTTGTAGGGTCCCCTCAGAATTTTTCTAACTCTCCTGTCTAGGTTGAAAAGAGAAAGTTCTGAGAAAAGGTGAAAAGGCTGCAAAAACAAGCTTGGGCCAGGAAAAATCACGAAAAATGGCTAAGTCCTAGTCCTCGCAACAGTTGGGACAGTTGGGACATCGAGGCGCGGATCGGCCGAAAAGCCTCCAGGAGGTCCGCGAAGCAAAGGGACATAAGGGACATCGGGACGCATGGGACGCGGAAAAGAAATTTCGGCCGAAAAGGAGAACTTTCACACTAAGCATTTTGGACATCTGGAACAAATGGATGCGAAGGACGCGAAAAGGCGAAGCGGCCGAGAGCAAAGGAAGCCCATTTCGGGCGGTTCGGAAGGATTTGTCCCAGACAGTCCGGGACAGTTGGAACAAAGGGACGCGAAGGACGTGAACCGGCCGGTTCGGCCAAAATGGGGAACTTCAGCACTGGGACAGTTGGGACAAAGGGACACGTGGGACGCGGATAGCTAAAGGAGCCGAAAGCCAATCAAGCAACACCACTTGTCATCGGCCGAATGAGGGATAAGTAAGCCCATTTCGGGCAGATCGGGAGTTTTTGTCCCAAACAGTTTGGGACATCCAGGACATAAAGACATGAAGGGTGTGAAAAGCCAGCAAACCTGCGGACCAATCAAATCACGACACGTGTCACAAGGGAGATAGTCCAAAAGTCAAAGGGCGAGGTTTCGAGCACTAACCCGAACCAATGAAATAGTGCCACGTGTCCAAGTTTAAGGGCCCACAAGGAAATTTCAAAGGAAATCCCATAGAAAGGTGGAGGAGAGAGAATTATTCAGTGAATCAGAGCCTGCCACGTGTCATCCAGGTGGCGAAGCGCGGGAAAATATTTTAAAACACGTTTTGGCCTGTTTTTTCCCTAAATCTTCAGATCGCCATAACTTTCGATCCAGAGCTCGGATTTGCACGTTCTTTATATCAACGGAAAGCTGGTAAAATTCTCTACATGATTCTAGGGTCAATATTGCATTTTGGTTCAGTTTGGAGAGAGAAAATCAAGAAACGCCTCTGGCACGAAATAACAAGCAGAAGTAATGCTTCAACAAACAACTTTAATGCAGATGGAGTCCACGCTTCATTTAGTCAAAAGATAGCCCGTTGTTTTGCCCGGATCGCCGCTTCGCATAATGAGATGAATTGAATGCAACCTGGAGGTGGTTGGGGTAGATTTGGCTTTCCCCTCTCTCTTCCCTCTCTCATTCTTTCTATATATTGTAAAGAGGAGCTTCTTTTCAAGGGTCGAACATTTTTCTGTTTTGCCTCTCCCTTCTTCTCCTCAGGTGAATTTGTGGAGTTCGAACCTCTCATTTGAACTGTAATACTATTCTACCTCATGGCATTCTGTAGTGTATTGTATCAATCTTTGGAGCAAGTAATGCATGTCTGTGGATGATTCTCAGCCCTCTCTGTGTTCATTTTTGCATCCTCCTGGTCTTTCACTGCAGGTTTTGTCATCTGTGCATGATCTTATATCACATTCAAATGGTCTATGTTCACTGGCAAAATAGGTGTTCTTCATTCCTCGGTGCATCACCTCTATTAGCTTAGATTTATTTTATGCATCTTCTTACCTTGTCTCCTTGGCAGATTAGATTAGGTTTTGAGAAAACCCTCTGCATATTTCATGTGCATCTGAACAGAGGAATAGGAACCAGCCTTCTCTGGAGAATCCTTTCTCATTTTTTCAAGTCCCACACTTGGAGAAAGGATTCAATGTTATGCAATCACACTGGATGCCAAAGTGATCAACCTAGAAACCTGATCTGCATCCAGGGGTGCTGTGATTTTGCACTAACAGTTTTGGCACGCCTGGTGGGACATTAGAGGTCTTCCATTTCATCTTTTGCAGGTTGGTGTGTTCCTGTGAAGATTTCAGCCTTTAGAGGCACTTGCAAACACATCTGGCGACTCCATCTGATCAGCAACTCATTTCTGAAGTTGCAGACCTGTTTTCCATCCTTTTACTTCCATATTTCTTTCCATCTCTTTCATTCTTTTCCATTCCATGAGGTTGTGCAATCATGACTTCATTTCCATCATGGAATTCACATCAACAACAGCAGTATATTCCACCTCCAACATGTTTTACAAATCCTCCAAATCAGCCTTTTGAGCAGATTCAAGATCAGTATGCATACCCATATGAGCAGCAATGCCAAAGTCAGTTTGGCTGTGGAGCTTTCCAAGAGCAAAAGTATGCATATAATAAAGACCATCAGATCCAAGACGTTGGTTTGTTGGAGAAAATCCAAAAGATGGAGGTAGAGATGGTGCAGTCCAGAGCAACAGCTCAAATGAGAGCTTTCAGAATTGGTTGCAGGACTCCTTGTCCATGGGGAGGCCCTTTTCCAAGACACTTCAGCCCTCAAGAGAAGCTGGACTTCATGATAAAGATGTTGCCCCAACTTGCACAATGGACAGCAGAAATAGAGGCCTATACATTCGGTGTTGAACAACCTTGTCAATGGGTAAGTTCTACACCATCATCTGGTTTTTCTCTTCCCATTACTCAAGTAGCATCATCTCATTTGGACTTGCAAATTTTAAACTCTCCATCTGCTGTCCCAAATGTTGATCCCATGTCTCCACCTCTCAGTCTTCCACCACACCTCAATTCTTCTTTCCTTTTTCCTTCCAAACAGTCATCCCCTCCACAAGAGCTAAAAGAAATCCCCCCTCCTCTAAAGAAACAAGAGATTTCATCTCCTTTACCACCACAAAAAATTGCCAAATCAATTGAGTTGCAACCCACCCCTCCTCTTGCATTCCCAATTCCATGTGGGGAAGAAGAAATTGCAAAATCAGTCATCAAGGACAGCAAGAGGAAGAGCCAAGAAAAGAAGAAATGATTAAGAGCTTAGTAAGTTTGGCTGCCAAGTTTGGTATGACAAAGATCCCCTTGATGGTCAAACCTACAGAAGAGGCTAAGGTTGAACAAATAGTGGTCAAGGCTGATTTTGTTACACCGAAAGAAGTTCTTGCAGTCCCAACTTGTCCTCTAGAGTAGCAGATTGAAGAGTTTGACTTGAAAAACTTCATGCTGGAGGAGGAGCTCATTCAAGAGCAAGATTGTCTTTGAACATTGGAGGAAGGAGAAGCTGCTCCAGATCCAACAGCAGAGGAGCACATTCTAGCTATGGAGGAGAAAGTTGCAGATCCAAGAGCTCTGAGAAAAAAGCAAGCTACAGGAGAACCTTCAGTTCTCCTTTCTACTTCACCTCTCTCAAGTTCCAGTGCTGAAGAGGAGTTTGACCTCTCAAACTCAATGTTGGAGGGAGAAAGAAACCATGGTGGTCAAGTTACAGATCAAGAGGACACCATGAAGGAAGTTGAACATTTGCAGCAGGACAGCCATGAGGCAGTTTATCTGTCAGATTTGGAGGACTGTTTTGATGGAGAAGAGCCGGTTGAGTTTCCACCATTCTCTCTTTCATCATCCACATTCCAAACACAAGAGTCTGCTGTCATGAAGGAGAACATTCATTTGCAGCAGCCTGCATCTTATAACAGCTCTTCGGAATCAAGATTGGAAGATTTTAATCTTTCATGTTCTTCATTGGAGGAAGAGAAAGGACAAAGGAATTTCACCATTGCTTCCACACCATCCATTGAGGGTCTACAAAAAGACTCCACTTTTGGAGTTGAGAATCAGAGCTATGGGCATATCAAATGGATCGGACCTTGCCCAATCAGGTATTTGGCTTCATTGGAGCCAAAGGAGAAGTCACAACCAGTCATGCTTGCTTCTGAGCATGAGGGTGAGCTACAAAATACCAAGGATCATCTGTCATACCCCTTCAATCCAAATGCAGAGCAACTAAAAGAGGTATTGAATTTGCCTTCAGCTGATACCTTGATGATTTGGGTGGAAGACCAGCTTCTTGTTGATTTTCCACTCATCCTAACAGCCATGATCAGCTCCAAATCAATTGCATGGCTGCCACTTTTGAGAAAGGGAAGCTATTTCTCACAACCAATTGCAGGGTTTGTTTAGCTTGCCTTTTCTCCCAGTTACAGAGAGTAGGTAGGTTTGCTTTCAGTAGAAGAAGTGCTTGTGCACACTCTGCATGTTCCATTTGGAGCATGTATGATTTTCAGTTCTGTACATAGTTTTGGTGTTGCTGGTTCTGCTCTTGCACAGTTCATTTTAGTGGCATTTTGGTGAGAACAACTCCATGTCCGGTGGGTTTCAAGTGGCTCAGAGGGAGGTTTTCAAAGTTCAGATCAGTTGCAGGTTACAACTCAGGACTCCATGCCCAATGGATGCTTCAGGCAACTGGTAACTTCATCTAGCAGGTAGATGACCCCACTGAGTCACCAAATTGTTATCCAAAATTCACCCCGAGGTAAATTTTGATAAGCATGCATCAAATTACTTAGTCCCAGGAAAATAAATTGATTCAGGCCAAAAATCAATTTTCTAGGGTCCCCTCAGAATTTTTCTAACTCTCCTGTCCAGGTTGAAAAGAGCAAGTTCTGAGAAAAGGTGAAAAGGCTGCAAAAACAAGCTTGGGCTGGAAAAATCACGAAAAATGGCTAAGTCCTAGTCCTCGCAACAGTTGGGGACGCTTAGGACATCGAGGCGCGGATCGGCCGAAAAGCCTCCAGGAGGCCCATGAAGCAAAGGGACATAAGGGACATCGGGACGCGTGGGACGTGGAAAAGCCGGTTCGGCCGAAAAGGAGAACTTTCGCACTAAGCATTTCGGACATCTGGAACAAATGGACACAAAGGACATGAAAAGGTGAAGTGGCCGAGAGAAAAGGAAGCCCATTTCGGGCGGTTCGGAAGGATTTGTCCCATACTGGGGCAGGACGTTAGAACAAAGGGACGCGAAGGACGCAAACCTTGGCCGTTTGGCGAAATGGGGAACTTTGGGACATTGGGACAAAGGGACGCATGGGGCGGATAGCGAAGGAGCCAAAATCCAATCAAGCAACACCACTTGTCATCGGCCGAATGAGGGATAAGTAAGCCCATTTTGGGCGGATAGGAGTTTTTGTCCCAAACAGTTTGGGACATCCGGGACATAAAGACGCGAAGGGCACGAAAAGCCGGCAAAGGGTGGACCAATCAAATCACGACACATGTCACAAGGAGATAGTCCAAAAGTCAAAGGGCAAGGTTTGAGCACTAACCCGAACCAATGAAATAGTGCCACGTGTCCAAGTTTAAGGGGCCCACAAGGAAATTTCAAAAGAAAGCCCGCGAAAGGTGGAGGAGAGAGAATTATTCATGAATCGAGCTCGCCACGTGTCGTCCAGGTGGCGAAAGCGGAAAATAGTTCAAAACACGTTTTGGCCTATTTTTTTCCCTAAATCTTGATCGCCATAACTTTTGATCCAGAGCTCGGATTTGCACGTTCTTTATATCAACGAAATCTGGTAAAATTCTCTACACGATTCCGGGGTCAATCTTGTATTTTGGTTCATTTTGGAGAGAGAAAATCAAGAAACACCTCTGGCATGAAATAACAAGCAGAAGTAATGCTTCAACAAACAACTTTAATGCAGCAGACAGTTTGCCGCTTCTGTTAGACAGCCCGCCATTTTGCCAGGATCCGCCGCTTCTGCCATAATGAGATGAATTGAATGCAACCTGGAGGTGGTTGGGGTAGATTTGGCTTTCCCCTCTCTCTTTCCTCTCTCATTCTTTCTATATATTGAAAAGAGGAGCTTTTTTTCAAGGGTCGAACATTTTTCTGTTTTGCCTCTCCCTTCTTCTCCTCAGGAGAATTTGTGGAGTTCGAACCTCTCATTTGAACTGTAATACTATTCTGCCTCATGGCATTCTGTAGTGTATTGTATCAATCTTTGGAGCAAGTAATGCATGTCTACGTGGATGATTCTTAGCCCTCTCTCGTGTTCATTTTTGCATCCTCCTAGTCTTTCACCGCAGTTTTGTCATATGTGCATGATCTTATATCACATTCAAATGGTCTCGTGTTCTTTAGAAAAATAGGTGTTCTTCATTCCTCGGTGCATCACCTCTATTAGCTTAGATTTATTTTATGCATCTTCTTACCTTGTCTCCTGGTAGATTAGATTAGGTTTTGAGAAAACCCTCGCATATTTCGTGTGCATCTGAACAGAGGAATAGGAACCAACCTTCTCTGGAGAATCCTTTCTCATTTTTTCAAGTCCCACACTTGGAGAAAGGATTCAATGTTATGCAATCACACTGGATGCCAAAGTGATCAACCTAGAAACCGATGCGCATCCGGGGAGCCTTTGTGATTTTGCACTAACAATGTCTTCTTAGCACATGAAGGAAAGCTCCTTGGCCATATTGTGTCTAAAGAAGGATTAGCAATTTATGCAGAGAGGGTTGAAGCCATAAGAGCACTACCATTGCCAAGCCACAAGAGGGCCCTTAGAGTTTCTTGGGGAGAATAAACTTTGTTTGGAGGTTTGTCCCAGATTTTGCAGCCCTTGTCAAACCTATCACCAAAATGTTAAAGAAAATAATGGCTTTCAAGTGGACATGTAAGGCAAGGAGATTTTGAAGCAATCAAAGAAGCCATCTCCCAAGCACCAACTCTCATCATCCTGGATTTCTCCAAGGATTTCATCCTCTATGCATTTGGAGGTAATGATACTATTTACGCCATTTTGGTACAGCAGAACAAGGACAATGATGAGCATCCAATTGCTTTCTTCACCAAAGCCTAGATGACTATGAGGTGAGATATTCTTTTATTGAGAATCATGTACTTGCATGTCATCGAAGCTTGAAGAAATTTAAGCATCTAGTCTCAAACAAAAGGTTAGCTTGTTGGTCTCTCATGCGGGAGTAAAGGACTTCCTCCTCAACAAGGATTTTAATGAGAAAAGGGCAAGTTGGATCACTCGTGTCATGAAGTATGACATTGAGATCAAGGTCACCAAGCTGGTAAGAGGAAAAGGATTGTGTGAGCAACTAATTATGGGCAAGCAAAAAGGAGTATGCAATAAATAAGAAGTTGTTTTGATAGTTCAAGATAGCCATGTGTAAGGTAGCACTCAAGAAGAGGATAATTTTGTCCCCACTCCTTGTTGGACCCAAGGTATAATGCATTTCCTAAGCACAGGCCTATGCCCTCCAGAGATGAACAAAACCCAAAGAAGACACTTCAGATTGCAGGTTGTCCCATATGCCATAGTGGACGGTGTTTTGTTCAAGAAAGATGTGAATGGAGTGCTGCTGAGATGCATTAGCACAAATCAGATTCATAGGGTATTGGAAGAGTTCCATGGTGGACCAGTGGTGGTCATTTTGCAACAAGAGTGATAGCTCTAAAAATCATGAAGGCTGGTTATTATTGGCCCAAGATTTTCAGTGATTGCTTTGCGTGGATCAAAAGGTGCAAGAATTGTGCATTCTTCATAGGTAAAGAGAGGCTTGCTGCCCTTCCATTGCATCCAATTTCAGTCGACCAGCCATTCATGCAATGGGGTTTGGAATTCATTGGAGTCATTAATCCCAATTCGAGCCAAGGGCATAATTGGATTTTGACAACCACAGACTACTTCACCAAGTGGACTGAAGTAGTAGCACTCAAGGAAGCAAATGAGTCTAGCATCTTAGACTTCTATGAGGGGATAGTAACTAGATTTGGCATACCCACTGCAATAATCTCAGATAATGCATTAGCATTCATTGGATCCAAGGTGGTAGAGGGGCTGTCAAGAACGGGATCTACCTAAGTACTTCATCAAACTACTACCCTCATGGCAATGGCCAGGCTGAATCTATAAACAAGAACTTGTTGAGGATCATTAGGAGGACTCTTGATGAGAATTAGAGGTCTTGGCATACCAAACTGAAATCAGCCTTATGGGCTGATAGGATAACTCCCAAGAGATCCATAGGTAACTCTCCATTCAGGCTTGTTTATGGAAGAGAGGAAATCTTTCCCATGTCACTTGAGTTGCCAACATTGGAACTCATGAAGTAGTTAGAGTTGCTAGAGTTTGGGCCAATGGAGGTGAGATATGCAGAGTTGATGGAGCTCCAAGAGATTAGAGATCAGGCATCCTAAGAAATGGAGAAGGATCAATCTTTGATCAAGAATACCTTTGATAGGAAGGCCAAGAGTAGATCTTTCCAAGTTAGAGATCTAGTGTTAAAATGGGATGCAGATAGAGAAAAACTGGGAAGGCATTCAAAATTTGATGCCATTTGGAGTGGCCCATACATGGTCACAAAGTGTAAGGACAGCAATGCCTTCCAATTGTCTTCATTGGATGGCGAAGAACTGCAGATTCCAGTCAATGGAATCTATCTAAAGCATTGCTACTAGAGGAAAATTCTCCACCTTGTAACTATTAGCTTAGGTTTTCATTCCTCCAAGTGCTTCTACACATTGTTTTGTTATAGGTTGTTTTTATTTCCGTAAGTGCTTTAGCACAGCTTGCTATTCCTGGGAATGTGTTTGCAGGCCTTGCTCCATCAGGTGATTTTCCATGTTCCTCTTTGCAACGTTCTAGTCAGTTGGGGTATTAAACAGAGAATCAAGTGACTCCATGCCCAATGGATTGCTTCAAGAAACTGGTAACTTCATCCAGTAGGTAGATGACCCCTCTGAGTCACCAAAATTGTTATCCCAAATGTGCCCCCTGCTCATTTTGTGGCTAACTCCTTTACATCTTTCCTTCTCTTGTGCCTCAGTCAGAATATTTTGTTTTCCAGGCACTCAAAACCTTCTAGAAATGGCACCATTGGATAGAGATCTTTCTCAGCTTTCCAGAAAGGTAAATTTTTCCTCCTAACTCCACGTATTTTTCAAGTTATGGCTCAGTGGAGTTTTGGTGGGAAATTTTTCCCTAGAAGGCCCGCAGCCAATCAGGAGCTGCCACGTGTCCAAGGGCAAAAAAACACCAAGCGACCCGAAGGAAAAAATGGTCAGGAAGGGCCCGCACCCAATCAGAATGTGCCATGTGGCACCTGGAGTGGTGGAGCGTGGGGAAAATTTGAAAAATGTTCCAAAGACCAAACGGGTAAAAATTCAAACTTTTTGCCCGCCAATCCGATTTTGGCCTATTTTTGCCCTAAAACTTCAAATCACCATATCTTTCGATCCAGAGCTCAGTTTTTCATGTTCTTTATATCAATGGAAAGATGGTGAAATTATCTACATGATTCTAGGGTCAATTTTGCATTTTGGTTGAGTTTTGAGAGAGAAAATCAAGAAACACCTCTGGTACGTGGCCATGAACAGAACTGACATTTCAACCATCGTTTTAATGAAGAATGGCTCGCATTCTCTCCCAGCATGGTTAAAAATGCTTGGGAATGGGTTTTTCAAGTTTCCCATGTTGTTTTGAATGCAATTTGGTCAATGGTTGAATGGCTTGCACGTTTTCCCGCGTTTCTCTCTCCTGGGGGTCGTGGCTTGCACTGTAAAAGCCAGAATGAGTTCATTTTGCAAGGAGAGACACCTTTTCAGCTCTGCAACTTCCTTTTCTTCCTTCTTTGGTAGAATTTGTGAAGAAATTTTTACCTTTCCATGTAATACAACACTTTTTCTTGCCTCTGGATCACTGTAATGCACTGTATTGGATCTGAATGTTGATATATGTTCTGTGATTAAATTCCTCAATCCTTTCATATATCTATCATTGATTTCTTGATCTTTCATTACATTTTGAGCATTTTGTGCATGTTTTTTGTTTTGTTTCCTTGTTGATTGTGTATTTCATGTAGTCAGTGTCTACAACTCTTTTGGTGCATCATCTTAGCATTAGCTTTAGTTTCTTTTACTCTCTCTATCTTTGTCTCCTTGGAATCTAGAGTAGGATTAGGATTCAAACCTCCGCAATTGTGTAAATAACAGATCTGATCAAAGGATTTTAAGGAACCAGCCTCTAATCTTTAGATTCCTCTCTCATTTTACAAGTCCCACACTTGGAGAGAGGTTTCAATGTTGTGTAATCACACTAGATGCCCGAAACATCAACTTAGAAACCTGATTTGCATCCAAGGAGTCTTCTTTGATTTGCAACAACAATTACTTTACATTCATTATCATGATTGAACCTATCCATATTGGTCTTGATCCATCCTCTTTGCATGAAGAGTTTTCCTTTGAATACTCCCACCTAACATTGGGGCATTTTCACATCTTTACTTTCTTACGCATATGTGTGGAATTATTCCCTTGCACATCCCATCTATTGTCGAGGTATCCATGCTTCTTTTTCTTTGTGTCCATAGTTTCAAAAACTTTAAAAATCACAAAAACATTCAAATATGTTGGAAAAATAAAAAACATTCAAATATGTTAGAAAAATTAAAAATATTCAAATATGTTAGAAAAATCAAAAACATTCAAATGTGTTAGAAAAAGTAAAAACATTCAAATATGTTAGGAAACTAAAAACATTCAAATATATTTCAGAAAACACCGTAAAAATCAAAATCATCCTACAAAATGTCATTCTTTAGTTCTTGTTTGTTCTTGTCATAAACAACTCATGGATCATCTGGTTCTACCCTCATTAACAAATCTACTATGCATGCTTTGTCTATACTTTTGGGGCACAACGAGTTGTCTCGATATTGTTTAAGTAGCACACAAATATTTTTCATATGACCCAAGTTTCCTCTATTATTCCCCTTGCATATATCCTTTCTTGGGCGCCACTTTTAACCCTTTTCGTTAATTTACAGTCGAATCGAAGCTTGATAAAAAAACATAATAGTTGTTTTGCTCTTAGGTTATCTTTTTATTTTCCCATATTACATTACATTATGTATGTTGCATCGATTTAGGCATCTTTTACTCTCTTGTATTGCATTGCATTTTGTATGTTTGATGGAGTTGTTGTTTTTAGCATTAGACATTTGTTCGTATATGGATTTTCATGTCATACTACACTTTTGTTCATTCTTTTTAATATGGGTGATGATGAAGATCACTAGAAATATGATGAAAAATAAATTTGTTTAAAAGGCTGGATGGATGTTGGCTCATTCCCCTTCCTCGTACTCCTTTTCTTCTATATCCCCTTTATTTTCTTTTCTTCACAATATTATTTCTTTTGTTCTCTTTCTATCATCTTTTCGATCACCAATCAATTTCTTCCATCACCCCATCAACAATCAAGGGGGAATATTTCATTCTACTCATTTTTCTTCTATCCCTTCAAAAATTCCTACTTGTATATGCTTGTCTACATTCTTTGAAGTGATGTTAATTACGCCACCTCGAAGAGGGGAAAATGTAGACACCTAAAATATGCTTACACTTAGCATTTCCTCCAATTCAACCGATTGATGCCACTTCATTGATTAACCATTCTTTGCTACATTCTCGGATGCTGATTATGACACCTTGGCCATATTCCTCCTATGTTCAACCCATTTGGTTAGTAACCCCTCTTTTATTAGCTAAACATCTTCCTATTTCCCTCTAGATCACTTCTATAAGTTTTTTAGGCTATCTATCAGTCACATTTTGTTAATATGACTCCTCCCAACTCTCAATGAGTCTCTTATAACTTGTGAATCAAGTTTAATTAGCCTAAACCTAGCTTAACTAGTCCAAAGCATGTTTATCACTCCTAATCATAAATTTATTTTGGCTTAACTTTAGTCCCACATGCACCCAAAGTTTTAACTCTCCCATATAGAAACTATAAATACAAGGCTAGGCCTTCCCATTCAACCTTACAACTTCACTCACAACTCAATACTAAGAAATCTTTGAGACCTCATTTGTATTAGCTTTAAGCTAATTAGACATTTGATCTTAAGCTTACCCTCTTCATTGATCTTTAACTAATAGCCTACATTTGTATCCATAATCCAAGTTTAATTAGTATGGAGATAACCATATGGACTTGTAACCATTAATGGTGAGACTCCATTCTTGAAAACTTGAGAACCATTAAAAAAACTAATCACCCCTTTGATTTCTAGGTTGATCTTCTTAGGTTCAATTTATGTTTTAAGTAATCATAGAGTAGTTAGATATAAAATGATAGTGTTTTAGTTTAATTCATTATTGTATAAGTTATCTTGTTTAGCACTCATTGTGATGTTTATGATAAGTTAGTTATATCATGGAATTACTAGGTTTAATTTCATGTTCATTAACATAGCTAAGCTTATCACACATACATTTGGCACACCCGACAAAAATTAAATCTATTTTACATCCAACATAATTGCAGATTATTTCTCATACCATAAAATTCATCCATATATATTGAATCCATAAAATGTCTAAGTATAGAATTCTGGAAAACAATTGTCATAATTTCCCCTTGTATTTTCCACTTTTAAAATTTTCAAGAAATAAATTTAAACTAATTTAAATCCAATAACAAATAAAATTCTTCAAATAAAAAGGCATAGATTAAGTGATCCAACCTTCGAGTCATGAGGATCCTGGGAAAAATAAAAATGAAATGAACTAACGATAAGAAATAATCTTTCCCCATTGATCCATCAGCATTCTTATACCTTTATACACACACATAGATACATACATACATACATACATACATACATACATACATACATACATACATACATACATACATACATACATACATACATATATATATATATATACATAATATATACATACATACATACATGCATGCATGCATACATACATACATACATATATATATAACATTACCAAATGTCTCTGCAAGAAGGTTTCAAGCATCTATAACCAAAACAAGGACTGCATTTCTGATTTCTTCCTTTTCATGCCACAGTTACTTCACAAACCATTTCATAATTCAACAGGAAATAAATCATTTTGACCAAGTTCTTTTTCAAACATTAAGACCAACAACTTAGTATTTTCGGTATCACCAAATCAGCATAAGAAATAATATTTTATTACGGAGAGAACAAGATCGAAATATGTTATGGGTTCATAGTTAGAAACCCTATCAATACTTGCAAGAAAAAAATATTGAACACCTAGATAAGTATATTGCATCACCAAATTTATCTTTAACAACTCTAGAATTATAAACATGCTAAGTTATAACTCTCAACTATTAATCTATCAATTTGAAATATATTGCTAGGGAAAGAAGAAAAGACCATGAAAATTTATAACCCTCATCATTGGTAAATATTTCCATTCAAAATGAAAACAGGTACAACCATGTGTTTTTAGGAATGGACTCAAATGAGAAAACCCCAAGTATTTTTCGGGTTATAATCCAAACCCAACAACCATGCTACTTTCTAGCAAGTATAAAAATTTGCAAACTCATAATACTTCACCAATTAAATTCTACAACCCTAAGCCATATTTTTCACAAATACTATTAAAAATCATAGACAATATTGATTAACTTGAAGGAATAATCAAGGTAGATCTGGGGAGAAACCAGAATACTCATTTATTCCTTTTAACCCAAACAACTCAAGCTGTAATTGAAAAATAAAATAGCCCAAATTATTTCATGTCAATATTACAACTTCTAAACATTTATAAATCCAAAAATATTCCCACAATATCACTTTATTCCACACATTAATAAAAATTGTGTTTCAAAGAAAGTAGTCTTAGCGAGATAATACTCAAGAAAATCAGCCATATGTTTTTATTGAAGAACCCGAATTCGAAACCCATAAGATTCACAATTGGTTCACATTATATTTTCTAAAAAAAAGATTCAAAATGTACAACCTACTAAAGAGATAACAACCCATTTATTAATCAAAAACCAGAGAAGCAAGAAGAGAAATCCCTTTTCTTGAAAACATTTTGGGTCCACATTTTTTTAATCCAATTGTTTTCTCTCAAACCCTTGACTGAAATCAATTTTCCTGAGTTCCAAAATTTCAGCTCCCAAAACAAAATAAAACCTCCTTTTTCCCTCTTTAAATAAAAAGGGTTCTCCAAAAAAAATTGATTACATCCACATGCAAGAAAAAAATTTCTAAAATGTTTCCATGACTGGAACTAATCAAGTCAAAAGAATGCAAAAACCAACACCACTTCATTTCCCCTTTCTCTTCATGAAATCCCAAAATCCTATCATCTTTTCATCATCTATCCATATTATTCCAAGTGGAAGGTTTGGGAATTCTTTTGCCAACATGGGGGAGGATTCCCTTAATAATATTTGAATATTCCAAACAATAATTAAAATCTTCCCTCCTCTATTTGGTTGTCCACTAAAATGGATTTATAAATTATTAAAATTTATCAATGCAACAGATGGTATTCAATACCATTAATAAATTGAATCCCAAAAAAATAATATCTTAAGATTATATGATCCATTATGGTGTTCAACACCATGTTTTAATTTTTAGTCAAATAATATTCAATCAAACCATTCCTTATCAACTCAATGGGTGTCACCTCATGGCCCCCATATAATATACTATTTGAAACAATATTATATCGCTTATTGTTACATTGCATTATATCAAGGCTTTTAAACATTTTTCCTTAATGAATAATTTCAACTCAAACAATTCCCAGCAACGGCAAAATGGCTACCACAAAGCATGACACAAACTTCACAAGATTGTTAAACAAAATGCAATGCTTGAAGTTGGCTTAGGAGTGACATCACCCTTAGTCCATATGGGTGCCAACATAACATCATTGTTGTGTGGCGACCATATCAATTAAGGATGGTGTCATCCTAATCGACTTGACGCCCAACAAAAAAATCAGAACAAGACATTACAAAGTACTGAATTAATATCAAATCGTATTTAATAATCATAATAAAGGTGGTACTTAGTTATCTAAGTACTTAATCTTTAATTAAGTACTTAGATGACTAATTACTATCATCCAAAATTAATACTTTATTATCGAATAAATGCTCATCTTCCCATTATTCATAATTATTTAAATAATTAAATGTCAAATAAAAAGGATTAATTAGTGGGATGTTACATAAGTGGTTTTATGGGAGCCTTTGATTTTGTATTAGGTTTAGAAGAAGATGAGGATGGTTGTTATGTATTAGTATCATTTTTGATTGGTGATTTTTGGAGGATTTGGATTCATATTTGATAGTGGAAGATGTAGATGGTTTGGAAGTGGTGTTTGATTTAGGGGATGGCTTGGGTTGTGTTGAAATGTTTTATAATGGGGATTTTATAATAAGGGGTTGGCCCTAAGATTGAAAAATATACTCCTAAAGATGGTGATGTGACACTAAGTTTATTAGGACGATTGGTTTTGGGAGAAGGAATCTCTAGCCATTTATGTGGATGTGTAAGAGACTTTTGGATGGGCATACCAAGGTTTTTAATTTTTGTTTATGAGGGTTTATCCTTGGTATAAATGGTGACATATTTATCTAGAGAATCTATGATGATGGGACTTGGTAGCAAGGTTTGTAATATTTAAGGTGGGAGTGGCTTTTGCATGATGTGTTTAATAAGATCTAAAGGTGTGGTAGGTGGCCTAGGTTTATTTGGTGTTGACATGATTAGATTTATAGATGTAGTGGAAGTGTCATTTGTAGGTGCATTGATTATGGGAGTTTGGATAGTGGATGTTTCGAGAGGTTTGTGGATATAGGTATAATTTTAGATGTTGATGTGGGTGTAGTTATGTTAAGAATGGGAGTAGGTGTAGATGTTGAAATGGGTGTTGAAGTAGTTATAGGTAAAGGGGGAGATATAATAGATGAGGGTGTAGATGATGTAGATGGAGGAATAGATATGGTTAAGTCTAATGGGGGTGTTGTATTTGTGGTCATAGTCAAATGTTTTTATTGTAGAGGAGGAATCCAAAGTGGATTTAGGTGTAATAAATGTTGATATGATGGTTATAGATGGTGGTGTTGGACTTTTATCTATGGTGTTAATGATATGGGAATTAGGTTCCTATGATGTGGAAGGTTGAGTCTAATTGTTGGGTGAATGATTAGGGAATGGTTGTTTAAAAATGTCCAAGGGTTGATTGGGTGGTGCATTAGGATTTTCTACTTGAAGGTCACCAGAGTCTATAAGATTTTGGACAAGATCCTTGAATGTGTGACACCTCTCAATTTCATGGACACAAACTTGGTGATATTTGCAGTAATGTTCTTCATGGTACAATGTTGGCTTAGGACATGATCCATAATATTATCGATTGGGGGAGTCTAATGAGATTGATTGTCATCAACTTGTCAAAGACCGAACTATAGGATTCCCGAGAGGGGTGTAATTGGGAGTCTATTTAAGAGATCTTTATGGAGGATCCACATGTGAGTGGATGTATATGATGATGAGGATTTGAAAACAATGGCATTAACGATACTTTTGGATTTATCATTACGTGTAGAATATTTGGTGAACTCTATTTTGGTTTTTTATCTATGTTTGAGGTGGTCTTACTTAAGGGCATGAAGTTCAAGTTTAATATCCATAGTGAACACCTCTTCAAACATTTGAAAATATTGAATTTGAAGAGTTGAAGAGATGTACTTTGCACAATACCGTGATAATAATTCAATAATTTTAGTCTATGGAAGGGGAAATAATATTTTATTAATTTTGTTCCAGTAACTTCTAGGAGTAAGTCAAGTCTAAGGGGATGGGGATGTAGTGCCCACTTCCCTTTGACAACTTTTGATACTGATCTTGATATTGTTGATTACATTATGGACATTATTATACTTCTAATTTAGTATGATGTTAGACATTTGATCATGGATTATTGTTGATCTTGATTTGGTTATGATGCATGATGATTATTAGAGACACTTCATATGTGGATGATGATATACTATTTGACATGGATATAGTTTGAATGTTGTTCAGACATGTGATTTTGGATATTGTGAGTAGACCTAGAAAATGGACATTATATGATGATGATATAGTTGTTGATTAAATTATGAATGATATAGTTGTTACTTCGATGTTGTTGTGATTCATTTATATAGATGATTTTAGAATTATATTTATATTCATTTTGGATGTTCTGATATAGCCACAAGGACAAAGGAGGTATTTATATTTTGCAGGTTAAAATATCACAACAAACATTGGGGATTGGAGACCAACCACATTGGAATTCTAGATGAATTCAACACGGTCACCATGGCAACATGTTTTGTGTGTGTCATTTTGTTAGGGATTCCCATGGGGTGGAATCACCTTTGAATGTGACCATGGGTTTTGTGTATTTTATTAATGTGGTTCCTTTTTATTATTGTTTGTATGTATTTTATTAGTGATGTGTCCCTTTCTTTTATTTAATTAAATTGTGGTAGATTAATGTGAGAAAACATATGGTCAAAAGTTAAATAAATCAAATTTGGATATAAGAAAGTAATAATGGAAGTTGTTGGCTCTTTGTATTAAATATGTAAGTGATGTGTAAGAGTTGTGTAAGTCAGATTTTGGAGTATGAAACACTCCACCTCCTTGGAAATTCGAATTTATCCTTGGGGGCTATTTTTTTAGGCTTGTGGGACAAGTAAAACTTGTCTCATACCTCTTAAGTTTATTTACTAACCATACCTATAGTTGAAAGGTTAATTTTAGACATTTTTAATGCATTTTTTTAATCATGTTACAAGTTTTGATTGCAATCTTCTTACATTTTATTTAATTCAGTCCTTTGGGGTGTGGGATTTTGGAGTGTGCAAGTAATTTGTCATATTTTCACCCACCTCTTTATTGTGCTTTGGAGAATGAAATTTGACCTTTGTGTTGGAATTGAGGATGTGTGAAGTGGCATCCTACATGGATCCACCTCATCCTCTTCCTTTCCCTCTTCTATAAAATTCAAACTCATTTCCTTGTTTTGGGTTGTTGAACTTTTGCATACTTCCTTTTGGGGTGCATTTTCTTGTTGTTTGGGAGCTCTTGCTTGGAGAATATTTGGAGAAATTTGCATGCTTGTTGGTTTCTGATTTTGGGACTGTGTTTTTGGCATTGAAAGCTTGTTGTTTGGAAACAAAAGCTACCATGGAGAGGTAGGATCTTAGCTCTTCTCTTATGTTGTTAATTCTTGTTGTGTTTGTGTGAATGGTGTATGTTTTGTTTATTTGTTGGTTTTTGGGTAGACTTCCATAGGAATGGTGTAGGAGAAGGCTATGGGGAATTCATGTGGGGGAATAAGGGAATGCCAGTGGCATCAGAATTCTTGTGGAGGGAGTTTGGGTTTGGGATCCACCATGGAAAAGAAATAGCTTGCATTTCTTACTTTGTGGGGGCATAAGGAAATCTGTGGGGGGCATAAGGAGGGATTTTGGGGGCATAAGGATATGTGTGATGAATTATTTTGGTGGTTTGTTACAAGTGGATGCCCAATTCCCATTGGGAGGCATAAGTAGCTTCCCCATAGTCCTTGCTCCTTTGGCTTACATGATGAAGCCTAAGTTCTATTTGAATGTTTTCAAATGTAGTTGTAAACTATTGTCTTGTGTTGAACTATGTTTTAATTTGAAATATGCATGTTGAAAGAATTTTGTGTTTTGTGGAAGCCTATTGTTGCCATGGGTTGATATCCATTTCTTATTGCATTGTGGTTGGGGCTCGGGGGCCAATGATGAAGGATGGCTTCTCCTTTCATTAGATGTCTTGGTTGGGTGGAGAGCGTTGCCTTTCCCCCACTTTTGTTGTGATCAAATTGGAAGAAAAAGGGAATTTTCATGTTGTTGTTCTGGAGCAGAGAAGAAATAATTTTGACTGTCCTGTGTGAAATAAAATTCTTTTGTAGCCTTTCCCATTTTGAAGTGGATGAAAATTGTAATATATTTTGTGAAGAAAGATGTTTGTAATTGGTTATGAAAGTTGTATATTCGAACTATGAAGGATGTTTATACTCTAAGCCTATTAGAGAGTGGATATGGTGTTAATTTACCCCCTGAACCTAACTGAAACTTCTAACCCTAAAATTTGGACCTTGTAACACTTGATAATTGTTAATGGATGAAAAGTATGTTCTAGTAGATTAAACTTGTTCCGGAACCTGTTAGTGACAATTGTTGTCTTGCAACCTAGTTGTGGACACTTCTAATCAAAAAAATATTCCATAATTTTCCTAACTAATCCTAGGTTATTTCTTGGGTCTCAAGTGGGTTGTTTTAGTGGGCATCACACCATCATGTAAAAAAATTGTAATAGATTCATCATCATACTATCGAATGGAATAAAGGTCATTAATGGTAATCTTGTTCACAATGTTAATCGAGAAATGTTTAAGGAATAATTATGTTAGTTGATTGAATGTGAATAGTAAGAATTTTGGGATACTACATGTACCAATCTAATGTGGAACTAGATAATTACATAGAAAATGTGTGAAGCATGAGCTCCTAGTCATGGACGATAAGATAGCATGCATGTCAAAATTCTCTAAGGTGTTGTTGCAGATCCTCCTTGTTTTTGATCTTGGAGAACTTCAGAAGTTCCCAATGATGATGATATGGTTTCACGGGTATGGATAGGTTGATGGTTTCATTAAAAATTTGTTCGTATGAAAATTTGGTCTTAGATCCCAAAGTTGTAGCTTCCAAGTTATCCATTCTATTTAACAATGCTTGTAAGGGATCATTAGATGGTTGAGATGTCGAAGGATGAGATTGTGATGCATATGATGTGGATGGGTTGGGTTGTTTATATATTTGGTAAGTTTGGGGATGTGTTGGTGTAGGTGGAATTGGTTGATGAAGAGGAATGTAATTAAGGGGTTGTGATTGGATTGGTTGAGATAAATTTTGATGTTTAGATATGGGGATATGGTAAGATTGATTTAATTGAGTCATTTTTTGTGACATGGAAATGTTTGATTGATTTTTCATGGGGTTAGTTGGGATGTAATTGATACACTTAATTTCCCATAGATATCCTAAGCCAACATTGTGGCATTTTCCCATGCAAAGCTAATCCGAATTGGTACCTTTTACACAACTTGTAACTATCTAATAATAACCTACATGATAGAAATTAATAAGGTAATGTAAGATTTCCTAACGACGAGTGTTTCTTCATGGAACCGAGCATAGCATACATGTCTCTAAAACTTTGGCCAAAGTAGTGTAAGCTGTTGATTACACTATCCTGGAGTCACCAAGGATCTAAGTGTAGGATGTCGGATGGGATTCAATGACTAGATACCCATGTAGACACTTAGAATGTAATATTTGACTATCCTTGATAGATGAATGAAACCATTAGTATACTTTGTATACACAAAACCAAATGATACACTTGGTGTAATCACTCGTAAAGAGTAAACACACTCGTAAAGAGTGTTGAGGGGGATCAAGTAGGATCTGTATACTCTCATGCAACTGCACATGGTTTATGATTGTTATAGGATGGATTTAATAAGATGATATTAATTCCAAATCATGAGAATTTAGAACAAGGAAACATGAGATATGAACTTAAGATTTATGTTGGGTTTAAATATATGGGTATTTAAATCAATGAAGCATAAAGTAAGATTAAAAAAATCCCTTGTATTGAAGTCTTAAGAAGAGGTTGTTACATTTTCTCGTGGGGTTATTTGGTATGTAATTGGTAGGTGGTTGAGATATTTGGATTGGTTGAGTGGGGATTATTTATTTTTAAGCACCATGTTGAGGAGGTTTGTAAGTTTACATTGATTTGGATGGTTGAGGTTGAGAGATGATTACATTGGCATGGACATGTGATGTAGATGAGGTGTAAGGTCGTATGATATTGTTTAGATATGGGAGGAAGAAAGTGTGATTCTTGAGAAGATTAGATAGGAAGACAAGTCAATGTGGTATATGATGAGGTGATGGGAATAGAAGAAGGGATGGTAGTGTTGACATGAGGAAAATTAGGAGGAATGGGGATGACTAATTGGGTGGTTTGATGATTATGAGGGATGGAAGAAGATGGTTGGTTAGGATCAAACACATGTTGGGCCCTAGAAAGATCACTCATGGCTCTAGGAAAGAAAACGGTGAGTTGGGAGGTAATAACTTGGGTGGACTCAGATTAGAATGATAGGCATAAATTTTTACAAGGAGGTCCATCGGTTGGAATTTTAATGGTTTTTCACATAAGGCATTCATGGAGAGAAACCATGTTTGATTCAAGAAGCTCCTAAAACCCTGTAGATACGCAAGGGATGAGAGGAGGCCCAGAAGCATCAATAGATGTGGCCGAAGGAGGTGTGGTTGGTCTAGATGGGATAGAATGGTGGTAAAGAAAAGGGTTGGTCTCGATGTGAGTGTGTGATTGATTCAATTGAACCTATTGAAGAGGTGGGATGGTAATAATGGGTTGAGTAACCATGGTAGGAATGACCAAAGGGGTGGATGTGAGGATGGAAAGTGTGGAAATTGATTGAATGGTAGCAGTGGTGGGAATTGAGATGTTGTTTGATGCCATTTTTATTCCATTTTTTTGGATTGATATCTCATAATAACTAGCATGAAACAAAAAATAATAATGTTGATTTTTTATTACAACAATCAAGTCACACAACAAGTTTTTATTATCTTGATTATTTTAAGATGTGAAAAGAAAAGAAAAAAGGGTTTGATGGGTACCTAAGTAATGGCAAGTTATGGATGGTTTCAGGTGATTTTGGTTGTGGAGTATTTGATATACCTAAAGGTATGTGAGGAAAAACTATGTATAGCATTTATAACGTGTCCGAGAACACCACGGTGGCTTACCTGTTGTGTGATTGAATCCCAACACTTCCACCGGTAAGGAGTGTTTTGGATGTGTAATTTGGTTTATGTGTTTGGTTTGATGTGATGGTGTAGATGCAACGTGTTAAACCCCCTAGGTAGACTATATTCTCAAGAAATAATGACAAGGGTTCTTTTTAGATCCAAAACAAAATATGGAGATTTGATGAGAACAAAAAACAAGAAAGGAAAGTACGATGCAAAAGGAGCAACTAAGAAAAAGAGGAATACTGAAATAAACTTTTCCTTTTATCCGATCTTCAAAATAAACAATCAAATGTAATTCCAAGAAATCCGCAATGCAACACATATAAGAAATAAATCATGATCCAACACATGTTCCTTCCTTGCAAGGTTAATGGAAATGAAAGAAAGAAAATAAAAATGAAAAAAATAACAAGACTCACCTTGAAAGGGTGGGTCCCACCGAGCGTGCCAGAATGTTGACCAAGTTTCTTTGTTCCTGTTCATATTAGTGAACTAGTAATAAAGGAAATAAGTAACTCCAAACTATGAAGGGTTTATGGTACCTATGGATGATGTGGATGAATATGGGTGCAATATGATGAACTCCTCTTCATTTCAAGCTAAGTGACATGTACAACAAAGAAGACTAAAAGGAAAATGGATTAGTAGATATATGGAGGGTTTCCCAACAAATCCAGTCTCGAGAAGTGTGAACTTCCTAGGATGGATGTAAACCCTCTTGTAGACAAGATAAGATAAAAATTGGATCTAATGAATTGGATGTAGCATCTATGTAAAATCTAAAGTAAAAATAAACTAAAAGCTGAATCTAGGATGATGGAGAGAAAATATGATCTAAATATGATAAAATTGTTAGGAAATAAGAGATAAAATATGTAGACTAATTCCTTATAGAATCGCAACAAAGAGAAACTAATATGCGTAAAATATTACAAATCTCAAATAAAAGTGCAAAATAAATAACACAACACAGAGAGACAAGATTTAACATGGTTCACCCAATTTAGGCTATGTCCACCAAGAATCACTTGCTCAGATTTTATTACAAGCCTCCACTCTCTCAATACAATACCCAGATCCATTTAGAGCTATGCTCAACAAACTCTACTGAATTTACACCCGAATTCAAAACACATCTACAATACATTTACTTGTCCATATATTATTGCATAAGACCATATATATAGACAATCGCTTAAGAAGTTTGATACAAAAACCGTGGGTATCAAAACCAAGGAAAAAACCATGGGTATCAAAACAATGGGAAAAAGAAAAAACCATGGGCCCAAAAACAGCCCATAACGGTTACTGTTACCCATGGGTTAATAAACCACCCATGAAAATTTTCTTCAGGGCTTTGCCCCAAACCCCCTAACCCACTCACCGGCAAGCGGGACCATCGTAAAAATACCCGAGTGTAACACATAAAAGGTGTACCACATTCTAACATGCAAATAGGCTCCACAAACATAACAAAAATAAACCAAATCGATAGAGGTTGACTGCAACCTGATCTTTGCATAGGGAAATTCTATGGCAAATGGGGTGGATGAGAAGGAACTACACCAAAACATGCCTATAATCTCTTCTATAGTTGGATCTGGACCTAGAAATGGGTGCAGGTGAAGACAGAAACCTGCAAGAATAACTAAAACAAGAGGAAATAGAAAGGACACAAGAAAATTAGGAAAAAAATGGTAAATGGTATGAAATCAGACTAGGTCGATGGTGACTAGGCTAGATAGGTAGCGACCAAGGGCTGGCAGGGTGAATCTGAGAAGGAAGATGGAACAAAATGACTAGATCTAAAATTTAAATGACTGGAGTCGAACAAGTGATGGAGCAGATGACAAGAAAATAGAAATAGAGGAATGGGTCGACGGTGACTAGACTAGATCGGCGGAGACTAGGAATGATTTCAAATTAAACTAATGAAATGGATAGAATGACATCTTATTGATGAAGTTGAAGGTGGATGGATGTAAGAATAAGGCACTAAGATGAATACATAACCTATAAATGCAATAAATATGCTACCAAAAGATGGTGATGATGGATCTAAGCATGCAATGACAAGAGGACTCCAAAGCTCCAAAAATGAACACAAGATCTCCAAGATGGATTCTAAATGGCTTGGAAGAAACAAAAGAGGTCACAAGATGAAAGAAAGATCACAAGAGCTCAAAAATATCAAAATTCCATCCTTGAATAAGGAGGGTTGAATGAGGTTTTATAGGGTTGACAGCTACCGAGTAATTCACTAGCGATTATGGAGAGATGTCCATTTGGGTGGTGGAATTATTTCCAATTCGAGGAAAAGAGGCTCAAATGAAGTGGGATTAGGGTTTAAGTGGATAAGGATGACACGGAGATGCATAGGGAAGGTTGAAATGGATAGTGGATGGTTGAAATGAGTACATAAAGGCCATATATGGGTAAAATCGTTAAACAGGGGCCTAGGGATGAGAGATAGGAATTTTAGGGATGAGAGGAAAATTAAGTGAGGATTATGATTAAATAATGATGATTAAGGATAATTAGGAAAATTATTTAGGGAGAATAAAATAATGAGATGAGGAATAGAGTTAATTAAGGATAATTAACATAATGAAATGGTTAACATAATTTACATAAATATGGGAAATAGGATTAGTTGAATTTAGGAGGGAATATGAAATTTGAATGGATGGTCATGAAGAAAAGAGAGACAATGTGGGGTAGAGCGTGGTGATACCAAATTTTGGTGTATACACTTGGGGATGAGTAAATTTCAGGAAGGAGGACTGTAATGTCCCCATTCCTTCACCGAGGGCCTAAGGGCCATTTTTTAGTCTTAGCCTTGTTCACACCCAAGAGGATAACAAAGTTGGAGGCTATTGGGTATGGATGACTGATTACCCCTTGCTTATATGTTATATTTTTCTGCTGGCATTAATATTAAACAACTTGGTAGGAATAATTGTTATATTTTTTTGTTAAGGAGGGATCATGGTACTTTATTATTCCTAGTCCAACATGATATAAATATAATAACAAAACCATCTATACATATGAATCACAACAACATCAAGAAATCAACATTATCATTTTCAATTTAATTAATCAACTATATCATGATCAATTAATTCCCATGCTAGTTCTATCCATAATATCCAATATCACATGTCCGAACAATCATCCATCACATATCCATGTCAAACAATATATCATCATCCCCATATAAAAATGTCTCTAGTAATCATCATGCATAATAACTAAACCCGGATCAATAATCATCCATAATCTAACATCTATCCATCATACTATATCAAAATATAATAGTGTCCATAATAAGATCAACATGATATCAATATTAGTATCTAAAGATGTCAAAGGGAAGTGGGCACTACATCCCCCTCCTCGACACTCGACTTCCTCCCCGGAAGTCACTTTGGAAAAAATGTGGAAACTATACTCGTAATGAAGTAGCATCCTCTCATGTAGCTGCAGTCTCATCATATATGTCCCACCGCACCCGAACTCCGATCAACCTATTTGCCTCAAAGGCCTAGGGTCCTACAATTTAGGATGCAAATGGGCTCCACCATCACACTGCCGCCCGATCCTGCACTCCTGTAGTGATGTCCAATCCAAGACATGAGATGGATCTGCAATATATATCCTAAGGACATAAACATGAAACACATCATGTACGTGAGACAAGTTAGGTGGCAATGCTGGACAAAGTAGGCCAAAGGGCTAATACACTCCAAGATCTCAAAAGGTCCAACAAATCTAGGAGCTAACTTAGAACCTTTTCCATAGTGGATAGGGCTCTTGTGTGGCTTGACACGAAGGAACACCTTCATGCCCACATCAAAACTATGGTCAATCCTATGTTGATCTACATACTTCTTTTCCTATTCTCGTGCCTCCTGTAATCTTTACCCGATCAACACCACCGCTGCTCCGTGTCCTATAGAAGAGCTAGTCCAAGAGATACTCTATCCTTTAACTTGTCCCAACTAATATGTTTCCTACACTCTCTACCATACAATGCCTAAAAATGAGTCATGCCTATAGAACTCTAGAAACTATTATTATAGGCAACTCCACTAAATACAGTACTTCTCCCACTTAGATCGTTGATCCATCACATACATCCCGAGCATATCCTCTCAAATCTGAATCACTCACTCGTCCTGGTCCATCTGTCTCGGGGTGATATGTTGTGCTGAAGTTTATCCTCATCCCAAGAACATACTACATGGTAGTCTAGAAATGTGAAGTGTACAAGGGATCGCGGTCACAAATGATCTTCTGCAGATTCCCGTGTAACCTAACGATATCATCCAAATATACTCATGCCATTGCTCTAGCAAAAGTATAAGTGGTCTTCACTAGAGAAAAGTGAGTTGTTTTTGTAAATTTATCAACTGTGACCATCATGGCATCATGGTGATATCTCAACATCAGTAGCCCAATAATGAAATCCATGGAAATGGTGTCTCATTTCTATTCCTGTATGGCATGAGGATAAAGAAGACCTGCTAGATGTTGATGCTCGGCCTTAACCCTATGGCACTCTAAACACGTGACACAAACTAAGCCATGTCTCGATGAAGTCCTCTCCAATGATACAACTGTCACAAAGTGGTGTGCATCTTCTTCACCCGGGATGGGCTGAATAGGGTGCACGATGTGCCTCTACCAAGATTTCATGCCTCAAGCCTCCATCTCTAGGAACATATATCCAGCCTCTATGTCTGAGAATACCATCTACCTCTAAGGTAAAACCATCAAAATTCCCCTCAAGGGGTCTCTGTGACTCGATCTCTACTCGAACTACAATGTAGAAGCTATCAAGAGGAAGTTGCTAAAGAATCCTTCTCCGCAAATCTATGCTCACTATAGTGGCCATAGCCACATGTCTCCATCTGCTAAGAGTGTATGCTACCATGTTCTCCTTGCCTTTCACATGCTCTATCTCCATGCCATACTCACAAAGCAACTCCATCCAACACCGCTAACGAGCGTTGAGATTAGGCTGCGTGAAGAGGTGGCAAAGACTCAAATGATTATTCCTGAGTGTGAATCTCTGTCCAAGAAGAAAATATCTCCATCTAACTAAAGCATGCATGATTACCACAAGCTCAAGGTCGTGGGTTAGATAATTAAGCTCATGATATTTGAGTTTACGAGACTCAAAAGCTACTACTCTACCATCTTGCATCAACACAACTCCAAGCCATGCTAAAGAAGCATCTATGCAAACAAAGAACTCACCCTGTCTGCACAGATGCTTCTTTAGTGAGGCACTCCTTTAGTGTTGTGAAGGCCTTCTCACATCTATCTAACCAAAAAAACTTATTCCCTTTCCTCTAAAGGGAAGTGATGGGGTGTGTAATCCAAGAGAAGTCTGAACAAATATTCCTGTAGTAACCTACTAATCTCATGAAGCTGCGCATCTCTGGCCACCGTAGTGAGTGCTGGCCAACCCATAATGGCTCTAATCTTGGAAGGATCAATGGTGATACCTTCCCCAAAAATGATATGACCCAAATACTACACCTCTATCTGAAAGAAAGCACACTTCTCCAAGTTCCCGTAAAGTTACTTCTCACGAAGACATTGAAGAACCTATCGAAGGTGCCCCTCATGCTCCTCATGTGTTTGTGAGTATATAAAAATGTCATCTAGGAAGATGATCACGAAGTGATCTAAGAAGTTCCTAAATACCCCATTCATCAAACTCATTAATATTGTGGGGGCATTAGTCAAACTAAAAGGCACCACTATGAACTCATAGTGCCCATATCCCGTGCGAAGGTGGTCTTATGAATATTCACCTCTCGAAATCCTCACCTGATGATAGCGACTTAAGATAAATCTTAGATAAAACTATGGATCCCTTCATCTGATCAAACAAGTCATCAATGTGAGGAAGAGGATAACGATTCTTGATCATTACCTTGTTCAACTGGAGGTAATCAATACACAACCGCAAGGATCCATCCTTCTTCTTCACAAAGATCACCGGTGCACCCTAAGGGGATACACTAGGACAGATAATGCCCTTCTCCAAAAGTCCCTCAAGCTGCAACTTGAGATCACAGAGCTTTGGGGTGGTCATCTGATAAGGTTCTCGTGAGATAGGCTCTACTGCAGAAACTAGATCTATATGAAAATTAATCTCACGGGGGTGGTAACCTGGTAGCTCCCCTAGAAAGATATAAAAACTCTCTCAAAATGGGATGATCATCTAGGGATGGTCCACTAGACCCATCCTCTAATCTATCACTGACCGTAACAACATACATCTGACAACGCCGTCGAACACACCGCTTGAGCTGCATAGTTGAGATGGTGTGAATAGAAATGGGTCTCCCGACCTCGAGATCACCGACTCAACTCCAAAATCATCTATACAAGATATAGTCTTGTGATAACAATCCATCCTAGCCTTGTGTGTAGACAACTAATCCATACCTAAAATGACTCCATATGAGCCTAAAGGAAGGATACAAAGATATATGGTAGGGTGAAAGGTCCCAGATCCACTACACACTCCTTAACTAAGGAATCTATAGAGATGTTGGCTACAAAAGCCATCTTGATATCCCAACTATGACCCCGCCTAACTACCACCAGCTTGCACCGCTCTACTAAAGATGGCGCAATGTAAGAATCAGAGGAACCCGAGTCAAACAATACAGAGGTAGGAATACCCCCAACGCTACCTGTGGTCTCAATGACTATGCTCTGATGCTCTGCCTAGTAGCTCTCAACCACCTTTGCATGAATCCCGTGGGTTTGTGTCCCATGTCACCAATAGTCAGCTCTAAAATTTGTTCCTTACCCTTGTTGTTAGGGTTACGTGGGCAATCTCTCCAAAATTGTCCTGCAACTCCACATCCAAAGGAAACACCTAATTATCTCCAAGGATTAACACCTCTATAAGGTGCCCTGGAAGCGTGGTGTGGATCCTAATGATCCGGATGTGTTCTCATGCGGCCTCTTACGGTGAGCTCATATTGACTAAGCTCTAGGTCCATCCTATGTCCTGATGGGATCCCTAGGAGGAGGCCCCATAATCTAAACTCTCTATGTATCAGCTCTCTTTAGAGGTCTATGAGGTGGGTGAGACTATCTGTTGTTGCTCTTACCGTGGCCTAAAATATGACTATGTTGTACCCTGCCACCACGAGGAAGAGGTATACCGACCCCTCGATCTACTATCTTGCATCTGCTAAATGTGGGTCCGGACTCGGTCTCTAGCCTGTTGGGTCTTTCCCCGAGTCTCCTCTATAATATAGGCCTTCTCAATGGCCTCAACTAATGTCTGTGGACAATGGATCCACACTGCACCTCCAATATCTAAATTTAGGCCCCGAATGAACATGTGAATCCACACCTGCTCATCCTGCATATACTCTACATCTTGGATTAGATCCAAAATCTACTCTCATACTTGGCTACTAAAAGAGAATCTTGTCGAGGTCATGGAACTCATCGATCCTCTACTGTATGAACCTCCATGATAAATACCTACTCCTGAATCTCTCCTCAAATAGCACCTAGGTCACTGTCTCTAAATCTACATGGAGCTTCTGCTCCTCTGTCGTCCACCATACTCCAACTCCATCCCTTAGTAGATGGATTGCAACACGATCTTTTGTGTTGGTATAACAAGGACAAAGCTTGAAGTAACCGCTCAAGCTCACTAGCGAAGCCTCTACCGAAATCCACCCGTGTCATATGAGTAATGTGAGGGCTGAAGATTTAGGATCTCCTTGATATGATCCGTTTCTATGGTCTTTCAGCCTCTAGGTCTCTCACCATGCTCATCCCTAAGCCTAGGGCTCCAAGACCTCTCTCTATGCTCGGAACTCGTCACTGTCTCCTAGGTGGTGAATCTACTATGTTTGACTTTGTATAGGAGTTCTCTCCTCTATGCTCCTCGTTGAGCCGAGGAGATACCTGACCCTCGATAGAAGGGGCTCTATCATGAATAGATGCATGTCCTCCTCCTAATCCTCCGCATAAAGCGGCATTAACATCCTGAAGGGTCTATAGAATCTAAGGTAGGATAGCAACTACACCCTGATCTAGTGGTGGTGGTAAGTCTTAGTCTCTATGAAATTTTCTCTCACTCCATCTATGCCCCCTGCACTAGTTCAAAGTGAGAGTTAGTTCTTTTTGCTAAGTCTACACAACTTCCATGTTTACTAAAACATACAAATTCTAGCTAAGTTGTTTTCTAGATTTACAGTGTACTAGGTTTAAGTTTTCATGTCTCAAGTTTTCTAGTGTGCCCAATGATCCAAGCTTTTGAACCACTACTCTGATACCAAGTGTGATGCCCGGTTAAAACAACCCACTTGAGACCCAAGAAACAACCTAGGGTTAGTTAGAAAATTATGGAATAATTATTTTTTATTAGAAGTATCCACAACCAAGTTGCAAGGAAATAGTTGACCCTATTAGGTTCCAGAACAATTCAATTTTACTAGGACATATTTTTCCTTCATTAACAAAATCAAGTATACAAGGTTCAAATTTCTAGGGTTATATGTTTTAGTTAGGTTCAAGGAGTAATTTACCCGCATACCCACTCTCTAACAGGATCTGAGTTTCAACTTAATTTTTCTCATACTTAATGCTTCCAAAATTTCCATAAATCATTCCCATTGGATAGAAAATTTTCTCACCTTTCCGATGATATAAAGAAGTCCTCCTAACTCCTTATATTTTGCAAGATATGAGCCGGTGGACTTTAGGGGAGAAATTTTCCCAAAGGATAGTCCATGGGCTTAGGGAGGAAAATTTTCCCCATGCACGGGTTAGTGGGGTGGGGAAAAACTTAATGCATTTTCCTTCCTTTGGCATAAAAGCACAAATCACCTTCGCACGCCCACGAGCCCGGCGAGGGAGACACGTGTGGCCTCCTGGTTAGTTGGGAGAAACGGTGGACCGACAAAAAAAGTTGAGACTTTAAGTTTATTTTGCAAAAAAAAAAAATGCAAGGGAACCAAATTGGTCCATTCTTACACCGACACCATATATGCCACATGTCGCGCTTTGATTGGTGCGGGAAAACAAATGGGCAGGAGTGGCGGAAGATTTAGGATTTTAGGGTAAAAAGTGCAAGGGAGAAATTTTATGCATGCCTCCACCAAAGGTAGAAAGGGTGCCACGTGTCAAACCATGGTTGGGTGTGGGTGACGGGTGGCGGAAAAACCCAAGGCATAATGCCAAAAAGGGAGAAAAGTCAAAAAAACTTGCATGGGCTGCGCGTGCGTGAAAGATAAATTTCTAAGGTAGGTGCTGGTGTGGGGCTGTGGAGGTAAAATGGAATTTTGCAAAAGGGAAAAAAATGCTAAGTCCAAAAAAACTCCCGTGCTTCCGCCTAGCCACATGTCAGCACATGATTGGCCGCGGGTTTGCGGGGATGCGGGGAAAAGTGGGAAAATTTTCCCAAGGTAAAATTTTCAAAAAGATAAGTTTAAATTTGGTCCCCCTCCGGGTGCCACGTGGCAGGTCTCGATTGGTTACGGGATGGTGGGGCCATGGATTTTTGTGGAAATTTTTCCAAAGTCAAAAATTAAAGTTAACAGTTAGATTTATTTTATTTTTGAATGCCAATTTGAAGTAAAACTTCAAATGGCCATAACTTTTGATAGGAAGCTCAGATTTGGGAAAATGAGGACTTTCTGGAAATATCTCAAAGCCCTCTTTACACAAGAGTCATCAATTTTGGAATTTGATGAAGTTTAAGTGGTCAATTTAATGAAAACAATCTGTAGGCTTTTTTACGTAACAAATCGGGAGAAGTTCACTTATAAATTTTTATTCAAATTTGATCTCCTACTTACTCAACATGTCAAATAGACATGGAGGCTTGTTTTTTTAGATGAATTTAAGAAGGGTTTCAAGGTTCAATTTAGTTGATTGAGTTGTAATTGATATTTATTTATTTTTTTATATCATTAGGCAAGTAGAACAATTGTGCAAGTTTGATTTTAATTTTACAAGTTCTCAAGGATCTTTCTTAAGTTTTATCATCAAATTGAGTTCATTTCCTTTCTAGTCTAATGCATTCAATTGATTTAGTCATCCATTCAATAGAAATTATACAAAGCCTGATTTCCAAATTCAACTCATTTCAAAGAGAACAAAACATTGTCTTTTCCTTCATACGCATTCTTCTTTCCAACAGAGATTTTAATTCACACTGGAAATTAAATCAAATCCAATACACAATACAATTTTGAGAAAAGAATGCAATCCTTTATTTATTTCCAATGAAAACTTTACAATTTTCTCTTTTCCATTTGATTTCTAAAATACAATATGCAATGCATGTAACATCCTTTCACATTTCTTTTCAAAACAGAGAGTAGAATATAACTCCTTTACATTTCACATTCCAATTTTCAATCTTACATTACCAACACAAAGTCTTCTCATTACAAATATTTATACAACTTATCCACTTCAAAGTGGGAAGGGTTACAATGAACTTGCTCAAAAGAAGAGACTGTCAAACTGTATATTCCTCTTGCTCTCAAAACAACAACATGTTGGTTTTCTTCATCTTTCAACTAGTTCACAACAAAAATAGGGGGAAAGGCAATACTCTCCACCCAACCAAGATATCCAATGAGAAGGGAGAATTCATCCTTCCTCATTGGCCCCCGAGCCCCAACCATATTGAAATAGAAGATGAAAATCAACTCATGGAAACAAAGGCTTCTACAACCATACATGCAACACTTACACAATAAAAATATAGTCCAAGAAGCATGTAGTTCACAACTACATTAAACACATACACACAAAACTGAGGCTTCATCAAGCAAGCCAAGAAGAGCAAGGAACTATGGGGAAAAACTACTTATGCCTCCCAATGGGAAATGGGAATCCACCTGAACAACCCGCCAATAATAATCCATCTCACATACCCTTATGCCCCCAAGAGTAAGAAATGCAAGCTATTTATTTTCCATGGTGGATCCCAATCCCAAACTCCCTCCACAATAAAAATAATGCCATTAGAATTCCCTTATGCCCCCCACATGGATTCCCCATATCCTTCTCCTACACCATGTCCTAAGCAGTCTACCCAACCAGCCAACACACACATAAAACATTCACCATTTCATCCATGCATAGAAAGAGAAGAAGCATTTTAAAACAAAAGGGCTCAAGTTCCTACCTCTCCATAATGGAGTTTGTTCCAAGATCAACAAGCTTCCCAATGCCAAAATACAGTCCAAAATCAGCAACACACAAGCATGCAATGGTCTCCAATCTCCTTCCACAAGCAAGAACTCCCAAAACAGCAAGAAATTTACCCCAAGGGAAGTATGCAAAGTTTCAAAAACCCCAAAACAAGAAAGAAATTCAAATTTTAAAGGAGAGGGAAGAGAAGAGGATGATGTGGATCCATGTGGGATGCCACATCACTCTTCCTCAACCCCAAAACAAAAATCAACATCATTCACCTAAGCACAATAAATAAAATGACAAATTGACTTACACACTCCAAAAATAACCCATACCCCAAAAGGACTGAATTTAAAACATGTAAGAGAAGTGCAATTAAAACTTACAATTAGTCATTTCAAAATGCATTAAAAAGGTCTAAATTTAACCTCCAAACCATAGGTATGGTTGGTGAATAATTTTAAGAGGTGTGGGACAAGTTTAACTTGTCCCACAAGCCTCCAAATATAGCCTCCAAGGACAAATTCGAATTCCCAAGAGGATGAAGTGTTTCACACTCCAAAATCTATCTTACATTCTCTTACATATCCCTTACACATTCTTACACACTCTTACAACATTACATTTAAGAGAAACAACTTCATTAATTACATTCTTATGACATATTGATTTATTTATTTTAACACATGATTATTCACAACATTAACACAACATATATAACTAATGAAAAGGGTAACACATCACAAAATAAACACATGCAAACATTAATAAAGAAACCACATTAACAAAACATAAAGCCCCATGGTCACATTCAAAGGTGATTCCCCCCATGGGAATCCCTAACATAATACAACACACACACACACACACACACACACACACACACACACACACACACACACACACACACACACACACACACACACACACACACACACATTGCCATGGTGACCTTGTTGAATTCACCTAGAATTCCAATACGGTTGGTCTCCAGTCCCCCGACATTGTTGTGATATTTTAACCTGTAAAACACAAATACCTCCTTCGGCCTCATGGCCATATCAAAACATCCAACATGATATAAATATAATAACAAAACCATCTATACATATGAATCACAACAACATCAAGAAATCAACATTATCATTTTCAGTTTAATTAATCAACTATATCATCATCAATTAATTCCCATGCTAGTTCTATTCACAATATCCAATATCACATGTCTGAACAATCATCCATCACATATCCATGTCAAACAGTATATCATCATCCCCATATAAAAATGTCTCTAGTAATCATCATGCATAATAACTGAATCCAGATCAATAATAATCCATGATCTAACATCTATCCATCATACTAAATCAAAACATAATAGTGTCCATAATAAGATCAACAATATCAAGATCAGTATCTAAAGATGTCAAAGGGAAGTGGGCACTACAAGCAAGCTAATCAGTAATGCCCACCCATGTGGGACCCAAACACAAAACAAAATATAGAAGGATAATTATTTTTTACTTTCATACTACTTGATACAATTGTATGACACCATAAATACTCACAAGAGAATGCACAACACCACATGTAACATTTACACCAACATAAAGAACTCATGAATCTAAAGATGACATAAGATGCAACCAATTTCACACTTATATAAATGAGCAAGTATGAAACCACGACACAAACACAACATGAAAATAAAGAAAAAGACACCTTTCACAATATCACATTTTCATGGTTATTTTTTTGTCATATTCATATTGTATTTTTAGCCTTAAAGGTTAGAAGAGGACTTAACATACACACATATAATCTTATTCACAAGGCTATAAGTTATTGATTTCATTTTAGAATTAACTTATAACAATTACACTTATTTGGGTTCTTTTCTCTATTACTATCATTTCCATAACTTCATATTAGATTGAAACATTTTATCGCACCTGTGAGAGTATCCTAGCTCTCGGTCTCCAACTAGAGTTTTCATTTCACCTAAAATCACATTTTCCTGACATTTTTAGTTGTTATGGTTTAATAATCAGTTAATATCGTTTCCAAAATAGTTATGTGCCATAAAAATGTTTTTCTACACAAGAGATTAAGTTTCTCGAAGGCTCAAACTCACGTGGATAAATTTATAAGAAATTTCACCAACAAAATAAGGCCTAACTAAGTATAAGGTAATTCCAAAGTTCACTTAAGTGTTTGTTTTATATCACTCGCATTAAAAGGAGTCGAGATTATTATCAAAGGTACTAAGTGAGGTACCACCTCACTTTATGGTTTTCCAAGGTATACTTGATCACATTTCAAAGAATAAACATTACCTTCCTTATTTCTCTTATGATCCCATACACGTACAATGATTATTCCTTCCCATGAGACTTAGCATAAAAGGAAACCATCTAAAAATTTGATACACAATACATCAATCATGTCACAAAGGGGTATTGCACCCTTAACTATAATAACATGCATACTTCCATGAACATAAGAAATCCTTTTGACACACATGCCTAAAAAGTAATACTAAGCCTCTAGGAACACATGAGAAGATTGGTTTCAAGGCATATCTCGGAGAAAAAGGTGGTTTCTAACACTAAGACACATATTAGCAAGACAATCCTTTTGAGAAACATCTAGAGATCGAAACTTCACTTAAACCCAACAAGGTGAATGACACACAAATAACCCAATGCTCAAGGGTAACCTTCTTAAGGGTTGATAAATTGGGATCAATTGGGTAAATTTTAAAATAATAACCTCCTAAAAGTGGTAAACCATAACCATTCTTAAATAAGGTAGTTTCATTACTTCTGAGTGTTCCAAGCATTTTAGTAATACACATAAGAATAAAAATCACTTCATTCACATAGGAGCACAATTATAACATGTTTATTTCATTTCTAGTTAAAATGTACATCTACACCATTAGCAAGATATATACCTATAATAAAAATCACCCCTAAAATAGAATTCCCATTTTCCCCAAGATACCAATACACTAAGAGATCTCAATCATCATGAGATAATTCATGATTATAACATAGTGATGATACATCTATTTAACATTACATCTATATTTCAAAGATAACCCATATTACAAAAACACCAGCAGCGGTAGCATTTTCTTTTTGTCCTATGTACCTACAACCACAACATGGTCAAGACAATCATTGGCATGGCATTTATCTACAATCAAGCATGATTTATGATTTCACAGTTTTCCAATAATAATGCAATAACACTTAACATACTTTTTTAGGGAGAGTAAGAACACAATGCCATTTCATTTTATTTTCAAAGCCAAAGATAGGGTTAGAGAGAGGAGAGAGAAAAACATCATTTCTTTTTCACATTCAATATCTTTTCAAACAAGTGTCAAAATGGTTTCCTACAATCATGTTTTTGTGTTTACAAGGTTTTTTATCGCTATTTTGCTTGGATGATGTCATATGATAGTATTCCTCATTTTGTTACAAGTTTCCAACAATGTCAAAATTTAGACAAATTATTACCCAACAACCATCGTTTGAAAACCATCTTCGAGACTCAAACACACAAGGGAACATATTCCTACTTATTCCATCATATACAAGGAAACACTCAGAGTTGACGGAACCCCAAAATGGAAAAAAATATTAAAATGGCGCTCATCTTTCTAGAGATATCAATCTTAAATGCACTCAAGAGGCCTTATCGCCCAATGACCGGAGGCCTACAAAACTTATCAAGAAAACTAGCTTGTGGGATTTTTTCTCCAAACTGAGGGTTTGTAGTAATTATCTCATAGAAATATTAGAGGTATGCAGAAGACAAATTCCATTTCTAGACCCAAGGCCAAAACGGAGGGTCAAAACCAAACAACATCTTTAACTTTTAGAAGTTGTTTAAAGTTGTGAACTAATACCCTGGGATCCTAAACATGTTACGAAACAACACCAAACATACTTCTGAGGAATAACCCAGGGTTCTGTTGAACATTCCATATGACAAGATACACGGATAAAATTCTCTTTTCTCCTTTTGGGGTTTAGATGGATATTTTTGCCTCCATGAAAATAGGTTTTATTAACATTACACGAAGTCATCAAGAAGTAGTTTTTACTAAGTTTCTCGTTTAACATGCCAATCGCATGGTTTCCAAATCCAAAAATAGTATTGTAGTTTATCTATCCATCATACTAGGTAAAATAGAGTATTGTTTACATTCATAGTTAGTGGTCTTGTTGCGTACAAAACAGAGGGAAAACAATTATACAATAAACCATCCCATTTAATTCAACAAAATGCTATTTTTATTTAGATCGATATACAACTCCATTAAAATTAAGAAAACTAGGAACATTACAACATACAAGGATAAAGTAATATGAGCATGACCGCATGAAAATCGAAGTGGTAAGAGGGATTCCAATCTAGTTACACATGCACAAGATATGATCCCCTCACTAGATCATTCGTTAATGAGTTTACGTGCATAGATTTTTTCCCCATTCTTGCATCAAAAACACTACTTTCATACACCGTTGGATGGCTATACAAAACCTGCTCCAAGGATCATATTTTACACGATAAAACACCAATTGATAATAATGATCTTCGTAGAGCTAAACTAAATTTGTTTACATTTACTATTGAAAACTTTTTCCCCTTGCAATCTCATCCATTCCTTTGAAATTCTATTAATGGAAAATGTCTTTATTTATGGTAGTGCCCAAACTCTAAAATAACCATACTTATTTTTTCTTGAAGTTATTTTTTTGTCCGACTTCTTATATTGTTCAAATCAATTATCATTGAAGCATTCAATCCAAACCTATTTAGTCCATTAGTAAGAATTAAACGTTTGGAAATCCCACCCCATGTTTGGCCAAAGCTAGTAAGAAGAATGTTTGTATGTCATATAGGAATTTAGGACAACGCTTTAAGTATAAAAATCTAGGAATACATATAAATCCAAGTTTCCCACAGCCAACCATTGGAATGTATTCCACATATACCTATGCTCCATACTCAAGCCACGGTGCACCATATTCTAGTCACAGCTCTCCATACTTAAGCTAGCGCTCCACACACATATACCCAGCTCAATAAACTTGCCAACAAAAGTGGTTCTTAAGCCTTTTCAAAGAACCTATGTGTGTGCTGTTAGGAATTTAGTATTTACATGGATAACAATATTTACATGTGGTAAATATTCTGTAATTGTAAATGAGTTGTATCAAACTAATATGTTTAAGTTATATTGGTTTGATATAATATTATTGTGTATAACAACAATTGGTTTGATGTAGTATTGAGGATATTATTGTGAAAAAATGGTGGAGAGATAATAGGAATCACATTCCTATATATTTATATTGTATCCCCAATAAATAATAAATTGAATATACAGAAGAAATATATTTTTATGTGTGAAATTAATTAAAGTCTCTGAGTTATGTGAAGTTCTTCCCTGTCCAAGTCTGGTTCTTAATTTATATTTAGTATCAGAGCGAGTGAAATGGAGGAACGAAATAAAGCTGTGAGGCAGATTTAAATTCTTTTACCCTGATTATGGAAGCTTCCCAGATATGTCTATTCTACATTAGATTAGTGTAAGCAGGTTTATGTGAGAGTAAGAAAGATTATTAGAACAACTTTATCCTTGATCCTGACAGCATCTAATTCATCGAGTCGTCCGCTGGTCTAGATGCGTGTGTAGATCAGTATGTTAAACGGTTGAGAAAACGAGTCCAAAATCATTGTACTCAAATCTTCGCTCGAAATTGTTTTCCTTGGCTCTATCAAACATTCTGGATCGACAGTTTATGATGCAAATTTGAGCGGTTCGTTGGACTCCATTTAAGAGCATTTGTTTCTTTGTATCAAGCTTTAGCTATTATTTAATGGTTACAAGTTCTGTCGATCCGTGTAGATATTTCTCTTCAATATCGAATTACAATTTGGGTATTGGTGGTGCCTTAGGCCTGCATTCGGTTCTAATTACAATTCGGATCTAAAATCACGGGCGTCCAGCATCCTGGTCTCCCAACTGGCAGATTTTTTTCCCATACTGAGATCAACACGACCCTACCTTCCTGCGACGGATCTCTGTATTAAATAAACGTCAGTGTCTACGTTTCATTTATGTGGACATGTGTGAGCATAATTGTGTGCACAAGGATGCATCTGAATCCTACCAGATTTCACATAAAGAACACGTTCAGCCTTAGTTTCACTCGACGGCTCCAAACAATTATTTGAATATCCATGTTAAATCTAATTGTTAGCTAAGACAACGTGATAAAAATTTAAAGGAACGCCAGAGGAGTTATGATCGTCCTATGCCGTGTCTTCTTAAACCGAGGAATACAAACAACTATTCGCGTCTGCATTTGATTTGTTATCCCCTTCCACTTATATCGGCGTTTTGAAGGATTCGCAAATATACATCTACTGTCAGTTATTCAACATGTTTGGTGTTATGGTGATTTCGTTTCTTGGAGACTTTAGGCGAGTATGTCTTTCCTCTTCTTCCTTTACTTGTAATTTACACGGGTGTTGTTACAAGTCTTTTTCATTGCTCAATTCTATAGAGTTCCAATGATCTTATAAGCCGTTTGAGTGTTTTTTCGAAATGTGCAATGAAACAAAATATTGTCACGAGTCTCATTATTGAGTCGAAGTATTATTAATTACGATATTGGACAAGTCATGTTTAGGTATTGTATTGAAGTATAAATTCAATTTGTTTTAGTGGTCATATTCCATATACGTGATTTTATGATTTTTTAATTCTTATTTTCATTTAAAAATTAATCTCATTTTATTACTTTTTAAGTTAGTCGATTCTTCTTGTCCGATTCAAAATAGTCATTGTCAAATTTGTGAGTTGTCGCCAAATGTCGTATAATTGTAAAAAGTCAAAAAAAAAAAAAAATTGCCTCACGGACACATTGTCGGTGTTACCCGACGTCTGACAAAATAAAGTGTTTCACATTGCAGGAGGGAATATATAATAAGTTCAATGTGGAAACAGATGTACTTCATGTTTACATCTTGCTAAGTTAGCAACATGTTATTGGAGGAAGGAGGCATCAAATGCTGGAGGTCAAATAGCGACCTCTCGTCAATCACCAACGACGGAGCCGCACAAAGATGTGGTGGCATATATATAGTTTGAGTATATGTTTTTCAGTGTGAGTTTGTTTTTAGTTGTGAGCTTCAATTTTTACAATTTACTGATTTTCAATAAGTGGAAATTTCACATTAAGGGGGAACATGATCAACATGATCCAATGTTCCATTTCCATTTTTTCAGTTGTGTATGTGATTATTCCTATTTCCCCAATGCTTTAGAACATGGTGAAGAACAGAGAAGACAGTGAAAAGCAAAGATCATGATTCTTGATGATGTAGAATAGTCGATTGTGTTCATGTTCGTACCTAGGTTTGTGGTTAGCGTCCTAAAACCCATTGAAGGCTGCTCGATGTGTTCCTACTTGAGTTCCCACACTGCTAGGTCAAATGTGTTCCCTAGAGTGACTGGTTGATAAGCAGATGATTCCTGAGCGTGTTCCCATCCTCATCGGTCAAATGTGTTCCCGACAGTGCATGGTCGATAAGAATTTGATGTGTTCCTTATTCTACCTTCAGTTCGAGTGTGTGCCAAGATCATGAGCGCGCAGAGGCGGCAAGCTGCAGAGGAAGTGTGAAAGATCTTTTATTACCATGTAAACATTAAGGGGGAATGTTAGGAATTTAATATTTACATGGATAATAATATTTACATGTGGTAAATATTCGGTAATTGTAAATGAGTTGTATCAAACTCATATATTTAAGTTATATTGGTTTGATGTAATATTGTTGTGTATAACAACAATAGTTCGGATATAGATTGTCGAGATATATTGTTGTAACAATATATCATCGAGGATATTCTTGTGAGAAAATGGTGGAGAGATAATAGGAATCACATTCCTATATATTTTTATTGTATCCTCGATAAACAATAGATTGAATATATAGAAGAAATATATTTGCATGTGTGAAATTAATTAAAGTCTCCGAGTTATGTGAAGTTCTTCCATGTGCAAGTTTGGTTATTAGGTTATATGTGCGGCACCCAAGAATCATTATTTTCCAGTGACCCCATTTTTCTCAAGAACTTTATTAAACAATTCATATGCCTCGGCATGTAGTTCAACATTTTGCATAATTTTCAAACATGGTATAGAACATTGCATGTGTTTCCCAAACCTTTTCAAAAACATGTTTTATGTGTATCCTGCAACTGTGTAATTTAGAGGAGCCACATTCCTTCAAGGCATTTTATTAAATAGTTATTTTTACTTGTCTAGACTCCCTCCCTTATTCTAGGTTGTCAATAACTTGTAGGAATCAAAATCTGACAAAAAGCCCTTCTTTAAACACCGGCATAAGTCCACACCTATTTGGAAGTCTCCTCCTTGGCACAAGATAACAAGATGGTGGAAATTTTGATGTAAGGAGACCTCTACACTGTCAAATTCCATGCTTAAGACCAAATTCCCTGGGCGCCCAAAAATATAACCCACTCTACCACAAAGAAAAAAATTCCACACTCTACACTAAAATGTTGTAAAATAATACATACCGAGAAAAACCATCCACCGCCAAACTCATTATCATGGCATAGAGAAGATGTGGACAAAAGAAAAGTGTTGATAGGTTGTGGATCTAGGATTAAAACATGCTAAATGCATTTAGCTTGAAAAAAATCCAAAATTCATTTCACCACAAAAACACAGTTCCAGACTCACTCATGTTTTTCTTTTTTCATACACAAATACCCATAAAAATAATAATTACATTCTCCCATTAAGCCAAAAATTTCCTTATTATTCTTGAAATGCGGATGGCACACGCTCCAAAAATTTGGAGCAATTTAGGAATATCTTATTTTATGATTTATTTAAATTTAATTGAATTCCTTCTTATTGTTAATTTCATGATTTGTTTTATTATTTCAAATTTTGATTTAAGAAACACATCAACCATTTCCCAATAAGCCATTTACCATGAAATAACATTCATTTGAAAATTATGTGGATTCTTTTTATTGATATCGCAATACGATTTAGTTAGATCAACATTTAAAGTTATAAAAGGGATATACATATTTCAAACTCATACCTCGAAAATGCTCTCGAGATGAAGGAATCACAAGAAGACATTATCATCTCACATATTGAAGACACAAAGAAACACTTAGTCAGCGAAGGACAATTTCAACATTACCCTTATTATTTTACTACTGTAATAGTTTAAATTTGTTTCATTGCTAATTTTATTTACGATCACTTGTTGGTGGTGAAAATGATGACATGACACAACACAAAATTTAATGACAATCTCACAGCCCAAGGAAAGGAATTTAAACACTTGTAAATGAAAACCAGGAAATGGTTATTCAAAACTCCTCGAAACATGGCTTATCTCTTGATGAAGTATCCTTCTAGGTCATCTAGGTCAATTTGTAAAGAAGAAGGTTGTCTTATTTTCAAGATAGATTTGCTTAGGCTAAAAGCTTGAGGTGAATGACACATGAGATGGATTAATTTATGCTTGAAATCAATTTCAAACTGAATAGGGATGAATTTTGTTCCTATTTAAGGCCTTTTGAGGTCTTGTAAGTGGCAGAAAGGGTGCAAACCAATTGAGTTTGTAAAACTGCTTTCTGGGTAGCTTGATTTGGAGAAGAGGAAATTAGGTGTGGTTTGCACATATGAATGTTTCATGATCTCTAACTTGCATGGATGTGATCTAAAGGTTCTGAGTATTTCATTGAGTGGTTACATGCCATAGTTTAGTTTTCTTGGGTGGTCTTGAGGCCAAAAGATGAAGATAGGGTGTTAGAAACAACCACTTTGTCAAGGATATGAGCCTTTTGAGTTGTATTATGAATTATTTAATTGGTACAAGTCAATAAATGACCATGGATGATTTGTATATGTTGAATTTTACATGTAGGAGGAATTATAAGCTTAAAAAATCATATTGTTTGTTTTTTTGGTTTGAACTTTGGGAACTAGCGAACTAACATTGGCACTTTTTTAAACATCCCTGCAACCTGTTAAGGCCAAAGAAAGTAAAAATATTCTTCAATCCGAAGGGGCCGTACATCCTCCTTCCCTTATAAAATCATCTCCCACAATGCGACACACTTTATGAACTAAAAGGGATGAGCAAGCACAGGAGTCAACAACAAAAAAATCTAATTGGCGAAAAGGACTGTGTCACTTAAAACGTAACCACCAACAACTTAAAAAATTTAAACTTTCCTCAATTTCTTAGTGTTCTATGAAGATTGGCATTATTTTTCATTTTATTATTTAAATTATCTTTTTCTTAATACTTTTTTTAAGTTCAAATCTTATAAGACCTCTTTATTCATATGGGATCTAGATCTAAATATTGGTAGTTGTTTCGAAACACATTCACATGTGTTTTATCATAAGGGGATTCACCATTTACTAGTTGTACTAATTTCATAACTTACTTGTTAAATGTTCATAATTTTATCACTTGTTAATAATTTTAAATTTCAAAGTTCCAAAAGGTTTCCCAAATAGTTGACCTCACAATGTCACCCAAGGTAAGAAGCACAATACAAACAACTCACAAAACACATTTTTAGCACACTTTCATGACTGTGTGTAGACACTAAAATTAGGTCACACTCCCCTTTGGTCCCTCAACAAATAAACACCCTTCATCACATTAACCTAGCCATAGCCCCCTTCACCTCACTAATATTAATTTAATTAATTTAATTAAATTAATTCATTATCCTCACCATATTTATTATTTAAATATCTTAATTTAGATAATATACACCTCACCTAAACACCTCATCGTGCCAACTCACCCGAAGACTTATTCTTAGTAAGTTGTCATAACTAACTAAGACTTACCCAAACCCTAAAAAGCAATGCCTACATTCCCTCTAACCACATTCCTGCATGCTTACAAGAAGCTTCTAGTTTAATCTATGTGTTAACAACATGAGATCTAAGAAAATCAAGAGGATCCCTTTAGTTTAGTAAACCTAGGAAATCCCGCCTTAATCGACACCGATTACCTCTAACCATCATTGGTTAGGCCGAACCACCATCGATTACCCTTTTTTTCAAGGTTGGAAAAGATTGGAAAAGTTTGGCAAACATTAGCACATTCCAGAGAGATATCGCATCTTCTGAGAGTGAATTTTAGTGAGAACACACATGCAAGGAAGGAGATCAAGCATTTTCTTTTGCATAGCCATCCAACACTCACCCCAGTAATGATCTGATCTAACCAAGCAAAAGGAATGCCCATGCAGCCCATGCAAAAGCTCTCCTATGATTGGTGATCACCTGCAGCCTTCAACCTCTTACCAGCACCTCCATCCCTCATTCATAGGTGTCCAAGACCAGAATCCAAGTAAGTAAAATGTTATACTTCTCTGGTTCATTTCATTTCATTATTATATTATCACCTATTGTTTACCTAGCCACCCATTGACCTCCTTCAACACTCCCCCTCCATATACCCATTAAAACCTCACTAAATCCCACCCAAGCTACCAAATACCTCATTCGACCAACCAAAATCCTTTGTGCAATCATAAAGGTGACCCAAAACCCATTCTGTGGCATTCCCAATTTTCCATAATAATCGGCACTGGTTATACCCAACCGTCATCGGTCACCCTTAACCGGCATTGGTTTCTGTATTTTCCCATACAACCCAGAATAGTGACCTATCCACCTAATTCTACATCACCCTCATTCACCCGTGATCTACCTAATACTTCACAAACCCGTAGAGACCCAGAACTAGTTACTTGACCTTTGGATCTTATTTTAACCTAGCCTGTTAGATTAGATCTTTCTTATTGTGTTTTAAGTGAGATACCTAAATCATTTCAAATTACAATAGGATTTACTTCATTTCCTACATTAAATTGTTTTAAAAATTGGATTGACAGCCGTCTAAGAAGTATCACACTTCCTGGATCTAGCACACACTAGGTAATTCACTGCACATATTGTTTAACTCTTTCTAGTGGTCTTGTTTTTCATTACAAGTAGTTCCTCCTAGCCAAAAGGAAGCTCTCACAATCAGCTGTGGATTCAGAAGTCATACACGTGCAACAACCCATCAACCAACATTTGAACAGGTATTCCTCCTACGCTCGTTACCCTATCTGTTTCGTCAATACTTCAAAGAAATGTCTAAGAATCAGGTGAAACAGATCAATCACATCACAAGACCTCAAAACCCACCAATGGAGAAATATGTAGTCCACATAACATAGAATTAGCAACCCATATGCCACATGTATAGATCCAATACACACATGTGATTAACATACAATGAGGCATCATGCTAATACATAAGTTACAGGTGTATCATATGATTCAAAACCACAACTATACCCACACAAAGGTCAAGCCAAGATCCAATAGCACATGTCAACAAAGAGGAGCGTCAAGCCTCAAACATAATTGTAGACACCTAAAATAAGCTTACACCTAGTATTTCCTTTAATTCAATTGATTAATGACACTTCGTTAATTTCCCACTCTTCACTCCATTCTCGGATGCCCATTTGTGACACCTCTTTTGGTCATTTTCCTCCTATAATCAACTAATTGGGATAATATCATAACCTCCTTATTTCTCTCTCGAACCACTTCTATTAGCTTCCTAGGCTATCTATCAATCACAATTGATTAACCAGACCCCCAACTCTCAATGAGTCTCTAATCACTAGTTAATCAAGTTTAACTAGCCTACACCTAGCTTAAATAATCCTAAATCATGTTTATCCTAATCTAATCCTAAAGTGATTTTTGTCTTGACTTTAGTCCCACATGCACCCAAAGTTCAAACTCTTCCATTCGGAAAACTATAAATACAATGTTAAGCCTACCCATCCAAATACACAACTTTACATAACACAAATCCAAAACAAGCCTGAGAAAGATTTGAGATCTCATTTGTATTAGCTTTAAGATAATTATACATTTGATCTTAAGCTTACCTCCTCCATTGACCTTGATCTAACACCTCCATTTGCATCCATAATTCAATTTTAAGTAATATGGAGAGAACCATTGGCCTTGAAGCCATTAATGGTGAGACTACATTCTTGAAAGCTTGAGAACCATAAAAAACTAATCATGCCTTTGATTTCTAAGTTGATATTTTTAGGTTCAATTTCTTAATTAGTAATCTAAAGAGTAGATAATAACATATATCATGTTAGGTTAGATTTAATCTACTTCATATAATGATAGATGTTAATCTTGTTTATCTCTAATCATGATGGTTTAGCGTAGATTAGGTTCATGCTTTGAGGTTACATGTTTTAGCTTCATTTCCATAGATTATCTAATTTATTCATGAACATAATAACAATTCATAACAAAAATCACATGAATAACTCATGAATTATACATACTAGCTCCATATGCCTCCCAAATCTCCATAACCCTCCTAAAGAAGAAATAATCATAGTGCCAAACCAAACCAAGTCACTCACCATATATTCCCATCTCCTTATTTCTCCATGTTGGGTCACTCACCATAAAGTCACATCTCCTTATTTCTCCATGTTAGGTCACTCACCAAAGAGTATTGTCACCCTATTTCTCAATTTAATGAGGTCGGGTCACCTTCGGCCCTAGGCACATAGATCCCCGTCACCTTCACAAAAGTGACATAGTAACATGTAGTTCAATACTACATAGCCCCATGACCCCCTTGGGGCGTACCCCCATAAAACGAAGTGGGTCCATAGTTCTAACCACTACATGGTGAATCATATGACCCTATTCCATCATATCAAAACGTTAGAACCAGCACATCATTCAGATTCAAATTCCAAGTGGTAACAATTCCCACACTTTGGTAAAGGCTATAATTATTTTAAACTCAAAATATATTTCCAAACTATGTGAAATAAATGACTAAATAGGTGCAGTAATGCAAAGGCCTCTTTTTAGCTCAAAATCAAGTCAAATGCCCAAAATTTAGTAGTACATCAAGCAAGAAAATTGTTGGTTCTTAAAAGAATAGAGAAAATTATCAATTTACGAATAAAATACAAACATAGAAATATCACATTACGATCACTATGTGGCCTTTCTGTGGCCACCAAAGGGGTACTCATTGATTTTTTGGCACTCAAATATTGAGCCTTAATTAGTAAAATACATATAACGAGAATAATCATATCTCTAAATCACACATACGAGGATCCACATAGTCAATATCACATATGATTGTTCGATGGACAACCCAAATAGGAGAGAGAAGAGACTCTAGTTCACATAATCATGAGCCTAAGGTGGTGTACATCCACAATATATTGAGTAGGATTGGACTATACCAAGTGGATAGAAGTGGGTTTTCAGTCTACATGAGACTCCACTTTCAAACTCATAGTTGGCTCAAGGTTATGGTCACCTGGTCTACAACTTCTCTCTCCACACATACACTTATGGATTCTACCCATAGGTTCAGTAGTGTAGGGTACACAACATAACACATAATTACATTACTATCACAATGATGATGTATGCACAATAACCATAATGTCTTACACATGGAAAAATATGAGGTATAACATAACAATATTCAATAGTTTACAACAGGTACATTTCCACATAACACTCCAATATTACGAATACAATACATTAGGGGTCATAAAATCACCATATGTCCCCAATTCATGATCAGAATTTATCACATAACAATATGAGTACATATATATAACGAAGATAGTGATCCAAAGATCATGACATAGATTCAAATATCGCGCAACATGGTGACATAACGCCATAATGTAACACAGCTCAGTAGAAAGTATCAAGATGTAATTTATTTCACTAAAATTCACTTTTTCATGCAACACATTGGCCCACATATACAATATCACTAGAACATGAAACATCACAACACTTTCGTAGCTCACAAAAAAATCCTTCACGCACAAGGTGGTATTACACATGAATTCCACGTCAGATTCACAAGAGAGAGAGAGAGATATATAAATTACTCCCATCAAGAAACACATCAACATTATAACAAATCCACACCATGTCACATCCCACTTTTTCATTCTATTTTTGAGACATAATGAGTTATGGTTTGATAAATTCCTGCATGAGAAATTTGATGTGTGTTGATGTGAGGTTTCATATGTAATTATACATACACACATACTTTTGTAAGGAATTATGTACGTATGCATAGGTACATATCTAGTGTTGCACCTGCACTCATCACCTTACAATTGTAGACTATTTATTGAGTCACAATGCATTCTTGTTGTGTTTTTTTGTATGATTGTTCTTCATCTTGTTGTCTACAAATGACTTATAACATTGATATACCGTTTGGTTTTCATACCTGTTATTAATAGTTTGACTCATCTTACATGTTGAAATGAAGGTTTCAATGCATACACATCTGTAGAGAATTATTGGGTTATAATAATGATTGTTGGAAGGATACTAACTTATTTTGATACTATGATGATTGTTGATCATGCAAAGTAATAAAAAATGGCTCGCAAAGTAAGAGGTAAAACTTGGGATTGTCAAGTCAAGGTAAAGGTTGACCTAAAAGTATTTTTATTGTTAAGGAAATGTAAATTATAATATGGAAAGAAAACGTTGATTCAGTTATTGATGTTGGTTATCAACTTGAATGATCATAACATACGATGTTCTATTTGTCGATGATTGGTTTCATTATGCATGGATCACAACTTGATTAGGTTGATCATTATCTTAAGCTGATCGATCTTCATTGAGTTATAATTGAACCAATTATCTTAATATCACATGAATGAATTAGAAGATTGTTTTATTTTTGATATGATCAAGACCAAAATCAAAATCATTATAATATATATTTATATGTCCTTTGACCATACCTTATGGTAAGATATATATAATTGTTTTAATGAAATTGGTCAAAGACCATGATGTGGGGTCACTAAATTTTTAATCCTTTTAATTGTCTTAAGTAATACATTTGAATGATATTTCAAATATAATAAGGTCATATTTTTTTAAACTAAGGTTCTTTTTTACCTTATCATTCTTTAAGGTCACATTATAATGGTTATATTAGAGGTCTTCGACCACCCGAGTTGGGAACGACATGTAGGTGTTATAGGATATGATAAATTGATATAAATGGTTGGTTCCCCATGTATGAGAAACAACTTAAATTTCAGTATTAAGTGTTAGTGATTTTTAATAATCATTATGGTTTTAAAATGGTCAACCGACCCCATGAAAACTTGATGGTTTAAAATTATTTTGAAGGCCCTACAAATGTGGAGGTCAAGTGGAACTAGAGGTGGTTGGTAATAAGAAAGGCCACAACGTGGTACTTAATGCATTAAATGAAATTTTTGATTTAGGGAAACCAAAAGCTTCTCAAGAAGCTACCTTGCATCAAATTTTGAGTTTCATTTCATTGTGAAAGTTTTTGGAATTCTATTATGGGAGAACTCTACATGTTTATGGACCCGCATTTCTAGATGCTATAGTTTAGGGTAAATTTGTATTTAACGGTGAAGGAGGTTGGGGATTTTTGGTTTTAATAGTAACATAGTTTAACTGGTCGATTTCGTGTACTTTTCATGAAGAATATGTCTCTATGGTTGTTGGCGGATCGTTGAGGGAGGATTGTAAATCTTAAGGCATGAAATGTTCTCTCCTCCTCTTCTTTATAGTTTGGATCATTATAATATTTATATGATATGAATCTCTGCTACATATGCAATAATTTGTGCCATATTTTATATGCTTATGAATATGGCCAATGTTGTCATATTGTTTTGTGAATGAATAACAACTTGGGTGTTTATTTGGTTAACAAACCCATTACAGCCATTGAGTATAAACCTTCAAATAGATAAGGTATTTGAAGGAAATGTGAATAAAGATTCATCAAGGAGTATTTTGTGGTTCAAGGAGTATTTTGTGGTTAATGCTCAATATTAATGGTTTAACAATTTGGGTGTTTTTCATTGTTGAGAATGTATGTTTATTCAGCTTTGTTGTTGGATTTAAAACCCATCTTAGGTGCAAAGATAATTCTATTTGTATGAAACTCCTTTTATTCTTTGATCTATATTTTCGAATACCCAATATGAAATATGCACATATGATATATGTTTATATCAAGCATGATTCAAGAACACACACCAACGTAACCATCAAGTATGGCACAAAGTGCATAAACCTATAGATAAAAACTCAAGTTCCCGCATACGAAATCCATGTTTGGGATAACTCACGATCATTTATTGATTTTGAGCTCACCACGATCATTGAGATCTAGGATAATATGACTCTTGATAAACAAACATGCCTAATCTCCCTTATCAAGGAAGTCGCAAACATTATTGTTGGATCTTATCACGTAGACTGACTTTTTTAGTCCCAACTTTCCAAAAAATATCAAAAATCTAAAAATCAAAAACAAATTCAAAAATACAAAAACATGAGAAAACATAAAAAAATCAAAGGTACAAAGATCAAACATTGCAATCAAGTATTGCGTACACATGGATGTTTCTTTCTTCCCTTCCTTGTTATTCTTTTGCAAGTCTTCCTACCATTTTCATCCCTTCGATGATATTTTGGTTAGCCTATTCGCATGCATTTTGTGAAATTTATCTCTATGGTATCTATTTGACCTTGGTCTTTCATCACCTTGGTAAATTAAAGAATGACTGACCTTTTAGATATCCTATCACATTCAACATATAATAAACTTGTTACAAAGAACTTTTGGACATATTTGCTTTGAAACTAGCCAATGTTGTCATCACAATCACTTCCACCTCCTTTCATCAAGCCATCAATGGTTCTTAACCCCTTATCAAGAAAGAGAGCTGAAATAAGTTTTGTAAAGTAAAAGAATCAAAATCAATCAAACATCAAAAGCTAAAATCTACTAAGCAAATGCAAATTGAGATATAAATCTCTCTTGGGGTATTTCCAATAATCTCTATTGGGGCTATGGATGCCTAAGTGGTAGTAGAGAAATGGTGCAATTAGAATCAAATGCATATATTTCTGGGGCTATGGATGCCCGATGGTAGTAGAGAAATGTGTGGATATCCTTCCACCCTTCATTTACAAATCACGTATCACCTATCAAAATAAATCATTCCTACATATTAGCTAGTTTGTCTTCATTTGTTGCCTATTAAATCTTCCCTTCAAGAGGTAATTAATTTCCACATGCACACATTGGATATCTATGAGAAAAATAGGATTAGTATGTTACCAAGTGTCATTTCTTAGACCTTTTTCAAACTTTTTCTTAAGTGCAGGTCTTGTCTCATGATTTTTTCCTTTGGCTAATCACTTCTTCATCAAGGGGCTTATAAATCTACATTCATAACATTCATTTTTATTCTACTTCATTCATAACACATATGTGTATGGTATTACCTTTTTTCCATTGTTTTCAAACACCTTTGTCCCCTTTCACAAAAAAAATCACCTCCTTCCTTTCTATCATATTTTTTTAGGCTAACTTACGCTAGGGTCATCCTTGCTTCTTCCCAGAATATCATTATTTTATGTTCATCATCACGTTGAACCTATCCATAATGGCCTTGGGTCCCGCTTCTACGCTTGAAGATTTTTCCTTTGAATACTCCCACCTAATCTCTGGGGAATTTTCACATCTTCATCTTTCTCGTATAAATGTGGCTTTTTTCCCTTGTACATCACATCTATCACTAGGGGCATCCACGCTTCCTCGTCTTCGTATAATAGCTTCAAAAAACTTTCAAAATCAAAAACATTCAAATATGTTAGAAAAATCAAAACATTCAAATATGTTTCAGAAAAATCAAAAGTAATATAAATCATTCGCAAAATGTCACTCTTTGGTTCTCACATGTTTCGGCATCGCTTTCGTTCATCAACCAAATCTAGGTTGCTTACTTCATCTCTACTCTGGGGCACAACAATTTTCCTGCATCTGTTTCATAGTGCACATTGCTTTTTCATTAGACCCAAGTATCCTTCATTATTCCCTCGCATGTATCCTTTCTTGGGGCACCATCATTAACCCTTATCGTTAATTCAAATAGGTTAGAACTCGGAGCTTGATAACAAAAATAGTGCATTATGTCTCTTTATTAGTTCATTTGTTTACTTTCTCATATTGCATTGCATTTTGTATGTTGCATAGGGTTAGGAATCTTTTACTTTCTCGTATTGTATTGAATTTTGTATGTTGCATGGAGTTGGTGTTTTTAGCAATGGAAATTTGTTCGTATATGGATTTTCATTTCATACTACACTTTTGTTCATTTTTTCTAAATAAGGACCAATGATGAATATCTCTAGCAATATGATGAAAATAAAGTTGTTTAAAGGGCACAAGATGGAGATTATCTCATTCTCCCTTCCTCATACTCATTTTCTTCTATATCCCCTTTCTTTTCTCCACACTATTATTTCTTTTGTTCTATTTCCTACATCTTTTCAATTATTGATCGAGTTCTTACATCACCCCATTGAAAATTGAGGGGGCATCCTTCATTAGAATCATTTTTCTTATATCCCTTCAAAATTTTCTACTTGTTTATGATTTTCTCGCTTTCTTTGAAGTGACATCACTTATGCCATCCCAAAGAGGGAAAATGTAGAAACCTAAAATATGCTTACACCTAGCATTTCCTCCGATTCAACCAATTAACGACACTTCTTTAATTTCCCACTCTTCACTCCATTCTCGGATGCCCATTTGTGACACCTATTTTGGTCATTTTCCTCCTATAATCAGCTAATTGGGATAATATCTCTCTTATTAGCTATACATTCCTTGTTTTGATTATTCATAACCTCCCTAGTTATCTCTCGAACCACTTCTATTGGATTCTTAGGCTATCTATCACCACAACTGATTAACTGACCCTCCCAACTCTCAATGAGTCTTTAATCACTTGTTAATCAAGTTTAACTAGTTTAAAACTATCTTAAATAATCCTAATCATGTTTATCCTAATCTAATCCTAACATTATTTTTTTCTTGACTTTAGTCCCACATGCACCAAAATTTCAAACTCTTCCATTTGGAAAACTATAAATACAAGGCTAAGCCTACCCATTCAAACACAAAACTTTACATAACACAAAACCGTAACGAGCCTAAGAAATCTTTGAGATCTCATTTGTATTAGCTTTAAGCTAATTATACATTTTATCTTAAGCTTACCTTCTCCATTAACCTTGAGCTAACACCTCCATTTGCATCCATAATTCAAGTTTAAGTAATATGGATAGAACCATTGGCCTTGAAGCTATTAATGGTGGGACTCCATTCTTGAAAGCTTGAGAACCATAAAAAACTAATCACACCTTTGATTGCTAAGTTGATATTTTTAGGTTCAATTTCTTAATTAGTAATCCAAAGAGTAGAGAATAGCATATATCATGTTAGGTTAGATTTAATCAAGTTCATATAATGATAGATGTTAATCTTTTTTAGCTCTTATCATGATGGTTTAGTGTAGATTAGGTTCATGCTTTGAGGTTACATGTTTTAGCTTCATTTCCATAACTTATCTAATTTATTTATGAACATAATAACAATTCATAACAAGACTCACATGAATAACTCATGAATCATACATACCAGCTCCATATTCCTCATAAATCTCCATAACCCTCCCAAAGAAGAAATAATCATAGTGCCAAAACCAAGCCAAGTCACTCACCATATAGCCCCATCTGCTTATTTCTCCATCTTTGGGTCACTCACCATAGAGTCTTGTCACCTTATTTCTCAATTTAATGAGGTCGGGTCACCTTCTTCGGCCCTAGGCACATAGAGCCCCGTCACCTCCACCCAAGTGACATAGTAACTTGTAGTTCAATACTACATAGCCCCACGACCCCTTTGGGGCGCACCCCCATACAACGAAGTGGGTCCATAGTTCCAACCACTACATGGTGAATTATATGACCCTATTCCATCATATCAAAATGTTAGAACCCAAGACATCATTCGATTCAAATTCCAAGTGGTAACAATTCCCATGCTTTGGGAAAGGCTATAATTCTTTTAAACTCAAAATAAATTTTCAAACTATGTGAAATATATGACTAAATAGGTGCAGAATGCAAAGGCCTCTCTTGTTAGAACAAAACCAAGTCAAATGCCCAAAATTTAGGAATACATCAAGCAAGAAAATTGTTGGTTCTTAAAAGAATAGAGAAAATGATTAGTTTATGAATAAAATACGAACATAGAAATATCACATTACGATCACTTTATGGCCTTTATGTGGCCATCAAAGGGGTACTCATTGAGTTGTTGGCACTCAGATATTGAGTCTTAATTAGTAAAATACATATATCGAGAATAATCATATCTCCAAATCACACATATGAGGATCCACATAGTCAATATCACATATGATTGTTCGATGGACAACCCAAATAGGAGAGAGTTGAGACTCTAGTTCACATAAGCATGAGCCTAAGGTGGTGTACATCCACAATATATTGAGTAGGATTGGACTATACCAAGTGGATAGAAGTGGGTTTTCGTCCACATGAGACTCCACTTTGAAACTCATAGTTGGCTAAAGGTTATGGCCACGTGGTCTATGACTTCTCTCTCCACATATACACTTCTAGATTCTACCCATAGGTTCAGTAGTGTAGGGTACACAACATAACACGTAATTACATTACTATCGGAATGATGATGTAAGCATAATAACCATAACATCTTACGCATGGAAAAATTACAAGGTATGGGTAAGTGCACCAAGTTGGTGGACAAAAAAGGGGTCATAAGTGGATGTCATATTGTAAAAAACAACGAAATATCAAATTATAGGGATTATTAGTAATACACACACTCAAAATTATAAAAATGTATATAATGAATCGTAGCATCTAGAATCTAGTTTTTAAAATACTAATTTTTTAAAAAATGGAAAAATTTAGGTATATTAAACACTTAAAATTATATGACTTGGTTTTTTTTTTTTGGAAAAACATATAAGATTGTAGTCTGTTTGCCCGCGATTTGGATAACCAAATATTATTATTATTATTTTCCTTTGGTGAAAATTTATATGTAGTTGTCTCTCTTGGGATGGATTTTATTTTGTATTTTTTCGAGCAATATTTTTTTTATGATTTTTATATGAAAGTGGTCTAAAAAGATTTAGAAAACAGAGCGCTTTCCATTTACCCACCATAACTATATCAAAAATATCGAAATCAAATATATTTTTTTAACGTGTATAGAATTTCTCCACGCTTGGGATGGTATAAGTTTTATCACATTTTGATAGCGAAACAAAAGTTGCAGTCTTAAATTTAGACATGAACATTTATGGAGAAAAATGTCTTAAAGACGTATTGTTAGTAAAAATTATAAAATGATATTTATCTTATTCTCTTAAGTTTAAAATCAATATTTCTACGAAGCTAACAAACCTCCCCTACATGATGCACCATTTTTGTGAAATGTTTTCAGTTTTTTAACACGGTTCAAGTCTGTGGAAGAGAAAATTTAAATTTTTTGACCCTTTACACTTCATAATGACCTTCCATAGCTTTGGTTGGGGTAAAACAAAGATTTCCCGAGCCTTAGGGTCAAATTTGATGATACATATAGAACCGCGATCGTGGGTTTTTAAACAAGAACCGTGATCGCACTTTATAAACCACGAGCACAGGTTTTAAAGCACAATCGTGGTTCATAAATCATATTTATATGCATCTCAATATTCTAATTACCAAGTGATTTTTAGTGTTTGACTTTATCGTATGAATTACATTGAAATTCTATCATTTTCTGCACGTTTTTCTTATCACCAAAAGTAAAATATCATGGGAGACAAGAAACGAAGTCAAAAAAGGAAGTCATTAAGTAAAAAACACCAAATGAATTAGAGGAAAACATATTTCAAAATGCTGAGCAAATGCAGAATCTTCGTGAATCAAGAAGAGGTTCATCTTCAACCCCTACTATTGTAAGCAATGAGGAACTAGGTAATGTTTCTACTATCAATGTTGAAGTTGAATTAAATACTTGTGATGAAGATTTTTTTACTGTCAATGTTGAAGAAGAATTAAATACTCGTGATGTAGTAAATGTTGAAATTGAAGGAGACAATGAAAATTTGAATAAAGAAATTTAGGTTGAAATCTGTAGACAAGTAAAATTTGACAAAAACACTCCTAGGATTTTCCTTAAGAAACCTAATTATTTTATTGAAATTGATGAAAACATTTTGAACCCAATGTGTGACAAACTTTCTGAATCGAAAATCATAAGAAAATCCACTGAAATTTGGGATAATCATTTTGAAATTTTAAATGATTCCCAAAGATGTTAGTTGTTGGTTAGTTTGATGAAATTGAATAAAATGAGACCTACATTAAACACCTTAGGATTGACAATGTCTAATATATGTGGTCAAACCTCTACAATTGTTGAAAAACTTTATGATGCATATCACATTGATAGTGTCAAGGGACGCACTAGGGATAGTAATATTTCGCGTCGTGTACTTGCTACTAGTGTTGTAATTGAATCAATAAAAAACAACGTTTGATTACGCAAACAAGTCGAATGTTGCAAGTTAATCAAAAACTCTAATGAAAGCAATTGAAAGACGTAATATCCTTCAATCACTCAATAACACTAATTTTTGGGCATTTTCTGCTAGAGCACTGCGTAAGGAAAAATATAATATTGATGCTATAAGAGAAGTTCTTATTCAATTTTGGCATGATAACACTAGAGTTTCACCTAATACAAGAGATGTTGTAAAACGGAGAGTTGGTTCTATTAATTGCGAACCACATCCAAAGCATTTCTTAGATATGACTCAAACTCAATTTTTTCATAAGTTTGAATAAGAGCATCTAGAAATTAAAATTAGTCAACATTTTTTTGAAATGTTAAAACCATTCTATGTGAAAATCAACCATGCTCGCACCACTTGTTTTTGTAGGCAACATGTTGAATTTGTTATGCATTATGCTAAATTTTTATGTATTCGTTCTATTTTGTATTCTGAAACTATGTTATCAAAATGTGGTGTTCAAGTTCCACCAATATCTTCCAGGGATTTCATTCCTACGATATTTTGTGAAAAATAATTTGGACACTTTTTTATAGTCAAGATTGTTTAGATGGAAGTTGTGGTACATGTGGCAGATTACCTAAATTGGAAAGTTGCATCCATGAGAAAATTAAAGGTGCAATAGGAAATAATTTAGTTGAGTTTGATAAATATAAATCAGTTGCATACCAGTTGAAAGATGGAAAAGAGTCTAAATGGTGTGATTTAGTTACAAAACATATGCCTGTTTTTCAATTTATGAGAAAATTTAAGAATAAATTTTTTTATGAGTATGCTAGGCATACACACAGAGCTCGATGGTTGGATGAATAGTTCAAGATATGCAAAGACACATTTCCTATTGGTACTATTATTTCAGTGGTCAATTTTGTAGAGAATTACACATTGCAACCACAAATGGAGGTTCAATCACAATATTACAACTCAATACAAGTTACCATTTTTGTGCATATAACATTTATACATTCTCCGACAAGACTGAGAGAATGATCGGAAAAGTTTAAGAGAGTAACACTTTTATATCAGTGATGATCATACTCATTCTACTAAATTTGTGTAAGGGTATTTCCAGTTATTTTATGGAAACTTGTCTGATAGGAACATCCACTTCAAACAATATTATATATGGTTAGATAATTACACGTCTTAGTTTAAGAATGCACTAATGTTTTATTGGATGAGAAGGATGCACGTTAATTGGGTGTGCAACATATTTGGATTTTCACCGAATATGGACATGGAAAAGGAGAGCATGACGGTGTAGGGGCATGTGTGAAAAGAGATCTTGCAAGAGAAGAGTTTAAGTACAAAGATGGTGCTAAATTGAAATATGTAAAGAGCATAGTGGAATGGTGTATTGAAAACATGGCCCGAGGTTCTCAAGAAATTTCCACGGTTCACTAGATATTTTTGGTTGATAGGGTAACAACAAATTGCTAACTACGAGGATTGTATGACACTCACTAGGTCCAGTGATATACACTCATTTTATAGCTCAGACGCTACTTTGTGGGCCACATGGACAAGAAAGTTAACATGTTTTTGTGTATCTTGTATTGAATTTGTCACTCGAATGTGATTCACAAGAATGGGTGGATGGATGGATTTCTATGCCTCTAACTCCACTTCCTAGTTATTAACCTCCACAAGCATTACGACTTGTTTGAGATGAAGTTGCAAGTGTTGCTTATAAACTAGAGCTGCCTCCATCTTCACACATACACCCAGTATTCCATGTTTCATACCTGAAGAAGGTTATTGGATAGAAATTTGAAGCCCAGACAGAGTTACTAGAACTTGACGAGGAAGGAAGAATCGTTTTGGAGCCATAGAAGATTCTGTAAACATGTACTAAGAGGTTGAGAACTAGAGACATTAAGGAATATCTGATCAAGTGGAAGAATCTGAGCATAGAAGACACCACCTAGGAGGATGAAGGTTTTCTGCAGCAACATCTAGGATTATTCAATGTTGAGGACAACATTGATTTGAAGGGGAAGGGCATGCTATGCCCTTAACCTATTACTTGTATTAGGATATGATTAGCCAACTTGTGGCTTACTATATCATTTTATTATATCATTTATACTTTCTCATGCTTAATAGGTCGACCTTGGTGATGGCCATAGCATATGAATAGTATATATAGGGGATTATAGGTAGTATTTCATTATCATTGGAACATTTGAGTTTTATTATATGGTTTTGAGGTTGCCCCTCGAAGTGGTGAAGCTATTCTAATTGCATATTGAGATCATTATTCTGAAATATTATGTTATTTGGTGTTCTATTGTTGCTCTTAATCGAATTATAGAAGTAATTTCATTACAATAATGTAACGAACTATTACACCAAAACCTCGAGGCATTAATGAAATCCACACATGAGGATCATAACATCCCACCATGCTTTCATAGCCTAGACCCCGGGCTAGATTTTCACCCATATAGCGGGACCCCGCCTTTCCCTATACGAGCCTCGGGAAAACACTGCAATGCCGGTGTAGCTACCCGTGCTAGGACTTGAACCTGGGTGGTCGCTCTGATACCAAATGTAACGAACTGTTACACCAAAACCTTGAGGTGTTAGTGAAATCCACACATGAGGATCATAATAGGTAACTTCTTGGGTGGGTATATCTTCTTGATTCTCACTAGGAGGAGTTTGTTCATGATTAACATGTTCTTCATGATCCTCACAATGAATTTTGACAATGGGGTGTGACATCCTCCATCATTTTGAGAAGGAACTTCTTCCTCATTTTATTGGTTGGAAGTAGAAGCATGTCCTAGGTTTAGGATTTCATCAATGTTACATGGAGGATTCTCTACTTCTTCCTCTTCTTGAACCATGCCGAGAAAGGAGAGAGGGATCAAACATAGGTGGAAAATTGGCCCCTAACTCTATAACACACACAAGAACCTCATGTCTATTTTGAAACAAGAAGTTGTCTATTTGGGTGGGGCTAAATTCAAATTTTTCCCGAGGAGAATTCTCCTCACCACCACTATGATCAACCATGGTGTTGTCTTCAAAAATTGGGTTTATCTTTTCATTTACAAATGGATTTGACCCTAATTTTTTATGCCCCATCCTTGTGATAGGAGGCATAATAAGAAAGGTTTTACTAAGGTTGATTTAAAATGGACCCTAGGAAAAACCAAGCAGCGTAATAACAACGTCAAATTTTCAAAAATAATGTCAAATAATGAATGAAAACCAATCCAAATGATGAAGGTAATATGAACCAAGAATACTAGAGAATAAATGTTAACACACCGATTAATGTAACATTCCCATTATAAGACTTTATAAATAAGGGATTTTTTTTTTTACACAATGTTATTTGTTCTAAATGAAACATCATTTAGAACACATATTTCATGCCAATCAATCTCATAATCAGATAGCCATATGCATTTGTAAATGACTCGATAAATTATCGATCTCTCATTCTATGACTCGGTTTCTAACAAATCTCTCATGTTTTTCTATAAGTATAGAATAATTTATGTATACTACATATACTTGGTTTTCCTACCCTATTTTAGGTATTGAGTGATCTGTTTAAAGAACCTATCTAAAAATTTGTTACCAATATTCATCTAACATCACGTTTCTTTAAACTAGGTGACATAGGACAACATAATTAGCAGAACTTGCGATACTTTGGCCAAATATTTCCAACATATTGTTCATGTTACTATTCCTAGATGACATACTCGTCAATTTGGAATACATCCTTCACCTCACTCTATTGTTATCTAGAATGGTCTTTACTGACTTTTGTCAGTCCACTTGCCCAAGGTTTGACCCTAACCCAAGTTAGCGACATAATTTGTTATAGGTAGATGCTCACGATGACTTAGGGTATATGGGCATACTCGACCGACCTAAGTCAACCGAATGTGCCTAGGTACCCTGAGTCATTGAAAGCTACTTCCTATTCTAATCATGCTACTAACTTGACCTAGAGAGAAACTAAGTTCAAGTCTAGATGTGTGTAGATCTAGATGAACAATTATGAAAGGGTGTTGCCACATGTCAACTGCAACACTGTATCCTTAAGAATCCCTTAGTCTTCTTGAAGGTACATTCCTGCAGTTGGTGTGTGCCAACATCCATTAGAACTACTTCATCATGATGTACATACCCCTTGGTGGTCATTAATTCATAATTAAATTTGGATTAAGATTCAGATTGCAACAACCTTGCAAAACCCTAATTCCAACATTCATTAAGTTCTTCTTCCATAATTAATCTAATTAATATTAATAACTTCATTAATCACATGATTAATTTTATGTTTATTAACTTGGCATAACAAGCGTTATCCAAAAATAGGAAGAAACATCATAAGGTTGGTTTATTATATATCTTTCTTGTTCAAGATGGTGTAGCATCCACATAGGTTATGCTAGAGTAGACTTCATGTAAATGAGGTACAATGATTAATGATCATAAACACAATTCCTTTTGTTTTACATTCTTTTGAAAGAGGAAGAGTCTTCCTCTACATGATTAAATGTTATGGTTATCATACCCTTTTTATCTTTCACAATTTATATAATTTAATTTTATGTCCAATACACATTCCATAATTATACTATAATTGTTTAGATAGAGAACGACATCTTATGCAACTTAGCAAGTTGCAGCTTAGTAAGGGGAGATTGAACTATTCCCTTAATCTAACTTATTAAATGATAACAATAATAAGTATATAACCTAGTTACAAATAATATCTATAAGATAAATTCCAATTTCCTTCATAAAAAGTACAAGAGAATTCACACAACAATTTGGAGTCAGTCTCCAAACCTTTCAATTCATCATGATAAAAATATACACTTTATAAGACTATGCATTTTAGGCATACTGCATGTCAAACAACATTAAGATCATAGAAGAATAAAAATTTTCTTTTTCATTACAACTCATGAATGAATTGGAATTCTTTACAAAAGAGCCAAAATTTACATCAGTCAATACACCATAAAAAAATTTGGCTTCTTTTATCACTTACGAAGTCCATCTAAAAAAATTGCTAGCACAGGTCAGTTCATTGAATTGAGCATGATAAGTACTAAGCATTAAAATGAAATGCATTCCACTAATTGTTCCATTAAAACAACTTTACTTTAATGAAACAATTAATGTATCATACAAATAAGCATAAGTAATAACAACCATAAAAGAAGTACAAATAATAAATCAGAATTCACTTTTAAGAAAATATCATAATATAATCAACAACTACTACATTATACTAGGTAAGTATTGTCCCAAACAATTACTTATTTATATCAAACAACAGCCCTTGTCATTTAATCATTTCATAATTCTTTTTGAATTTGAAATACAAAATTTAACTTTACTATGTAATAAAAAGAATTAATTTTAAAATCAATACCTTATTGTTGTATTACCAAGTTTCTAGAATCATGTAAAGTCAAATTCATTTCAGCATATTACATAATTAGGATGATTCATCCTACAACTTAAATAAATAAGAAGAAGAATCAATATGGACTATCCACAATTCACCATTCATCTAAGAGATAGAAATTAGGTTCAGAAAGTACATAACTGTATCAATCAAGGGAACTAATAAAATTATTCACCATGCAAGAGACAACAACCATTAACAAGAATCCCAAAAAAATCCAAGAAGGGAGAGAAACATAAAAATCATCATCTTACTTGCAACTCTTATGTAATATTCTACATTATAGGAGATATTAGTTAGTGGCCATACGTTCCATAAAACAAGGTAAGCCTTATGAAAGGATTATTTCTTACTCGTGTCCATCAAGGAATGGATCATAATTAAAATTGAGTGCATGGAGAGGAGTCCCTTAGAATTTTTTTTCCTAATAATGCATGACTCAGCCAATTAAAACAGTCAAACAATAATTGATTACGTTTTCCCTTCTACATGATAGGCTCAGCTGTACACTTCCCGAATCGACATGACTATTGATTCTATAAAAATTAGCCAAGATCAACAATGATAAAATGGGGATGGTTTGGTTTTCCCATATACCAAAAAGTGACAGTCCCAAAAGTTTCTGAACATACTACTATTCCCATGAGCTTTCCACTGATCAACTAGTAACAAGTTAAATTAAACAATCACAAGGAAGTTTCGGTTTCGAAAAGTGAGTTCACATTACTTCATCCAAGATCAAAAGGGCAGAAAGCCAAACTCAAGAAGTCAAACAAGCCTAGGATGATAAACACTCTACAACATGGAAGAGAGTCGATCTACAGAGTAGTTCGAGCAAATAGAACTTAACTTCCCAAAAGTTAAAGGAAACTCAATAGAAAGGATCCGAAACTAGAATTTATTCACCATTGTATTATTAATTGAATTCCAAATCCCATTTAAACCCTAGAAGTTCTTCCATAATTTCCAAAAGAGAACACAAACCAAATGCGAAGATTAAAGAAAACATTACTTATATTTTTCCTTACGAGCTCAAGCAGTATCAATAACATCAAATACCAATACTAACCAGTTCAAATACAATTAGAAATTTAGGACACTTACAATGCCATAATCCACATTCGTCCATTCATACTTGTTTTAACACAAGTACATGTTCATAATGTAGAGTAAAGTATACAATACATGCCCAAAATAGAAGTACCAAGTCTTCACAAAACAAGACATAGTTTAACTCCTTTTTGTATAACCCAAAAAACCATTCAAAAAGGTTTAGATAGAGAATACAAAAACCCAACATGAAGTATTAAGTAAAATAAAGTTTCTACAATCTCCACGAATTCAAACTGTAATAGAAATCCCAACTATAATAACTTTCACAACTCCATCATAGCACATAATGATCGAGGCAGAGAATTTCAATGAAGAGAAGGGTAATTTTTCTAGTCAAATTTAACACAAGTTGAAGTACAAAACAAAACACTTCCAAATACTTCAAAAACCCATTATTGATTGCTTTCAAAAGAGTTTGAATTCATACCGAAGGATAAGTAAACAATACAGTCTCAAACCAGAGGTACTATATCCTCATAAACAAGATATAATTTCATAAAAGGTCATGCACCCATATTTCAAAACAATCAAAGAATTTCCGTTAAAAAAAGACACGAGTTACCGAGAACAGAGAAAAATAGAATATCCTTACATCTTTTCATGCCGGTTCATGTTCAAAGTAAATGTGATGCGATGCGAGGACGAGATGAAGTACTACAAATTTTTCAAACGCAAAGATGAATCAAAGAGAAAATTTCTAAAGAGACTACAGTTCAAACTCAAATAAAAAACCATTTACTCAATTTCTTTTTAAGCGAGATAGTCCCGAATGTGAGTTCTAAAAAAAACACAAAAGCCTTGAAAGTTCCATATGTATTTCACCATTGAACTTACTCCAGAAAAAAAAACCAAAAACTAACATTATCATGCAATGGATTCATATCCAAAAATCAAAGATATTCCTTCAACATGAAAGAAAATAACTAGACAAAATAGGTAACCATTTATCTCATGAGAGCAAAGTTATTTTAATGAAACATTTAGAGAAAAGCAAGAAATCTTAATGGGTAGAGCCTATCATTCCTGATAGTGCTTTTGCCAATTCAAAGGAGACTTCCAGTCGAGATTCCAACTCTTCTTCTCCTCCAAGAAAGATCAACAACAAAACATCTCTTTCCCCAATGCCTCATATACTTTCCTTGAATCAAAAATAGACTAGGGAAACCAAATATAGCCACAAAGTGAAAATCAAACTGCTGGTTGAATAACTAGATAGCTCTATGCATAGAAAAAATTACAAAGCATGCAAGACCAAACAACCTCCAAAAATCCACCCACATTGTTTCCAAGACGGTTTTCTCATGAAAATTGATATTCATTAATGCCATTTAATCTCACATTCCCGCCTATCTCTTTATGCTACCGCCATCTAGAATTGGTGAATCCTAATTCAAATTTTGCATGTATTGATAACTTTAGTGAAGACTCCACGTAGGTTCTGCTAACTTTTCATGCTTCCGCCTAATCTGGTAGTTCACTGGCATTTAATACAAAAATTAAATCTCATAAATAGCTTAGGAACCACCACCTAGCCTCCCATTTTCCATACGACCCTTAGGTCCCCTTTCCACACTTCATTAGTTTAGGATAGGTACCATTAGCTTAGGATAATACCTTAGGCTAGTTTAGAAATAATAACCTTAGGTTTAAAATAATTTCAATAAGTAATTTCCACCTTAGGTTAGGTCATAGCTCACAACCATATAACATTAGGAATTAGAATTATAAATATCCTAGCATTACCTTAGGTGGTTCCCTCAATTTAGAACATGCTTGACTTAGGAAAGGATGTTGTCCGAATACAGTAGACAAAGCTAAAAAAATAGGTACATCTACCTTAGTTTAGAATCCCATTGTGATAGATCTCTTAGGTGTAGGACTTATATTGTTCCTCAATATTCCTGAAGTAGACCTCATTTCACTTAACACCATAAACATCCTATTAAAATCAATCAAGAAGATCCAAGCACATAACATACATCAGAATGTAGGTACGATCTTACAAGACAATAAAGAATTTATAAACATACAAAAGTTCATTCCATTACATCTCTCAACCTCTAAATGTTAGTTTACCATTCATAGCAGGTAAGGAGATTTAAAACATTCCTTGGATCAATGGAATTGGTCCAATGATGTGTCAGTTAATAGAGATAAGTTACAACCATCATAACTTGATTAAAACTCACCTATTTGAAGTGAAAATAGATTCTTTGCAAACCATATCATTTCAGTCTAATGAATCCAAGAGTAGAAATGATTTATCCATGGCAAGCATGATCTTAAACAATCAAAGGAACACACCTCATTCAATAAAATCACATGTCAATGCTTTGTAATGCAAAATATAAATATAACATTTTTTCAAAGGTGTTACATCTGATTAAGGTATCATATAGCAAGAAGTATCTAGGAAAAAAATCAAGTACAAGACTATGATCCAATCACAAGAATAACTACTCCCTACATTCTCAAAGATAGGTTTGGTATAAATAATGACAACAAAATATCAACACTTAGGTCAAGTTTAGAATAAACAAGGCCTAAATATTAAGAAGGTGTTGATGTGATCTCCAAACAAGGTATACTAAAACATGTTTAGATATAAAAAAATTCCAAGTCTTTGAAAATGGAGGCTACAAATGCGAGCGACAACACCACACTATTTGGACACATTAATCAAGATTTGTAGACAAAGAAATATTTTAGTATCAAAATGATGTTACTAAAATATGAGCGAGTGTAACACCTACACTTTCCACAACTCAAGGAAATGTTAGGATAAAAATAAGTCTAAGTAGATCAATAATTTTTATTTATACGAGCAGCGTAATAATACAACTTAGAGACATAGATAAAGTTTGATAATGGAAACAAGATGTAAGTAACACAAACGTATTGATATAATGCGGGAAGTGTAGCAAATCAAAGTAAATAAATGATGAGACAACCTAACTACAATGATAATGAGTCTCAATATGGGTGTGAGACAAAGGGCCTACTAGAACATGAAGACATACCATTCACACTTTCAACACTCACATTCGACATTACAACCTAATCATGTGAGTAGAATAAAAAATTGGTGGACATGATTATTTCTAGCAATATCCACGTATGTTTTTTTCCCCTAAAAGGGAAACAAAGAAAACAAAGGAGTAGACCAAGTGGTGATGAAAAATACTTATCCTAACTTTGGAAGAGTTTTCCTTGTCTTAGGACAAGGTAGAAACTAGGAAAAAGTGATGCCTTGTAAGTTTCATGATGAATAACATGTGGCTTTAACTTTGATGGACTCTCTCCTTGTTCGAATAACAAGGTTTTGACTCCAAAAAAGTTATCACTTTGTGAGATCTCTTTGGAACATGATGGATAAATTCAAGTTGGCCCCAATGTCAAATGGTTCACCTAATATTTTGTTCACAAACTCACTAATTATTTCCTAGAGGAGGTAAGTATTTCTATAGTTTATTCTAGATCATATACCATTACCCCATACTCCAATTAATGAATGGGGTCCCATACGTGAAACATCAAGATTTTCTCACAAGGGTTTTTAACTAGTCAAGTGGGTAACGAGGAACTTCCCATTTCATCCACCAGTTCTCTCAAGGTGTGGACTACTTTGGGGTTCCTAGGGTAATCCTCATAATGAGTTTTATGGATTATGCCAAGATACTTCCTCGAGTTCAAAGAGAACAATTTGTAGATCTTAAGCGAAACCTAAAAATATAGTGTGTTGAATAAAGTTGTGGATTTTTTTATTTTTATCTTAATGAGGTTTAGTACACCATTGAAAACCTACAACACATGTGTAGTTAGAGTTTGTTTAGATCCCAAGTCTTTGACAAATGTTAGGTCTTGTACACAAAATACTTAGTAGTTTCCAATAGAAAGTGAATCAAAGTTTCTTTTGATTCTCAAGATCGTCCAAGGACGTAAGAGAAGAACATACACAATAATTTGATCCAACTAGATAAATGTAAAGGAAAACTTTAAATCAAATGAAATTTAAACAAAGATTGATAAATTGTTCATTTCCTTAAGAAAAATGAAATATTAAGTTTCCAATTAACCAAAAGTTAGAAAAATGAAAACTAAAGTTTCTTTTGATTATCAAAATCACCCTAAGGTGCAAGAGAAGAGCATACACAAAATTTTTCTAACTTAATTAAAGCATGGAAACATAAGTCTCATTAAAGCTCAACAACATGTTAGAAATGTGATAAAAATAGTAAAAACCTACAAAACAAAATTAAGAAACCTACCAAATAGTAGTAAACATCAAAAATAAGAATCAAGCCTTGAAAACTAAGCCAAAGTTAACACGAGCACTAGCGTAAGCCTATTGAACACTAGCGCATGGATTGAAGTGGTAGCGCAAGGATAAAACCACTAGAGCAAGTCAAATTTTCACTAGTGCAAGTATAATCTCACGAGATGCATGTCCGAGAAAAAAACATAGAAAGTGTTTCTCTAGCACACGAAGAGGAGTGATAGTGCAAGCTAGATAAGTAGTAACACACACATATAGTGTAGTAGTGTATGCCATACATAGAGTAAGAAAAATCTAGTTTATTAATAACATAAGTTGAGATGCACTATCGCAAGCATGTTAAGCGGTAGTGCAAACTTGACAACGATAGCAAACATGTTTTCTCACTAGTGCAATCCTCAAAGTAGTAGTAAAAGGGTTATTTCCGCTAGCATAAGGAACTTGTGTAAGCACAAAAACACGATATTTGACAAGAAAAAATGTCAAAAAGCTCAAATCTTTGTCAATTTGATCTAAATTTGGCAAAGCACCTCACCTCCTTTATTCCTACACAGAGAAATAAAACAAGGAAAAATCAACTAATCTAGTTAAGAAACACCATTTTTTTTTATTACAGAACTTAATTACTTCACAAAAATCTTATTTTTACATGTTACTAGTTTTGATGGTGACCGACACTAGTCGGGAAGCAATCTGGTATCGATCGGACGATGCAGAGCATCGGTCAAGGAGTGAATGACATCAATCGGGAAGTGACCGACATCGGTCACTGCATGCGATGATGATTTGTTGCTTAGTCAAGAATTAGAATAAATATTTTTCTTTAAAGATTATTTATTGATTGTAAAATAATAGTTAGTTACCTGAATATATATATGCATGTATGCATTATATGAGGGTAAGTAAGAAAAAATAGCAATTGTTTTGAATGTTAGTTTTCTTGGTGAGAAAGAAAGAGTATTTGAGTGAAGGAAACACATTAAACATCCTATGAGGTGTCGGAAGACAACATATCTTCATTGTATTTCCTTTGTAAAGCACCAAATAATAGTATTGTTTGTTTCTCAAAGTGGACATAGCTCACACTTGGGCGAACCATGTTAAATTTGGTGTTATCTTTCTCTTACGTATTTTATCTTATGATTTATCTCCACATTCATTTCTTATATGATTTATCTAATTTTAGATTTGTGCAACATTGCTATATGGTTAACCCCAACAAACAAGATGTCGAGTATTATTTGGAGGTTTTTTTGTCTTGTGGGATTTACTCACAGAGGGTTTTCTGATTGAGTGGGGCATAAAAATGGCAGAAGATAGTAAATACTGAGTAGAGAAATTTGACGGTCATAATAATGAACTATGGAAGATGCGGGTGGAGGATTATTTATATCAGAAGGATATATACTTACCATTGGATGAGCATGCACATCCAACCATGATGACTGATGAAGAATGGAAGGTTCTTGACAGAAAGTCTCTGAGATCTATAATATTGAGCTTGACAACATCGGTAGCTTTGAATTTTATAGATGAAAAAACCAAGGTAGAGTTGATGAAATATTTAGAAAAATTGTATGAAACTCTTAGTGCTTTGAATAAGGTTTATTTGATGTAAAAATTGTTTGATTCTAAGATGCAAGAAGGTGGATCTGTATCTAATCATTTGAATGATTTCTGTCTATTGTAAATCAATTAAAATCAATAGAAATTCTATTTGATGATGAAGTAAAAGAACTTTTATTATTATGCTCTTTTCTAGATAGTTGGGATAACTTGGTAATGGTTTTTAGTAATACAAGGATTTCTTCTAAAAGGTTTTAAATTTGATGACATGGTTAGTGTAATCCTTAATGAGGAAATACACGCAGGAAAATCTCAAGAGAAGCATCATCTGGAAACACTTTAAATGTAGAAATTAGGAAAATATCTAAGGAGAGATCATCAAAGAGCAATAAGAATGGGAGATCAAAGTCAAGAAATGACATATCTAGATCTAGGTACAAATATTTACTCTACTAGAATTGTGGAAAGAGAGGACACATAAAGAAGGAGTGTTGGTCCAAGGAAAAAAAGACAATACACCGAGACAAAGGTAAAGAGGAAAATGTTACAAGTGAGGTAAAACAAGATGCCATTATTCTATCCATGGATGGTAAATTAGAATATTGGATTTTAGATTCGGATCTTCTTTCCACGCTACCCCTAATAAGGGTTATTTCATAATTATGTTTAAGGTAATTTTAGACAAGTTTATTTAGGAGATGATGAGCCATGAAATATTAATGGTAAAGGTGATGTTCATGTAAAGTTGCAGAATGGAAATCCATGGGTATTGAAATATGTGTGGCATGTGCAAAGCCTCAAGAGAAATATAATATCTATAGGAAACTAAGTGAATTTGGATGCGTGGTTACATTCACAACCTGATTCTTGGAAGGTTACCAAGGGATCTCTTGTTGTGACAAGATGTAAGATAATAGGAACTTTATATCTATCTACCCGTGTTACTAATTCCTTTTCGTGCTATCTACTATAGATTCATATGCAACCATGTGGCATAATCGGCTAGGACATATGAGTGAAAAATAAATGCATATCTTAAAGCATAAAGGAAAATTATTAGATTTCAAAGAATTAGATCATGAATTTTGTTAGCATTGCATATTTGGAAAGCAAAGAGAGTGAGATTTCTCAAGGTTGGATCAACAAAGAAGGATCAAAAATTAGATCTTGTATACTCGGATGTGTGGGGACCAGCTCGGGTAGCTTCTATTAGAGGATCCCAATATCATGTGACTTTCACCGATGATGCCACAAAGAAGGTATGGATTTATTTTATTAAGCGTAAATATGATGTTTTTGATACTTTTAAAAGGTGGAAAGCCCTTGTGGAAAATGAAAAAACTTTAAATTAAAGTTCCTTAGATCTAACAATGGTGGTGATTCTTGAAACAAGGATTTCAATGATTATTGTTCAAAGAATGGAATAAAAAAATAAAGAACATTTCCTCGAACTCCATAGGAGAATGGAGTTAAGAAAATAATGAACAGAAAAATCATGGATTCTCGCTAGAAGCATGAGGATACATGCCGGTTTTTCTTTGAATTTTTGGGCAAAAGTAGTGGATACAACAGTGTACTTGATCAACCGTGAGTGTCAACAACACTGGATGGTGGAATACCGAAGAGGCTTGGTGCGGAAAAGAGGTAGAATTTTATTTTCTTAGATTTTTTAGCTCGAAGCTTTTGTGCATGTTGATAGGGAAAATATGAAGAAGTTGGATGCTAAATCTAAGAGATCTACTTTCATTGGTTATGGATCCGGTGATGTACACACTACTTTAGGGGCCCTTTTGGAGAAATACAACAAAGACAAGGCCACCAAGGATGAGCTTAAGGCCAAAGTCGAGAAGCTCACTGCACATTGCTGCGTAGAGTAACCTAGCCCACTCCATCCACTGACATCTCAACTACTACGGCCATGACAATTTCATCTACAATTGATGATATTTCCTATCATGAGCTCAAGAAGCTAGGCCGAAAAGGAGAACAATAAATGGGTGGATGGAAAGAATCTTGCAGGAGGCCAATCCTTTGATTAAGGAAGCCATTGAGATTTATATTGATTTATAGGTTACAAAAACTACTATTGCTAAAATGGATGAATCTTTCTCTGAAGATAATAATAACTTAAACTTAACTTTGGCAACATGGAGTGACATTAGAGAAGAAGATTCTGATTTACTTTTGTAGGAAGAGGTAATTGATGATGCCTCTAAATTGTTTGAATATCAAAAGGCTATGGAATTTTGGTGTCAGGTGCTACAAGATCTGATCAAGAAATTGGAGGAGAAGCGAGTGGAGATTATAGATGCCCTCAATGATATCTTGGAGGAGTTTGACAATGCCAACTACAAGTTCTTTAATGAAAATATCGATGCTCTTCCCAAAGACCAGATTAAAGAAAATTTCAAAGATTTGGTGAAGCAAGATGACGATGTTGCAAAGACTTTCAATAGTGACTCCATTGATCGACTAGTTCTATGTTAGAATTTCATAGGGAGACTAAGGAAAGTCACAAATAAGCTTTGAAGGTTTCCAACCAGGATCACGAAAGAGATTGAGACAACGGACGTAGTGAATCACTATGCATGTGGACTGGAAATGAAGAAACCCAGGGTGTTATCAAGCACTTCTTCGAGTATCGACATCGAATGGATGTTTGGGAGGAAGGACAAAAAAAACTTGTAGAGAAACAAGATGTAGGAAAATCAAGCCAAAGCTGAGTGGCCATGAAAGGACAGGTTCAAGCTCTGGAATCAGTCAAAGTTGTAGGGTTGACTTGGTCAACTTTTTGCAACAAATTTGCTATTTTTATGGGATCCTGTTCCATTTTATTAATGACATTACTATTTTTAGTTAAAGGTTAGTTAAAGGCCCATCTGTAATGGCTCAGCCTAGGAACTTATAAATAGTGGAATGCTTCCATTATTTGGAAGCTACATTTTTAAAGATTTTGGTGAAATTACTCTTCAAGATTAGAAGAGTGCTTTCAGAGTTTTGTTGAAACCTTTTAATTATATTAAGAGTTTCCTTGCACTTGAAGATCTATTTTATTGTGTTGAATGATTAATCATTGTATGCTTTGTGAATGCAATTCCTTAGCATTATTGATTAGTTTACCTTTATTTCAGATTATCTATTTCATATTGTGAAAAGAATAGTGTGGTTACTTTTCATCAGTTGTGAGAAACTATTTTCCTTCTATTGATTAAGAGTTACATTATTATTGTCACTCAAGTGGATACTTGACATGTGCTTGTGATTATTATCTTGATAGATTATCTGTGTATCAAATCAAAGCTGATATTTATATTGTGTATGTTTAAAGTTTAGTGAAGGAACATGTGCTTCTAGTCTGTGGTATTTTATATCCTTTCCAAGTTGCAGATAGGTAAAGGTGGATAACAATGCAAACATCATACCCACATTAACCCTTCTAGAAGTTGAACATCCATTTCCTTGGTGCATCACCACTTTTAGAATAAATTTTATTTCTTTACATTCTCTTTCCCTAATCCCATGAAATGTTAGCATTGGACTAGCTAGCCATTTTTCTTGCATTAGAAGTAGTGTTGTGTTTAGTTTAGGAAGAGGAAGCTGGCCTTCTCCGGAGGTTCACCTCAAGTGCAAGTCCCACAGCTTGAGAGGTGATCCCATGTGTCCCAATCACACCGAATGTTGTGATTAATTCCCAGGCCATTTGGGGGTGCAAGTGATTTGGTGACAACAATTTTTGGCACGCCTGGTGGGACAAAGTTAGTACTTATATTCTAATTTCATTGACACAAGGTACTGACCACTCCATTTCTGGATTTCAAAGTTTAGTACAACGAATTATGTGAAGAATTCACACAAGAGATTCTTCAAGGTGGGACAATCATAATCATATAGAGCTTTCTTTGTCTCCCCAAGAAGAAGGGGAAGAAATATTTCAGTATCATCAGTTGCCACTTTACCTCATAGAGGGCATTCAAATCCTCCTGAAAGACATTTTTCCCACCAAGACACAACCAGATTGTGAACGTCATGGTAACCAATACTTTTGCTCCATTAAATGATAAGAGTCTTTTTTGTTGTTAGCACAAAGAGACACCATACCAGCTGTTACCCTGAAAATTTTACCATTTTACACTGGAGAGACTAATGTTTCACCTCGGGAGCACATACTAGATGTGGCTAGTATCTACACAGTACATCAGTATCATAGAAGATAATGTGGAAGTTCACCTCCTTACTACTTCATTCAAAGGTAGAGTACTTCAATGGTTCGGGGTTTAGCGTTGGTCTATTACGACTTGGAACGATTTAGGTACAAAGTTGTGTAAATAGTTCAAGGAGAAAAGTGATAATATCTCACTGGTAGAATAATTTCATATTATTAAGAGGTCTCCTCAAGAGTATATGAGTGACTTTAACCTCCGTTTTGACAAAACTTGGAAACGGATCCCATAACCGGTAAGGCCATCCCCAGAAATTGCATTTCTATATTATTTATGCGCATTGAATAGTGATGTCACCATCATGTTTCAGTCCATGGGTGGAACCGTTATCCCTGATTCTTATGAAGTTTCCATATGAGTGAGAGTTTCCTAATTCAAGTGGGTAAGATTTCTCCTAGGCCTCCCATTCCTCTTTTTGTAGAACTTGCATGTTAATAGCCAGTCATTGCCCCAATTCTGACAACTTCTATTCTAGTGGCTATGCATGCATCCAATCCCTCAAATGATTTGGCTGAGGTAAAATCACTATTATAAACTTTCAGGAATGAACTCATAGCAATGAAGAGGCAGCAGTCCTAGTATGCTCACCCCTTTCAACCCAATATCAGACAAACCATCCTCCATTTCAAGGAAATAGTCACCATAGAGCCAAGCCATAACCCAAGCTGTAAATGTGAAGCCTTTGAACTTCAGAATCCCTCAGCTACTAGTTCATCTAGAGCCATAGTTCTAGTCCAGAATAACCTCATTCAAGACTATGAGTGGTGCTATCCCTGTTCTCTGCCCCATAATCAGAATCTCTACCCAAATGGAGTTTTGAGTCAAGATCTTATGGTACAAGGTATATCCACCCCATCTAACTCATCGGATGAACCAACAGCCCAAGATAGTCAAACCCAGATCACTAAGGAAACTACGTTACTAAATTGGCAAGCCAATTATTTTTATGGACTAAATATCGATGCATCCACATCCATAGTTGCAAATACACATTCTAAGAAGAGGGCAATAGATCCTCAAAATTCCATAACTGAGTAGCCAACTTCCAATATTAAGTAGGCATCTCCTTCACATCCTCAAGCATAATCAGTAGTGGATAAAGACACAGGGAAGAAATTACAGAAATAAATTTTCCTTCAAAGGGCAATGGACCTACAGGTATTACAGTGCCCAATAAACATTTCCAAAAGGAGGACTCTAGCGCTCAAAAGGTTATTAAAAAATTAGGGGCAATACCATTCAGTATCATGGAGCAGATGAAAAAGACTAATTTGAGTGTCACTATGTCGATGCTCTCTCAATTCTATCGCAAAGTGGAATTTCTTTGTGAGAAGCTTTAAATAGTTTTGGCACTACTGATAAAACCTCAAGTCATGGAGCATCCATAACAACCAGTTTTGTGTCAACCAAGAAAAAAGGGATTCCTAGGGTCAATAAACCACCACCATTTTATATCTCTCTAATCATTGGTGATCATCTAGTTCAGAAGTGTATGATTGATTCCAGAGCCAGTAGCTCTATCATGCTTAAACAGATTGTAGATGTGTTGGGCATTCCATGTACCCCAATTTCAAAAGGAGTTGTCCAGTTGGATGGTACTATGGTCAAGCCATTTGGAATCATCAAGGGAATTCATCTTAATGTTCATGCATGTCCTAGCTTGTCATTCACACAAGACATATCAATTATCGATCTCCCCATTCTTTTTTACATTTACTTATCATGATATTTCACTTCCAAGATGGGCAGCTATTTATCGGCTAACTCGTCACATATGATCTTGAGAATTCAATACGGGATGAAGGTAACTATAAGAGAAGAACCAATTTCTCTTACCCATGTGGAACCATACACGTCCAAACCCATAGATGGTAACTATGCCATTTGTGACCTAGAAGAAGAGGTTGTGGATCATGAACCAACTACTCTTGTAGAAGAAGTGTCTGATGTAGTGCTTGATGAGGTAATTATAGACCATCAATACGACCCGTATGCTGATTTATTGGCTAACGAAGAATCTGGTCTATTGTTTTTGGATGAGACTGGATTAAGAACTTATTGTATACATGAAGAAGGTGCAATTGTGCCTCAATTGGTTAAGGTACCCAGTGATTCTAGATGAGCTGTGGTAGATATTTCTCTATGTTTCAAGAAGTAAAATGGATGCAGTGCGGGTGTCATGTTAATTTCTCCTGAAGGGGATAAATATTTCTCATCTTTTTATTGTAGTTAATTTGTACTAATAATGTCATCGAGTATGAGGCTCTTATACAAGGGTTGTAGCTGGCCCAACGATGATCCAAAAATAATCAAGTTATTACTACCTGATCTCGGACCCTTGTAGGCTTTAATTATTTGCCGACAATTTTCTCCTTTTAAGTAATCAATTTTAAAATAAATGCAAGACAATAAGACAATTACACAAAGATTGATTATGGAGTTCGGTAATTGCCTACGTCTCTGGGTTCATGGTCGAACCATTCCACTAGTCAAAACTTGTAAGTTACAATAGTACTTTCACAAGAAAACCTAATGGAATTTTACTTGCCTATCAATACACCAGTTCTTCGAAAACTTCTGATGATCAGTCAAATTATTCTTCACTTTCCTGATGCACAATCTCCTTCGTCTTCGATCAGCCTTCTCGATGCTATCACTGCGACGCTAGCACTCGGTCGATAATCTAGGATTTGCAAGTAATTGGTGTGGCTCAATGGGCCTATTGGGTAGTTTATAATTTACTCCCAATCACAAATATTTTGTCTACTATTGCCTAAAATAATAGGCCAATAAACAATATTTGTTGACACATCTCACAAATAAGCTTAAAAATAATAAGCTTCTCAGGACTAATGTGTGTCCATTACAATAGAATGGGTTCCCTATTTATAAAAAATAGGGCCCTTAAAAAATGCAATACATATTATCTTAAGGCTATATTTAAACCTTAGCCTCACCCGTAGCAAAATTAATGGGATTACATACCCATATAGGGCGGTTTGCATTTTTAATGGGATGAACAATCCCAATTTGGCGCATTTGCATATGAAATGGGATTAACATCCCCATGTTAGTAGCTCCTCCACCATTTTCCACGCATAGGTAAGTGGATGTATATCCCACATTTTGTGGGTTGATATTGTTTAAGGCTTTATCAAAGCCTTTTCCATGCATGTGAAGTGGTCAAAAGACCACCTTAGGCTTAACCGCCCCATCTCCACCGCTTCACTTCGCCCTTCCACGTGGTCCTTGGAAAAATGGCGGTTAAGTGGTTGGTTTAATACTAATGTATAAACATTAATATGTATAGTTTGTGGCATAATGCGTGGTATGTGGAATTTGGGAATAATGCGTGGCATTTGGAAAGTGGACTTACCAAGTAAATATAATTTTGACCCATGTAATGTGGTATGGAAATAATTAACTCAGTCAATAGCATATATTCCACTTGTCGTCTCTCGATAGGCAAATTGATCGTATTCGATTCGTGGTGGCAAGCCACGTGGTGGCTTGTGGACCCACCACGTTGGTGATAATACCATAGTCCACACGGCGGCTAGGCTCCCCTCCATAATAAAATTTTAGCATCTTGTTCCGACGCGCCATTCCATTCCATGATTGTCGGACGAATCGGTGGTTAAAACCCCTCCAATTTTTCCAACGCCTTTTTCCATGTATCGTAGTGTGATTGGTCCAATATTGACCAGTTTACTAGAGTTGACTTTCCTCTTGACTGAACTTTGACTGGACATATCTAGAGCTCCTGATGTCCATTTGTCACGTTCTCACAGTCGACGGAAAGCTATCGAAATGATCTTTTGCATTGACACCATTTAGGGATGTTTAGGAAATTTTAAAAATGATCACTTGATCAAGAAAAGAGGAATATATTCTATGCTTACTTTTGGCAATAGTTAATTGTTGGTTCATCAGTTAACAACCTACATAGTGCATCAAGGAATGATCTCTTAAGATCATATAAGAATCATGTTTGGGACCCAATAGAGGAGTTTGAATCTTTCAAAAAATTTGTGGTTCCTAGAAATAAAAATCAAGATCTTTGAAACTTGCTACTATCAGATCTCAATATATGATATACCTATGGACATCATGAAGGAAGGGTAGTAAATAGTTAAAATGGTTGTCTTCTTCCCCCACGTGACCAAATAATGTAAGTAGTTGGCAAGTTTTTGATAGTGATGAGAAGATTGTTCTTTTTCTACAACAAGAAGTAGAATTCACCACCAAACACCAAGGAAAATGCAGGAATCCTATAATGACCAGGTCATTTAGTTGAAAGGAAACAAATTTCCAAAAGGCTTGGTCACACTTGAATCTATCTTCAATTCAAATGACCAGGCCAAATGAAAAATCATGAATATGGTGGTTAAGGAATAAGATTTTGAGGAAGTTGAGGTGGCTAGCGAGAGATTTTTAAAAATTGGTAAGGTATGCACTACCCAAGAAAAGGAAGCTTTCATTTAATTATGCTAAGAATATCATGATATTTTTCCATGGAGTTTCAAATACCTACGTGGTTTTGATCCAGGCCTAGCTCAACACACGATTGAACTGGATCCAAACTCTAAGATAGTTCATTAAAAACAAATTCCAATCAATCCTAAGGTTTAGCTGTTAATGAGGAAAGGGCTAACCAAGCTTATTGAAGCCTACATAATTTTTCCCATCAAGCATTCATCATGGGTGGCTAATCTAGTGCCTATAAGGAAAAAGAATGGAGAGATCTGGCTTTGTGTAGATTTTAGGGATCTGAACCATGCCTCATTAAAGGATCATTACCCTCTTCTGTCAATGGAATAGATCCTCTAGATAGTGGCAGGAGCTCAAATATTTTCTCTATTGGATGGCTATTTAGGGTACAATCAGATTCTGGTCCAAGAATCTGATCAATTCAAAACAGCTTTCACCACTAAGTGGGGCACATATGCATACAACAAAATGCCATTCGGATTGTCCAATGCAGGGGCTACTTTTCAAAGAGCCATGGACATGGCATTTAAAGGACTCATCAATGATATGATCTTGGTTTACCTCGATGATATAACTGTCTATTCCAAACATGCCGAAGATCATATTGCACATCTAAGAAAATTTTTTCAAAGGTGTAGAGAGTTTGGGGTCTCACTAAACCCTAAAAATGCATTTTTGTAGTTTAATAAGGCAAGTTATTAGGACATATTGTTTTAGCTAAAGGACTCTCAATTGACCCAGCTAGGATTTAGTCAATTTTGTCTCTATCCCTCCTAAGTCATAAGAAGGGTCTCCAGAGCTTTCGGGAACTATAAACTTTGAACAGAGATTCATTCCACAATTTTGACATTAGCCAAGCTACCGACATCCATGCTTCTTAAAAAGAACATTCCTTTCTCATGGAAAAAGGAAGGGAGAGAAATTTTTGAGGCTATCAAAACTGCTATTTCGAAGCTCCTACCTTTGGTAAATCCCCGGTTTTGACAAGGATTTTATTCTCTATGCTTTTGCATGCGGGTCATGAGAGTATTTTAGGTATTATCACTCAAAGAAACAATGATCTCGATGGAGTAACCAATTTCCTTCTTCATTCAATCCCTCAAGGAATACGAGCTCAAGTATTATTTCATCAAAAAATAGGTCTTTGCGATCATTCAAGCTCTGAAAAATTTTAGGCAAATGTTGTCCAAAAAAAAAAGGTATATTTGATGGTTTCTCATCCAGCGCCAAAGAGTTTTTGTTAACTAAGGAGATGAATGAGAAACATGTTGGGTGGATCAAAAAATTAATGGAGTATGATGTGCAAAATAAAGTTACTAAACTTGTCAGAGGCGAGGGATTATGCCAGTAGTTGGCTATATATATGGAAATTAAGGATGATAAGGATGTTGTACTCTTCAATATTGACAAAATAAATGATCGATTCATTAGTTAACTAAGATGGAAAATTTCCTCCTCTCAGGAGTGTATCCTCCAAATATGGATAAGATTCAACAATGTACTTTCCGTCTCCAGTCTATTCCATATGTTGTGGTAGATGGCATTCTTTTCGAAAGGATTTGAACGGTGTTCTTTTACACTGCATCAAACCAGAATAGGTGAATAAGATATTGGAGGAGTTCCATAATGGGTTGTTAGGAGGACATTACTCAACATGAACAAATTCTACCAAGATCATGCGAGCCAGTTACTACTAGCCAGACTTGTTCAAAGATGCCCATTTTTGGGTAAGGAAATGTAAGGAGTGTGCTCTTTTTGTAGGAAAAAGAAGTTGGCAGCTCTCCTGTTGCATCCTATTCAGGTGGATCAACCCTTTGTTCAATGGGGGTTGGATTTTATTGGTATGATCAATCCTCCATCCAGTGAAGGACATAAATGGGTCCTTACTACCATGATTATTTTACCCATTAGACATGAAGTGGTGGCTTTGAAGGAGAGAAATGAAAAAGTTGTCCTTGAATTCTTGGAGAGTATCATGACAAGGTTCGATGTTCCATTTACTATTATCTCTGACAATGCAATGGCATTCCTCGGGATGAAAATAAGTGAATGGGCCATCAAGAATGGGGTCTATCTCAAGACTTCATCTAATTACTATCCACAAGGAAATGGGTTGGTTGAATCTAACAATTAAAAATTGATAAGGATCATTAAGTGCACGATGGAGGCCAACAAAAGGACTGGCATACGCATCTTGAGGTTACTTTATGGGAAGATTGAATAACACCTAAAAAGGCCATTGGGGTTTCACCTTTCATGCTTGTATATGGAAGAGAAGAAAATTTTCCACTTTCCTTACAAATGCCTTCCTTGGATTTGGCTTATCAGCTTAAAGTTATGGAGGTGGAGGCCTTAACAGTTAGGTTTTCAGAACTCCTAGAACTAGAGGAAACTTGAAACAATGCCATGAATACATTAAAGAACATCAGGCTCAGGTTAAGAAATCCTTTGATAGGAAAGCCTCTAAAAGGTTGTTCAGGGAAGGGGATTTGGTTCTAAAATGGGATGAAGATTGTGCCAAACCAAGCAAGCATGCCAAGTTTGATGCTCTCTGGAGTAGGCCCTATGTTATTACAAGCTGCAAAGAGGCAAATTCATTTTTCCTATCCAGACTTAATGGAGAAGAATTGCCCATTCATGTGAATGGGATACACCTCAAAGCTTGCTTTTGAGGAGGTTCCACCCTGTATGTTTTTTCTGTTTTCCTCCAAGTGCTCTGCACATTGTTTTTTTTGTCTTTTCTTTTTCTTGCATCTATTTTTTTTTAGTTTTGGGTTTTAGAATCCCTTGCCCAATGTTTTGCTTAAGGCTATTGGTCTAGAAGCTTAGCAAGCAAGCTTTCCCTAGAGATCACCAAAAATGTTATCTATTTAACCTACTCAGAAGAAGGCTATATTTCCGACTAATGTTTTTCAAAAATCCTCACATGATGAATTTTGCTAAGGTCGAGAATCCAAATTTTTTTCAATTTTTAGACTTTGAGTTTTTTCTCTTTCAGAGTTTTTAAGCTCAATTTCAGAATTTATTTTGAATTTTTCTGAAGTCCAAATTTCTGAAAGTCTAAATTTTTAGACTTTTGGGTTTTTAGGTTTTAGAACTTTTGGCTCATTTTGTCTAAATCCCTCTCTCGGACTTCAAGTCTGAATTTCCGAAATTCCAAATTTTCATACTTTCGGATTTTGAATTTTGGACTTCTCGAGTCATTTTTAGGATTTTTACGTGAATTTTTCTGAAGTCTAAATTTTTGAAAGTCCAAATTTTTAGACTTTCAAGATTTTGGGTTTTGGACTTCTCAATTGCCAATTCATCTTTTTCTTCCCATTTTTTTCAAGTCCGAAATCCCAAGTTTTTGGAATTTCAGGATTTTGGGTTTCAGAGCTTTAGAAATTTTGAACATAATTAATTTCCACCTACCACTATATGGATAGGAAATTTACCATTAATGTCTAGATTTCTATATAAACTCAGATTTTTACTTTTTATTTTTACCTGACACTTTCACACTTTCGCTCTGACATTTCACTCTCATACTTTGCGGCGTATTTTTCAAGGTATGTTTTTGGTTTTATTTTCTTTTGGTTTAGGTATTTTTCCTCCTCCTTCTCCCCATTTGGGTTTCCTTTTGTTTTCCCTTTGTGTTTTCTTGTAATGTCATTCTTTTTCACCATGTTTTTTGTGTGAGTTTTCTCCAAGTTTTCAAGTATGTTCAGGGGATCTTTTAGGTCCCTCGTACTTCCTCTGTTTCTCAATTTCCAACTTGGATTTTTAACATTTATTTTGTAGTTTCCTCTAGATATCATCCTTTCAGACTTATTTGGAAAAATCATCTTGGAGAGTTTTTGGAAAATCACAAGGCGAGATTTCGGGTTTTTAGAGATTGGAGATTTTGGGTTTTGGAGATTTCATATTTGAGTTTTCATAGATTGGAGATTTCGGGTTTTTAGAGATTTCATATTTCAGGTTTTTAGAGATTGGAGATTTTGGGTTTTCAGAGATTTCATATTTCAGGTTTTTGGAGAATTAGAGATTTTAGGTTTTCAGAGATTTCAGATTTGAGTTTTAGAGAATTGGAGATTTCGGGTTTTCAGAGATTTTAGATTTTAGGTTTTTGGAGAATTGGATATTTTATGTTTTCAAAAGCTCGACTTCAGAATTTTTTTGGAGATTTCATTTTAGAGATTTCTTTGGTGATTCCTTTCAGACCTTTTTGGTTTAGGATTTTAGAGTTTTCTTACTTTTGGGTTTTCAAAATTTCTAGTAACATTCAACTCCCAAAACACAGGTTTTGATGTTTTCCTCCACTTCAAAGGGAAAAGAGAAGATGAAGTACACATTTCTTGGGGTTTCTCCCCAATCCTGCTTGACCTCTGACTTAGGAAATATTGGGGACACCGATCTAGGATAGATTGATCTTCCCAAGTTCTGGGAAAGATTAAAGGCCCCGAAAAAAAATCCATGGATACAGGCCATCTATGATAGTGGTCTTGCCCTTGCCACCAGTTTTCCCGCATCCATGTAATGCCCAAATTTTTTCCTAGCTGCAGCAGCCCACTACGATGAGGACTCTATGTCGATAAGAGATAGCGATGATAAGGTGGTGATCCGTCTGGACCCGATTTCTTCAAATACTTGTTTAAACTTCCAGACATTCAATATTACACCAAAATCTCACCTGAAATAGTAGTTGAACACTAGGATAAAAAAGAAGAAGTATGCTCAAAAGTTATGATGAAATCCTACCTGACTAAGAATTTTGCCAAGTTTCCCAAAACTATACATCGATTGGATTTCATTCAAGAAGTCAACGATCTCATTATACTTTTAAGAAGAGTTTCAGGTCTTCCTTCTACAAAGGAATTCCAAGAATGGATGTTATTTTACATAGTGACTATTAAGAAGAATGATGAGTTTATCTGATGGGGTGAACATATTAGTAACAACATTCGCTATCAGTTGGGCAAGGTTTCAGAAACCAAGACTTTCTACATGACATTTTTCTAGTATATATGGCTACTGCTATGGGGGATTTTGCAGGATTGAATACCAGGTGTGTTCGCACCACCTCCCAAATATATGAGTTTTATCCCCAACTTACTCTGGACGAGGGGATCAAGCACTTCTGAATAATCAACGACGCTTTCTTCGATGTTATCCTCTTTCACTTGACAAAGAGCTATATAATTGGAGGGTTTTCGATGAGGATTTCCAAGAGGTGTAAGAATGGGGAGAAATATAATTTCAATTTCCCACATTCACCTACATTCAGATTTTGGGTTTCATAGGTGCCCCACTAACAAATGGATTCTTTTGAAATTGGTTTGTGATTGTTGGATTACCATAAAATCTAAAATAAGTGTCACAAGGTGGGAATGCATTTCCCTATTTCAATTGGCAAGTATTCTTGCCCAAATATCCACAAGGCAAAAAACATGGATGTAGAAATGGCTGAGGTAACCCTGTAGACCTTCCATCCATGAACTAATTTTGACTATTGGGGTAAGTTCGGGGAGACAGGTAAGTCCAGTGCTCATGTGCCCCAGTTAGAAGACATATGGATTCATTGTCGGGATGAGTACATCGTGTGGAAAAGGGATTATGAGAGGTTAACTCTTGATGAAGTGTGACAGTTTGGATTGGCTAATGTGCCAAAAACTTGCAGGATAATGATGAGGTCCTAGATCCATCATACAGGAATGATAATGTCACCAATCAACCACTGCCATGGGTTGATTGGTATGTGGAAGAGTGCAGAAATAATAAAGAAAGGGTGGGACCCATTCTAAGGAGAACTTTTAGTTGGTTAGCCACCTTGGAAATCTCACCTAAAGGGGAAAATCAACCCATAAATACAGGGTCTACATCAGTAGTAAAACAACCAACACCCACAAAAGGTAAGAGGTCAATTCAAATGGTTCCTACCATTCCAAATAAGATCTCATTTGTGGTTGGTGGCTCATCTATTTCCAGGTCTACTGCTCCCAACATTACAACATCTACAGTGCCAGCTACTGAGGTAGTTGAAGTGAGTGACTCCCCTAGTGTCATTTAGGATCAATCCCATCTTTCCCTTCCTCCATTATCAATTCCAATATCAGTTCCTACCACTTCTACCATCATTTCTTCCTTCCCATCCCCGCCTCATGGCCCGGTATTTTCGTCACTTCAGCTCTATCAATCAGGGAAAATATTGGGTCACCCATTTCCTCTTCACTTCCTTTGACACTCAGATTTTATTGAATTTTAACCCCTAGCATTGATCTGTCAATTCCTATGGCTATCCTCACACCCACACCTTCCATCATTGCTACCTCTACTCAGATATCAGTTGGCATTTCTAGTGATCTTTCTCTAACTGATACTTCAGGTATTGGATCTGCTACTCCATCTTCCTTGGCTCTAGCCATACCAGAGTGGTTGTTTAGACAGACTCCTAAGAAAAAGAAAAAGGTTCCTCTGGGAGATGTGATAGATCTCAATATATTGGATTTCATGCCCAAAAGGTAGGCCAAGAGACCAATAATTGTATCAAGTTTGACGGTTAATACATCTAGAGAGCATGTGATAGAGGTGGCTACCCCTGTTGAGGGGAAAACTAAAGAAAACATCACAGCAGTAGATTACCGGATCTCAAAGTTCTCATTGGGGAAGGCTACTCATGAAGGAGCCAAGTAGGATATACACATTGCTCTGGGGGCCTTTTGAGAAATACGACAAAGACAAGGCCACCAAGGATGAGCTTAAGGCCAAAGTTGAGTAGCTCACTGCACTGCTGCATAGAGTAACCTAACCCACTCCATCCATTGACATCTCAACTACTACGACCATGACAATTTCATCTACAATTGATGATATTTCTTATCATGAGCTCAAGAAGCTAGGCCAGAAAGGGAGAATAGTAAATGGGTGGATGGAAAGAATATTGCAGGAGGACAATCCTTTGATTAAGGAAGCCATTGAGATTTATACTGATTTATAGGTTATAAAAACTACTATTGATAAAATGGATGAATCTTTATCTGAAGATAATAATAACTTAAACTTAACTTTGGCAACATGGAGTGACATTAGAGAAGAAGATTCTAATTTACTTCTACAGGAAGAGGTAATTGATGATGCCTCTAAATTGTTTGAATATCAAAAGGCTATGGAATTTTGGTGTCAGGTGCTACAAGATCTGATCAAAAAATTGGAGGAGAAGTGAGTGGAGATTACAAATGCCCTCAATGATATCTCAAAGGAGTTTGACAACGCCAACTGCAAGTTCTTCAATGAAAATATCGATGCTCTTCCCGAAGACTAGATTAAAGAAAATTTCAAAGATTTGGTGAAGCGGGATGATGATGTTGTGAATAATTTCAATAGTGACTCCATTGATCGACTGGTTCTATGTCAAAATTTCATAGGGAGACTAAGGAAAGTCACAAATAAGCTTCAAAGGTTGCCATCCAGGATCACGAAAGAGATTGAGACAACGGACATAGTGAATCACTATGCGTGTGGACCTGGAGATGAAGAAACCCAGGGTGTTATCAAGTGCTTCTTTGAGTACAGACATCGAATGGCTGTTTGGGAGGAAGGAAAAAAAAACTTGCAGAGAAAGGAGATGTAGGTGAATCAGGCCAAAGTTGAGCAGCCATGAAAGGATAAGTTCAAGCTCCGAGAATCAGTCAAAGTTGCAGGGTTGACTTGGTCAAATTTTTGCAACAAATTTGCTATTTTTATGGGAGCCTGTTCCCTTTTATTAATGACATTACTATTTTTAGTTAAAGGTTAGTTAAAGGCCCAATTGTAATGGCTCAGCCTAGGAACTTATAAATAGTGGAATGCTTCCATTATTTGGGAGATAGATTTTAGAGATTTCTGGTGAAGTTTCTCTTCAAGCTTGGAAGAGTGCTTTCAAATTTTTGTTGATACCTTTTAATTATATTAAGAGTTTCCTTACACTTGAAGATATGTTTAATTATGTTGGATAATTAATCATTGTATGCTTTGTGAATACAATTCCTTAGCATTATTGAATAGTTTACCTTTATTTTAGATTATCTGTTTCATATTTTGAAAAGAATAGTGTGGTTACTTTTCATCAGTTGTGAGAAACTATTTTCCTTGTTGATTAAGAGTCATATCATTATTGTCACTCAAGTGGATATTTGACATATGCTTGTGATTATTATCTTGAAATATTATTTGTGTATCAAATCAAAGATGATCTTTATATTGTGTATGTTTAAATTTTAGTGAAGGAACATGTGCTTCTAGTTGTGGTATTTTATATCCTTTTCAAGTTGCAATAGGTGAAGATGGCTAATGATGAAAACATCATACCCACATTAACCCTTCTAAAAGTTGAACATGCCTTTCCTTGGTGCATCACCACTTCTAGAATAGATTTTATTTCTTTGCATTCTCTCTCCCTAATCCCATGAAATGTTAGCATAGGACTAGTTAGCCATTTTTCTTGCATTAGAAGTAGTGTTGTGTTTAGTTTAGGAAGAGGAAGCCAACCTTCTCTAGAGGTTCACCTCAAGTGCAAGTCCCATAGCTTGAGAGGTGATCCCATGTGTCCCAATCACACCGAATTTCATGATTAATTCCTAGGCGATTCGGGGGGTTCAATGATTTAGTGACAACAGTGGATGAAAAGGTACAAGGTGAGACTTGTGGTAAAGGGATTTGCATAGAAATCAGGTATTAAATTTGATGATATGTTTTCTCCCATAGTTTAGATGAATTCTATTTGTAATGTTCTAATTTTGTTGCAATGCAGAAGATTTGCATTTGTAACAATTTTATGTTACGACAACTTTTCTTCATGGTGATTTGGAGGAAGAGATTTATATACAACAACCACTTGGTTATTAAGTCAAGGTTAAAAAAACTTGTGTGTAGATTGAAAAAGAGCCTATATGGGCTCAAGCAAGATCCAAGGAAATGGTATTTGATATTTGACAATTTTATTCATGAGCATGGTTATATGAGATGTGAATCGACCATTTTGTTTATTTTAAGAACCTTGAAAATGGGAGCTATGTTATTTTATTCTTGTATATGGATGATATGATGATTACGGGATCTAGTATATAGGACATTGGTAAACTTAAAGAAAGGATTTGGGAGCTATAAAGAAAATTGTTGGCATGCAAATTCATCGAGAAAGGAAAAATAAGAAGTTGTATTTTTCTCAAGAGACTTATATCAATAAGGTGTTGGAAAGGTTTAACTGCAAGATTAAAAAAGGTTAGTACACTTATGGATAGACATTTCAAATTTAGAAAAAAATTAGTGTCCTTCATCACACGAGGAGGTTGAGTACATGGCACATGTTCCTATGCTTTAGTAGTATGAATTATTATGTATGCCATGGTTTGTACTAGACCGGACATTACACATGATGTGGGAGTTGTAAGAAAATTTATGGATAATCTAGGTAAAAAAATTGGAAAGTAGTCCAATGGATTCTTAGGTATTTGAGAGGGACATCGACATAGAGCTATGCTATGGAGGGATAGATACTTATTTGCACAACTATCTTGATTCAGATATGGTTGGCTATTTAGATGGAAAGAGGAACACCACCTTTGGATATTTTTTCATAATAGGTGGAATGGTAGTTAGCTGGATTTGAAATTGTAGAAGGTTGTGATTTTTCTACTACAGAGGCAGAGTATGTTTCAGCTATAGAAGCTAGCAATGAGATGATATGGATGATTACGTTCATGGAAGATTTGGGAAAGGAGCAAGTGGATTTAAGATCATACGGTGATAGTAAGAGCGCAATCCATCCGGTAAAGAACTATGCATTTCATTCAAAAACAAAACACATTCAGTTGAGATATCACTTGATACGGTAGGTTTTGGAGGGTGGGAAATTGGAGTTAGAGAAAATCCATATGGATGAGAACCATCCAGATATGATAACAATGCCATTGGTAAAGGAGAAGTTAGAGCTTCACTCCACTTCTATTGGTCTTTGAGTTTGAGACTTGAAGAGGAAGAAACAGGACAAGGAAAAGGATCCAAGGATGATGATGTAAAGTAAAGTGTAACAATTAATCTCCAAGTGAGAGATTGTTTAGTGTAGAGATCAATTGCTTTAGAGAAAGCTTGTTTTTACATATTCTCATTTTGATAGTGACTAAAATCACCGAGGATGCAACCGACATTGGTAAGATAGAAAGCTGTTATTGGTTAAGGAGTGACCGACATCGGTCAAGTAATGACCAACATCGATCCTGTTCGAGAGTACTTTGTGGTTTGGTCGAGAATTAGAATGAATATTTTTCTTTAAAGATGATTTATTGATGGTAAAAGTATAGTTAGTTTCCCAGAATAGATATATATGCATGCATGTATTGTATTAGGGTAAGTAAGAAAAAATAGCAATTATTTTTCATGTTATTTTTGTTGGTGAGAAAGAAAGAGTAGTTGAGTGAAGGAAAAGCATTGAAAATCCTATGAGGTGTTGGAAGGAAACAGATCTTCATTATATTTCCTTTTTAAAGCATTGAATAATAATATTGGATGTTTCTTAGTGGACATGACCCACCTTTGGGTGAATCACGTTAAATATAGAGTTATCTTTCTCTTGCTTATTTTATCTTATGGTTTATTTCCGCATTCATTACTTTTATGCTTTATTTGATTTTAGATCCATGTAATACTTGTAATATGGTTAACCCCAACATATTTATCTAAAATATGCTAAAATGAGGGTTAGTAACAAAAATTTGAAACTAATCTAAAACACTTGAAAATGAATGCAAAGGATAATGGAGTAAGTCCCACTAGGCATGCCAAATGTGTTCATATTAAAATTACTATGCTAATTGAAAGGAACTAATACCTAGTAGTTTCAAAGAAAAGCTAAATCTAACATTAACATTATGATTAGAGCTTAAATGAAACTAGATATTTTTACCATTCCTACTCTATTAATGTATGATTACTCTAAAAATGAGCCTCTTTATATCATGAGTAATCAAATCTATGTGTTTGATCTCCAAAGAGAGGGAAGGATCTCACCAAGAAATAGCTATAAGGCCAAGCTTGGATCTTCCTTTCTACTTATCAATGGTATAATGGATGTACGGATGAAGTAATTATTCCAAATAATGGAGAAGGCTCTAATGATAAGCTTATATGAAATACTATAAAGAAGTACGGTGTAAGGTGTGAAGGATGTAGGAGGGTCCTTTATATAGCTTTCCTATTTGGGAGAAGATTGAATCAAAATGAATGTGGGATAAAGGATAAAGTAGATTTAGACTTGTTAAGCTTGATTAGAGGAATTAACAAGTGATTAACAACTCATGGGAGTTGGGGTGATTTAATTAATCAACTAGGATTAATTAATAGGCTAGAATAAGATTTTAGGCTATTTGGAAGTGATTTAGGAGGAATTTGATATGATTTGAAGCATTTGAAAGAGGGATTTAGCCAATAAAAGGGTTTATTGATTAAATATATTGTTAAAAAGGCTTAATTAACTCATAATAGTTAATTAATCAATTAGAAGAGGATTATAACTAACAAAGTGTCATTAATTGGCATCCGGAATGTGATAAAGGCTAGTTAATTAATGAAGTGTTATTAATTGACCAAAATAGAGGGAAATGTTAGTTAATTAGCGAGAAATCACTAATTATAATGGAAATGATAGTAAAGAGGATATTTAGTATATTTTAGCAATAAAATTGTGTAAGTGGATATAAGGTGCCTACAATTATGGTGTGTTAGAGGTGTATGAGTTATTGTAAGGTGAAATAAATAATGCTTCATAGTTTGATATGTTGCTTCACATTTTTATTTAATGCTTGAAGTTAGTCCAAAGTCTATTCCATTTTCTTCAAAGTATGCACTACTTGTTTTAGAGTATGAACTACTTTTTTCGAGTTTAAACTAATTGTTTTAGAGTTTGATCAAAGCTTGTGTTAGTGTTATTGTATAAAGGTGTTATTTTTATAGCAAATGCGAAGTGAGGTGGAAGAGTGTAGGTAAAAGTTTGATCACGACTTGTAGGTGTTCAAATATACCTATTCTATATTCTTGAAGGCTGAATGGTGCATGAGAATGAGGTGCAGATGTATATGAGATCATGGAATCATGTAGAAGTGTGAGACATGTTGTCTAGAGTATATTAGGTCCTTTTGTAGATCCTCGCAACTGAGTCATGAGGTTGGCCTACTTGGTCTAACTACACACTAGGCCTAATCCTAGTGTTTGGAGTCCTAAAGGCATGATAATCACTTGAATAAGTGTGTGATATCTTAGAATTCTCTAGTGAATTAAATAATATTTTTTCTTGCTTTGCATGCAAGCAAAACCTCAAATTTTAGGGCAGCAGGCTTTATATGCAGATTTTGGTGATAAAAATCAAGTATTCATGTCATGGAATCAATATTTGTCTAAATAAATTATAGGCATTCATCATAGGTGCTCAAATCAATGTTAGGTACATTGAATATATTTTCCAAATCAGAAGAAATTATCAGATCTGCACAAATTGATCCAATTGTAAGGGATTCTAGCATAATTAAAAGAAAAAGAGATCAGAAAAAGATAGTTCCAGCCATGATGAAGGATGATGAAAGAAAAGGATCAACATAATCATGCATAGCTTCCATATTTGTTGAATTCAATGATACAAACATATTCCGCAGACTTATCACCAATTTTATTGGCAGATCCAACTCTCATAATTGCAAAGGCTTTTGTCAAAAAATCATCCTCTTGTTTCTAACTTAGCCCATGTGGAAGTCATTGCATGGATATTTCCTTTTAGCATCTTGTGCATGTGCTCCTAATCTTCCAGTTGAAGCCTTCATTGAATTTACTTGTGTTTTCCTTCACCCGAGTGCTTTCCAGAATTTAAAATTACTCAGATGCAATTTTAAATAAAATATGATGAGTTTTTTCTGAATTATTTATGGGAAACATTGCACTAGTGCATGTACTGAAGAAGAACTGCAAAATATTAAAGGATAAGAGGGAAGATAGGTCAAAGGTAATACCCGCAAGAAAATCATAGTCATGCATAGCCCGGATCCATTTTTGTGAGAATCAAAGGAAAAAGAGCCAACCCCATGCGAGAATATGAAAGGAGAACAAGAATGGAAGGGTTACAACTTTCTTCTTATTTCTTTTCCTCTTTCTTTTAATTTATCGATAAAGTAATTGAGCAATCAATTAAACTATAAAATTTAAGTGATTGGTTTAAAATCCGTTACTTGAAGAAGTCAATTACTTGGACATAGGTGGTAAACATGTAAAATAGAAGGTTTTATTTTTCAGTTATAAATCATGTATGTCATGCAAAGAGGAATTCCAGGAGGAAGATTGCCAAAAATTTCCCTTTTCATATCTTCCGCATGTGGGAATTCATTTAAAGCTTCCTATTTGTAATTGTCCTTTATACACTATAAATAGAGGAAGAACCTACAGGTTAAATGATCAGAATTTGTAATCAGCATTCTTGTGTTCTAGACTTTGAGCTAAAACCCTTGATACCTTTCAGAAAGTAGAGGAATATAGAAGAGGAAAATTTCTGGAGAACTTTGAGTCAACGGTGCATTCATTTCTTATTTATTTTTAGATCTTTGCATAAAATTTGTGTTATCTTGTATCTGGATCTAAAACTATATTTTGCTTTAAATTTTGTATTTCAAGATCTATTTGTTTTATCTATGTGCATGCGATCAACTCTATGAACTATTGATTGGGTTGCACATCTTCTCTCATTTCTTCCTGTTGTCTATTATTTTCCTCTTCTACATATTTTTCCTTTCTTTTGCAACTTCTTACTTGCTACAAAAGCTGTCTAGCTATGGTTCATGAGCTACATAATTAAAGTAATACCAAAATATAGATATTAGGAAATACAACTGACAAAATCTTACATGGGAGCCTCACTGGTAAATGAGGGAGATTTATCTCATGATTGCCTAGGTTTTCAGCTATGCAGAAAATCTAGCCAACAATTTTTCTAACTCCGCTATGTAACAACACAAATTAGTATACCAGATATTTTTCTTACCAGTTCCCTTTTATATTATAAGTTCAATATGGAAGAATGTCCATTCACGCGGTCTAGCAGAGCTCAAGGAAGGACTGATCATTTTTATAGATTACAGGAGCAATTCAATTTCAATCATGTCCTGCTCAAGTTAGAAGCCGTAGATCCAGTCTTTCACCAGGAAGAACAATGGAAACTCCTCTAGATATAGATCATGTTCAACACAATATAGTAGCTGGGATTATTCACCCAGTATATTCTCAAAGAATACGTTCTCCTTTTATGATGCTAAATCAGCCACTTCCCCTTGTAGCACTTGTTCTATGGGGTGCGAGCCTTTGGACCTCGAATCGACTTCTCCTTTGCATGATCTAACTAAAGGGATGAGAAATAATTTTCCAAAATTATTTGGAGATAGAAATTAGAATCCATATGACCACTTGGTTGCATTTTTTATATCCTCTGGAGTGCTTGTAGTCAAACATGAAGATGTGTCCGCATCGGACTCTTCATAAAGACTCTGCATGACTTGGATGGAGAGTGATTCTACCGGTTAGCTCCACGGCACCATAACCAACATGGATACTATGTGGGATGCATTATTCAAAAGGTTCAAGCCAGTTCAATATTCCAGTACATTAATAACTCAAATGACTCAGTTGAAGAAGGAGCCACATGAGCACATGTGGGATTTTATTGTAAAAGTTCCAAATATTATTGTACAAAATTTCGGCATCTACTTCTTTGAATGATGAGAATCAAAAGGTATTCTTCATCAATGCTTTACTTCCTAAAGTAAGCTATCAACTATGAAGATCACATCCTTTTGACTTGTTAGTAACCCAAAACATGGCGGTTAAGATTGAAGATGACCTCATCATGGTTGGAAAGATAAAGAACAACACTTCTAGAGCTAAAAGTTCATCCTCTACTACTACTTCCGATTCACTATTGCAAAATTTAGCAAATGAGATGTCACAAATGAAGAAACAAATGGCTCAAATGGCTCAAGGCAACAATATTTCCCTTGCACGTAATTTCAACAAGAATCGAACGACATTGTTGGTTCGAGAGATTAGCAATTGAAGCTGCTCCCGAAACAATGTGGAGATGAATGAAGAAGACCAAGAAGATGATGTTGATCAACTAGAGAATGATGATTTTGTAGGTTTTTATGGCAACTACAACATTAATTACCTGAACTACAAATATGAGCATGACAATGAGAAACTTCATGAAGATAATCATGGTCATACATATGCAGTATTTATAAGATCATAAAGATGCCTAATTTGAGGCATTAGCTAATGAACAAAAAAGAGGCATCCCTTTACCTTATTCTTTAGCTCCCAGAGATAAGAATGTGAGGTCTTTGTCTCAACCATCAAACATAGCTCAGGTATCTGAATCTATTCCTTCTTTTGACATTATTGACTATGCCAAAAAAACTAGAGTTCAAATGTCGGAAAGTGAATACTTGAGATCCTTTCTGGGCGTTAAATAGGCTAGTCAAATATGCACAACCTCTAGGACAATCCAATATATTAAAATTCCTTTTTCCTAAACCTAAAGATACTCTTCCCTAGAACAATGTTGTAGTTGTTAAATCCTCATCATCTTCAAAAAGAGTAGAACCTTTCTATGTCTCCTTATTCCTTAATGGTTTCAAGTTAAGTAACTACATTCTAGATTGGTGCGTTTGACAATTTCATACCAACCAAAGTTGTAGATGCTCTTAGACTTACCTTAATAAATACCATAAAAAGGTTCTACTCCATGGAGAGACAAGTCCCTTTAATCGAGAAAAATCAAAGATGCACAAGCTTTTCGTGCAGTTTTCTGACAAAAGATTAAAGATGACAATCTTAGTTGCGAGATATTCTTGTCTCCTATGGGATGTTGCTAAGAAAAAACTTCTACAAAGAGTTGGGAGGAGAAGTAAATATGGATTGGTCATGTGCCCATATTCCTATCAAAGGATGCATCATAAGCTGGAGCTGAAAAAAATCTAAGTAAAATGTGACAAAATCTAAGGATCCTAGATCTCAGATTATTTTCGAGGATCGATTATAGGGTCTATTTCTTGGAAATGGAAAAAGGTGTTCCATAGCTATAAATTCAACCAGAGCCAAAACCAGAAGGAGCTGAAAATGTTTGGACTCTATAGTTTAAAGGCACATGTTGTTCTTTTGGATCAGGAGTCGGCATTCTATTAATATCTCCAAATCATGAGATATTCCCATACTCCCACAAGTTGATGTTTGAGAACACCAATCATACGGTGGAGTATGAAGCATTATTGCTAGGAATGGAGCAAGATAAAAAGAAAGGAGTAAAATTCCTCAAATCCCAAGGAGATGGTGAACTTCTAGCAAAGCAGGTTCGAGGGAAAAATCAATTCAAAGGAGATAAGATGAAGCATTACAGAGATATAGTGATTTTTGCCACATTTGATTTTGTAGCCTTCTCTATTGACTTCATTCCAACAAATCAGAATTCCAAGGTAGACTATTTGGCAATCACATCTGCACTATTGAATCTAGATAGACCATCATCCATATTCAGATAAGGAAATTATAAAGTGGATATCGTCTACCACTCTAAAATCCATGATAGTGTTGAGCAGTGGCATAATTTCTATGACAACAAACGAACATCTGCATATCTAAAACAAGGAAACTTTTTACGTTGTGTGTTGAAGGGATTAAATCACCACCATGATAAATAGTCACAGGAAAAATTGATCCAGGTTATGATGACATTAGTGGAATAATCCAAACAAAAGGTAACAAAATGCCCAAGGGTTTAGTTTCCTTGGTGGGAATTTCAACAAGCATCATTAGTACTTCAAGAAGAATGAAGAACATGGTGATAGTTCTTCTTGAAAAATGTATCAAATAAATGCGGGAATGGAGCAAGTTGATGTAGACTTACCAACCATAGAGAGAAGAAAAGATGAGCCACCACAAGATGAAGTTTATAAGGACTATCCCAAGGTGTTTGATGAAAAGGAAAGAGAATGGAAGTTTGAGATCGAGACCGGGTACTTTGGTGGGACAAGAGACATGAGACGAAGGGCATACACAACAAATCTGATTCACTCTGGAAAGGGCCCTTCATGATCAAAAGAGTTGTCAGAATGGACACTTTCTTCCTTACCTACTGGGATGGAATTGAGTTACCACTACCTTTCAATGGGCATCATTTGAAGCTGTTCGAAGTTAAGATACGGGGTAAAACTTTGTTTGTATATAAATAAAAAATTTCTTTTTTTTTTTCTTTTCTTTTTCTTTTCATATTGTTTTTATGGCTTGACCTCGAACCCAAGGGACGAGACATGAAACCAGAGATGTTGGGATCTCATCTTCACACCTTTCATTTTTATAGAAGCAAAGATGTCCACAGACAGAGCAGTGATTGGTGTCCTTAGATTTCACCGTGAAATCTGGGACTACCCATTTTAAAAATTATTATTTTAAAATAACAGGTATTTTTGTGTGTTTATTTCAAGAATATGTTTGTATTATATTAGGATATTCTAAGTGAATCATATGAGCCAATTTCAAAAAATACCCAGATGCCCAAACTCATTTTATCCCTCCGCCAACTTTTGTCTACGAGAAATTTTTATTTAATTATTTATTAAATAAATAATGCCCTTTTTGAACTAAATTGTGCTCCAGTTGAATCATGTTGAAATTTTGCATGCCAGTATTCACTCATCTCAATAGGTTTTTCACCAGGAATGAATTCAAGGAATTTTCTGCAACTTCTGGAAACGTTTTTAATTTTTATTTATTTCTTTTGCGTTTTTCTCTGATTTTATCCACAGTTTCTCGTGAAATTCCCCTAGGTATGTTATTTGTCCAATATAGTCTATTTAATTTCCTGAAGCATCTAGAGATCATGTATCGATGCAGCACGAGAAGGAATCAAGGCGCAAATTTCTTCATGTCGACACCTTATGTCGTGCCCTTTACCTGCGCCAAGGCGCGAATTTCTTCATGTTGACACCTTATGTCGTGTGCCCTTTACCTGCGCCAAGGCACGAATTTCTTCATGTCGACACTTTATGTCGTGCACCCTTTACTTGTGCCAAGGCATGAATTTCTTCATGTCGACACCTTATGTCGTGCGCTCTTTACCTATGCCAAGGCGCAAATTTCTTCATGTCGACACCTTATGTCGTGCGCACCCTTTACTTGTGCCAAGGCACAAATTTCTTCATGTCGACACCTTATGTCATGTGCCCTTTACTTGTGCCAAGGTGTGAATTTCTTCATGTTGACACATTATGTCGTGTGCCCTTTACTGTGCACCAAGGCACAAATTTCTTCATGTCGACACCTTATGTCATGATCTCCATATTCTTGTTTTTCCCATATCTACCCGAGGGGGAAGATATATACAACAATTTGGTGACTCAACAGGTCGCCTGCCTACTAGGTAGAAGATCAGTGGCCTTTTAGCAATCCATTGGGCATGGAGTCATAAGCAATAACCTAAAACCAACTTGATCTCTAATCCAGGCACGATACTACAACTCCTTATTCGAGAGCATGCCGAAGCTGTAGAAATTCAACCTGAGAGCAAAAAACCGTGTGCCGGAGCACTTAAGGAAATTAAAACCTAACTACAACAAGAAAATTTACATACACACTTAGAGGAATTGAAATCTAGGCTAATATTTACAAGGGTAAACCCTTTCCCTTTTAGTAGCAATGTTTAAGGTAGATTCCATTAACCGGAATCGGGAGTTCTTCTCCATCCAATGTAGACAATTGGAAGGCATTACTACTTTTACATCCCATGACCATGTAGGGGCCACTCCAAATAGCATCAAACTTGGAATGCTTTCCTGGTTTTTCCCGATCTGCATCCCATTTTAGAACTAGGTCTCCTTCCTAGAAGGTCTTTGCTCTTTCCTTCTTATCAAACCATATTTTTACTAAGGCCTGATCCTTCTCAATTATTTGAACTGCATATTCTCTAATTTCTTCTAATTCCATCAATTCTACATACCTGGCCTCCATTGGTTCGAACTCAGACAACTCCAACTGCTTCATGAGCTCCAATGTTGGCAATTCTAATGATATAGGCAATACTGCCTCTTTCCCATAGACCAACTTGTAGGGAGAATTACCTGTAGATCTCTTTGGTGTTATCCTATCAGCCCATAATGCTGATTTTATCTTGGTATGCCATGTCCTTTGGTTTTCATCCAGAGTCCTTCTGATGATTCTTAGCAAATTCTTGTTCGTGGACTCTGCTTGTCCATTACCCTGCGGGTAATAATTTGAAGAGGTGCTCAAATAGATTCCATTCTTGACAACCCATTCTGTAATCTTGGAACCTATGAATGCCAATGCATTATCTGATATGATAGTGGCTGGCACACCGAACCTGGTCACTATTCCTTCATAAAAGTCTAGTATGTTAGACTCATTTGCTTCTTTGAGTGCTACTGCTTCGGTCCACTTGGTGAAATAGTCTGTTGCCATGAGAATCCACTTATGGCCTTGGCTTGAGTTTGGGTTGATGACCCCGATGAAGTCCAATCCCCATTGCATAAATGGTTGGTCAACCAAAATTGGGTGCAATGGAAGTGTTGCTAGTCTTTCTTTTCCTATGAAGAGTACACATTTCTTGCACTTTATTATCCATGTATAGCAATCATTGAACACTGTGGGCTAATAATACCCTGCCTTCATTATCTTGAGAGTTGTTACTCATGGGGTGAAATGTCCTCCAGAATCTCCATCGTGAAAATCTCATAACACCCTCTCAATTTGACCTGTCCCAATGCACCTCAATAGAACTCCATTGATGTCTTTCTTGAACAAAACATCATCAATGAGCACATATGGGATGGCTTGTAATCTAAAGTATCTCCTCTTTACTTTTCTCATTTCTGGAGGGCATAGGCCTACTTGTAGGAAGTGTATCATATTCTGCGTCTAATAAGGAGTGGCCACATCATCATTTTCTTGTTCTTGACCATCCTGCAGTACCAAGGTAGTCTCTTTTTCATCACCTGCTTCAACTTTCCGACTCAAAGCTAGTTGTTCACATAGTCCTTTTCCACGTACTAGCTTAGTGACCTTAATTTCGATGTCATATTCCATGACACGAGTGATCCATCCTGCACGTTTCTCATTTAGATCCTTGTTTAGAAGGAAGTCCTTGACTCCC